>VBSM01001979.1:19685514-19872374 GCA_008086735.1 Cheirogaleus medius | reverse complement strand
CTCCCAGAGAGCTAGGATTACAGGCGTGAGCCACCGCGCCCGGCCTCATTTGTAAATCTTAAGCATCTTGGTGAGTTTCTCTTTTTTAATTGAACCATAATTGCAAATACCATTTTATTAGCCTTCTATTGTGGAAGATGAAATTCTATATTCACTCTCATTGTTAACTGCTGTACATTTTCTTTGTTAGCATGGAACAGACAGTGTTTTAAAGGAAAGGGAAAACATTTACTTTCATGAAATTGTTGTGTAGCCTCTTGAATGAGTTGTAGCATTTGTCGCTAGTTTATTGCTATTATTTGAAAAATACCCATGGTTTTTCTTATGTTTCAGATTGGGAGTAAATTTGAATAGGTGAAACCTAATTTAAGTAGTTGCTGTCAGGTTCTGTTTTCAGGAGATATGCTAAAGGTATAAAGTAAGAAAAACACACCACAGCATGATCTCTTATGGGTGCGCATATGTTCAGGGTCGCGTCTTTTATTGGTATCTCTCCAAAACAGACATGGTTTGATTTTAGTACCATAGCAAACACTGGAAACAGAGATAAAATGACTTTAGTCTGTGATGTGAATGTCATTGAGTCAGCAGCTTCCTGTCAAATCATTAATCTCTGCCCAAGCCCAAACTGCTTCAGTGATTTCCTACCACTGAGCATTTTCTTCGGTGAAAGACCCTTCCAAAACCCAAGTCTTCTGGCTTCTTTCCTTTCTACTAGAAAGAAGGCTTTCTCTCAGCAGCTGCTTCCAAATGGAGCCAATGAGGAGACTTAGTAGGTGAAGAAACCTATCTCTGAGGTTCATTTTCTTCTTTTACCTGCCAATTGTACTCACTTAGCTTCTCTTTGTACCTAAAAGTTGTATTTCTCTATGATTTCAATAAGTTTTTCTCTGTCATGTCTGATGCTGTTCATTCTTATTGTCAGAGATGCTTATTAGATCTCAAGCTCCTAAACAAGACATACACAAAGAACAAGAAAACAAACAAAATCCTCCCTAATCTTTTCCTGGTACTCAACCAAGTTGGCAAACTATCTCATTGTTAGTGGAACAATTTCACTTTCTTTTCTTGTTCTCTTCTAAAACATACAGATGGAGCTATATTGTTTGTTTACCTGGAGAGAGATTATTATCATCTTTTTTTAAGTAAGAAATATTTGCTGAGATTAGTGTCATGCAGCAGTTCTTAAAGTGGTCCCCGGACCAGCAGCATTAGCAAATTTCTGAGCCCCATCTTAAACCTACTGAGTCTTAAGCTCTGGGGGAGGACCAAGCAATCTGTGTTTTAACAAGCCCTCCCAGATGAGTGCCATACACACTCAAGTTTGAGAACCACTTGTTTAGAATTTGGAAAGTCTTGGAAAAAGGGCAGGACTGGGTGGAAAATGTGGGTGGTCTGGTTCTTTTTGTGCTTGCTACTCATGTAACCCCAGCTGAAACTGGTGTCTATAGGAGACACTTTCATTTAGTTGCTGCAAATAACCAGTAGCTTGGGAGTGATGAAGAGGATACCCAGAAAACATTATGCATATATACTTTGTTCCCTCAACTTCCACAGCCCAGGAGACTTTCTTCCAAGTTCCTACATGGGTAATTCCCTGCAGGTGGAGGGTTCAGGTATCTTCAAGCACCCAGCCACAAGACCATTGCATTCTATTCTGTTCATGCTCAGTCATTGGCCCTGGTCATTTGAGGCTCCTCTTCCCTAATTGTGTGAAGTATTTAGTCCAGGTAGTACAATCCAGGTTTGCTTTCTTTCCTTTCTAGTGAAATTTATGGATTGCTACAATAGCCTGTGTCTGCCCCAGACCACGATTATAAAAATAATAATAAATTACCTCTCTTTCTCTAGGTTTTCTTTCAGACTCAACATGTAGTTTGTGGCTTATGGGGTATTGATTGTGTTTTATCAGTTTAGCTCACACACTGACAATTACATGTAGCGCCAAGGTAGCCGTGACAATGTAGTCCAGTTGCCATGGCAATGAAAGAAGGCCTATTGCTACTACCTACAACCTGCTTTATAGTGATAAACGTGTTGCTCATTTCATTTTAATTGAAATTTGAAATCATAGTCTCTAGGAAGAAATAAATGGACTCATTCCCCATCTACCCCCCTGGCCACACAGAAACAAGTGTAAATGGAAAATATTTGTGCTTTTTTTAAAGGTAAATATCAAGGTTTTTGAGAGTATGTTTTCCAGTAGTTTCATGAGGACTAGAAACGGATGAAAAGTGATATTTTGCTGGATAAAAATTGAATTAGCTCTCATGTTTTTGAATTCTCAATTAGTTGCTATTTTCTAATTCTCCAAGTCCCTCATCTTAACTGCCTACCCTGCATGGTGTATTTTACATAATAGATTCTTTAATGAATTTACTTGCTGAGTTTAGTTCACACCTAAACTCACAGCAGATATCATATAATGTACTTGAAAATTAGCATCACAGGGCACTGTAGAAGCTTTTACATAATTGAAAAAAACAACAATAATAAATATTTACCCATGCATGGTCACATTTTTATGCTAGTGCCTCTTGTATTCCTTAGATTTAATAATCATTATGTGGTGGCACAACCACATACTATAGTCACATACATGCATATATGTATGTGTGTGTATATATATATATATATATATATACGCATGCTATGTGTAGCAATGAGAGAGAGATGTTATGAAGTATAGTCAGGAATGAAGAAATTCCAAGTCAGCAGACATTCCAGAAAAGATAGAAATATTATACAGAAAACAAAGCAACCATGCATGAAAATGAAGAATAAGATAGTAACAAAATTCACAGGTACAAAGTCTTAAACTATAAAAAAAAAAAGTATGAACTTGGTCAAAACCTTCTAAATATGTCAGTAGAAGACTGAGTCAAATCTAAGATTTCTTTTTTACCTTTATCTAGCATTTCCTTTTCCTAATTTAATATCTTTTACAAATGATCCTATTCTTATTTTATTTCCCCGGTTCCTTTTAGAAAACTTAACATCATAACTAGATGCCCCTACCTTTTTTTTCTCTTTCAGTATTTTTCTGAATGAATCAGATGATTTTCCTTTCTCAGTATAACCCATAAGTCAACGTAATACTTATTTCCCTGGACCATGTGCAGGGTATAATAGATATTTAGGACAGGCAGACAGGAAGTAAGATTTAAGCAAGAAAATAGGATCTTCCCTTAAAGAGCTTACCAGGAAATGAAAACTTATTGTTTATAAAGCAACCTCAGAAAATGTGCATTCATATTGCTAAGGATATACACAGTGGTAGAGTATCTTATGTGGAAAGCATCTTAATCATTTATTCCAGAGTTCAGCTTTCAGAGGGAGGAACATGACTTAAAAATTAGATGGGTCTCTTCTATGAAGGCAGATTATTATCAGAGGTTTTTCTTGGTTGGGTTAAAATACAAAAGAAAATATTCTTTCATTGACATTTTCAATCTTTGCTATCATCCCTAATTGTAGTTCTCCAAATAATCATGACAGTGGTACAGTGATCAGTGTAGTGTTTGTTTATATTTTATTTCCTTATTAATACTTGCTGAGTACCTACAATGTGTGAAGGCAATATTCTAAATGCTAAGACAAAGCTTGGACCTTCATTAGGCCTGTATTCCAGTAGGCTTGTGACATGCATTAGACAAACAAACAATAAATTATTTCAGTTCAATTATGATGAAGAGAAATAACAGATTCTATAGGACACTCTCTCAAATCTACTATAAAATTCTTTAGTATTATCAAATAATTTACTCATCATTGGATATAGTATATATATATCACTGGATATACCATTGATTAAATCAATTTTAAGATGAGAAGTGACTTCAAAAAAACAAACTTACTACAAATAAGTCTTTATGACACAAAGAAAAATTGAGAATGTATTAAAGGAAAATACTGCTAAGTAATCAGAATAGATACTATACAAAGTCTGTCTTTGGATTCTGCCATGCATCAGGTTTGTTAAGCATATATTTCTAAGCTACAATTATTAATATTTATTTGTTTACTCTTGACTTATTTTTCTTTTTCATTCCCTTAATTCTAAACCTTTTGGATTTTATTAAACTTTAAAATCCATATATTTGATTCATTTGAGTTTAAATGATTGAAATTATTAGCAAAAATTCATTATTATGCCTGAAGCAGTAGCTCTACTCCCCCTACTTCAGTTTTTCATGTGTTATAGCAAGATTTGTACTAGAATTTGCCAGTTCAACCCAACCATGTCTTCCCATGTATCATCCTTGCCTCAAATATCACATCATTCAGTGGCTCTTTATGTCATGTGTGGACTTATTTTCCAATATATCTTCATTCAAATATAAGATGGTTAAAAAGAAGAACCAAACCCTACATAAATGAGATAGCAATGAGTAAAATGCCTCGCATCCCACGGATGCTCATTAAACATGTGCAGTGGGAAATCTTGATCAAACAATATTTATTTTAAACAATATTTATTGTTTAAATAATATTGCTCCTTAAACAATATTTATTTATTTGAATTACTAATCCTGACATTCAAAAGGTAAAACTTTCAAAATTTCAGTGAAGTTCTGTTAGACCCACTCTAGTCTATAATCACAATTCTGGTATTTTCTTTTCTGCTTTATTCTCATGTAATAGTTGTGTCTCTCACTACCAAAGCTCAATTCACTACCTGCAGTGGCATCCTGTTTATTAACTTGTATTTCTTTTGCTATCTGGCGGGCTCTCTCCATTTAACTTCATAAGAGATATGAAAGAATTCTAGCTTAACGTTTCAAACCCACAAGGTAGACTTCTATAGTCTAGCCTGGGACATCTGTCTGTGAATAGAGCTGGAACCCTCAAATGGTTTTGAAGCCATTACCAGCACCAGGTCTGAGATTATAGTACCCAAGGAGAAAATTGAGGCTAGGAAACTAGAGAGAGTCTCTCCATAAATTCAAAGTAACATCAAAGCAGCGGAGATGGTGAGAGATATGGGCTTCTGATTGCCAGAATTCTTACAATCTACCCTCCACATAGAAGCCCCTCTCTGTTTAAAGCTTCAGATCCTTAAATATGGGCAGGGTCCTTAATTAAATATCAAATAATTGATTAGGAAAGCTCCTGCAATGCGTGCTCATTGATGAAACCATTTTGGCAGGCTAGGTGATATAATTAGACCAAACAAGATGTAAAATCTGCAGTGTTTTGGGCTACTGTCCAATAATTTTTAATTTTGTAATAAAAAAGAGACAAAGAGAGAAAGGAAATAGCAAAAGATGATTCATGCTTATCTGTGAAACAAAAAGAAGATAGAAAAAAGATTCCAAGGTAACATTTGCCCACTATGGATAATAGCTTTAGGTGTCCATTGTCCTTCTCAGATAGTAGCTTTTAGGAAACCTGTATCATCTCTACCTTTAAAAATTTTGGTGCTACACCAGTAGTGTCTTTATTAGATACACAAGTATTCTTCAAGTATAGTCACAAATTCCAGTCTCATCAGAAACATTTATTTTAAGGAGCATTCCATCCTGCTACCCCTTCATGCCTACCTGTTTTCTCTAGAGGAAATAAAAGAGAAGATCCGAATAACACAGTACCTAAGCCTTGCTAATGGCTAGAGCCAGGGGTAAGGAGCATAGGAAGGAGTGGATGCCAGGAACTATCAAAGGAAAACGTCATCCTTGGGACGTCAAATGTTAATACCATGATAATATTATGATATGTTTTATTTTCCCCTCAGGGGTAAGTCTTCATTGTTCATTGACAATCCCTAATGGAGACTGCTCCCCAGTTTTTCTCTGGTCTTATTTTTATCATTTGTACATGAAAAGATGAAATGGATAGTTAAGGATGCTGAACAAATACTTTGGCTTGGTTCCATAGGTTCTCAGATTTTTGTAGTATTTGTTTAGTATTAATGTCAATTTGGTGGTGCTGTAATTTTGTCCAGGGGCTTCTCACCTCAGGGCATTTTACAAAGACACAGTTAACACAATCAACTTGTTTATAAAGGGTTGCATTATTTTAGAGGTGACTATTTTTATTATTTGTTTTCGTTAAGCATCATCATCATGGTTATAATAAGCTGATTTATTAGGTATAAATATTAATACCTTGGGAATTTTCTACACACTGGCTCATTTATAATGAAGGAAAATCTGTCCACACTCTGAGGTGTCTTCTCACCAACTTCATGGGAAACCCTGGAAGCTGGCAGCTTCAGGACAGTTTAGGGATTATTAATCCAATTGCTTTTAATAAAGACTGTCCTAAAAGATATACATTGACAAACATTCTAATTTTTAAAGATTCATCAAGAAAACAATTTTGTAACTTCTACTTTCCATATGACTTTAGCAATTTTATTTTTGGGAATTTTTCCTATGGTTAATTTAATTTTTTAATTTGAATCCTATTTTTTATATAAAGATAGTATTCCTTTTTTTAGGATTCTATTTCCTAGATTTAAAAAATTCTTTTTATTTCCCCCCAAGGACTTTATAAAATAATTTCTGGAACTTCTCTAAGTTTTCTACATATATGCTGGTTCAAGATGACCTGGAGCCAAACTGCCTGGGTTGAATGAAGCTTGGTCCCACTTTTTACTATCTGACCTTGAGAAGTTATTTAACCTCTTAGGGTCCCTGAGATCGGGAATAATAATAGTACATATCTCATAGAATTTCTGGGTGGATAAAATGTGATATTACATGAAAAATAGAATAATATTTGGCTGGCATATATTAAGCACTCAGTGAATGGAAACTATTCTATTTTATTCTATTCCATTTCTGCAGTTCAACATGAAAAAGGAAGAATTGCCAATAAACAATTCTACCAGGATATTAAATGTGTTATCTGAAAAAAAAGTGTTTCTTACTTAAATATATTTAGTAAATATAGGACGATGGTCATATTTTAAAATTTTGCTTTACTGTAGAATTTCTCAGACCTTTTAATATACAAATATACATCGTGCATATCCCACATGGCTAACATGCCATGTTTCTCTGTATTATCATAATAGCTTTCTTTTCTATGTATCGCTACTAATATCTTCAATCAATTGTTGCCAATCGTGATAAGACATATTTCTGAAGATCCCAAAGTTGATCTTTTCATGCTTTCAGTAGTTATATTGAAATTGTCCCAAGGATAGAGAATAGAAAAAGAAATCAACTCTCCAAAATTTCTCTATCCTTTAAAAAGAACCTCCACTTTATTGGTGAGGAGTGCAAGCCCTCACTTTGATGGTAGTTACATTTGGAAGGGTCACTCAAACCTGCCACAGTTCCCAGGCATTTCTGTTGGCATTGCAGATTCCTTTCCTTGTGACTCTATAGGGAATCTATGATGTGGATTTTTCTGTATTGGACCCAGCAAAAGATATAGATCAAACGTTTAAGGCCATTAACAAGAAGTTAAATCAGGAACAACAGTGATATAGAAACATTAATTCAGGATAAGCACAAAATGTGTTGCAGCATCGATTCTGGCATTTTTCTCTGCTCCTAATAGCATTGAACATTTGATCCATATGTTATATGGACCTAAATGAAGGGAAATAAACATCTGAACAGATTCTCTACGATTGAGTTTCCCTCTCACCATTTTTTCTGCTTTGGTAGTTAACTAAGGCCATAGGCTTCATTCACCTAGAACCATTCTAAAATTGAGAATGCTGGCCAGAGTACCAAAGCGCGGTGTTTGCAGTTTTCAAGCATATAAATAATTTCTTTTTGAAAAATTCCACACCAGTGTACCATAAGCAGAGTTAGAGCACCTCTTTGTATCAGATTGGTAAATTTCCAGAACCACTTAGCAGTTTTCTTAGGTAGCAGGATGCTATATTTTTCTTTTTCTTTTTTTAATTTCAGAATATTATGGGTATACAAACGTTTTGGTTACATAAATTGCTTATATACAGTTTGAGTTAGTGTTATGACTCTCACCCAGATAGTGTACATTGTAAAAAGCTAAGATTTATTTCCAGGAACTGAGCTAAATGATTCAAATTCATTATCTCATTTAATCCTCACAATGCACCTAGGAGGTAGAAAGTGTTATTATCTCCATCTTATAGGAGAAGCATCTGGAGCTAAGATAGATTGCATGACCTTTTCCCTTGGGTTCTGAGTAAATGTCATATTGTCCCCCAGAATAATTCAATGCTCACCATAAAGGTTTACCCTACTAACAGATAATATAATTTTCAGAGATTAATCACTCTAAAGGGTTTGTAGGTCTGGAGGAAAATAGCATATGTTATTCTCCAGGATCACACTAGATTTTTACAGGTGATATATTACTGTAAAAAAATCCTTCTGAGATTTTCAACAATGGACTTTTCTTGGATGGGACTGAAGATCATCTCAGCTGGTGTTACTAAACTGTTTGCTGCTTGAGGACATAGGTCATGCCCTGTGTAGGCACCACTCCCCATATCTCTTAACATGATGCTTTGGATTAAGCAGAAAGTCAGGAAATGTTTGTTGAGCACTTGGATGACACCTTCGCTCTTTAATTCAGCCAATTGTCTTGGTAAAATATAGGTAGGTGTTGTTTGCCTTTGCACAGGTCTTTACCGTAAGAAGTCACCTAGAGTTCTTGTTACATAGAATAATTTATAGGTTTCTCTTGTTCTTTCATTCCACATTTCAAAGAAAATACTGGTAATGTGCTTTGAGTCACTAGTAAGAGGTATTGCTTAAAATGACAAAAGTAGCATGAATTTATTAAATCTAGTACTTTTGATAATGAATTCAAAATGAATCTTTATTGCAAAATTGGTTTCCAAACACAAGGCCAAACACTGAGAAGTATTTCCAAGTCCCCTATCTCAGAACCCCCAAATCTCTAAATTAGAGATATGTGAAAGAGAATAGTGCTTTTTGAAGCATTTGTATTGCTGCTAGGTTTTTGGCCTATACTTCTTTTCCTTAAAACATACTTCTTTTCCTTAAAATATACATGGAAGTTGAAGTCTCTAGTAGGTGTCTTTCTGAAGGATAGCTTTCATAGCAATGTTTCCTATTCCCAGGACATCCATGCAAGTGTGGTTAATGGATTTCCAGAAAAAGGCAGATTCAGCCCCTAAACAAAGCCATCAAAGCAATTGAGTCAAATAACTTCAAATTCCCCAGAGGGAGAAGGAAGCGCCCTTAAATCCACCACACTTTTGAATAACTACATTATGTTAGACATTATGTTCAAAATGGCTTTGGTAAGTGTTTAGGTCTTGTTCCTTTGGTCTCTGTTCAGGGATCCTGTGGTTGTGTGGGCCAGAGCAGTGCAAAGTGTAAGGAGAGGAAGAGATAAAGGTGCAAGGAACTAAGCAACAGTCCCAGTACCCTGAAAAGTGGAGAATTTCCAAAGCAAAGTTCAAGTTTTCTAGAGATGAACGTGGCTTTTGCTTTTGCAGCAAAGACATTTTCCTGAGTCCCTTCCTAACAAGATATATGCAATATAGGCCTGTGATTTTCTGCAGTGACACAGAATAGTGAAAACTGTAAGTCAATCCATGCTGAGTGCAATCCCATATTATTTGATACATTAAAAAAGTCATACAACTATATACATATATAACCTATTTCACAGTAACAATAAGAACATATTTATTGATTCATCAGAGGGAAGACAGGTTTGTGCGTCTGTACAAATGTATTACACTGTGATTTTTCTCTTCCTAGAGAAAGATTTCCCTGAAGACAATATTTATAGCAGGGGCAGGAATTTACATTACAATCGGGTATAGGTTCTGACTAGGAAGGATATTGCATTTTAGAGTTGGTCTATATTGGACATTCCTTGAAAAACCTTCTAAAGGGAAATAATGTTTCATCTACTCATTTGCTCACATCTCTGTATAATTTTCAGTGATGGCTACTGCTGGCAGTCCTTTATGGGTCAAATATTGCATCAAAAGGGAAGGGAGAAATATTCTTGCCATGGAGACATTTTCAGATTAGGTTGAAAAGGCCCATAATCCTTATTGAAAATTTTATTTATTGTCATCATTCTATTCTTGGCAGTCAGTAAAATATCAGCTCTTTCTTGTTGAACTAATAGATTTTTTTCTTCTCTCTTTCTCTCTCTCTCTCTCTTCCCCATCTATATCCATTCTCTCCCCAGGGCTCTTTGCATATAATAAGTATTCAATAATTCTTGTTGAGAAAATGAATTTAAGTCTAATATATAAATACTCATAAAACTCTTTCCTTATGTTAAAGACTTTAAGCTTTTTAAAATTCAGAATTAGCCACTGGTCATTCTCTAATGGACATTTAGTGGTTGCTGTTTTCTGGAAAGCAAGATTCATTAGGGTTATTGCTAGCATTTGGCTATCTTCAGTTGCCCTGGTGTACTACTGAAGGTGAACGTCCAAATTCTATTTTTTTTATTTCAGGATATTACTTTCAAACTCTATTAATGTTTCGTTTCTCTCAGTATTCCAAGGTTATAAAGAGAAAGAGGTCATAGACATTCCAGTTGCCAATTCAGAGAATCCCTGAAATAGCAATAGATTCTTGAGGTCTCCTGGAATTTTGAATTTCTTGATAGAGATTCTTGGAAGGGGAAGGGGAAACTGCATCTGGTTTATTCTAAACCTCTTCCTTCTCATCTTTACCTTCTACTAAATCACCGAGAAGCTGTTGAGAATGAGCACACACAGGCGTTACGGAGGAGCTATGCTGCCGCAGGATTCTTCAAGGTCTCAGGGTTTGCCCTGATGAACAGTGCACATAATCTAAAGCATGACAGCCAAATGCTTCAGCATGAATCAAACTTACACACTCATGGCTGCCCCACTGGCTTTCCCATCATCTCTGGTGAGTCAGTGTCACTTAGTGCCTTGGAAATAGCAACTAGAAGCCAACAGAGGTCAACAGAGAGTTCCCCAGGAGGAAATATTCTACTGTGGTTTTGAATGAAGGGCTGTCAGTGGGACTAGAATTCTAGGGATGCCACTGTACCACGAGACACAGGCGATGAAATCATCATACCAGTATTTCAGAAACTGAAACTCATGTAAGAATACAAGCCAGATACCAACTCAAACAAATTATGAAACCAGGGAGAGCAAATTGAAATATAAAGGCATAGCCAATAGCCAGAGCAGGGAAAGATCAGAGATTCAGGACAGGTAAAGACAATTTGTGCACCAGTTGGTCTAATGGCAGTTCTGCAGGGAGGCAGCCTTTTGAGGGCAGTGGTCAAGTGTGGCCTACACACTCCTGCCCTGTCTTAAAGGAATCGTCAGCCAGTACGATCGGGGAGCTGTCCAGGCTCTGATTTCCTGCATCACCGTGTACTCACTTGCATTGGGGTTTTGGCATGATTTGTCTTCTGACAGAGAGAAAATAGAAAATGTTCAAATATTGCAGCATTATAGCATAGATGAGCAAATATAAGAACTTTCCCTCCAGCAACAATAACTGTAAACATTCTTTATTGACAGTTTTCTATTTGCTAGGCATCTGACATATGATTTTGAAAATTTCTAGCACACATTTCTAGGTTTTTAGAACAACCTACTGAGACTCAAAAAAGTCAAGTTTGCCTAAAACTACACAGCAGGCAATTAGAATGTGGAGTTGAGTGCTAATTTGTTCACATTTAATATTTCTGAACTTTCCACTATGTTATAACACTACATGTTAATATGCCACTGGCAGTGGGTAAACATGCCTTTACCTCTTAACAGACAGAAAAGTTGACTATTAATAAAATCTCAAATAGAGGTGCTCAGACAGCTGTAGAACCAAATGAGAACTCCAGAAGAAAAGACAGTGCTCACTAGATCCTCATTACATTCTACCTTGTGGATACAGTGAGTAAAATTGGGGTGCTGGAATCAAAGAGAACTGGCTCGGAATCTTGGTACTGTCACTTGCTGTGCAACTTGTCCAGGTTACTAAGCCTTTCTGGATCTGTGATTCTTATTCTGTAAAATATGATAATATTAGGGTTAATAACACTATCTACGTTAGAGATTGTTATCAAGATTAAAATGCTTAGTTTGGTGCTTGACATAGGGTAAACATCCAATACATAGTTGTCTTCAATACTATTGCCTCAAGAAAGAACCAAGAAGTGGGTGTTGGCCATAGGTAGCTTTGACATAGAACATCTGATGTGATAAAATGGGCCCAGCATGAAGTATTTGGGGATGTTTTATGTATCTTTTCTAGTACAGATATGTAATATTATATAATATTTACCAAATGGATACCATTCAACCTCTAATCCAGTACAGTGAATACTGAAAGATAAAAGGTCACTTCAACTCCATAGTTCTAAAAGTGACATCTAGGGGTCCCTTCCAGTTTGAAGAATCTGTGACTAATCTTGTTAAGGACCTACTATGTGCAAAGTTTGTCACTGGGAAAAATGGCTGACACGCTCAGAGAAGCAATATGTAAAAAAACTTTATGGGTTTGATTCTTGGATAGAATTAGATAAATTAATAAACTTACCCCTTGGCTTTATCATAGAAGGGTTTCGAAGAGAATAAAAAATACTTGAAAACAGTTGAACTTCTGGGAAGAATGGTGATAATATAAATATGCTGTAGCCTCTAAATAAGAATAGTGATGTTTAAAGGAACATAAATTAAAGAGAACACTAAAGAAAGGAGAGAGATGGATTTTACCCTCTAGATCTGACTTTGGTTTTAAATTGTATAGGCAAGAGATTGGTTAGAGAGATTTATTTCAACCTTTAGTAGTGTATTAGCAGTGTCACACAATAAGGGATGTGGAAAGAAAGACGAGGAGAAATGTGAACAAGCAAGAGTGTCTTGGAATCTAATTTATTTAGATTTAGATTATATTGCTATTGCATTAATCTTTGAATAAATCATAGTTCTAAGCACTTTAAGCTTATATTGCAGTCCAATTTTAATTTTGCAAACCTTTAGCAATGTTTATTAATTATTATAAGCTCTGAACATTTTTCATCATTGGGAAGACACCTCTCAAATGAAATTGAGGTTCCAAGTGGTCAAAGTAACTAATGGGGAGGGGAAAAATTTGTTTAAACTCTTAGTTCAATCATAGTTATATGGAAGCATCTTTAAGAGATTAGTATGGAAAAGAAAAGAAAAATAAGGTGGATGGAAAAGAAACATTGGAGAAGTAAGATGAGTAAAAAGTTTTCTAAACTGTTTTTCTTGGATGAGAGTATCTTAGAATTCCTACCAAGTATGGGACAGTTTACCTCTGAGTAATACTGCCCTATAGAATTTGTTCAATTTGTTCTAGGAATGCAATTTTTAGAATGCAAATATGATTATTAATAATTCAATCCAGATGAGACAAACTTATAAATGCATTAACAGGAATAACTATTTACAAGTTTTAAAGTGCAATGACATAATTTATAGTCTAATGTGATTAGTGCAATTTTCAGAGAACATTCATATACAGCATTTCTGTGGGAGAAACAGAAACATTTTAGGAGAAGTTTCTAGGATCCTTAGACAACAAGAAACTTTCATTTGACTCAGACCTGATACTACATTTTCCCAGACTTTCTCTCACCCTGTGATGTTTCCAGTGATTGCTTAGATTATTTCAATTAATAGCATACATATACCTACTTTGACATGCAAAAGTGCCAGAACCATCTTTTCCCTCCCTCTGTTTCCAGAAAGAACTAGAAACTGCCTAGCCTTGGGCTAAATTGTGAAGCTGACACAATTTGTTTGGGGAACTTCCAAGTGAACATATTTGATGTTTCACTGAGACTTCCTAGGAACAGGATTCTCTGACCCGAAGAGCAATTCTACTTCTGGAAATTTCTAGCACACCAGAAGGTAGCTGGAGGGTATTTTTGTCTGGGTACTTTGGAGGCTTGCTCATACTGTGCGAGAAAGAAAAGGCAAATATATCCTTTAGAGGGCTCCCCCAAAAGAAACCAGGGGTTATAGAACTTCATTCATGAGACGGGATAGACAGTCAGACCCTGTAATTCTTAGTGTTTTTCTGTGTTGCAATTGCTTTTCAGCACTGAGAGAAGGCACACAAGATACAAATGAAATGTGTGTGCATAAACCTGGCTTTGGCTTTCAGAGATACTCTTCTCATACCTTCAGATCTCCTGGATGTGTTGGGCCTTCCAGAAAACACAAGTGTTGAGCTCCATTTGTTTATTTATAGTTTCCAAATTCTCAGATTCTGCCTGTAAGACATCTGATGTGATTAACTGATTTTTCTAAATTAAGGGAGTTATTTTCTGTGTAGGAAGAAGCTATAAAATCACTTTTTTTTTGTACCTTTCTGCTTTGTTTTCCACATTTCTTGTCACTGTCAAGACTGGTAATTAATCAAGACTCAGTCATGGATGGCTCCTTTTCCCTCCCCTTCCTATCCTTCCTTTTCCTGCCTGAGTGATGAAGAATGATGTCTCACCCTATACCCCTGGCTCCCTCTCCTCCGTGCACTCAAGCCAGACCCCATGACGAGAAGTTCCACTGAAGGGAAAGCCCAGGGAATGACAAATGTGACTCTTGGAGTCCAGGCAGCAAGGGGTGTGCTTCTTGATCCCTGCCACTGGCCATCATCTATCTCTCTGTGTCAGGAGGCCTTTGGGAAAAGCAGAAACAAAACAGAAAGAAAAAGTTCTCATCCTGCATTTTACTTCCTACAGTGACCTGGGTCTTAGCTCTATGAGAAACCAGGAGGTAACTATGCAATAGCACTAGAAAGTGATGAGTCTTGGGACTTCCAAAGTTTTGCTCCCCACCATCCCACAAGCACACAAATAGGCATATTTTTGCTTTCTACTCTTTCTCCAGTTTCACTTTTTACAAATGTCTGGGGGAAAACAAAAGCACACATTCTTCATGAAAAATTGGCAAATCTCTCTTTCCATTGTCTGATAGGTTTACGTCTCTGGACACAACAAGATTCAATCTATTCTCTTATTTAATGGGGGAGATTAGGGAGACTACTTCCCCACCCATCACAGGGTCTGAAACTTTGCTCTTAGAGACTCATGTCATTGGGTTAAGATGTTGCATCTCCAAAGGATCCATGAAAACAGAAGTGAATGTAGGTAGAATGGATGATACAGTATGACATAATCATCCATACCCTTCTACAAGTTCCTTTAGCAGGTCTATTTACTAGTGATCCCTAATTGACAGCATGACCTTGAAAAAGTGGGAAATACAATAATTTAAGATGGGTTGGAAAAGAACATAAACTTTGAAAGAGGAACACAGTACTGCCTTGGAGTATCACTCTTCACTCTCTAAAGAAGCTGCTGGCAGATTTAGGCAGGATGAACAAAGTGAATGACTTAATAGCCTGGATCATATTTGTTTGTGTTTTGCATGGGAACCCTGTCTTTGTCTGTTTTATGCTGCTATAATAGAATACCCCAGACTGAGTAATTCATATTGAACAGAAATTTATCTGGCTTACAGTTCTGGAGGGTGGGAAGTCCAAGAGGGTGGCCCAGCATCTGATGTGTACCTTCCTGCTTTGTCATCCCATGGTGAAAGGCATCATGTGATGAGAGAGTGTGCAAGAGAGCCACATTCACTTTTATAGCCAACCTACTCCTGAGATAATGACATTCACTCATTCATGAGGACAGAGCCCTCATTACCTAGTCACCTCTTAAAGATACCACCTCTCAACATCGTTCCATTGGTGATTAAGTTTCCAACACATGAACTTTGGGGAACACATTCAAACCATACCAAACTCCCAATAAATAGAATGTTGGCCTTAATATGCTGTAGTGATGTCTTTTTTTCTTTTTAGCATGTTTTAGTATATGAGATGGGTCTTGTTTGCTTAGTGGGTCTCATTTGCTTGTTTGAACAGTTTTATGAAAAAAAAAGAAATATAAGAATACAGAGGTATATTGTGAAACTCTAATTAGTTCAGAAATCTTAGTAATTCAATTCAGTTAGCTAGTTATACAAGATGTTGCCTAACAAACAACCAAAATATCTCATCAGCATAGGACAATAAACATTTATTTCTTACAGGGCTGTGAGTTGGTTGAGGGTCAGCTATTGCAGGTTAAGATTGGCAGAATGACTCTACTAATCTCAGCGGGGCTGGTTCAGGGGTTCAGATGAGGTTCAGGTGATATAGGGTTTGCTCAGCTGGGTTAGGTCAGCTCTACTATTCATCTTTTACACTATTTCTGTGTCCAGCCTGCTAGCCTGGGCATATTCTTCTCTGTTTTTGCAGATTAGTTTTTACTGGTTTCTGGACCAGATGGCTATATGGTAACTCTAATTCACAGGTTTGCCTCATACCCATTTAAGATAAAAACCAGATTGACATCCCAAGTCCCCAATCCAAAATCCTAGAGAAGGAACATTCTAGTCAGTGGGTCAAGTCAAATTAGGCAAAAGCAACTGCATAGGCCTTCTGTAACCACCTGGAAAATAAGAAAATGGGTAAGAGACAAAGTTAGTCTTTTACCACATTAATGACATAACTGGTTATGTGAATCAGTTAATTTTGCTAGGAGAGATAACAATGGGATGGTTCTCAGTTGCTGCTTACATAGAAGAAGATTCTTAGTAAATTGAACAGATTAGTCATTTGAACCTGATTCTTTTTTTTTATTTCAGCATATTATGGGGGTACAAATTTTAAGGTTGTGTATAATGCCCTTGCCCCCCCCTCCTCCTACAAGTCTGAGCTTCAAGCATGACCATCCCCCAGAAGGTGCACATCTCACTCATTATGTATGTATATATCCGTCCCCTCCTCCCCCCTTCCACCTGCCCAATACCCAATAAATGTAATTCCTATGTGTCCACTTAGGTGCTGATCAGTTAATACCAATTTGCTGGTGAGTATATGTGGTGCTTGTTTTTCCATTCGTGGGATACTTCACTTAGTAGAATGGGTTCCAGCTCTATCCAGGAAAATACAAAATGTGCTCTATCATCATTGTTTCTTAGAGCTGAATAGTACTCCTGATTCTTGATTGATTCTTGGTAAGACTTTTGAATGACTTGTCCAGAGTTTTTCCTTCTCTTTTTCTATTTCCTTGTTATATCTGTAATTTCTATTTTTCCTCACAGGGTATTAGAATAAATTCTGATTATTTATTCCCTTTTTTCTCACTGATTACACAGACACAAGCCAAGCATCCAGCTTAGGTTGGTGGCTTTAAGCACAATGTGATGATGTCTTTCAAGTTTCTATCTTCAAATGACTTATTAACCCTGGTGTTTCTCTACTGCACCACACACAACCTCTTTCAGGCTGGCCCCTCAGTGCTTCCCATGTATCAATCCCATCTCCATGCCTTTTCTTGAAGATTGTCATTAAAAATGTCCTCCCACTTCTTCTGATCACTAAATCAAGATATGTGGGCATACCTCAGAGATACTGTGGGTTTGATTTCAGACCACAGCAATAAAGTGAATCACACACACTTTTAGGTTTCCCAGTGCATGTAAAAGTTATGTTTTAGCTGTAAGAGAAAAATTATAATGTAAACACAAAGAAAAGTTAAATATTTGAGGTGATGGACATCCCAATTACCCTGATTTCATCATTACACATTGTATACATATATCAAAATATGGCATGTCCCCCCCGAATATGTACAATTATGATATATCAATAAAAAAGCAAGACATTTATACTATACTGTAGTCTAAGTATACAATACCATTGTGTCTAAAAATATATATATACCTTAATTAAAAATCACTTTAGTGTTAAAAATACTAATGATCATCTGAGCTTTCAGAGAGTCATAATCTTTTTGCTGGTGAAGGATCTTGCTTTAGTGTGATGTTGATGGCTGCTGACTGATCGGGGAGGTGGTTGCTGAAGCTTGGCAGACCTAATCAATAAATGTTGTGTTTGTTCTGACTGCTTCACCAACCAGACATTCGCCTCTTTCCCTTTCTTTGAGCCTTCCTATTCCCTGGGACACAACCATATTGAAATGAGGCCAATTGCGGTGGCAATTTCTTAAAATAAACCAACAATGAAGTTTGCAACATCAACTGATTCTTCCTTGGGAAAAATCTTCCACAAAAGATTTCTCTGTAGCATGCGATGCTGTTTGATAGTATTTTACTCACAGTATTTTACCCACTTCTTTCAAAACTGGAGTCAATCCTCTGAAACTCTGCCGCTGCTTTATCAACTAAGTTTGTGGAATATTCTAAATCTTTTGTTGTCATTTCAACAATGTTTATAGCATCTTCACCAGGAGTAGATTCCATTCCAAGAAACCACTTTCTATGCTCATCTATAGAAACAACTCCTCATCTGTTTGAGTTTTATCATGAGATTGCATCAATTCAGTCACATCTTCAGACTCCACTTCTAATTCTCTTGCTGTCTTTACCACATCTGCAGTTAATTCCTCCACTGAAGTCTTGAACTTCTCAAGGTTGGAATCAATTTCTTGCAAACTCCTGTTAATGTTGATATTTTGCCCTCCTCCCATAGATCATGAATCTTCTTAATGGCATCTAGAATGGTGAGTACTTTTCAGAAGGTTTTCAATTTATGTTGCCCAGATTCATGAAAGGAATCACTATCCATGGCTGCCATAGCCTTATAAAATGTATTTCTTAAATAGTAAGACTTGAAAGTCAAAATTTTTCCTTGATCCATGGGCTGCAGGATAGATGTTGTTTTAGCTGGTATAAAAACAACATTCATCTCCATGGACATCTCCATCAGAGCTCTCGGGTGACCAAGTGCATTATCAGTAAGCAGCAATATTTTGAAAGGAATGCCTGTAGTCCCAGCTACTCTGGAGGCTGAGGCAGTAGGATCACTTGAGCCCAGGAGTTTAAGGTTGCTGTGAGCCAAGCTGATGCCACGGCACTCTAGCCTGGGCAACAGAGTGAGATTCTGTCTCAAAAATAAATAAATAAATGAAAGGAATCTTTTTTTTCTGGGAAATCAGTCTCAATATTGTATTTAACATATTCAGTAAATCATGTTATAAACAGATGTGCTGTCATCCAGGCTTTGTTGTTCCATTTATAGAACACAGGCAGAGTAGATTTATCATAATTCCGAAGGGCTCTATGATTTTAGGAATGGTAAATGAGCATTGGCTTCAACTTAAAGTCATTAGCTATATTAGCCCCTAACAAAATAGGCTGCCCTTCAAACCTTTAAGGCTAGGCATTGACTTCTCTTCTCTAGCTATGAAAGTCCCAGATGACATCTTCTTCTGATATAAGGCTTTTTCATCTACAGTAAAAATCTGTTGTTTGGTGTATCCCCCTTTATCTGTGATCTTAGCTAGATCTTCTGGACAACTTGCTGCAGTTTTTCCTTCAGTACTTGCTGTTTCATTTTGCACTTTTATGTTATATAGATGGTTTCTTTCCTTAAGCCTCATAAGCCAACCTCTGCTAGCTTCAAACTTTTCTTCTTCAGCTTCCTGATCTTTCTTAGCCTTTATAGAATTTCCATATCAGCAATAAAGCTGTTTCACTTTCTTATTATTCCTGTGTTCACTGGAGTAGCATGTTTCATTTCCTTCAAGAACTTTTCCTTGGCATTCACAACTTGGCTGTTTGGCTCAAGAGGCCTAGATTTCAGCCCATCTCAGCATTCAATGTGCCTTCCTCACTAAGCTTAATCATTTTTAGCTTTCGATTTAAAGTGGGATATATGCAATTCTTCCTTTCACTTGAACACTTACAGGCCATTGCAGGGTTATTGATTGGCCTAATTTCAATATGTTTGTGTCCCCAGGAATAAGGAGGCCTCAGGAGAGGGACAGAGACAGGTGAAGGGCTGATTGGTGGAGCATTCAGAACAAACACAACATTTATGGGTTGTTTGCTGTCTTATATGGGCATGGTTCATGATCCTCCATAACAATTACAATAGTAACATCAAAGATCACTGATCACAGATCACCATAATAAGCATAATAATAATGTTTGAAATTTTGTGAGAAATACCAAAATATAGAACATAGAGACATGAAATGAGCACCTGCTATCGAAAAAATAGCATGGATAGACTTGCTGTATGCAGTATTGACACAAACCTTAAGTTTGTAAAAAACACAAACTCTGCAAAGTGCAACAATGTAAAGCACAATAAAACAGGTTATGCCTGTATTAATTTCTGAAAGCCCCTTATCCTGTCCCAAATTCTTCATGACTACTTCACAAATCTATATATATTGACTATTCCATTAAACAGCTCTTTTACCCTTCCCTGAATTTCTGTTATTACCCTTCTAATTAATGCCAATAGTTTGCATTTAATCCTATGCTGCCTTTTATTCTTCTCTTAATTTTTCTTTTGTATTGTTTTTATATCCCACAGTAGATTACTTTTTCCTTCAGCAGAAGCACTAAATCCTGTGCCGCTTTTTGTATTTCCCACAAACCAGAGACAGTGCCATTCACATAGTAGGTGCTTATTAATATATTAGTTATCTAATTATAGTGTTCTTATTAGAATATAAAAATAATGGTTATGCTAAAATCAGAAGGCCATCTGTCATCATTCTCTGAATTATTCCATTTCTCGCTCAGCTTTTAATAGTCTTTATCTCTTTTTTTTTTTAAGATTATAAGTTTTCACTATAAGGGCAATTTCTGAGAGAAGGATACTCCTACTCTGGCATGCATTTCTCTGAGTCTGGTAAAATATGGATGATTCAAATAACTTCTTTCTAATGTGATTTATATGAAATGGAAACATGTTCTATTTCCCCCTTATGTGCTCTTGTTTTGAATTGCAAATATTCAGTTTCGCATATATTTAAAAGTTATTTTGACAGTATGTAATGTAGATTTAAAACATTCTGAACTTGGCTGTTTTCCCTTCATCAGTTCTTTTTTTAGTAGAAACACTGTAAATATACCAACAAGTGTCAGAACATACAGTATAGTGAACAGCCAAGGACAATCTGTTATGATATTCCATGTGTTAAAAACCAGTTTGTTTATGCCATTAGGAGAAATTCATTTTTAGTATTTGGATTTGATGGGTTTAGCGAGAATGATATAGTTTGTTTCATTAGACAACAGTGCCACAGCCAAATGATATGCATTGTTCTTTACTCAGTGGTAAAGAGAGAGAAATGTAATGATAGAAAAAGTTAAGGTAGCCAAATAGGCAATACTCCTAGATTTAACACATGGAAATTTAACTATGATGCTTAGAAGTTAAATGGCAGTAATTTCATTCCACGAGGTCAATCGAATGGGGCAGGAACTTGCTTCGTTGTAGAAGTGAAGTTGTTAGCTCTTTTGCTTAGAAACATTGAATCTGAGGAATAGTCTCCAGAGAATAACTGATGTGAGCTATAATCTTCTCAACCACTTCTCCAAAATGGCAATTGAATTGAGAGAAGGATTACAGGTAATTTCTGAGTTGTCAAACGTAGAGGAAGCAAGACCATGGGAGTTCTTTCTCTTCTTATTTTCATTTTTCTTCCTCTTCCTTCTCTTTCTATTTCTTTCTTCCTTTTCCTCTTTCTTTTTCTCTTTCTCCTTTCAAGTTTTATATCAGGAATTAATTAGTCCCTAGAGTGTAATGATTGAACAAAAGCTACTAGTCTTATGAGAAGAACAAAATTAAATGTGTTGGGGTTTGTGTGTGATTACGCTGATGTCATAAAAAAGGAAGCCATACAGAATTAGGAGATGAAAGAAATCAATGACAAAAAATCAATCAATATTCACTAACATGTAAAGATATAAAGAATTCACACTTTCACATATTTTGCAATCAGTTGAAAATTGAAAAAAGCTATATGAGGAAAAAGCAAGTGATAGTTTAAGGTAATATGTGTTAAGAGCAAATTGACCATTACAGATGGAAATGTGGTTGAGGATGACAGCTACTATTCACTATAGAAGTCAAAGGAAAGTGGGTTTTGAGCTGGATTTTGGGTAACCTTGAATTAGATTCAAAGACAGACCATGGCTAGGGCCAAGCTTGAGCGAAGGGGTGAAAGCTATGCTGTTCCAGGCGTGGGAGTAGATAAGTTTGGCTCAAGTAGAAATTTTTCACATGGTAGATAACTGGAGAAGTAATTTGGGGAAAACTTGTAAAAGGCCTGAATGCTGAGGTAGGAAACTTGGGCTCTTATTCAGCACGTACTTTGAGAACCATTGATGGTAACTATGGGATGGAAAGATGTGAGCAATATAATACAAAAGGAATTGAGAGGTCACTGACGGGAGAGTTGCTTAGACCCAGAGAAAGGTAAAACAAAGCATACGTTTGAAGGCTGACACATAAAGAGAATGAAAGTATCAATGACAAATATTTAAAAGGCCCAGAGAAGGAGGTGAAAGCAATAGTTTTGAGTTTTAAAGGTGATAGCTTTGAGGTTTTGATGACTATGAAATAGCCAAGGGAGAACACCCATTAAATCAGCAGGAGATCCTGAACTAGAGTCAGAGAGTACTAAGCTGGAATTGTGGGTTTTTGAGTTAACCACCCAAAGATGATGGTTTAATCCATAAAAAGGGGTGATATGTTCCAGTAAAGAAGTGTATTTAGAGGGTTTGACATGTCCATGATGAGAGTACAGTGCGAAAGTAAGAACCACTGGAGAGGGAAGGGGCAGTTAGAAGGACTGAAGAACCAAGGTAGAATGGTGTTGAATAGTGTCTCTGAACCAATGGAAGATCTAGGACTGTAAGACAAGCTGGGTCATCTTGAGATTAAGAGGGGAGAACATGGGGATCACCTGGGAGGAAGAACGTAAGGTGATCTATTATAAATGACTTTTGTAGTGATCATATGTTTGCCTGCACAGTTGCATCTCTGCTACAGAATGAGTTAGCTTTTCCATGTTCTTTCTTCATTAATACAAATAGAAAAACAGATGGTGAAACAAATTGGAAAACAATATACACACAGTTAACACTCGTGAAGACAGAGATTTCATACTGTCTCCTTCTAACCTGTTCTGTTACTCAACGGCACTTGTTACCCAGGAGTTCTTTTTTAAATCATTATCCCAAATCCCCATTGCTCTCATTTAAGCTGTATTTTTTTTTCCTGGCTTTCCTTTGTTTATCCTCAGGGGACATGAAGAACATATGGCAACTATCTCTCAAGTAATAATCCTTCATATTTTTGAAATAGGTATTACACAAGATTTTTCCTCTCTAGACTTTTATTCTTCAGGCTAAATAACACTAAGACATTTATACTTTCTTTATGGGCATTTATTTCTAGGACAATGGCTCAGACTGAGTCAAATTCAGCTCCTAGGATTTGGATAAAATTTATATCGCAGTCACTGGTTTTATCAGTGATCAGTATCGAAGTCATTTGCCTATTAGGTAGAAATTTAAGAATAAAATGATGAAATGGATGAAATGATGACAACTCCTTTGGGAATAACTCTCTGTGCATCTTTTGTACCCTGAGAGCACTTATCAAAATTAATCTGTACATAGTAAATCTTTCAAAAACTAAAATTTGTGGACAGAGGTATAGAAAAGTAGCCTTTCTCTCTTATTATCAATGCCTGGCTTATGCCAACTGAATCTATGTTTGCATGAATTTGTGAAAGCAAGGGTCAAACAATATATACTGAGACGTGAAATCAGCAATATTATTTTTGAAAGATCGTTAAAGGTAAAAGTCAATCTGTTTGGAATGTTTCTTAGGAATAGGATGTTTTATTTTTTTAATATATTCAGAAATATTCAGTGGTATTAAAAGCTTTGTGACTGGTAGGAACTGGCTCTTTAATGAATGTTACCCCGACTTCATCTCTCTAAGATTCACGTCATTACATTTTGTGACAATCTTAATAAAAATTAGTGAAAACCTGTGGGTATCAATGCATCAACAAGTATTTGTTGGAGGCCAATTGCAAGGCCCTATCTCTTTTTAAAAGATATAAAAATTAGCTGGGAATGGTAGTGTGCATGCCTGTAGTCCAAGTTACTCAGAAGGCTGAGGCAGGAGGATCACTTGAGCCCAGGAGTTGGAGGTTGCAGTGAGCTATGATGACACCACTGCACTCTAGCCTGGGTGAAACAGCAAGAATCTTTCTCAAAAAAAAAAAAAAGGAAGAAGTGGAGTGCTGATAAATGTTTGCTTAATAATTGGCTTTCTGTAGCATTTACTAATTTCCATGGTGTAATACTTCCACCAAAGCTGATTTTGATTTACCATCATGGCATCATGGAAGGCAGAGCTGGGAAACAATATATACAGTCAAACAGCTCTTGGGAGCCGGTGCCAGCCCCCTTGGCATGCCGCTGTGTGTGGCTCATACTCACTCCTACTCCCACTCAGGAGTAACCCTTGCTGCTTTCATTTATGAGTAGAAAGATAGACAGAAAATAAAAAAGATCCTCATTACAAGAAACTCTCCTCAGGTGCTGACATTTCTTGAAAAGGAGAGATGGTTATTTTAGTTATATTTATAATTGTGAAACTTCTTTTTCTTGCTCTGGTATGAGGACACTACTTACTCTTTCCAAATTTGCTTGGTGTTGTCTTTCTTGACCTCTGCCTGTCTCACCCTCCAGCTCTACTTCCCTCTCTCATCAAATACTTCATTTCATATGGCAACAGTTGCCAAGGAAAGTGAAAGATTTCATGAGAAATTCCACAGTTCCGGTAGAAAAATCAACACAAAAATGCCAGTTTTATCAATATAGGTAGCATCCAGCTAGAAGTTGGTGGTAGAAGGAAACATTTGACTGCCCAAAGAAACCAGCATGTGATTTTGGCATAAGAGAATGGACTTGTTCAGTATTTAGCTACTTATTCTTTCCTTGTGAGAGCAAACATCTGAATATGCTCATTTTCCTATTTTAAGTCATCATCAATTACAGATTTGCAGGTGTATTTTTTGCCGGCTGCCTCCAGTGGTTGTCAGTGAAAACCAAGCAGCTGTTGGGTCGATATTGAAGAAAAACACCCTGAATGTTGCCCTCCCGTTTTCTTCTCCTGGCACAGGTAGAGCTATTTATGCACAGGGAAGGAAATGAAGGGCATGCATCCAGGTTCCTTTCTAGCTGTCTCCTTAGAAAGCCCTGCTTTTTGGACAGTCCTCAAAGTGTGACACAGCTGAGACTTGGTATAGACACACACGCAGCATCATATTTTATTTTGTTGGCTGCTTCCTTCTGGCAATCCTTTGGCAGGTGGTATCAAATACTTCTCTCTGAACAGCATCACCAACTGAGATTTCCGTTTGTGTTTACTAAATATTTAGGCATAGTAGATTGTGTCAGCAATGATTCCTTTTATGCTTCAAAGGTTGGACATTTTTTCTTCCTTGACGCTTGACTGTTGCTGATTTGGGGAAGTGGTAATAGCCAGGTGGATAGTGTACAAGGAATTAGGATCGATAATTCTCATTATAGCAACTTTTCCTTAGCCTCTTCTTTATACTTGAAAATTGAATATCTTGTAGGTTGGGAACCTAATTTTATGGTGGCTCTGCTTTTATGATGTTTTATTCAATCTTATCAGACAGTTTTTACTTTTCAATACATATTAATATTGATGTTTTTTAACATATACCTTAAAGTTGTAATTTTTGAGCTAAAGAGCATTACCATAAAGGTACCAGAAAAGGTAAGTAGAGATATACAAAAGAACATCATAAGTAGAACAATTTAAATGGACTTACTCCTGAATAGCTGTTTAAAAAATTAGTCACTCTTGTCACCACAGTTTAGTACCAAATAGGACTATATAATTTTGATGTAAAACATCAAGTACCTCATAATTATCATCATCATCATCCATCTTTATCCACCATCATTCATCACCATTATTATTGTATTTTTATTGCTTGGATTAATCCAGTCCTAATAGAACATAATGGTATGGAAATTATTTAATTACACTATAAGTGCAAACTTTATCAAGTCAGAAATCATTTAGTCCTATGACATAAATCCAGAAATACCATCTCCTGCAAGGATTAGCTATATATATGCCTTTAAGATATCTAAGTTATAAATGGAGAGAAATATATATGTTTCTGATGGCTGACTTTTCTTCTATTTCCCCATGCCTTTACATTTAATTTTGCCTCTGAATCAAGGAATCTCAAACATAGTGTTTAGAGAAACCACTTAAGACCTTTTTGGACATACAAATTTGGGAGCTCATCATTGTAGGTCTCTGGTAGGGCTATTAGAATCTTAATTTTTGACAAGCATCCCAGATGCTTCTAACTGGTGGTCTGGAAGAACACACGTGGAGAAACACGCCACTCTGCCAGCATAAAAGGCATTCATTTTCCTGCCTATGTTTTTGTTATACCATTGCCCAATAAAATATAACTATCAATAAATAATCATTGCAGTTACTAAATTATCTAAATTATCTGAGTTACATTGGACCAAATTACATTGGTCATTAATTAATAATAATGGTGATGAATGATAGGAGGTGTATATATGATGCTTATTAAGTGAAACACTCTTTTAAGGGACTTACTTGTATGAATCCTCCCAATGGCTTTTTGAGGCAAGTAATGGCATGTCTCCATTCTCTAGGTGAGAAAACTCATCAGGAGGAGGATGGTCATTGAGTCATAGAGATAAGAAAGCAGGCTTACTCACTAACTCATTTCAACTCTAAGATAATGATGACGATAATAATTGCATTTACCATTTATTGCATTCCTACTATGTGCTAGACACTGAACTAAATGCTTTGTCCACCTTATGTAACTTATATCTGCCAACCTAGGGAAGTATTATTATTCCATGTTATCAGGGAGGAAACAGGAGATCCCGAAGATTGAGTACATTGCCCAAGGTTACACAGCTCTTTAGCGGTTGAGTTCAGATTTGAAACCAGTCCTCTTAACCAATATGCCATGTCACCTCTAGTCTTCATTCGTTGTTAGTTTTCTTTTATAGCTAAATTCCAATGGCGGCTCCAGATGAATTCAAAGCACTTGCTTTCATCATTTCGAAGCAGTTCAAATCCTGAAGATGAAATTTTTGTGAACTCTGTCACTATAACCCAAAACTAGATAAACCCCTTTTAAAGATTTCTGCAGCTAAGGCTACTTCCATCCCTGTTGTTCCACTAACGGTGTAATTTTCCTGATATTGCAGGGAGCATTAAGGAATTAAAACACTTGAGGCTGGATTTGTCAAGGGACACATTTTTGCTTTGTTTTGTCGGAGTAGCTGTTGTTTCTGGTATTTCCCTTTTTCCTTCTTTCTACTTTTTCTTTCTCCAGTCTTGGCGTAACGGGCAAGTTCCTGTGCGTGCTCAGGAATCTGTGGCAAAGGGAGCATGCACAATAATTTGTCTGCCACTATTTGGATGTTATTTGGATGTTAATATTGTCTCAGCAGCCAGGAAAACAGACAGAGCCCCTGTGAGCATCACTGTATTTGAGCTGCAGCTTTAGTTGCCAATGCGCAGTTTTTCCTGTTGGCATTTCCACCACCTGCTATCGGTAATAACCATAATAACCGTCTAAAGGACAAATCCCCCTGTCTGTGATTTTTCTTTCTAGGCTTCTTTGGAGAAAGACTGTGAAATGATTTATTCCTCTGTACATATGAAGCTACAATGTATTCTCAGGTGCAGAGTTTTGGCCTCTGATACTCTATGTTCTTAGGTTAATCCATTAACTTGCCTGGGGGAAAAGGGACAGAGAAGATGGATGAAGGTGTTATGAAAACAGAGATGAGAAAGATCTTAAAAAATCCTAACCACTGCCTTTTTCCTCCCTGTTCCCATCTGCTCCTGGGAAGTCCTTTGCAGGAAGCTGGGCCTGTTAATAGCTGTACTTTGTACCTGTTGTTTTAGATGAGACCCATTTTTTTCTCCCTATATAGATATAATAGGTAATTAACCTTTCTTCCTGTATCCCCCTCAAAAGAAAACAAATACCCAAACACACACACAAATCATTTTGTGCTCAAATGAGTGTTAGAAACACTGGATAAAACAGTGCTAAGTAGGCCTTTTCATTGCTGGCCTTCTCAGAACCTTAAAAAATCTCACTCAAATTGTGAATCTCTAGGAAGAACATATAGTATGCAATATTCCCTAAATTTATTTGACCTTAGAATGCTTTTTTAGGGACTAATTTTCTATAGAATACACCTTGGAGAGCATTGGGCTAGATTACATTTTATATAATTTAGTTTACAAATTTGTTGTTTGGGTAAATTGTCTTGTTAGTTCAGTTTTGATGTCTAAAATGATACTACAAGAACATTATCTCATGTCCATCTTGTTTTCCTCCCACCTCCTTTTTTCTCTTGTCCTTAGAAAAATCCAAGTATACCTAAGAAGAGGATAGCTAGTGGTTGAGGTACTTGCCTCCGGAGATGGACAGGTGTGTTAGTGACCTTGTATGCACGTAGTCTGTAAGTGGGCCTTGTTAATGAGATCTCAAGAAATTGTATTATAAAATGAGCACATCCTCGAGTTCTCTTTGTGTGCATTTTGAAAGTGTTTTTCCTTTTCTATTAATAAATTTAATTTGTCATGCTCATGGAATAAACACAAATTTATGGAGTCAAAATATAATATAGTAAAAATACAATGTGAATTTTTTATGTAGTGTTCTTAATCCAGCATATTACAAATTGCTTCAAAAAATCAATTAAAACTATAAAGAAGCTCTTAAAAGGAGCTTCTTAAAACGAAAAGCAGTGCATTTTGGAACACATGTAACAGAGGCTGAGAGCTTCGCTGACAGGCATCACAAGGCCTGTCCCAGCTCATTCTTTCAGAGTGTCAGCACTAGGTCCAGGAGGAGAGACTGGCCCTTGTCACAGCCATGATGTAAAGGACCCTCATGCCCATGTAGCATTTTCATTCTTGGAAATCTGTGCTGTTTGGTGCTAAGAGATCAATCATAAAGACATTTCATTTTTATCCGCTTCCAAGTCAATTAATGTCATTTAAAAACATGCTGAAATGAAAAAGCTTTATTGTTAAGCTTGGTATAGTCGTAACCACACATATTCTAAATTGAGGTCTGCCATAATATCTATTTTTTTAAGGAGACTCTTAGTTAAATATACAAATAAAAAAAACCCTTTGTGATTATGAAAGTAGGGAGTTCACTGCCCTGCTATGTTCTGAGTATTGCTGTATCGTTGTACATGTAAAGAGAAGGTAGCAGTGAGGACAATTCTGTGGTCACCTAGAAAGTGTTCCAGTGGCACAGGAAAGAAGTTTGTCCCATTTTTTGGAAGATAAAGAGCCCAGTCTATGAGTTAGAGGGCAAACATGGAGGACACTCAAATTTCCTTTCTGTCTATTCTAAAGTGGTCTTTGTTTCAGAAAGCAGAATCTGGGAGAATATGCTGCAAGTCAGAACTTATTTGGGTTTTTCCTCAATCCAGATCCATATCCAGCTGAAAGTAATTTCTTCCCAGTTCTGGTGGTAGGATCCCAGTCTTGGTTTCCTTTGCATTGTGTGACTGCGCTTTTGCTTGTATTGGTCATTACTTTGGTTGGAAGATGAAAGTGTCTCTATCAGAGGTTGATAGCTTCGTGACATTTTCAGCCAAAATTTCTTAATTTGTTTTTATAAGTTTTCTCATTTTTTTTTACTTTCTATTAACATTCAATCTTTTACTAATGTTTTGATTCCTCTTATTTTTCTTCTTCTATACTTTCTCCAAATTCAGGAGAAAGAGGACAAGCATAGAAAGAGTTCTAAGGACAAATTTTAAGTCCAAGTTCCAGTAAGGTTAGGGAGAAGTATTTATTTTGAGCTATGGATGTGTTTTTATTTCTTCCTGAGACTCGATACTCAATAAAATTGGCATAAAGTAATGCCCTGTATTAAGAAGGTTCTAATCAAAAGAATATTCCATTTTGGGGCTATTAAGCTTTCCTATAGATATCTTTCCTAGAGATATGGATCTCTGCAATATTGATCGTCCATTCCAGCACTATTTGAGGAAAGGTCTTTGGCATATATTTTATAATATTAGCACCTTCCTCAAATAATGTTTGTTGAATGATTAAATAAATTCAACAATGCTTAGAAATAATAGAGATGGAAAATGGAGTGGGTTTTGTGTGGGTATTTATATATATATATTAGACTGCTAAAAGTTTTAGAAGTAAATGTTAGAAAAAGATTTTGTGAAGTTGGAAAATAGAAACAATAAAAGAATGAAAGATTAAACGATAAGTATTTTCTCCAGTGCTTTTCTTGGTGTGACTCTCCTGAAGTTGTTCTAGTTATCTATCACTGTATAACAAACCACCCAAAATTTAGTGTCTTAAGAGTAAGGATTGTGTGGGTCAGGAATTTGGACAAGTCACAATGACAGTGGTTTGCCTCTGTTTGGTGATGTCTGGGATCTTAACCAAGAAGAACATAAGTACTGGGAGTGACTAGCATGGCAGGGACTTGGAATCTTCTGGAGGCTTCTTTACTTAGGCATCTATATTTGAAGTCTGGAATGGGATGATTTGAAGGCTGAATTTAGCTGAGACTGTCTGCATGGCTTTTCCATGTTGAGTCAGGCTTTTTATGCATAGTGGCTGGGCTCCTGAGAGGGAATTCCTGAGAGGAAATATCTGGAAAGGGAGTATTATAGCAGAACCAGATGGATGGTGCATTGCCTTCTTTGACTTAGCCTCAGAAGTACACAGTAATACTTCCACCACAATTTTTTTGTTATAAGTGAATCACTCAGACCAACCAGATTCAAGGGGAGAGAAAGTTAGCCTCTACTTCTTGATGGGAGAGAGTCAAGGTCACATTGCAAAAGGGCAAATTGGATAGAAGATGTTATACCTGACTTTGAAAAATACAATTCTCCACATTGTTTGGTCATCTTGAAAAAGAGTGAACTGACTCTATCTTTACACTATTTCCTTGAGAAGTACATCAGACACTTCATCTTGCTAATACAAGATAGATCACTTAAAGTGCTCTGTGTTTTTGAAATGGTGCCTTTCTTCATCTTTCTAAGAATGCTCTAAGATAATATATGGGAACTGATCAACATTACTTTCTTCAAATATGTAGTATGTATAACAAGAACAATCATTATAGCAATATCATAGAAGAGAAAGTAAGAGATACATGGGAACATACAAGTGAGAAGAAAAATTAATGAACAATCAAGAAATGGAAATACTTATATCAGGGCTGAGTAACATACATAAATGGTGTTCTAGTAGTTCTCAATCTTATTACACAATGTAATCATCTACAGAGCTAAAAATAAAACAAAACAAAAGACTCAGGTGCCCTGACTCCACCCCCAGAAACAGTGATTTAATTGGTCTGAGGTATGGACCAGGTATCAAAATTTAAAAGCTCCCAAGATGATTCCAATTTACAGCTAATCTTGAGAACCATTGCTCAAAACCCTTTGTAAAATGTATTTAAAAGGAGAAATATTTAATTGTACTGTTTAGTTGCATTAGTGAATTTTTATCAATAAGCTCTAAATTCCAATCTAAACAGGCAATCTTTTGCCTCTTCATTCTTCTATATATTAGTTCAGAGTGGATAATGTTGGATTCATATCTGACATGCGGACATACGGACAAAGCCCACATGCCAGTATCCAAAGTAAAACTCTGAAGAAACCTATTTACTTGATGATTTCATTGAACCACTGAAATATTGACCCTATAGTTGCCCTAATTTTGACTTCTAATAATATGGAATGTTTCCATTTTCTTTCAGCCATTTGTTAGAAATATTCTATATTTGCAAACAAAAGCATTTGAATCATTCAAATGTATAAGCAGATTTTCTTGATTGCCTGGTCAGCCTACTGGGCAGATCCACTATGAAGTGAGATAGATCTATGTTTGAATCCTGGATCTGCAATCATTTAATAACTAATGTCTTTTAATCATTTTTTTTAAATCTTACTATGCCTCCATAAATTGGGAGAAAATACAATACTTGTTTCAGAAAATAGTTGTAGGAATTAAAGTCATTCATTTTTTCATTTAGCAAGCCTTTACTGAGCACATGACTATTCCCAAATTTTGTTTTGCACATGGAGTATATAATGATGAACAAGACAACCACACTTAACAGAATGGGAAAGAGAGGCAATAAGTGAGTTAAAAAGAGACAGTGTCATTTCTGATAGAAGCTGGGATAAAAAAGGATGAAGAAAACTAGTGTGATTGGGAGATACTTTAGTTTGTGTGAATAGGAAAAATGCCTGCGACCCAAATGATAAAAGGTGTCTCTGAAAGGACCAGACTAGCACATCTAAGTCAGTAAAAATTGTTAATGCAAAAGCCTTAAAAAATATATATATATACACAGCCTGGATCTAATCAGCAATGTGAAAAGTGAGAAAAATAAAATTGGACAGGTAGGCAGGGGTCTGATTATATAAGCCAGGGGGAGGAGTTGGAATTCATTATACATGTGATGATGAGCATTTATAGAATTTTAAGGAAGGAGATGAATTATTTTATGTATGGAGAGCAGGAATGAAGTGGGAACCCAGTTAGGAGGCTCTCATAATTGTCCCAATGAGATATGATGGTGCTTTGTTTGTTTTTGGGTGGTGCTGGTGGAAGTGAAAAAACATACACTCAATCTTTCTGCAAACCAAAACTGCTCAAAAAATAAAGTCTGTTTTTAAAAGTTCCTAAATGTAAGTAAAACACTTAGATTTACATTGTGGGCACTCAGTAAATGCCATTATATTTTTATGTTATCATTACTATTAGTAAATCTGGAGGCAAAATTTTACTTGTCATTAGCATGTGTCATTAGCATGACATTCGTGGAAATAATAAATAAAGCAAAGAGATTTTTTTCAAATTGTATTTATTATCTTTAAAGGCTTTCCCTGAAAGTACACTATGATACTGAGAGGCTCTAGATAGTTCTAAAAAGTCTCTACAAAAAGAGCCTACTTACTGGTTTGGGTCTTCTAAGGGAATATGCAACAATTCACAACTTTTGTTTTGTTTTGTTTAGAGACAGAGTCTCTCACTCTGTTACCCAGGCTAGGGTGCAGTGGCATCATCATAGCTCACTGCAACCTCAACCTCCTGAGCTCAAGTGATTCTCCTGCCTCAGCCTCCTGAGTAGCTGGGACTACAGGGATGTACCACAACACCAAGCTAATTTTTCTGTTTTTAGTAGAGATAAGGTCTTACTCTTGCGCAGGCTGGTCTTGAACTGCTAAACTCAAGTGCTTCTCCCGCCTCAGCCTCCTAGAGTGCTAGGATTGCAGGTGTGAGCCACTGTGCTTGGCCACATTCACAACTTTTAATGGACACATTTCTATTTCTGTATCTGATCGTCAAATGATAATATTTGGCATCCCAACACAGTTTTACCATTGAGTGGTGTGGTTCTATGATGATGGTGCATTATAGACCATTTCAATCCAAATTAGTTTAATGATAGTGTAGAGGCAGAATTGTTTCTCATCAAAACAGGGACAAGTATGCAAAATCAGGATAAACACTCTTTCAGAGTGTTACATTTGAGCAGCGTTGGTGTGAAGACCAATGCAAATTCCCATGGCCTTGCTTTATCAGGTTACTTGTGAGGGGTTATTTTATAAGGTCATATGACTAAAGGCTAGTTTATAATTAAGACAATAGGTCTGCACTGGAATGTAGTTTATAGTTCTAAGGCCAGATATCTCTACCTTTCATTTTTTTATTGGAAAAACTACTTGCTATTTTATTTCTTAGTTTCACACCTGTAAACTGAGATTAAGATGTTTCCAGTTTAAAAGATGCTGCTTGCATCAGGAAAATCATCCTTCAACACTTGGAAGACTTTAAAAAGAGAGGCTTCCTTGGCAAAGATAATATTTTGCTCCTCATGTTTTTTTTTTTCTTTTCCTTCTGAATAGACTTTATTTTGAAAAACAGTTTTAGGTTCACAGTAAAATTGAGCAGAAAGTATAGAGTTCTCATACGCTGCATGCCCCATGCTACCACACATGCATAGCTTCCCCTATTAGCAGCATTCTATATCAGAGTAGTGTATTTCTTACAATTGATGAACTTATATTTATCCATCATTATCACCCAAAGTCCATAATTTACATTAGAGTTCACTATTGGTGTTGTACATTCTGTGGGTTTGAACAAATGTATAATGACAGGTATCCACCATCATGGTATCCTACAGAATAGTTTCATTGCCCTAAAAATTCTCTGTGTTCTGCCTATTCATCCCTCCCTCTCCCTGGCAAGCAATTTTCTTTTTATTTATCCATAATTTTACCATTTCCAGAATGTCATATATTTGGAATCATATAGTATGTAACCTTTTCAGATTAGCTCTTTTCACCTAGTAATGCACATTTAAGGTTCCTCTATGTCTTTTCGTGGCTTGATAGCTCATTTCTTTTTAGTGCTGAAGAATAATCCATTGAATGGATGTACTAAAGTTTGTTTATCTATTCACGTGCTAATAGATAGTTCAGTTGCTTCTAAGTTTTGGCAATTATGAATAAAGATGTTATAAACATCTGTGCATAGGTTTTTGTGTGAATATAAGTTTTCAGCTCCTTTGGGTATATACTAAGAAGCATAATTACTGGATTGTGTAGTTAACTGTATGCTTAGTTTTGTAATAAACTGCCAAACTGTCTTCCAAAGCGGCTGTACCATTTTTCATTCCCACCAGAAATAGATGAGAGTTCCTGTTTCTCAACATCCTCACCAAACTTAGGGCTGTCAGAGTTCTGGATTTTGGTGATTCTAATAGGTATATAGTGGTATCTTACTGTTTTAATTTTATTTCCCTAATGCCAAATGATATGCAGAATCCCTTATGCTTATTTCCCATCTGTATATCTTCTTTAGCAAGGCATTTGTTCAGATATTTGGCAATTTTTAATCAATTCTTTTCTTTTTGAAATTTTTAAAAATTATTATGGGTACATAATAGCTGTATATATTTATAGAGTACTTGTGATGTTTTGATACAGGCATACAACATTATTAACCAAATAAGGGTAACTGGGGTATCCATCAGTCCAAGCATTTATCATTTCTTTGTGCTAGGAACATTTCAGTTCTACTCTTTCAGTTATTTTAAAGTATACCATAACTTATTGTTGACTATAGTCACTTTATTGTTGAATTTTAAGAGTTCTTTATATATTTTGGATAATGAAAATTTATTAGGTATATCTTTTTAAAATATTTCTCCCACTTTTCATTCTCTTGACAGTTTTTAATTGTATAATTTGAAAACAATGGAATAACTAAAGCCTTAGTAATGTAATTTTGAGAGCACATTAAGTTCCATTTTCCTGATTTGATCTGAATTAAAAAACTGACCTATACTGACTTATACTTGCACAATTATTCCAGTGAAATAAAATAAAAAGATTAGGAAGTCTTAGCAACCTCAACAAAAGTTAGAGTCAAGAGACTTGCATCTCTACCTAAAGAGAAGGAAAGGCAGAAACCAAATATGCAAAGAGTTTAAGTGAACTATACCTTGGAGCTAGGGATGTTGTTCATTACTCTGCTGAATCTATATTATAGATTTTTCCCCTCCACATGAATGTTTCAATGATCTAGGTTAGATTGTTGAAGTACAGGTTCCTGTTGGGCATTTCTAAGTTGTTGTTTTAAGATTCTCTTATGCTTTTCCTTTACTCTTATCTTTCCTTTTAGACATTTACCACTATCTTCCCTTTTAGAAATTCTTTTGACAATCTAAAGGGATGCAATTATTTATTTCTATGAGCAATTAAATACTTTTATTGGGAATGTTATGTTTCTGAATCACATTTCTTATTTAAAAAATGATATTTACCAAATGAATGTGGACTAATGGTGACCCACTAGTAGTAATTGAGGTCATAGGGATAAATAAAGAACAGTTTGCACCCTGTCCTTTTCAGGAATCGAATGTATGGTTTAGACACTGTTAAGCACTCTGCTCCAACTAATTGCAGATTATCAGCATTATACATAATGATAATAAATCAAGCCACTATTTTAGAACACAAAAGGAATTGCCTCTCATAGCTGTGGCAAACAGAATTTTGAACTTTTCAGATGACTGGTATATTTTTTTAAGCATCTGTATTTTAATAATAAAGTGCTTTACTATGTTCAGATATGTTCTATTTGTGACAGAGAAGGAGGAATGATGTTACCATATATTGTTTCTGAATTTCTATTTTATTTTATTCTTGGGTGGAAAAAAGAAGGAGAAAGGAATCATTATCAATAGAGCAGCTTAGAGTGGACATATAGATCTATGGCAGTGATAAGAGATGATATAGATCATCACCATGACCTTTTCAACTCTTGGCAACAATCTTCTTTAAACAGTTGTAGACACAAGGGTGATTTTTCCTATTATGATTGTAAAAAGAAGACCCTGAGGTTGGGACTAGAAGTCTGGAAGACTTTAGCCTGACTTGGTTCTCAGCCAACTGTACAATTGTGGACAATTCATTTTTCTTTTGGTATGTTTTGGTTTATCTCGGTAAAAAATGGAGATAATGAGAATTGGATTACGGTTGTCAATATGAGGCACAGAGAAGTGCGAATGACTTAGGGATATATAAAGTCATTTATGACTTTAATAAATTATAATACAAGAACATAGTTATTGGTTTAATTTAATTCCTTGTATATGATATTCTACATATTCTTACGGTGAGGGGAGCATTGACTGGCCATAGTGATGGTGGGTGGAGGGAATCACCTACCTGACCTTAAGGAGATGCCAAAATCTAGGACCTATTCTGAGTTCTAAATTGTACTTCATTGAATAGTGTCCCTCCAAAATTCATGTCCTTCCCTAAACCTCAGAATGTGACCTTATTTGGAACAGTGTCATTGAAGATGTAATTAGTTAAGATGAGGTCACACTGGAGTAGGGTGAGCTCTTACTCCAATATGACTAGTGTCCTTAGAATAAAAGGGGAGAGACATGGAGACAGACATGCACACAGAGAATATCATGTAAAGACAGGGACACACAGGGAAGATGGCCAGTGATGATGAAGGCAGAGATTGAATTTATGCAGGAGTAAGCTAAGAAACACCAACAATTACCAGCAACTACCAAAAGCTATGGCCCTGCTAACATCTATTTTATTTTATTTTTCTATTTTAATATTTTTTGGCCTTAACTTTGAGTGTGTTAGATGTGAATCCCTGTTGTTTCTCTTTTGACTGTTCCTTCAAACCCAGTGTGTCCCAACAGAACAGCGGTTATTTTAACTTAAAATTTCCTTGCTTAATTTCATCTAGTTACCACTAGAATCATTTCATCTCATGTATTTACTATGCTATTCACGTATCACCTTCTACTTTCCTGCCCCTTGCCAACAACCAAGAGGTACATTACTGACAAAGCCTCAGGGTGAACAGGCGTTGTCGCCTGCTTTGGTTTCAGCCTCCGTTTAATGACTTTATCACCAGATGTGGACACATGCTATTTTCTAGTTTTCCAATGCAGGTTCCAGCCATATTTTGGCTCTCATGCTCTCTTTACATCCATTTTGAAATGAAACAACACAAAAGTAAATTTTAAAAACCTATCTGAAGTGAGTTTATTCATTCCTGTGACACTTATCATTGAGCACCTGCTATGTCCTAGGCATAGTTCTAGGCACTGGAAACACACAAGTTATTCAGATGCTCAAGGTCCGTGTTGCGGGCATTGCCTTCAGTGCATCCTTGTTTTTATTAAGTTTTCTTTTCCCTTCCTAGTAACTTCACGGTAACACTTGCCTATGTAGATTTATGTCTCCTCATCTTGGCATCTACACACCTTTTTTACTCTTACCATTATCTATGTTCTGTATGCTGAGTCTCATTTGGCCATGGCTCGACATTTTAGCCAACTCTGTAAAGAGTCTGTTTAAGAAAATGTCACCAAAGGGTTAAATATGGTAGCTTTGTATGTATTTATTATTTGTCAAGGGGTTTCATTTTAGCCCAAAGGAATGGCTTTCCATAGGTGGAATTGTCCCTATCCTAATCAGATCACTAAGGGCAATATTATTTTGTGAGGGCCCCTTCTTACACCCACTCTGATTTCTCCTCTTCAGGTCTCTTTACCTAATGTCTCAAATAGTAAGACCAGCCCTGACCTCAAATGTGGCAGTTAAGTAGATGCCAATGAAATATTCCCTCAAAGCAATAGAAGGCCATTTTTTCCAATAATGATTTAAGCAGATCAAAGAAAACAGGATACTCACATCAAAGGAAGAAGAAACTGAATATTGCAAAAAGATCTATGCATTTAGATATCTTTGCCTGCCCTGACATTCTATTTCTCAAATTAATTTACCTGTTAGGTGAAGACCTCCTTAATGGAACTGATATTAGTGATCTCCCAGATCTTAGTTCTTGAGAGATAGCTAAAGCCTTCCCTAAAGTGTTGTTAACCATGTAGCTTATCTCTTTAGAGGCTCAGTTGTTCAAGTCTCAGTGATAAAATGTCCTATATTTGAATTGTTGGAGGCAGGAGCAGGAATGGACACTTAAAAGATGTTTTTGGAATGTTAAATAATTGGTTGTTCAAAATCTAAAAAAAACAAAAAATAGAAATAATCATTTTGAGGAACTCAGTCGAATATAAAAACGTACATTAGCTTTAGATGTTATGAAGTAGCAGAAGCTTTGATGTTCCAATGCCAATCAGATACTTGACTAAGACAAAGGATTAATGCAAACTGCTTCACCAGAAATAGCTTCTCACCCCACGACAGAGGACATTGAATTGTGTCTAAGTCTTAGAAGAGGCAATTGGTACGTAAAGAGAATTAAAGAGACATCCAACATGGCTTGAGTCCTTTTTCCACATATACACACAGAGAGAGAAAGGGTATATTTGTGCCTTGGGCTCATTAGCAAAATACATTAGCTATAGCTGACTGATTTGCACCTGGTGTCTGCCTGAAGTCTCCAAAAAGAAATTTACATTTAGGCTTTGAGTTTGTATGGAACTGGAGGCTTGGAAGCTTTGAAAGCTCTTCCTATCAAAAATCAGATAGACATTTGGAAAAGTACATATACCATATTTCTTTCTGGATTACACACTCACTAAAGTTCACCTTTTAATTTTTTCAGAAGTGAGCAGTGTTGGCATGTATATTATACTTTTTATGTCTATCAGTTCCAAAATGAGATTTGAGATGGAGTTTTAGCCTAGAATGGAGCAAAAAGATTATCTATTACAACCCCTTTTTTATAGATTAGCAAACTAAATTCCAGAGAGGTTAAGGAAGAGATTTAAAGTTGCATAAGTATTTAGCAGCCTGACAATCCAGAACTAGGACCCAAGTTACTCTAATTTCTATCATAGTGATTTTTCCCTATATTGACATTATAGTTATTTTGAATAAATATCTCAAGTATAGAATATTCCTCCTTTTCATTAAAGGTCATCCAAAATAGTATGTTCTCTAATCTCCATTCATCTCAGTTCATAAGATTTCTATGCCTTAAAATCAGTTTAGGTAGAACAGAATTTAACACTTAATTGATCATGCTTCTCCAGGTTGAAACATCCATTCTATTTTTATGCTTAACTTATTCATTTCCCATTTGTTTGATTTAAAGTAGGGTTGAGGGGGACACACAGCTCTGGGAAACTTCACTATGAAGTGGCATCCAACTCTAGCCAGATGCTTTTATCTAATCACCATACTCCCTGAAGTCTCTGATAATTATCCATAAATTGGGTGGTAGATAAATAGCAGTGTCATGAGAGAAGGGCAAGGCTGGAGGCACGCTAGGGGTGACTCTTTCTGCTTGTCAGCAGGAAGGAGGAATAAAGACAGATCCGTCCTGTTTGTCAGGAGCAGAAAGTATGTTGGTGAAAACTAACTCCTGGGAAGAGGATGTGTCAGGAAGATGAATTACCCCAGGAAGCCAGGACTGCTCTCCCAGTGGACAGCAGCCCACTTGGATATAATTTGCCAGCTGTCCGTCTTGTCCTAGTGTGTCTCTGTCTTTTTCTTCCTCTGCACTGCCAGCAGCCAGCCTCTGCTCTGCAGATCTAATGCACCTACAGAGCCTTCGGACTCTCTAAAGAGCTGCTAGACCAAAATGGCAGAAGAAACCTGTTGGCAACAGTGACTATTCAGCATGCACACTCTTCCTATCAGCACTCCCAGGAGCTCTCTGAGAGACAGACCCTGTGGGGAAACGTCTTTAAATGAGCACCTTATTAGAGAATGATCCTGTTAGGTGAATAAAAGGCTGATTACATACCCAGAGGTGAGCCATAATGAGGCTGAGAGTAACTAAATGAAGCAATCTGCTGTACTTTGTATCTGGACTTGAGCCTGAGCATTTCAAAGTGGCATCTGGAAGAGGAAAAGGCTCTGGGGAAACTATACAATAGATTGGAAATATTTCATTTTTTTCTCCAAAGGGAATTTAGGACAGAATTTGTGGGTAACGGTTTTGAAGAAATAAGCCTGGCATGAGAGCAACGTGTGGAGTGGGCGTTGGAACCTCACATCACCAAACTGATGCTCTTCTATCTCTGTTGGAACCTGAGAGACCCAGTGGTCCCTGTTTCTTTAAAGCCACAAGGGTTGCCTGGTCAGAGGATTCTCACATGCCATCTCAGCTACATAAACTGAAGATTTGTCAGGAAGGTTGGAGCACTGGTCATTATGTTCCCTACAGTAGTGAGCAGGGCATAAATCTACCTCCTACTTTGTGAGTTAGCCACATAAAGCAAGGGCCACAGGTTGAGCCAGCTGACCTTGGCTGTCACCTTCTGGTCTTATCTGTGATTTAAATCCTCCATGGGAGTAGCTGCAGCCTGGAAGCTCATTCCATTGAGAAGTTCCCTGCCTTTTGTGATCCATGAGGGAGCATGTCTTGTTTGGTGAATTGTCCTAACTAATTCATTTCGTGGAGCAATCATCTTTGTGCTTCTCTCCTCTGCTGCCCACTTTCTACCCTATAGGTACAGGTCAGGCTCTGGAGCATAAATAATACTCGGACCTCTGAACCAGAGGTTGAGTTCTCAAAGGGGTCATGCCACTTGCTAGTAATGTGGTCTCCTATGGTTCAGTATTTCTGAGTCTTATTTTACTCATCTGTAAAATGGAGAGAACAATAGTTGTTACACTTTTTACCCTTTCTGTAGCATGTAAGAGATACTGAGAATGCTTTATAAACTATCAGGAACCATTGCAGGGTAAACTTTATTTATTTAAGGCATCTGACTTATATTTTTAAATATTAAAGAGTATCTTATGATTCCTAGTTAATGATGCCTAAGGACTTTCTCACTCTTTAGGTACAAAAAGTACAGTTTATTTCAGAGCAGGATGTTCAAAAGCAAGGCTAAAAAATTTGATTCCCTGGATCATGTCTTTGGATTGTCTTGACTCTCCATGACTGCTTTTAGTATTCTGATTTTATTGGGTAAAAGAACTTGGTAAAATTTTATCCTGATGCTAAAGAGAGCTCTTTAAAATGACCTCAGGGATATGAATAGACCAGTTACCATTTATTTCCTTATATGATTAGTTTCCTAATAGTCAAAGGCTGAGATAGCATTTGTTTCTCGTAAGTTTTAGTCTGCGCCAATATGGCTGCTTATTAGTGTCAGAGTGATGAGTGGCACAGATGGGCAAGATGATAATTGAGGAAAACCGAACATCTTCCCCATCCCCCACTCACAATCATTTAGTAGTCACTTTTGGTGTAAAAGTGCCCCACTGCTTCAATAGGATAATTTCATACTCATCTGTCAAATAGATGGAGGATGGCGATGCTAATTTGTTTCTCGGGGCAAATCTTCCCTCAGACTAGGGACTAAGGCTAACAGGCAGCTCAGATCGAAGAGGGAAGAGTCAGAGGCATTCAATGATTTAGTCAATGTGATCTGACTTCTCTGCTAATTTGCCAAAAAGAAAGCTATCTTCTCAACTTTGTCACTTACTAGCAACCATTTAGCTTGTCTTAGAAGCATGCTTTGATTTGAACAGATAAACCACTTTTAAAACATAAATTAGCAGGCTTGTGTTTTATGAAATGGTAATGCTTTATTTGGGGCAAGTAGAATCACCTTTCCATTGGAAAGAAGATGTTAAGCTGGTGGTGGTAAGGTGAGGGCTGAGGGATGACAGGAGAAGAAAGTTGAGATTTCAGCAGCTAAATAAAAAAGAAAAGAAATATTTAGCATTAAAAAAAAAACTAATTAGCTACTACTTTATTGGTCTCAGAGGACATAAACACCTAGGGAAGTAATTTGAAAGAAAGAAACATAAAGAGTATAAAATATAAAATATGCTGTGAGGTGGAAACTGAAGCTTAAAAACTTAAGGAATTTGGTCCAGGTCACACGGAAGGGGAGAGTATTAGAATCTGGCTTTGAGCCTGTGTTTTGTCCGACTGTGGTGCTAAAGAGTAAATTGGCCAGTTTTTATCCTGTGGCATCTGGAATCGCTACTTCTTGCCACTTTTTTCATGCTCCCAGTTTATCCTCACCTCTTTTATGTTTTTATTTGTTTTTGTAACTCTAACCCTAACCCTAATAACCCAGCTCTTTAATCTGGTATTTTTAAAAAGGATTTTAAGATCCTTTTTAAAGCACAAAATGTTGAATGAATGAGTTGATATCCAGGTATCTACTATCTTGAAATTGTATTCCAAAGAGGACCTCATTCTTAAAAGTTTAAAAATCTAAATCAATTACATATCCTCAAGTAGATTTTTTTTCATTTTCTAATGTTATAGAAAAATGCTTCATGTTTCTTGGCAATTGAGCTTCTCAGTAGTAGAGTCCATCTCTTCCTGTACTTCCTTTACTGGTTACTCACTTTCAGTGACACCTACCTTCTAGTTGGAGAAATCCTTTAAATCATGGGTACCACATCAGAATTTCTTTCATTTAGGATGACAGATCCAATATACCACATGTGTGTGAAGTACAGATAATGGTACTCAGATCTTGCACTTCAGGGTATAAACTGATTATCCGCGATGGTCAGGAAGGAATTTTTCCCATTAGCATCCCACAGATGCACAAGCCAAGTGCAGGATCAAACTTTCTGCTGTTATGATCTTTTCTTATAGCACCTCGTTAGGTATGGGGTATAAAATCTGAACCTCTGACATAAGGTATTAGGTATAATGGTTGTCATACATGGATAACTATTTAATATGCATCAAAATAAATACTGTGGCAGTTGAGACAGAGTTCTAGTTAGATACTGTAGATAGTGATTCATTAAATATAAACTACTTAAAATCTTTTCATATTTCCTCTAAGGATCTCAAAGTGCTATCCCAAAATGAGTTTGTTAATCCTCATGAATATTCTGTCACATGCACACTATTAAATTTCTCTGAAAACATAGGTCAGTCCTACTAACTAGTAGGTCTTCACTGTATTCTGATCACTTTTACTGCCTTGAAACCTCATTAGAGGTATAACTTTGAAGACTGATAATCTGTATGAATTTTTTTTCTTAACTACCTCACTAGCGACAGTCTTCCCTTCAACAAACGTGGTGAGAGTCAACTATGTACAATGTGGTGAATACAAAATATTAAATAGAACTCAGGGTCTAGTTGGAGAGAGCTGGAAAGTTCATCCAAATATACTCCAGCACAGCCCAGTGTGCCCAGCTCTGCCTCACCTACCAAGATCTGTCTTCACCTTCTGTTGCTTTCTTGTTGTACAGGTCTTCATACTGCCCAGGCTTTGACATAGATCAACCTAGTATAATCCATGATTTGGTCATGAGAGCCTATAATGGAATCCAGTAAATTCAGTTGACATTTAGAGAGACTTGGTCATATTCTACCTTAGAAAACCCTTGATATAACTTTGGTTCTTTTTTTTCTGCCCTTCTCAATTTCAAAATATTATGGGGATACAAATGTTTTGGTTACAGGGGTTGCTTTTATACGGCTTGAGTCAAGGTTCTAAGTGTGCCCATCACCCAGATAGTGTACATTTGACCCATTAGGTATGATTTCACCCATTTCCTCCACCCACCTCCCACCTGAATGATTTCCACTGAGTTTTACTTCTATCTGTGCATGAGTGCTGATTGGTTAGTTCCAATTTAATAGTGAGTACGTGTGGTGTTTGTTTTTCCATTCTTGCGATACTTAGGAGGATGATCTTCAGTTCCATCCAGATTGTTGCAGAAAGTAGTAATTCATTTTTTATGTCTGAGTAGTACTCCATGCTGTACATGTACAATATTTTATTAATCCATTCATGAATTGATGGGCACTTGTGTTAATTCCACATCTTTGCAATTGTGAATTTTTCTGCAACAAACATTCTAGTGCAAGTGTCTTTTTGATAAAATGACTTTTTTTTTTTTCCTTTGGGCAAATACTCAGTACTGGAATTGCTGGGTCAAATGGTAGGTCTACTTTCAGTTTTTTGAAGAATCTCCATACTATTTTTCATAGAGGTTGTACTACTTTGCAGTCTCACCAACAGTGTATGAGTATTCCTATCTCTATGCATCCATGCCAGAATTTATTGTTTTGGGATTTTTCATAAAAGCCATTCTCACTGGGGTTAGGTGATATCTCATTGTGGTTTTAATTTGCATTGCCCTGATAATTAGTGACTTTGAGCATTTTTTCATATTTTTATTGGCCATTAGTCTATCTTCTTTTGAAAAGCTTCTGTTCATATCTTTTGCCCTCTTTTTAATGGGATCATTTGATTTTTTTCCCTTGCTGATTTGCTTGAGTTCTTTGTAGATTCTAGTTATCAGCCCTTTATCAGATGTATAGCATATGAATATTTTCTCCCACTCTGTAGGTTGTCTGTTCGCTCTGTTAATTGTCTTCTTGGCTGTGCAGAAGCTTTTTAATTTAATCAAATTCCATTTATTTATTTTTGTTGTTGCTGTGATTGCCTTTGGGGTTATCTTCATAAATTCTTTGCCTAGGCTGACATCTAGAAGAGTTTTTACAACATTTTCTTCTAGAGTTCTTATGGTTTCATGCCTTAGGTTTAAGTCTGTTATCCATCTTGAATTAATTTTGATGAGTAATGAAAGATATGGATCCTGTTTCAGTCTTTTTCATGTGGCTATCCAATTTTTCCAACACCATTTATTGAATGGGGATTCTTTTCCCCAGTGTATATTATTGTCTGCTTTGTCAAAGATCAGATGGCAATATGCAGATGGTTTTATATCTGGATTCTCTGTTCTGTTCCATTGGTCTATGTCTCTATTTTTGTGCTAGTGCCATGCTGTTTTGGTTACTATAGCTTTATAGTATAGCTTAAAGTCTGATAAGGTGATGGTTCCAGATTTGGTTCTTTTGCTTAAGTTTGCTTTGGCTATTCAGGTTCTTTTCTGGTTTCAAACAAAACATAGAATTGCTTTTTCTAGATCTGAGAAAATTGATGTTGATATTTTGACAGGGATGGCATTGACTCTGTAAATCGCATTAGGTAATATGGATATTTTAACAATGTTGATTACATAACTTTGATTCTTTTGAAAACTGGAGTGATCCAGAGATTTATACTTTAGCATAACTGCTAGTGTGTATGTGTGTGTATGTGTATGTGTGTGTCTGTGTGTATGTGTTGATCAGAAACTTTATAAAAAGAGGATAGACTTAAATTTGACAAGGTTTTCCAGATAAATTCTAGAGACAAGTCTCATGTTGATCTTAGAAAAATAGTAGATAGTAACAATTAAGAGACCCTTTTGACTTATTCATGTTTAAGTTCTATTTGTTTCATTTCATGTTTTTTCTAATTATTTTTCTTTGATCAAACCAAGTCTAAGCTTTTTGCTATTTGACTGAATGAAAGGCCTAAATAAAGGAAGGGTCTAAATAATTTCAAGGGAAAAGATTTTTGAATTACTTAAACATTTCTTTTGAACAATGTTGTTTTGGTTACAAAGGAGATAGCACTTTTTCTTCTGGGAGTGAATAGGGCTTCTCAGTTTGGTACCTAAAGGATATTTAGTGTGAAAAGAAAGCAAATAAAACTATGCTTACTTGGGCTGCACCTTCAGCCCAGCATTGGATATACTAATAGCTCCCAATACATTGGTGGTCTCACTTAAAGAAAAATGTCATTAGGCTTCTGTTTCCCAAACTATATTCACTTAAATACCAGTCTTATGGTATGGTCTTTGGGAACAAAAAGCTGGGAAGATAATCAATGGTTTAAAAAAAATGGATAGGTTTTTAACACTACCCCCACTCTCTCTTAGATATTCACAGTACATATTAGCAAATTAAAGGTTTTGTGAAGTATTATAGTAAATACATCTTTTTAATTTTACCTAACTCAAGGCTCCCAGATTCATTTGACCATTCTCTTGTATAACATTCATTGATATCCAGCTTATTATTATCCAGCTCCTGGGAACACAATTTGGGAATTATTAGACGAGGGAAAAAAATCTAAGGTAGGGGGAATTCAGCTAAATAAGAAAGTACTTACTTACATTAGTAAATTATTTTGTACATTATTTTATGCAGCACTCATTTAGTGTGAGTTTCTCAAGTGTAATAAAATACTATTTTAAATGATTTTTTAAAATAATAGTTTTTGAAAAGATATTAAATATGCTTTTAAAAATTCAGGCTGTACTAATTCCCTCTCCCCTACCTTGTCTGCCAGTCTAGCCTTTCTTCTCTTCTATATTTGATTTATTAGAAATCAATTAATATCTAACTTTTCAGGACATATCTTATGTAATATGAAAGATAGCATACCTATATTTGTGTAAGAAGGGAAAAAACCCTACTTCTGAGTATCCATCAAAAACTTTGTGACAGTAGAGGATAATAATAAGAGAAAAATACTGGATAAAAGGGTCAGGCAACCTTTATCTTCTTTTGGCTTGCTGGGAGATTTGGGCCACCAAGTAACCTCTCTGATCCTTACTGGATAATTGAAATGGCTATTACTTCCTACCACCTGAGAGTAAATGATGTGGGGATTAAAGTATGACTTTTGAGTAAATCCCTCCTAGTGATTTAAAGAAGATGCCCTCATTTCTAACCTGTATCTTTCATGACTGCCTGTGATACCATCCACTAACTAGTTCTGAATTGATTCTGTCATTCTTGCAAGTGCCTCTCTGTCACCTATTGACTTGTATTCTCTCTCTACAGTTAAGACATTGTCAACACTGGTTGTGTTTGAGTGAAAAGTACATCCAGGGGAAAATAATTGTGGAAGGAAAAACATCAATCAGTAGACAAAGACACATAGTGGATTTTTAATCCAGAGTTGATTTGTTCAATAATACTAGGAAGTACTCATGAGGCAGAGTGATTAGATATGGAAGTGTAGATCTGTAATGAATGACTGTGATTAAAGGTAATAGTCACAACCACTAGATTTCTCCCAATAAGCAAAGTGCATTGGGTACGGAAAAGAATTACCTAAGATCATTTGGAATTCAGTAATAAGATTCTGTTCAGAAGACCTGGGATTCTTCCTTCTTTTTAATTCTGTAAGAATTTCCATATCTAATTATTACTTGAAGACACCAAATACTAACTCCTCCAGAATATTAATAACGTTCCCTCTGAACATTTCCAACATTTATAAAATTTGGTTATCTGTAAATTTATTGCACATAAGGCCCAGCCAGAGAATAATTACATTTTATTGATATCTTCTTACAATGCCATGAGGAAAAAGTAGAAAAAGAAAAGCCGATGGAGGCTGTGAAAAATGAGATATATTTATAAACCTGAGATACTGACTTTCCAAATGAGTTTCTAATCCAGATACCACATATGTACACTTGTACTCACCTTCATGTTCCCACAAACTCATATAAGAAAGCACTCGCTGATGTATTTCTAGGCATTAAATACATAAATATCTGTATAGTGTATATAGGTGTGTGTTTTGTATGCATGTGTATTTCTGTGTGTGTATATGTAACATGTGCACATACATCTGTGTATATATGTATGTATACATGAATCATAATTTGTCAATAAGTACTAGCCACTATTACTATACACTTTACTTAATACACAAACTCTTCAATAGCTTAGAAGAAAATTTTCAAGTATATGAAAACTCTGTTCTTTCCATCAGCATTGGTGGTAGCATTAAACTGAGCATTAATCATTACCCAGGGTAGAGAAATTATACTTACCTTTTTGCCTGGAGGCTGCTTCTTATTAAAGTATGTTAGATCTACATACCATAAAATGACATGAACTAAAATTCTTTCTCCCTCATTTATTTCTGTTAAGAAATTCACAGCTTGCAAACATGTACATATATATAAAAAATTCACTGCACGCTAATTATACTGTATGTTGTCACAAGGGTGTTGTCTTTATTTTTTTTACTCATAATGTTTTGTTAACTTTAGGAGAAAGCTTGGAAAATTAATTACAGTCAACTTGTGTCTCAACATTTCATTGAAGTAGAGGAATGTGTAGAAGGGAGAAAGGAGAATAGCAATGAACTCTTTCAATGAGGGAGGTAGCCATGTGTTGTTTTTTTAAAACATATGCTTTCTGGCATTGCTTATTTTTATTTTTAATGATTATGGGTACATAATAGTTGTATACCTTTATAGGGTATATTTGATGTTTTGATACAGGCATATGATGTGGATTAATCAAATCGGAGTAACAGGGATACCTATCACTTCAGGCATTTAACATTTCTTTGTGTTAAGAACATTCCAAAGCAGGATATGAAGTACTTGAGGAGTGAAAATGCATGTATGGGTCTAGGGCCCAGGAGAGAAGGTGAACCTGAAAAACAATTGTAAAGTCTACTAGTTACCAGTAATTGGAAACCTATTTTCCAAGGCCAGGTATGATCACATAACATCTAGTATATATGTATCTACGTGATATTTATATATGTCATGGAATAAATTATAAATATTAGTGATGTATCTTATTTTCCTCCTTGTAAAAATCCTATAATATCAGTAGGTCTAGAATGAGGTCTGGAATGAGGTGAAGAATCTGCGTTTTCAAGCAAGCACCCCATAGCTTCTTACTGCAGCTAGTGTCCAGACATTTTTTCAAAAACTAAGTGAAAGTATTGCTCAGGCCGTGTTTCTAATATTTATGTATAATTGAGAGCACTAGGCGATATTTTTCTAGTACCCCTCAGAAGCAGATCCAGAGAAAGAATATCCTAACTAGCATTTCTCTGTGTTGTTTGGGGCCCTGTTCAAAATCCCCGTAAGATATTTGCTTTACTGAGAGATATCTCATATCTACTCCAGACCCTACTGAATGACAAGTGACTATTAGTGTACGGTAGCTGTTCCTTATCCAAGACCCCTAATGGTGTGGTTGCCTTAAACTGTGGATAGCACCAAAATCTATATATACTATGATTTTTTTCCTATGCATACATACTTATGATAAAGTTTAATTTATAATTTAGGCACAATAAATGATTAACAACAATAACTAATGATAAAATAGAAAATTATAACATACTATAGCAAAAGTTATATAAATGTAGTCTGCCTCTCAAAATATCTTTTTGCACTATACTCACTTATTTTCTGACCGTGGTTGACCAAGGGTCACTGAAACCACATAAAGCAAAATTGCAGATAAGGGGGGGGGGCTACTGTACCTAAGGGAGTAGTGGAAACTCTCACGAGAAGATAGTTTGGGGCCTTGAGTGTTGGGTAGAGGAACAGACCTGTTTCAGAGGCAATAGGGAACCTTTGGTTATATAGAATGAAATAAAGAAGGAAGAGGTAAAAGGTAAGGAGATCACTTAGAGACTATCACAAAAAAGTAGAGAAGAGGTAACAAAGGCCAAAAATAAGGCACTAAGAGTAAGAATCAAGAAAATAATCTCTAATTGTGGAAAATATATGGAAGTTTCTCATAAAACTAAAAATAGAACTACCATATGATTCAACAATCCCACTACTGCGTATATATCCTAAAAGGTTAACATCATCACATCAAAGAGATATGTTCATTATTGCATTACTTATAATAGCCAAGATATGGAATCAACTGATGTGTCCATTAATGGGTTAATGGATAAAGAAAATGTGGCATATATACCCAATGGGATATAATTCAGCCTTAAGAAAGAAGGAAATTATGCCAAGCGAGGTGGCTCATGCCTGTAATCCCAGGTACTTGGGAGGCTAAGGAAGGAGGATCACTTGAGCCTAGGAGTTCGAGTCTGTAGTAAGCTATTATATAATTGCACCACTGCACTCCATCCCGGGAGACAGAGTGAGGCACCCCCTCCCCCCAAAAAAGAAGGAAATCCTGTCATTTGTGACAACATAGAGAAACCTTTAAGATGTTATGCTAAGTGAAATAAGCCAGGTACAGAAATACAAAAACTAATGATTTCACTTATGTGGAATCTAAAACAATTGAACTTATAAAAGCAGAAGGTAGAATAGTAGTTACCAGAGGTGAGGCAGAGGGTTGGGGGTATGGGGAGATGTTGGTCAAAAGGTATGAAGTTGTAATTAGGAGGATTAGATGATATGTATTTAAGATGATGGATATGTTATTATAATTAGCTTTATTTAATCATTCCACACTGTATACATATATCATAACATCACTATGTACCCTATAATTATATATAATTATACATTGTCGGACAATGATCTCTTAGTCTTATTTTAAAATTTTGTTTCCATAAGTATTGTATCCATCTAGAGTGAAGATCATTGTATTTTCTTCTCTATATGCAAATGTATTCTCTATAGAAAAATGCAATCCTCTCCCTCCAATCATGCTCCAGGTCCCAAAGAAGTTTCTCTCCATGGTCCCTTGCAATGTTAGCCTCCCTTGGGAACTGCTCATTAGTTCACTCGGATGAACTAATTAATACTGGGATGTTTGTTGCCTTTAGGGTCCCTAATAGCCTTTACCTGTTATTCACCTCCCAGGTACTCATTGGTTGCTGAAAGGCCTTTAAAAATCAGTTTGTTTTATATACTTTAAAATCCTTGATCACAGCCACAAGCAGTCTTGACAGTCTCTGGACCCTTGGTGAGAAAAGAATACACTCAGTGCACACCAGAGAGAGATCATGGCCTTTTCTTCTGACAACTTTGTGTCATCTTTGGCCGCCCTTTTTATGTGCTTGTCATTGTGCTTCCCTACATCAATCTCATAAAACACTCTTTTCCTCATGCTTGACATATTGATATCATCCCACCACAGATAAAACACAGAGCAGTGTAATATGGGCAGGTGATAGAATTATTTGCAATGCACAGAAATCTCTGCTGATGTTTAAGACTGGTGCAATATTAAACACATTACTTTCCCTGACAGGCATTTTCATTACACCCATGCTATGCAGGTGGAGAATTTAGAAGTGAAATCTTGTTTCCCCCAACTGGGTCTGTGCAATAAAACTAAAAAGTGTGTGTGTGTGTGTGTGTATGTATGTATGTATGTATGTATCTTTTCTACTTTCTATCTTTATTTTTGCAAAATCAGCCTCTTATTTAAATAACAGCTGAATTTACTTGGAGAAATGACACAAATTTCAGAGAACCTATAGTTAAAATAGTTTCTTTTTATCAGACCAGTGTTCTTACGGCAGGTAGTGCTACATGGGCAGGTTTTGAGGATCCCTCTGAGATAAGACAAGATGAAAAACAGCCTAGAGAAGACCAAGAAAGACCAACATCAGAATGCCAATTAGTTCTTCAGAGTGAGTTACTATGTATCTTGGTCTCATCAGAAAGAGAATCATGGCCAAGGTTGCTAATACAAATAGCATGGTAACAGAAACAACATCCCTAACAACAAAAGGTAATGTTACTTGAGGCTTTGCCTTGGTGCTGCAAACTTTCCTATCCTTTACATTCATGTTTAAGATTAAATCCTCATAGCAACCCTACAAGGTAAATGACTGTGATTATCACCTATTTACCAGATGAGAAAAACAAGACTCATAAAAGTCATATAATTTATCCAAGTTAACACAGCCAGTAATTCAAGCCCAGGTCTATCTGAACACAAAGCTTGGGCCCTTAGCTTTTTGAAATTCTCTATCCTTAAGGAAAGGTAAAGCACAGATCCTAGAAGATCAGCTGGAGAAATTAGCATATCAAATAGGCAATGCAGATCTGTGGTCAGGCTGAGAGCAGAAAAAAGAGCGCTGGTCAGGTCAACATGAATATGGGCCCAATGGGACATGTTTCTGAGCCTAGAATAGTGTCTATCTACTGTTCACTTTTCCTACTGAATGTTCAAGATCTTTTGAACAAATTGTTGCAGCAGTTCTGTGGGGTGTTTTAATTGAGTGCCCTCTGGGTTCCACTGGTGGAGTTTACTTGTTCTACCCTGGACCTACAGCTGGAGTGAGGGTCGTTACCTCCAAATGAGGAAACTATTTATCATTCCCTCCCCAGAGGTGGCTATACATTTGTGCAAGGGTACAAATGACATCTTCTCTTAGTTCTGTGTTTTCTTCTCTGGGTCTTTTCTGATCAGGTCAAGTGTGGGGCAGACAACCCGAGGGCCAAAGTCTCATTCAGTTTAATCAGCCAGATCCTTTAGTGTTCTGCACAACCCAAATGTCCTTCCACGGCATCTGCCTAGAAAGAAGAATCTTCTAAGAATGAACTTGTAGTTCATTTATTACATATGTTTTGTGCTGAGACAATAACAGTAGAAGCTGCTTTGCAATAAATCATGACACCCTTATGTCCACTACTGGGAATTATACTAACATATAGGACCTTAAGAGCTCTTCCTTCCCATAAATTTATTGAGAAAAACAAAACAGAAGACAAGAAGAATTTTAGTTGATATTAATATGATACAATTAACAATTTATTCAGCTGGCCTTTCAACCTAGAAGTTGAAACATTAATCTTTTCTTTGTTTCAGATGAGCAAAATGAGATAATGCATTCATGTATTAATTCAGCAAACATTTACAATGACTTTATATATACTAGGGTCTATATAGATCTGAGAGATAAATACAATAGAATACAATGTGAAAATTCAGATTCTTTGCCTTTTAGGATTTTATAATCTACTAAGGGAAGCAACCACAATAATATAATTTATAATACGATTTGCTAAGTGTGGTGATAGAGATATATACATGACATCATGCAAGTAGAGCAGATGAGCAACTGGTTCAGCTACATTTGGGTGGTTGAGGCTTCGTGTGGGATTCAACACTTGATCAGAGTACTAACTAAGAGTATGACATGTATAAAAGTAATTTTTTTAATATTATGTGTTGAACCAGATACTAAGTTCTTTACATACATTGTCACAATTAATTCTATGCTTCAAACAACCCAGTGGAATGTTTACTATAGTCATACATCACTTAATGATGAAAATATGTTCTGAGAAATTCATCCTTAGGTGATTTTGTCATTATGTGAATATCATAGAATGTACTTACGCAAACCTAGATGGTATAGCCTACTGCACAGCTAGGTTAGCCTGTTGTCTCTAGGATATGAACCTGTACTGTGTATCACTGTACTGGATTCTGTAGGCAGTTATAACACAGTGGTACATTTTGTGCTTCTAAACATAGAAAAGATATAGTAAAAATGCAGTATTATAATCCTATGGGACCACCATCATATATGCAATCCATTATTGATCAAAATGTCATTATGCAGCACATGACTGTTTATCACCATGCTATAAACTTTGCAAGTAGTGAAAAAGAGACATGAGCCCCTGTTCTCTGGATTCAGATCTAAGCTTTTATGAAAGATGACACAGTATCATTACTGTGGTATATCACCTACGAACATCACCAAGCAAAGCTACTTGTTCTTGAATCCAGTAATCACTCTTGCTTTGGGGCAGTGAGCTTGGTTCTAGCATTTGATAATTTTCTTTCGATAGCTAGAAGTTAATGATTTGGGTAGAAAATAAACCTGCAGATATCATCTTTGATATTGACTGATCAGTCCCAAGACCAAGGCATTGGTGTTTCTAAGAGTATCTCTCTAGTGCTTTGTGCTGTTCTCTGTACGCTTTTCCAACATAGTGTTGTATTGTGCAGATAACACATGGCCACGACCTGATACTCCTCGATCTCATGCTCTCTGGCACCTAAAATGAGTCAAACAGCGAAACACTTTGCCTACCAATTTGGTGCTTTTCTGAAGAGCATTTTCTTTTACATTGTGAACATACATACACAAAAACTCCTATTTTTCTCTCATTAACTTGCCACAGCTTTATGGAAATTCTGAGATGTCAAGTTCAGTCTCATAATGCATAAATGTTATTTATCTTTAGTGTGGCAAATCTGGTATATGGGGGGATGATAAAGTTAGGTAGATTTATTAGCATTCTGTCAGGAAATTTCCCATGAGCAGTAGAGGTTTCTCAGAAAATTCAGTGTAATTGATGGGAGCAAGTTGGTCTAATTCTTAGTGCTAGATCTGTACTGCCTCTGTTCACACCTTTCCTTTCCAGACAACAAGATGTGCTGAAGAGAGAGCTCATTAAGAAGACCTTCCTGCAAACACACTCTCTGTACCAGGTTTCTGTTTCCTTCCTTTCTTTCATATAATTATTTCACTTACTTGAGAAGATACAAGAACATATTGGAAGCATTACTGAATAGGCAATAATTTTTACTCATTTGTATGTATCTTTTAACTCTCCGAGGGAGAGCTTATACTCCAGGGAATAAGGATTAACAAGAAGCTGGTATCTGTTCTCCTTTTCACTCTGCTTTTACTAAAGGATTAGAAATTTCAACTGGTGAATCTCAAAGCCATCAGGGCAGAGATGTAAGTGTGGAAAGAGGTTAGCCTTTGAATTAGGACTCTTGGGTCCCAGTCTCAAGTGTTCAGCTTGCTAACGTCCCCAGCTTGCTAGCCTTTTGGCCCTGAGCCAGTTATTTAAACTTGCTGAGCTTTGGTTTCTTCTTTTGAAAGGCAAGGTTAATATTAATAATATCCATCTCACAGAGCTCCTAATAAATATTAAGCGAAATGAAAAATGTCACAGTTACTTGACCTGAGCATCTTTCAATTTCTAGTTCAAGCACTACCACCCCTAAAAAGCCTTCCCTGATGTGCCCAAGAAATAACAGCCACCATTTATTGAGAAGTTATGATGTTGCCACACACTGCATATCATGCTTTGCATATTTCATGTCATTGAAAACTCAGAATCGAGAAACATAGGGAAAGAAAGGGAGGGGAGGAGACAGAGAGAAAGAGAGAAGGAAGTAGGAAGAGAGCAGGAGGAGGAGGGAGAGATAAAAAGAGAAAGGAGGAAGGAAAGAAGAGAGAGAAAAGAGAATGAATGAGTTCCTATGTAATTTTGGTCAGGATATCCATCTTTCCTAAACTTCAGTTTCCTTATCAATGAAACAGTAAATAATAAAGCCCATATATTAACTCTATTTTGATGACAAATGACATGATTTATGTTACATGCAACCTACAGTGCCTGGCACACAACAACAAATGCCTAATAAATATAATGTAATACTATTATTGTTTCTTTCGACGTTATTAAGTTTTGTTTTTGCCATTGTTTATTTCAATTTCTCCTCCACTGCTAGTTGGCTAGGAGGCCAGAGACCTTTATTTATTTATTTATTTTAGATCTCTGGAAAGTGTCCAGCACACGGAAATATGCACAAATTGTTTTTGAAGGGGGGAAAAAGGGAGTGAGGGAGAGAAGAGAGGAGGGAGGAGTACAGGAATGTACCTGGCAAAGTGTAGGGCACAATATAATGTGGCATTAGCCTGGAAATACCACAGGGTGGTAAATCCTTAGGTTCAAATCTGACTTTTCTTCATAAAGTTGCCATTCCGATTGGAAAGTGACAACTCTACCTCTGAAAACATTTCACAAAAACCAGAGGAAGAAAACAAAAAAAAAAAACAAACAAAAATGCTCAAGCACTATATATAGTGTGTGAATTTAAATGCATTTTTCCCATTTTTTCTTTCTATATAGGTGGAATTGACACTCTAAGGGTGACTTTTCACAAAGTAGCATATTCCCATGACTGGACCAAATAACCAACATTGCAAAGGGAGTTGAATTACTTCCATTCCTTGTTAGGCTAAAATGATTTGGCCTAGCTAGAGATAATTTTGGCTTGGGAAACTCAGATTTTTAATACAGTCTGACTGACCTATTCCAAGTTCCATAATTTTTCACATGCTTTCTTTCCTCACTCATGGAGTAGTTTCAAGGAGCTAAATAAAATATTCTTAATGGGAATGTTTGGTACAAATGGTGGTGACATTAACGCTGTCCAAGGTCTTGCTTACACTCTCTGTGCCTGAAACACCAGCCAATGCTCTCTGCCTAGTCAAACCCAGCCTTGTCTTTACCCAGCATAATTCTCTCCCTTCCCTTGTGATCTCCAAACATGTGAACAGCCTTTCTTAACACACACACATACACACACTTCTGTCTATTTTCACATCTTGGCCTTCTTTAAATGTCAAATGTTTTGAAAGGAGACAGCAGTCTTAGAAAGTAAAAGGTACAGGCTAACTCTGTTCTAAAGTTTAATGGCAAAAATTAGTATAAAGTAGAATTGGATCAGGCTTACAAATGAGTTTTGTTTTCTCTGCAGCAAGGTTAAAAATAATTTTGATAACGAACAATGACTTCTAAAAACATAAAAAAAATTGAGACAATATTTTAAAATGGAATAGTTCACATAAAAATGAAAATTGTCAGCTACTCTTGGCAAATCAGAAGACATTGCAATATTAGATTTGCATTCCCATCTGGCAAAACTTTGCTAGAGATCAGTAGTGATAGTTTTAGACATTCTTTTTGGGTAGTTACAGTCCCTAACACTTCCTATCACCAAAGCCAACAGCCAGTTCTAGTAATAACCACCACATATGAAAATGCTTGAATTCCAGAATTCTTAAACCCAACCTACTCATGAATTTACATTACCTACTTGAACTCTGGAGGCATTTGATTTTTTAAGCCATGCTATGAAGGAAGAGGAAATGACAAAGTTAGATGTGCTACATAATACTATTACATTACGTCTTTTTCATCCCTTCCACATTTTGTATTTATCATCACTTCCCATCCCCTGCTACCTAGATATCTTTACTCTCAATGCGAGGTACATTACCAAAGTCTCAGGGCTTATAGACCAGAAGAAAAATTCTGCTTCTACATCCTACAGTCTTATTTTTCACTTCTATCATTGAAGTCACTAAATCAAGATGAGGTTAAGAAAAAATTAGCAAAATATCTATTGCTACACTAACAGGCAGTAATAGAACAATCTGTTCATGTACCAACTTCACAAGTCCATTTTCTCCAAACTGATCAAACTCTTCCATCTGTGGAATTTTCCACAGCAGGTCTTTCTTCTGCAAAGAAAGAGCAACAAGGTTCCCCACACATATTTTCCCTGGCAGAAAATTATCACCTTATTTTTTTGCCATTTCAAAAATAAATATTTTTCTCTTCTACCTTTCCCAGTCTCATTTTAAAATGCAACGAGCCAAAAGCTAGGTACTTGCCTTATTCTCTTTCATTTTCCTTGAAACCACTACCCCCTTTTCCACATTATATATATATATATATATATATATATATATATATGTGTGTGTGTACTTCATGTTCCAACTGCTCTGGAATATACCTCTGATCTCCCAGCTTCCCTGCTTCTCCTCCCCGCCAGTCCTGCTATTCCTCCTATTTTTCCTGTGTTCCCATCATAACCTCTGTATTCTTTTTGAAGTATCCATCACACTGAATATATATATACATACACACACACACATATATATGTGTGTCTATTTTTTTCTATGAAGTTTTATTTACACAAATAAGCTTCTTTTATCTTTCTAACTTGCATTGATATTGCTCTTTAAGCTCATGTCCTTAATGCTTTAAAAACCTGGGAGTTTTCTTTCATCTATTATTCTGTGACATAAGACTTCAGATTATTTATGTGTGCATGTATGTGTTGATTGGCCTTCATAAAAAAAATCAATCTAAAATCACATTTCACCCCCTGTTGTCCACTCCCCCTCCCTCATAGCTTATGATGTTTGCAAATGCTTATGAGGTATGCAGCCCCTAGAGTGAACTTTCTAAAGTCCACATATGATCAAGTTTCTACCTCCTTCAGTGACCTCAGGTTGCAATACAAATGTATATGGTACACAGGGCTCACATTGGTCTGCTCTATCTCTTCCCTTCCAGCGGTATTCCATTTCATGTCCCCATCTAGACCCTAGCCATATAGAACAACTTACAATTCCCTACAAAGGTCATGCTGTGTCTGCCCTCTAGAACTTTGTACCTGCTGAATCTTCTTCCAGAGATGCTTCTCTTTTCCCTCTCCACTGCCATTTCCTTGGACTTACTAAACCCTACTTCATGTTCCAACTGCTCTGGAATATTCCTCCGATCTCCCAGCTTCCCCGCTTCCCTTCCCCACCAGTCCTGCTATTCCTCCTATGTTTCCTGTGTTCCCATCATAACCTCTTTATTCTTTTTGAAGTATCCATCACACTGAATGAAAATTGCGTATTTTCCTGGCTGTCTCTTTCATTGGATATTACTGCACATTCCCTTTGTTTTCAGGAAGTGTGACTTGCTTGTCATTGAAGTGCCTTATACTGTGTCGGGCACATAGATGTTCACTAATGTTGACTGACTAAAGAGAGTACAAATTAAAGGCTTGGAAGTGGGAGGGACATATCAATCAGAGTCCCACAGGAAAGGTGGCATATTCCCAGTGTTTAGATGAAGAGAGTTTAATGAAGGAACTCTTTCCAAGGTAAAGAAATTAACAAAAGCTGCTAAAATGCTTGAGGATGAGAAAATATGAAAAGTCTCAATTATCCCTAGAATTATAGCCATTTGAGAGAGGCCACCCAATTATCACTTTGGCCCTAGACAAAATCCAGTGATTGACACAATCATAACCTCTCAAGGGAGGATTTTGGAAGGATGAGTGAATAAATGTCCAGTGCCTCTCTTATTGAGCTCTCCCCTCACCAAATATACAAGAAGCCAGAGAACAAGACAGTCTTAACGATGCGGTCTCTATAGCTGATAGAGGTCAGCTTCTCCAGTGGTAGTGGTATAGAGAAGAGAGGAAAATGAACCAGGAAGGAAAGCAAGAATGTCTAACCCAATGAGCATATCTAGTAGCAGAGGGGAATCTTTAACTCTTTCCAAAAAATGTTTTATTGTTAAAATAATAAATGACTATAAAATTTTCATAAAGTATCTATGTTATGATTATAAAATTTCTGGTTAATGAAGAATATATAATATGTATTAATAATTGATCAATATACAGACAGCTGTGAAGTTACACTTCTGTAAGTGCTACCAGCTATGGTTAAAACACAGAACTGTGACATCTGAATACTTCCTTCATGCAAACATAAATAGAAATTTATTTTAAAATATAGAGTAAGAGAATTCTAAATACCTAGTAAAAATAGTAAGTGTGAATTCCAGAGAGTCTTAACAAAACCTCACCACTAAGTAAATGCTGAATAATGAATGAGTGAATGAGGTAATGCGGTTAGACTAAAGAGAATAGGGAATTTGAAGGAGCGGGGAGATTTGAGGTAAACTTTGGGAACATGAAAGGGAAGGGTTTGCCTAAACTGAAAGAATAGCTAGAGAAAATGTGAACAATGTGACAAAGATGAATATTGTAAGATCCCTGCCCTCAAAGAAGGAAAGGAGGAAGAAAACTAATATTTCTTGTGTCCCTACAAAAGGCTGGTTATTATCACAAATATTGTGTTTAATTCTCACAAATCACTATAAGTATCACCATTCCATTTTTACAGTGAGGAAGCCAAGACACAGAGTAGTTAAGGAACTCGCTGGTTAGTGGAAAAACCAGGAAATGATCCCAGATTTATCTGTCAAAAGCCATGCTCTATCCATATAACATACAATGTTTAACATTTTAAGCATCTAGTTAAGGGGACAACACATCTATCAATAATTATATCATCTAAGAGTTAGTGTAAAAATGTTATCACAGAGGTAGAAAGTGCTGTGGAAACACACAGGAAAGAGAGACCCTAATCAGTAATTCTTATCCAATTCCTTGCAGATGGTAGCATTTGAACAAGTCCTCGAGAGATTTTCAACCATTTGAATACCTTGTAGACTTAGTGTCACTGAAGGGAAATACTTGTTTTATTTATCTTTGACATACAGTGGTTGACACAATTTTATCAAAACAGTAAGTTCCAGGAACCCAACCAAAAATGAAGATGGGAAAAATGGCATCCAGGGGGTGTGTTCAGGGAAACAGCAATTTGTTAAAGGTCTAGTAGTGAGTTTGAGGGGAGGGTTATAGCAAAAGCTACAGTTGAAGTGAAAGGACAGGGCTAGGTTGTAGAAGAGTTTGAATAGCATAATGCAGAGTTGGAACTTTCCAAATGTGTGAAATGAGTAGCCACTGAAGAATTTTGTGCAAATGAGTGAAATTATGTGAGCTGTGCATTAGGAAGATTTCACTTGGGAAACATATACATGACTTATTCAAGAAATGCACTGGCAGCTAAGAACTGGCTTAGTGTGCTATTGTCTTCACTCAGACAAGGAGGTATTGGGGGACTGAACAGGACTCTGAGAATGGGAAAGAGTGGCCAGAGCTGAATAATATTATGGAGATTGTCAATTCTGTACTTTAGGTAAGGAGAGAGAAGAAAGCCTATCAAGGAATGACTTTAGAATTTTGAGTCTGAGCAAATGGAAAAATTATAATGTCATTAGCTAAGGTATGGAACACAATAAGTGTGTGTGTGGGGGGGTGAAAACTAGTAATGAAAATGATGAGTTTGGATCATCTATAGACAGGGGTCCAGTAGATGGTTATAGCTAAGATTACTGGATAGGATGAAAGATACAGAGCTGGGTTTCCTCCACTTCGAGGCAGTAGCTGAATCCCTGGGAGAATTCACATGTGATCATCAAGGGAGAAAATATGAAACCTTACCATTAAAGACAGAACCTTGGAGATAACACATTTTTAAGTGGTTGATGGTGGAAGACAAACTAAAAAATAGTTTGAGAATGAAAAAATTTCAGGTTCATTGCACCATTACCCCCATTTTTCCCTTTCTGACAATACCTTTACCTAGAACTTACAACACTAGTTAGCCAATCCCTTCTACCCAATCAAGGACTATTTCTTTTGTCCACAGTTATATATCCTCTTGTATTGACCAAAGGTCTTGCCAATTAGAGCAGCTCAATCAGATGCCTCCAATTCCACCTCTTCAAATGAGCTGCATCTGGATGTCAAGGTGATTGACATAGCACTAATGCATAATAACCAGAAATTGAGTTTATCTTCCAAGATCTTAATAGAAGATCCTCCTCAGGAGAAAACCTTTCAGACTTATCAGGCTCAGAACTGAAATCTATTTACTTTTCATTTGTTTTTCACCCTATCTAGTTCTGTCATTTTCCTTTTTAATTACCAGCGATATTTATATGGAAAACAGAGTTCCCTCTTCTTATTTTTGTCAGATCTTGTGGTTATGTCTTATTTCATGCCATCATGCCGATTATTAAAGCTACAGTAAAATCTCCTTCAAGTATATATGGTTTCGTAAAGATCAATTTAGAGGAAATTAGATGTTAAAAGAGGTGTAAGTGAATAGAAAGGATATTTGGAAGAGGAAAGGAGGGAGGTGACAAGGAATAGTACTTTAGGAACTCTTTCAGATCTAAGAGGGAGTTGACAAGACTTCAGAGGGTATGAGAAAAGTAAGATAATGCAAGTATTACACTGAAGGAAGTGGAAGAGACCTCCCAAAGCAATGACAAACACAAGAGAGGTGTGAGGGCTAGTGAAGTCAGCAACAAGGCTGTTCCACTGACTTGTGGAGCTAGGATGGAACTTCCCTCTGTGCTCTGGAAAGACAAGCCTCCTCCCTGTCTTAGAACATTTAGAGAACTTCTCAGCTTTCAATAAAAGGTTTGGGACACACTGTAAGAATTGCCCAGCCACATCCCATTTTCATCTGCATGGAATCCACAGGGTTCTGTCACATGGAGATCTATATGAAGACCTGAAGGCAAGGCCCCCAAGGAGCTTAGACCAGAAGGAGACAAAATGAGGTCCCTGAGACCATGAGTCCTTTCACCATGAGTGGAGATACCACCTGACCTATTGACTACTAAGTAGCATGACTTGTATGTTGAAGGAAGGAGGTAGTTCCAGATCAAGTTTGAAGCTGGTTCTGAGCATCCATAGATCTTTTTTCCCTGCATTGTCTGTGTGCTTGGGGTAAGAGGTTGTTTGCAAAACAAAGAACCCTGTCACTCAGATCCTTACTGTTCTTCCATGGGAAAGGCCTCTGAAAGGACTACATGAGGAAGGTGTTTTACCATTGGTCATAAAGGGACAAGAGACCCTGGAAGGCAGTAGTCTGGATGTGGTTCTAGCTCCATGGGGAGCAGAGGAAAAGCTTTCAAGGACAGTGACACACATGCCCTCCAGAGCATGAGGCTGGAAATCTGACAGGTGTAAGAAGTTCTTCTTTCACCCAAGAATTTCTGTAGAAAATAACTAGGGCAAGACTAGACTTCTTGCTAATCAAGCAGGTAGGTACTCAAAACATTAGGCAAATTCTGGAATTCCTCTAAGTGGAGTACATTGGTAAGTTCATGGTTTCGATTTGGTCAGCATGAGATTATCTAAAATAATAAAATGAATCCATCCCTCATCATTTCCATTCCATGGTTTAAATTCTCTGGGCACTCCTCTTCCTGTAGCCAGGAAAAGAAAGGTCTAAGAACCACGTGTTCCCCCATGACTACCTGGGGCAACCCAACGACCTTCTTCCATAAATGCCCCCTGCCCTTCTCAGAGAAGAGATTGGCAGAGTGGCCCATGCTGCTATAACACACAGTCTATGGGAATGCGTGGTATGCAGTGACACCCCAGGAATATTTTGTTAATCTCAGTTGAATCTAAGAATTGTGTGGCAGAATCTCACTTTCAGCAGTCTGTTAAAGAAAGAGCAACTGGTCTCAAGCAATGGGGAAAATCATCTCATTTGTAGGACTGTCATTTAACGAAGCTCCCTGGTGACTTTTCAGAGACAAACTTAGACTTTGAAAAGGAACATTTCACTTCCTCTGCTCCGTAGGCTCAAGCAGAGAAAGGAGAGACATTAAGTGTGTTTCTTGTTTCCTTCACACGGAAGCTTTGCTCACTTATGTTGAAGTTGTAATAAACAAGTCATGAGAAAGCAGTCCAAGGAGGAAGCTGCCTTATGGTGGACCTTTCTCCTGACAAAGTTGACTACCACTCCTGCCTTAAACCACTTTAGCTGGAAAAGAAAGAACTATGTGAAGAAAAAGTTTTCCTGCATTACAGACTTAAAGGGGGAACCCTGAGAAAACTGCTAGTACTTTGGAAGGCACTTTACTCCCTCCCTCCCTGCCTCCCTCCCTTCCTTCTCTCTCTTTTTATTAAAAGATCTCTCTTTGATTCTTCCTCTTTGTTCACTTTATTCATGTGCTTTTGTTTGGCAAGTTTACTTTGACTCTGGTAACTGCTCAGGACAGTGTTGACTTAAGGCTTGCCTCATTGAGGGAGAATGGCATTCCTGCTTTCAAGACAGACTAATTAATGATGCAACTCAGTGATTTCTTCTTTCTCATAGCTATCCTGAATTTCTTGACCCAATTTTGACATTAAACTCTTCTTCTTTGGTTTTCCTAAGCTCATTGCACAGAAATGATCACAAAGTCACACTATCAGGAAGTGGACCAGACTATCTGGTTCTACCGTGTTCCCTGCCTCTATAATGCTAGAAAGGCATTTTCATCAGCCTTCAGGAGGTACCCTGAAGTTTCTCTGTAGTAAGCCAGTTCTTCCTCACACTAAGGAATAATACTAATTAATGATAGCTAGTAAGCATTCATTGCTTACCCTGACAGGTATTTTACAAATAGTGATTAAAAGGCAGTATAGGGTTAAGAATGTGACATCTAGAACCAGAGACATTGGGTTCAAATCTTGCCATTTAATCCCTGTGAGACCTTAGGCAATCTATTTAACAAGCTATTTAACCTTCTAAACCACAATTTTCCCCTTTGTAAAATGGGGATAATTGTAGCTACTGTAAGTTGTTGTCAGGGTTAAATGAGATAATCTAAAGTAGAGCACTAATCATAATACCCAGCATGTAGTGCAAAATAATGTTATTACTTTTATTATCCATTGCTTATCTCCAAATGCTTAAGTGTAATTTTCAACACCATGCTCTATAGTTTATAGCAAGAATAATAGCCTCTGAAATTGACGCACAGTAAGACTGGTGGCTGAAGGCCAGCGAAGTGGTAATTATGAATGATAATATAATAACCTAGCACATTTTCTTCTCTAGAAGATGGATTTTAAGTCTCTGCTCAGGAAGCTTATTGGTAGTGCTACCTTAGATTGGTTTCTTTTGTTTTCAAGGAAGAGGGTGATTTTATCAAATTTTTCCAATTTTGATCTTTGGGAATCTGGGATTAAATATTTGCCATGGGTGGCTGGGGACCCATAACGAGTCCATACTAATCCCATGCTCAACTCTTGGATAAGGGAAAGACAACACTTCGTCTCAGGATTGCTTGAGGGTGAAAAATGTACCTATCCACATTAAATGCATTTCATTATGTCTGTTAATCCCCCACACCCCCCCCCCACACACACGAGTGTGCATACACACACACACACACACACACACACAACTCCCAGAAGAGCAGTTTAGCCACCTAAAGGAATGTTATGGGAATTTCAGATATTGATCCTATAACATATTGTGTTGTTCCAAGGAAAGGTAAAATTATCAAACTGTTGGAGTCATTTTTATTAGCACTACTCCTAATAATAATTACTGTGGTCAGTAGTCAATGCTGGACATCACTACTTTCTGTGATAACGTGTATCACATTGTTAGCAATTACACAGAATTCCCCAGTTCTGAAAGCGCCACGCTAAATCACCATTGCCATTTCCTGTAATAGAGTGCCCCCTAGCACCTCCACATACCTCTTCCTTTCATTTGCTCTTTGAGGCCCCAAAGAGCAGCTACTAAATATCAAGGGCAGCTTTCGTGATTGAGGGGCCCAGGCTCTCCAGGAGCTTAAGTGCCCAGCATTAAACTCCTGAGATTTGCTCATCTGATTTCACAGCAGCTGGCAGGGAGACGGGGAGCTTTTGGACAGACTATTCTGCCAGAAGCAAAGCAGGTGGCTTTCTCTCAGGTCACAATTGAATTTAAAAGTCCCATTAATTTTGTCAAGTCAACTTAATTCTCTTAACCTGTTAATTATCTTCCTTTGTAAGAAGAGCAGTAAAGGTGTGGGCAGACTTTTGTTAAACAACGTATAAAGCTTGTGTGTGTGTGTGTGTGTGTGTGTGTGTGTGTATGAGAGAGAGACAGGGAAAGAGAGGAGCTGGCTGTCTGATTTTAGGTTTATAAGGTTCACTTCTTAGTTTATCCCTGCAATGAAGAGATTTTGGCTGCTGTCTTATTTGTGTTTAATTTGGATGGCCCACCTTGGCATTAGATCAAAGCCTTGGGCCCTCTTTTTAAAGCACTTGCATGTCTGGGAAGAAGCCTCATGCAATAGAACCTAAGAGTGTATTGCTTCAACTTCTCTCTGAAGGCAGGGAGGGCGAGGGGGAGGTGTGAGATATTTTAAAAATAAGACATGCTGCTAAATTCCCTGCCAACCTCCGTTCATGCTGAGTGGAGTGTAAGTAACAAGTATCAGATAGTTCCTCCAGATGTCAGCTATTTAAAGAGGCACAGGCTAGAAGTTCTGTGGACAGCAATTGTCTTTTTCCTGGTGGTGGTGGTGGCAGTGGTGATGTGGGTTTAGGAGGTGGATACTACCTCACAGAAACTTTTCTATCAACATGAAAGTGTAGAAATGTGTTTGTGAATTTGGGAAGTGAGAAAAGTTAGACGAGAGGAAAAAATCATGACCCAATAACTCAGGAAAGCCATCGTATCAAACTTTGCAGAAATAACATTTGATTTGTAAATGTATAAAGCAAGAGGAACATCAGGAAACCTAAATTCCTATAAAAGTATATTATCCTTGAGAAAGTATAGGCCAAAAAAATTGTAAAATGAGAATGGTTCTTTGAATTTAATTTTAAACTTTTCTGTTTTACCTAAAACAGACTGGGAAAAAATTATGACTACTCTTTTTTGTTATATTTTTGAATCCCAGTGGTGAAGGACTTCATACAGGACATAGTAAATTGATCTAAGTTAGTAATGACTGTGAGGAAATGGTAGGATCAAGTTTGCTTATAGTTTTTGAAGTTGGTAGCAGTGACATCTTAATCTTTATTATAGTAAACGCCCCCACACCCGTTCATCTGATGTTCTTATCATGCTCATGCTTAAAAATTTCTGCAGAAAATTCTCATAAAACTATGAAACTTTATTTCCCCTATTTAAAAAAAATAACCTGTTATCCTTTAGTTTCTACAAATTCAGTCTTGATTCTTTAATTCAAATTTCAGCTGTGTTGCTTAATATCAGAAGAGCTCCAAAGATTGTATTCTTTTAATTTCTCTAAGAGTCAGTCCTTCCAGTTTTGTGTACAAGTGAAATAAGATAGTTCTTGGCTCTAGGCTCATTGTTGGTAACTAGCCTTTTGTTTTCCTAGTTGTGTATGACATCAGGGGATCAACTCGTCCTAGTAACTTGTGTGAATCAGATAACCAGATAAAAACACTTACCTCAGGGAAAAGTAGGTAGAGAGAAAAGGAGTGCGTGATTAGGTAAAGGTAGCATTTCTGGAGAAGTGTGACCCTTTCCTTCAACTACATGCCTCTCCTTTTTGAGAAACAGAACAAAGTGGAGATGTGTTTGGTTATGTCAAACACCATGGGATCAGATGTCCTTCAAACAGATTTTGAGAGACACTGTGGTCATGAGTTTTATTTTTTCTCGCCTTTTTTCTCTTTTCTGGATTCTTCTGCAGGCAATCCCAGGTTGAGACACTTCCAAAGAGAGATAAGAGGCAGCTGTACAGAGGAGAATCTTCTGTGTAGTCACTGTGTGGCTACCTGTAAAATGCCCTCAGCATCTGTCATTAGTTTGTCCCTTGTTAAGGCAGGAGAGACTGTGAACTTTTGTTCATGATATTAAATAAGGAATATTGTGTCAGAAGGAGCGGGCTTCCTTATCAGCTGTTTACAGCTACAAAAGAGGAGGTATCGGTTTTTCTTCTAAGTTCTGTCTTCCAACCATTTTTCTTACTTACTATTTCACATGGTCTCATTCAGAAAACTTCTTTCAGATGTATAACTTCTGTTGTCAGCGTTTGTAGCTTCTCTAGTGTTTTCCTAAGACTCTCCTCGGCAAGGAACATCACTGTTATTTTAGCATCAATAGAATAAGGCTGTTTTTTCATATATATATATTTATTTATTTATAGTTAGCTTTTCTTCTTCAACTTTGAGTCATAATATTGAATGAAAACTGAGTCTAAGATTGATATTCCAGGGTCTCCTGGTTGGAGCAACTGTACTGTACTGAACTGTCTTCAGTACAGTACGTGGGAAGGTTGCAACTTGGTAAGGAAGTTAGAAAGGCAATCTCACTTCTCCTATTCTGCCCCCCCCCACCTTTCTCTTTACCTGCCCGTGGTGTGCGGGATCCCACTTACCCAGTTGTACTGGAGAGAAATTGCTGATTAATTTGAACCGTGGAATGATACTGGTCATGTGTTTCCCTGAAATTTCCTCAAGCCTTGTAAATTTATTTTCTAGCTCATACTTGTCTAATATTTGTGATACGTAAAATATATATATCTACCCTATAATTACCTTAAATAGATGTGAATCATGTCTCTCTAAACAAATGCACATATAGTATATATTTTAAAAGTATTCATTTCTCTCTCTATTCTATTTCATAAGACTGTAGCTAAAACAGAATAATATTGTAAGACAAGTCTTGGGGATGCTAGCAGGTGGGACATATGACATGCCCTTAATAGAACAGTGAAACTAAAGTGATTAATTAAAAAGAAAGAAAGAAAGAAAGAAACTCTCTCCCATTTAAGGCCCACAGAATTAGGCTAAACCAGAAAGCAGGGAGGCCTGTGTTGGGGAGTACTTTTGACAAATCCCTCACCCCCACTCCCACGGCCACCCACAGCATAGGTATATTGTCTCTGCATGATTTAGTATCTGGTGCTATTCTGCATTTCTCAGTTTGGGGGCTGAATTCCTCAGCATCCTTGCCACGTTACAAAAATAGAAAGCCCGATATCATAGTCATACCACCGCCCCACTTGCCGCCCACAGCATAACAGAAGAGCAGGCAGTCCTCGGTTTTCGAAAGGGTTGTATTCTCAAAGTTACTTTATAAATTCCCAGAGCTCAGATTATGTTTTCCCAGAAAAAAAGAAACATAGTGCATTATCTTTCCGGTAGTCAAACACCTGCTAACCCAGAATGTTCCCAATATCCTAGTCTGGAGCTACTATCCTCAAGTACCTGGCCACAGAGGAAATGTTTTCTAAGGGGATGTATCTTTGGAATGTTAGCTTAGGATACCAATAACATATTTCTCAACACTGCAGATTTGATAACAAGATCTGGGCTGCCCAGCCACCTACTTACTATTTGCAAAGGTTCTAGTCAGGAATTTTTTAAATCTAGGGTCAAGGTGGGGTTAAGAGAGGGACTCAAGGGCAAGAAAGGCTCCAACTGGGAAAGGATGTGGTGAGCTTCAGGGATGGGGTAGCGAGGAGGATGAGGTGTATTTGAGGGTAATAATAGGAGCAGTAGAAATAGAAGGATGAGGGAGAAAGGATCCAAGACCAAGAAGTGGGCTTTGATGGTTAATAAAGAGGAGTAGCAGAAACTAATTCAATTCAATTCAACCCTCTTTGTTGAGCACTCAATCCTGCACATGCCAGAAAAGTGAGCAAAGCTGAGTGAGATGTGGTCTCCACAGTCAAGACCTCTGGGAGAGGAGGAGACAGGTGCATATGCAGATTTGCACTCATGGAGCAGATCTGCTCAGTCTCAGACTAGAGATTCAGGAAGGGCACAGGGAAGGAGAGATTCATTCAGACATGAGAATTAGGATTAGGGAACACCTCATGGAAGACGAAGCTTTTAAGCTTGACCTGAGCACGTTGACTGCCTAACCTAAGGAGGGGACGGAAGCATAGAGCACGGTCCAGGAAAGTGGCAGGTGAGATGAAAGCCCAGAGAGAAGAAAAGTGCCCTGTGTGTGTGTGTGTGTGTGTATGTGAGAGAGAGAGAGAATGAGCAAGAGAGAATTACAACAAGCCTATAAAGTAGAGGGGGATGGGAAATAGCCATTTACCTTTCAGACTGGATTTTCTTCTTTAGCACCATGCATTTTCCTTGGCCTCTAATGAGACGGCAACCCTGCAGGCAAGTTGTAGCTGTAGGTGGGTAGAAGTGATAAGGATGGGAGAGATTACTGAGAAGGGGGTATCTAGGCATCAGCAATGGGGAAACACACAGGGGAAGGAAATTTTTAGAGGAAATAAGGTGGCTTGGAATTCTGGTTCACACATTGTATGGAGTTGATTGTATCAAAGACTGAGTCAGTCCATATTTCACAAAATAATCATAAACCTCTGTTCTCTTGGACTCCTTCTGCCTAAACCCCATTTAAAAGGACAAGTGCCCGGTTCTAAAGTTTATTCTCATGCAAGTAAACCCCTGCGATGTGGATGCCAAGGTTGAGGCTCTTCTCTTATCTCAGAATTCTGAGATGCTGGAAAAGAGGAGAAGGAGAGGAAGAGGAAAATGAAGAAGAAAAGGGAAGAGAAAGAAGAGGAGAAAGAATCATCTTTCCACATATTTGTTAAAGGCATCGGAATTCTATTAAAAAATTAAAATACTCATTTCTGGTTAAGGAATTATGGGAGAGGACAAATGCAGACAGGGAGGCAGGTGCTGCACATATAGAGGTCTTTCAAAGCAGGAAAACAGCTCTACATTTCAGAGAAGGCAAATGGCTATTGACTATCACGGAAGCCTGGAGAAAGTGGATGGTTCCTGGGCTGGTCTCAGCACTGATAGGTATAAGGTGAGGAAGGAGGTAGGTGGCTTTCAGCCTCTACTTTGATCAGCTTTTATGGGCTACTGACCTGACCACTGTTGAGATCTAATCTGCTACATCTCTGCAGCTGGAGGTTGGTTAGGAGATCTCACACTGTAAGTGTGGCTATGTGGTGTACATGCATGCTCTCTCCTGCCTGCTTGCTTGGCCCCCCAGTCCTGATGCCAAACTACTAGGAAAAGGGAATTCGAGTCACTCAGTGCCTCTTGGTCATTACTTGAGTGAAAGGACACAAAGACTTTATAATTTTGACCCTTGAACAACATCCTTTCATGGAATTCTCTTGTTAGCCACATGTATAGAAATCTCCATGTTCTCAACCACAGAATACCACATCTATATAACATTTATTAGGTGAATACTGGCATAAGTAAAAAAAAAAATTACTAGCCTTACTATTTGCATGAACATGTTAAAAGTTGAGTACTATGTACACATCAGAACACTTTGGAAGATTGGAAGCCACCTCTCTGCCCTATTTGAGCTCAGAGGAAATGATCAACATCTATGAAAACATATTTTGATATCTTTATAAAAGTGTATGTATTGGGGGGGTGTTTATCTCTTTCATTATTAACCAGAGAGAAGCAGAAACATGTTAACCATCAAATCAGGAGGCAGGAGATTAGGATCTTATTCTTACTAGTGTTTTTTTATGCGTCTTTGGGCATAAAATCCCATTCTAGGATTCAGTTTCCTCCTCTGTAAAATGAGCATTTGAAGTAATAAATGCTTCCTGAACATTTAGGGATCACAAAATTGTTTAAAAATCTGAAGAAATATTTGGACCGTCTTTCCAGAAAAAGAAATGCATGCGCAGACTAAATTGAATGTAGTTTCAGAAAGGAGTTTTACAGATTATTCTCAGGGAGGTCATATCCTGCCATAGAAATTATGCACTGCACCAATCCAATGGGCAAAATTCACATGCACTGTGATATAAATGACACTCCATTGGAGATGTGCAAAGAGGTGGCCTCCCTTCTTTATAGCAGTTCTTTGAACTCCAAGATAAGAACCCTTGAGCCAGATGAGCTCTAAGGTTCTTTCTGAATCTGAATGTCTTTCATTCCACGAATGCCATTATGATTACCAACAACCCTGTATTAGTCTGGTTAGGGTACATTTATCAGATACCATACACTGGGCAGCTTAAACAACAGAAATTTATTTTCTCACAGTTTTGGAGGCTGGAAGTCCAAGATCAAGGTGCTGGAAGGTTAGGTTTCTTCTGAGTCTTCTTCTCTCCTTGTCTTGCACATGTCTGCCTCCTCTGTGCCCTCACATGGACTATATGGGGTGTGTGTGTGTGTGTGTGTGTGAGCATGCACCCATCATCCAGGTGTCTCTTCCTCTTCTTATAAGAACACCAGTACACTAGATTAGGGCTCCCCCCTTAGGATCTTTCACAGTAATTACATCTTTAAAGACCCTATCTCCAATACAGTCATGTTGGGGATTAGGGCTTTAATGTATGAATTTTGCAGGGGATTCAGTCTATCACAAACTCCAAAACTGATAAACACATTGCAGAGAGTAACTAGAAGAATCAAATCATCTTTGAGATCCCCTCCACACACAAATAAGCCCATCAAAAATCAGAATAAAATATGCTATTTTTCAAAATGGGGATTTATAATTGATAACCAAAATGTATCTGTTACTGTTCCTATAAAAGGGACACTTTCACAAAGGTTTATTTAGTATTTTTATATATATATATGTGTTCATATATATATATACACACACACACACCTATACACATAGATATATAACTTGATTTTGTAAAAATAAATTAACTTTACAATTAATGGTTCAAGTGTTTTATGTATTAGGAGAGGGAATGAGTTAAGAAGGAAGCAATTTTAATAACCTATACATATTTTTAGTTTTTTTATTTTCTTTGGGCCATGCATATCATCATCTTCCTGTGATGTAAGTCAAGCAACCAAGAGTGTCTTCCACATCTGGTAAGAGGAAGTGGGGGCAGTTGGGGGTTGCTGTTCTTACTATTCCTGTTTTTCCTTTAGCTGTAGTGGGAGAGCAGGGGCTGAGAAGAAAAGGGCAAGAGTTTCTCGTAGTTTTTTGTTTATTTATTATTGCTCCCTCGGTGCCACTTTTAGTAACCACCACTTGCTGAGTAACTCCCAAAGCAACAACCATTCTACACCTCACCCCCAGCTCGCCTAGTACCAGCAGGAGCTAAAGAGGAGAAACTTTCAAGAAGAGGGTTTGAAAATTGCTGGATGTTCTTATTCTTAAAGCTTCACCATGACTCTATGGCTGCTTAATTTACTTGGTAATGAGTCAAGCCTGTGAGTTAGTGATGTTACAGAACCACCAAGAATATACAGCACCATGCAACAGCACACTCTGTCCTCTTTGCTTTGGATGCACTGACCTTTCTCTCTATCCATCTTCTGTATACTGACAAGATAGACATTTTGGGAAATTATACCTATCAGGCACAATGACTCCCTCTGCAATGCTTTACTCCCACACAATACTCCCTTGGATGAAATGGCTTGCTCTCTCCCTGAACTGGGCTAAGATATATGCTGCTGAGGACTTCTGCCCTCCCATCCCTCTTCTACCACCCCTCCCTTGTGAATTCTTTCCGTGATTCCCAGGGAATCCATAGTAAATACTTTGTCATCTGTCTTCATTTGCTTGAAATTAACAGGTAGGTGCCTGGCCAAGCAGGAGTCAGGTGCAATGGGGATAATAAACAGTAGGCACAAGCACACCCACGGGTATTATTTTTCCAAAGTTATGCAGCTCTTTAGCCTCCATTTCTATTATAAATATTAAAATTTTTAAAAACCCTGAGAATCTGTATGCGATAGTCAATAGTTAAATGGGCTGCCTAACATCTGCCAATTAATGTTAGAACTAAGGACTAAAATCCAGGTATTTTCATTCCTAAAGTAGGGTGAGAATACATCTCTCAACTGCACCATGTTAAACCATTGGAAACCATACATAATAGATTCCTTCTACATTCCTTCAAAATCTGGTTTAAAGAAACAAAAGTATCGTCTTTCTTCTCATACGAATTTTTAAAAGCCTTCTGATTTTCTTTGGCTCTAAGTTATACATGTATATATATGTACACACACACACACACACATACACACAAGCTTCTTTCCCTTTATCTTTCTCTTAAAAATAAGGTTCATGCTCATTATTGTCCCTGATGGTACTGATCCATCACAGTTCCCTTTTGGAATAATGTTTCCAGGATTTTCAGTTTGAGAGTATTAAAACTCAAAGAACATCAGATACATTTTCCTGGCATTTAGTTTCCAGGTTGGGCAGTACATTTTAAAAGTATAATTGATTTTGTCAAGATCTTGGGTTTGGGACTGCAGACTGGAAGTCTCAGGAAATGAACATCTTCTCTAGTCATCAAATAGTAACAAGATTGGTGTAAATGTTTTGGGTGCTCACTCTGATGTATGAAGGGAAGTGAGCAACTTTTGAGATAGAGAGAGCTTTGGCTTCATTTGTGCCAGGAACACAAGAAGTAAACCTATTTAATTCATATCTCCTAAGACTCCAACAATTACATGAACAGCTGCAAGTTATCTGAATATGGAATGTATTATGGATTATCAACTAATTTAATGTAACCCCAGGCTTGCATTTCCCATTTTTAGATAGTTAACACAAGCTATTTTTATTCTCTAAAGTGTAAATTACTCAAGCACCATGGAATAAATATCAATATCTAATGCAAATGTTTGGAGCATCATTACTTATATATTTAATTTAAAGTTGTTTACATGAAAACTTACATTTTTTTTACTTTAAGTATTACACAAGAGGGCACAAGAGGTATATAAACTAATTACTATCTAATAGCCAACACTCTGAGACAAACATTTATATGCCATTTGTTTCATTACAATTCAAGCATTTGGCATGTGTGTTGAGTAATCTGTGATGAGCATAGTCACAGAAAAACAAAAGGGATGGAAAGAGAATAATTTGATCATAGGTCTCTTTCTGAAAGCACCACTTATTTTCTAAGTACACATATCAATTTATATTTAAAAGAAAGGTAGCATCATTTCATTGATAAAATGAGAGATCATTTAATTTTTAAATCACAACTATTGTGGAGTATTTTTTTTTTGTAATTGACTTAAACTAGTTTTGATGTGTGAACAGAAGATATGAAATGTAAATATTTGATTCTTCAGTGTATGGAATTTTTACATTATGTTCCATGTGTTCTTGAAAGGATGGGACTCGAATCGTTCTATTCAGCTTGCAGATATGTCCATTATTTCTGGTCTACTAATTCTGCAATTTAAATTACCTATAGCCTTGCTGTTTTTTCCAGCTTATCTTATCAGTTTTAAGAAGGATATGGTAAATTTATTCAACACACAGTTATTATGTATGTATGGCAAGCATCATTCTAGGTTCTGGATCAAAGAAACAAAAACATCTCCTCCCACTTATGGGGATTTTTAATTATGGATTTGTATTTTTTTAGTATATCAATAGGTACTTTATATATTTTAAGTCTGTGTTATTAGGTGCATACAGATCCAGGACTATTATATCGACCTGGTTAGTTGTTTTTCTCAGAATGTAATGACATTTTTGGCAGTAAGGTCTATTTTGTCTAACAATAATATTTCCATATCTTTTTTCTTTGGCTAACATTTACTGAATATATCAGTTAGAATATTATTTGAGAGTATTATAATTCTTCTTTTCTAAGTCATCCACAGATCCCTATTGCCTTTTTCTTGTTGCTCAGACATGCCACCTTTGGGCCACCTAGCAGTTCAAGCTTTTCTGTGAGAGAAAGGCACCTTCTGTCTTGTTGAAACATTGGTGTGTGGTCTCGGTTAAAAAAAAAAAAAGATGGAGCCAAATCAATATCCTACCTAATATATCCAGGAATTGTTAACTAAAAGAAATCAGATGTAGTAATGTCCACTTGGCCAAAGTTGGCTCATCTCCACATGTAGATTCCAGAAAAGGGCAAAGAGGAAGAAGAAAGAAGCATTAGCCTCTTTAGGCATGACTTGGAAGTTTCACAGATTAATTTTATAGAATTTAGCAACAGAATCATAAAGTGATTTCGACCATAGACTCAGTAGATAGGTGGCTTGGGTTCAAATCCTGACTCCACCACCTACTGGCTATGTGCATATGGACAAGTCACAATCTGTGCCTCCTTTTCCTCACTTGTAAAATAGAGATGATGATTGTCTCTAGCTTGTGAATATTATGCAAGTGTTATTATTATTAATGTACAGCCACTACTAATTATTTGTTATCTATAGTGGCCGTAGTAGTGGTAATGACACAATGCTGACTTAATATCATACCGGTTACTTTGCTCACCATTGCCTCTTGCATACCACTCCATTTCTCTGGAATTATTCTTTGTACTAAAATGTGCCTTTTAGTCAGTGGTGTGCCAGAGATCGTCTGTAAGTGGTAAGCTTTCTCAAACTTTATTTATCTGACAATGTTTTAGGTTTGCCTCTGCTCTTAAATGATTTGCCTAGGTAAGTAAATCTAAATTGATAGACATGTTCTTTCAACCTGAAGCAACTATGTACATTGTTTTCTGGGCTCTATTTAAAAGTAATACATTGATTTTAATATTTTTAATTTTATTTGGGGTATGCTTTTGTTTCACTATGATGGGCCCAAGTGTGGTTTTCTTTTTTCTTTTTCCTGATTTGGAGCCTTTCATGTACGAATTCACTTTACTTGAATCTGAAAAAATTCTCAGTCATTATCTTTTTGAAATTACTTTTCCTCCTCAATTTCTCTACTCTCTCCTTCTAAAATTCTTAATAGATGTATGTTGGATTTTTCATTTGATCTTTCATGACTTTTAATATTTTTTATATTCCTCAAATCTCTTTTTCTCACTATGCTATTTGTAGAGAAGTTTCTTCAGTTCTGTCTTCCAGTCCATTAAGTCTGTCTTTAGCTACATTTACATAATCTGTCTATTGATTTTTTTTTTTATTTTGCTAACCGTGTTGCTTTTCCAAAAGAGTTTAGTTTTTTTCCTGAAATCTGCCCTTTATAATAATACTTGCTTTCACTGTGGCATCTGGAATTTCTTTATTTAATCATTTCAATCATATTCATTTTGGAAATTTATTTCAGATTGTTCTATTATGTCACATTCTGGTGTTCCTCGTTCTCCCGTTGTTGTGGCGGTTAACTCTCTCTTATGGTGAATTATTTTCTTACTGGATTGTTATTGTTCTTACAAGCGTATTTTCTACCGATGTTTATGTTGCTATAGGAGCCATGCATGCCTCATTCTAGAGTAACATTCTAAAAGAAAACTCCAGCTTATTCTGACATCGAAATACTGTATGATACATGATTTTCTCTGTATCTCAGTTTTTCTAACTGAGCTGCCTCCTGAATATCTAACATCCTTCTTGTCCTTACGAGCTACTGAGGAGGGATGGCCTTGTGTTGGTTAGAGAAAAGTCATTCTGCTTTCTGTCCCAGGATTCTCAAGCTATGTGTCTTTATTTAAGGGGATTCATTTTTATTTATACTTAGTCCCTGAGAATTCCCTGCTGGGAGGTAAGGGGCAACAGGGTAACCAAGCCAGCCAGCATACTCTTCCCATTCCAATGAGCTTTTCACCAATGAAAAATGCCCTCTTAGATCAGAGAAACAGCAGATGTGTAGGTGTTGTGAGTGGGGAAAAAAAAAATCAATGTTTAAAATTTAAAATAGAAACATAAAATTGTTAATATATCTAGAGACAGTGAATATTGCATACAGTAGTGAAAAATGAAGTTCTAATACAACAATACTGCTTAGTGTTGGATTCTTTTCACAGAAGTCTAAGATTGCTCACTTTAATATGAGGTTTTAATAAAGAGGGGTATGCTATAATTTTTGCAGCATCCATAAATTGAATTTGAGCCTCAAAATAAGGCCAAGAGATCACATATAAGTAAATTCAGAAATAAAAGACAAAGAAAATTTTTTAAATAAAATTTAATCAGTGTCACATAATGTTCACTTTGAAAGGTAATGTGGAAGTTGTAGGCTCCATCCTCTCACATCAGAGTCTCTAACAGGCATCTGCTACTTGAACGTATCCTGGGATGGCAAGCTCACTGCCTGGCAGTGCCTCCCTTCTGATTTGTAATGGCTTCAAATGTTGGAAAGTTCTTTCTTACAACAGTATTATTACATCTTTTAGAGGTTCCCTTCCCCCACATACAGAAGAAATATTCTCTACTACAGTAATTAAATGTGTCTCAATATTATTTTGTAAACATTCATTGAATGTCTCCTATGGGCCTGGTACTGTGCTAAGTTCGAGATAGGGAATATCGTTGTCTCCATTTTGCCTATGAGAAAAAAGAAATTCAGAGGGACAGGTAACTTGTCCAAGGTGACATTGTTAAGTAGGTAGAGGAGCAGGGATTTGAATTTGAATTTAAGCTGTCTGGTTCTAGGATCAGGTCTGGGTTCATGATTTCATGAATCATGTAGGGAACCCAGATATAAAAAAAAATGGATAATAACAGAATGAGACAAGTGTCAACACAACACTGCTTTAGAAAGGTAGGAAAAAACAACTAATTCTGCCTATCCAGATTAGAGATGGTAGGTTTTGAAGACATAGATATCATCAGTGCCAAAATAGTATTATCTTAATGTTGTTTTATCTACTTTAAGAACAGTCTATTCCTCCTACCTATGACATAAACTTACATTTCAATACCCCCCTGATGTCACCGTCAGTTTTAGAAAGTGCTAAATCCTCAATATTACTGATAAATGCCCTTATTATCATCCATCTTGCAAAAGTTTCTGGAGCTGCTTAATAACACTTTGCATTTTCTGTTAGGAGAACATTCATCTCATTCCCCTCCAAAAATTCTCTGTTAAGTAAATTTAAGACTACATAGTATCAAGGAGAAAATGACCATTATTTTATATCTCTATCCCTGTACTTAGATGGTGTACTTTTCATGAAATAGTGAGTGAGATCGACACAAGTAAGATGATGCTTAAACTAGGAGGTCCCTAGAATTAAATGGTAGTCTTATAAATTGGATCTGATTGATATTTTAGTGTCTGAAAAGTAGGAATATGGAATAAATTAAACAGAGAAAAACTCCTGGCTATACCACAATTAGCTTTTTTGATTCATTTTGGTATTTATTTGACATTTCTGAGTATGGCAACTCACTCCTTAAAGATAAAGAATGTGGCTTCTAACATGTGAGTTTCCCCTCCTCTCCTTTCTCTTTTTATCCTGTCCCTCTCCTCCCCTCCCCTCCCTTCCTCTCCCCTCTCCTTTCTTTCCCTCCCCTTCCCCTGCCCTGCCTTGCTTTATCCCATGAAATACCTATCTTTGGCACTGAAAGGAAAAGTTGATCCATTTCTGACCTCTCCAAACTTTGACAATTTATGTAATAAGTGAAAGCTGGGCTTAAGGTTTGCCTCCTTCAGGATGCTCCCTGTGGATGATTCTACCCCTCATGGATACTCCCCTTACTTTGAATTCCCTTTTCTCTTCCTGTTTAAAATCATTCAAAGTCAATTCCATAGTAATAGTGAACATCAATTTACAATTTTCTTTTCAAATATATCTTCTCTTCAAGCCCTCAAAACTGTCCCGTGAGGTAGGGGTTATTCATACTTGTACTGTTGAAGAAACAAGCTTAGAGAGTTTAAGGTAACTTGCTTAATGTTATAGAGCTGGTGGACCCAGGATTTTAACTCTTGTCTTTTGACACTCAGTTCACATGTCACCTTGTCTATGAATCCTTCCTCCTCATTTCTCCCCTCCCTATAGTAGACTAATTCCATTCTCTATTCTTCTGTGTACTTGTTTATATCTTTATTCTAGCACTTATCACATTACATTTGGGAAGCTGTATATTTAAATGGGATGTGCAGTTTGTTTAATTTGGCTTAGGGGATTTTTTTTTTCTGCTAGAGGGTTTACTTCCTAAGGCCTGAAATCTCTTCTTCATCACTTGGTCTCCTGGACTTCACCCAGTGCCTTACCCATAGTCTGCATAAATTTAGTGTTCATGCAGTAAATTAATTGAGGCACCAAAGTGAAGGGAAGGGGAGAATGATTTCTTTCTATACTGAGTAGAACCTAGTTCAGAGGTACAGTCACAATAACTTTTTAAAAATATTGAGTAATGTCCAGGTGTGGTGGCTCACACCTATAATTCTACTATACTCTGGGAGGCCGAGGCGGGAGGATCACTTGAGCTCAGGAGTTCGAGACCAGCCTGAGCAAGAGTGAGACCTCGTCTCTACAAAAATAGAAAACATTAGCCGGGTATGGTGGTGCATACCTGTAGTACCAGCTACTCAAGAGGCTAAGGCAGGAGGATCCCTGGAGCCCAGGAACTGCTGTGAGCTAGGCTGATGCCACAGCACTCCAGCCCATGTGACAGAGTGAGACTCTGTCTCAAAAAAAAAATGTTGAGTAATAATGAAATATGGCATAAATCCAATAGAAACTATTCAAAGATTTAGAAGGCATGTCTTCTAGGGAGAAAGCTAATTAGAATTTATTTATTTATTTTTTTATTCTAGAGAAGACAGTGAGAACATAAAGAGATGAGAAAGCAAAGTTGCCAGAGACCCCTTCCAGATCCCAAAGCAGACTGGGATTTTGAGAGTTCTGCCCCACCCTGGAAAATAATTACTTATAAAACAGTGCTAGGTTTTGGTAGCCCATGTAACCTGGTTCTGGGACCAACCATGAGCTTTATTTTTTAGAGTTGGCTTAAAGGATATTTGTGAGAGGCATGTGATGATGCTGCTCCGTTTTCCACAGAAGAGAGGCAAAGAGTATCCAATGAGTCAGGTAACACAGGGACAGACTTCCCCTTCTGTGTTTTGGAATTGCATGGGGAGCTTTCTGTTCACTCACTCCCCTGGAGATTTATATAAACAAGAAGGGAAAACTATCTGCAAGGATAACCTGAAAGCAGTCATCTGGAGAAAAAGAGGATAGTAATAATAACCATAATAATGAAATAATATTATAATAATAATTAGCATTTACATTTATTGAGCAGTTTTTGTGTGCCAGTTGCTGTTTATACACACTTTACATGTGTTAACTTTAAAGCCTCAGAACAAATCTGTTAGATAGATGGTATGATTATTCTTATTTCACAGATGGAGAGGCTGAAGTACAAAGAGGCTAAGATTGTGTTTACAGTTTCACAGCAACTTACGTGCAAAATCAGGATTTGAACGTAGGCATTTGAGCACTGGAGCCCAAGATCCAAATCTGTAGGTACACTCAACGTGCCTTCTAGAGAGTTGAATCCATCTCTTTCCTCCACTGCAAAACCCTTTACCTGTACGTATTGTATTGCAATGGTTCTGAATTAAGTCCTCCTTACAAAAAAAAATCCTCTAAACCTTGTATTTAATATTTTATCCTATAAACATACAAATGAGAGTATTTATTTTGTTATTATGTAATTATAATTCATTTTATTTGATTCCTCAAAACTGGATAGAGATTTTCACGGCACTGAGGATGGAAAGTTTATACCTCTGATATCCGGTGTAACCTTAGGGAAGATCTGATATGCAATATAAGTTTAGTGAAGATCTAATATTCAATATAAGCTTAGTGAAGACTAACAGGGGTGTAAATATCCAAATCTCTCTATGAGAAACTGAGCCCTGTCTTTGAGTAAAAGAAACAAAAAAAATGCTTCTGTATTAAAATAATGTCAGTTGGAGTCTGAAAGAAGCTGGCTAAGGTTTATGTGGGAACATTTTATATTTTTCTTGTCCTGGATGAAATGCGTAAAAATTCTGATGAAGTGTATATCCCAGCTCCATTGTTCAAACGGAAGAGATTTGGAACATTTCCTAGAGAGATTTTTCTCAACATCCAAATCCTGATATCCCTAATTCAGCCACAAGGAGGACAAGGGAATAACTATGGATGTTCATAAGAAGGATAGTTAAAGAAACAGAGACAATATATATGTTCTCTGAACTATAAATTTATACAGGGATGCCATGATCTTATTTTTTAATCAAATACCTGTAGGAGTGAGATGTCTAAGAGAATAAGGCTTCTCTTTTATACCTCTAAATGGAAAATATAATCAAAATCTGTTTTTTTGCAGGATGGCTTTCTTAAATGAGCAGAAGGATGAATTATGTGGCTGTAAATACATCTACTGACATAATAAAGCAAAGTTGGACTGTTTTATGGTGTCACTGGAACCCTTGGATGTATTTATAGCCATGTTAACAGTCATCTGTATTTTTTCAGGACTTTTATTTCATTTCACATTATGAGAGTTTAGTTGTTTGGTTGCGTGTATGTGTGTGTGTGTGTGTGTGTGTGTTTTGTTATTCTCTCCCTAAATTGCTTTTTGGAGCCCTGTATTGACAGTGAAAGTAAGGATTTCTACTCTTCATTTTTGGAAAAAGACGGTTGTCACCTAAGAGTTCTGGTCTCACGCAGACACTGACTGCTCTGATGCTTTCTGGCCTTCCTGTGTCTTTGCAGTCATATTAGATGTGGCTGCAGAGAACAACTTGACAGGTGTCTCCTGCTGACAGTGAAGTGGCAAGTCAGAGTCTATGCAAGTGAGAAGAGGCCTGTGCAGTGATAAAATGTACAGTATTGTGAGAGACAAGACAATGGACAGGGCAACTTTGCATTAAGTTCCTGATGCCTGACACATTTAAGTACAATCACAAGGCTTATTTTAGAAGCCAGAAGATTCCCTCATACTACTTTATAGCTGAGACACAAAGCAAAACAACACAAAGTGTCAGATGGGTAAGAATTCTCATACCTTACCTTGGGACATTCTCCTGGAGGGTGGGGATGGGGTAGAAGAGATTAAAAAAATGAGGGGGGGTCTGTAATGCCAAATTATGAAGTGTGGAGTAATAGAGGGTTTAAATTAAAAAACTGAATTCTATTTAGAAATTTAAGGATCCAAAGAGTAGAGTTATGATTCTGTGGGGGTTTATTCAAGGAGAGCTAAGCGTGGTTGTTCCCATGAAATTATTTATACTTTTCAACTTTAAATTTGGGTGAGCATAGCATTTCTAAATCTATTTCTCTTCTCTTCTGTCTTAAAAGTGGGCTTTCATCTTCATCCTGTAGCTGTGCACTTGATTCCTAAGTGTTCCCTGTCAAGGGACCCATTAGGGAGGGGCCAACTCAGGAGGAAAGAGGAGAGCTTTTGATGGTAAGATGAGGGCAGCTGGAATGCTAGCTTCAGGTAGTATTTAGAAGGTATCGCTGGAGCTAAAAATCTGAAAAAGTATTTGTGCTATGTAAGCCTAATATAAACTAACGGACCTGAGAAGAATGGGAATCAGAAAAGACATCTAAGTAGGAATATGTTGAGTAGAGGGAGGGGCAGGAGGGACAGGAAACACATGAAAAAATTAACAGCGTATTCAATTGGAGGCCATACATTTTTATCAGGATAATTGTGAGATGTCTCTTTAGAGTGGAATTAGTAAAATAAACCAATCTCACATTTGTCCTCTAAAAAGTCTTCTCAGTATTCAACTGTGTCCCCAAATGGAATCAGGCTTACCGAAATTCACAACTACTACTTTTGACATTTTGCAAAAAGTAAATAAATAAATTATAAGTATGACAAACGAAATGAATAGTTCTAGCTGTGATGCACCAGCAGCATTTCCAGATTTTGTCCTGCATTAAGGATTTATTTTCACTTTGTTGCCTAGCAGAGAATTAATTGGAAGGTCCGTCTAAGCTTCCTGTGCATCCTCAGAGTGAAGTCAAAACAGAGTCTCCAACAATTAGTACCAATTTAGAAAAGACGAAAAACATTAAGTGGCGAAGTGGTGAGCTTATCAGCTCTGGAAATCTTGTGTCTCAGGATCAATGTTGCTAAAGCCAGACAAAGGAATCAGCAAAACTAATGGCATAAGAACATGTGAGTATGAGACTGGCAATTGATTCACGGGATTTCTGCATTTAGCAACTATTTACTGAGCTCCTATAATGTGCTGCCCATTGTTGCACACACACAGGATATAGGGGAGGACAAGACAACGGCTCAGCCTTCAGGGAGCTTACGATCTTTTTTTTTTTTTTTAAGGCAATAGACTGTGAACAAATACACAGATAAAATAATTTCAGAGAGTGAAGAGAAGCGTGAAGGAAATAAAACAGAGTAACGGGAGAGGATGCCTTTCAACTTCAGATGAGGGCCAGGAGGTGACATTTGAAATGCACCAATGAAATGACTTGGGGAAAAGCCTTCAGACAAGAGAAACTGACAAGATCCTTAAGGCCTTGGGCTGGGAGAGAACTCGGCACATTCAAAGAGCAGAAAGATGGTCTGGGAGACTAAAGGGTAGTAAGTAGGATGGTGTCTGGCAGGAGATGGAGCTAGAGAATTAGGCATAAGCTCAGTCCTCTAGGTCCCCTTAGGGCCATGACATAGAATCAGAAAAAGTCAAAAGTGCAGTGGGAATCCATCTGGGGAACTAAATCAAGAAATAATTGGATTGCATAAAAATTATCATGGATATTTTAGATATTACATTTTTTCTGGCCTTTCTGCTAATAATAGCATAAAACCCTAACCACATCCCTAACCTTTTTGAGGAACTTCAGCTTATTTTTCTAGTGAACAAAGAGTTCCACCACTGTGTATCAGGTGCTATGTCAGATGCTATGTATTATCTCCTTTAAAACTCCCAACAAGCTCATAAGGGACGCATTATCCACATTTTACAGAAGAGGAAACTGAGGTCTAAATTGAGTATTCATAAACCACTCATCTGCCTTGTGTTCCTGAGTGCATGTTGTTGATTTAAGGCATTGTGTTTGTGGCCACACCCAAAGGCATGAAAGACTTTGTCAAAGGGCCACTTCCTGGGAGGCTGTGTCCTAGATAACCCTTAGTGCTGAGAGCTAGGGCACTTAGAATGATTCTGTGCATCATTTACTATATGGGTAGCTTGGAGCATCTGGAGAACATCAATTGCAGAATACCCAGTCACTACCATAAATTCTGAAAAGGACTTGATATATGACCTTGAAGACAAACCACCTGTAAGCTTGGTATCTTTATCTGTTAGAGAGACATAATGCTACTTCCTCAATATCTCCTTGGGGTATCTCAGGGATGACTTAGGACCGTTTTAATCCATGTTCTTTATCTTCAGGGGGTTTGAAACGAGAGCAGGGCTATAAACTCCCTTTTAAAAAAGCCGCCTAAATACAATATATATGATACAAGTTAACCAGCAGTATTATTCACTTCCCCAGCCCCAGTGTAATGGGCTTTTTAACCAATATGAATAAGAGGGAGTCAAAGTTAGCAAGTCCCAGGTGGAAAGGGGCCTGGCTTGGGAGGGCTGCTTATTGGGTTTGCACCTACTGTTTTGCATCACACATAGTGGAGGGGTGGAGGCTGCCTGGTCCAGAATGTCACTGTTCCCTGGCAGAGCCCTGGGTCAACCCCCTTCTGGAGTCACAGATGGCCGTGAGAGGACATGTGCTGCCACTCTGGATCTTTCCTGCAAGTTCAGTCTGGATGCAAACCCCACCATGCTCTCCCTGGTACTTGGTCCTCAGGGGACTTCATTCACCTAAGGCAGCCCCTCCGTGGCTGGTGTGAGACAGGCCAGTCACTCCTCTTTGGCTGACAGATGTGGCCCTCGCCTCTTTTGAAGTTCTTTGACCAGTATAGCAGGTGAAAGCGCTAACCGCTTGCTCTCAAATTCCAAGAACGTCCCGTCCACTGGGGAGTGGAAGCCACCTCCTCGAAGGGCTGCCAACCACTGAGCCTTTGACCTTCTGGAGTCCCTGGCCACCCCTCCTCCTTCAGTTTTGAAAGCCAGGATGCGGATCCCTCCATTCGCCCCGTGGGTGTGGCCTCGGGCACCTTAACCGTGGGAGAAACACGTCCAGAGAGCGGCCACGGGAGCCACCGCCAGGCGAAGAGGAGCGTGCCTGCGGCACCACCGCGTGCAGCGGCTCCAGCGCTCCCGCTGACTCAAGGGGTTTATTTTTACATCTATTTGGGGCTCCTTCAGCCTTAGCCGCCGCCTTTAGTTTTCTTCCCAAACTGCAAAAGGTGCTTTACTCGTCCGAGTTTGACCTAACGTACCTGAAAGAAGAAGGGGGGAAGGGTGCTAAAGAAGGTGCAGTGTCCGTCTGTCGGTCGCACCGCACACGCGCGCGCACACGCGGCCGGCCGGGCTGCAGGCGGGCGAGGGGAGGGCGGCTGGGCGGCGTGCGGGAGGCTCGCGCGGGTGTATACGAGCGTGTACTTGAATGGGGAGGGCCGGGATTCCGAGTGGCTCCGGCCCCTCCTCCCTCCGGAGCCAGCCAGTCCCTCGGCAGAGCGCTCGGGCTGCACTGATTTGCTCTCGGGAGTGCGCTATTTGCATATGACTTGCCCATTTGTGAATCTGGCTCCCCAAGTCCTCGCTTCACTTCACCTGTGCCTCCCTGCTCCGCGCACTTGGCAGGCGCCCGCCAGCCTCTCGGCCACCTCTGCCGCCTGTCGGGCACCTCCTCTCGCGCTCTCCCAGATTTCGCCCACCCACCTCCCTCCGCCCCGTGCAGCAGCGTTGGTTTGGGTGGCTGCTCCGCGCTGGGTTCCTCCTCCTCTCCTCTTTCCCTCCGGTCCTTCTGGTTCTCTTCCTCTGGCTGCGGCTGCTGCTGTTGCTGCTTTGCATCCAGTTGGGAAACCCAGGAAGCAGGCGGCTGCTCCGTGGCGCTTGTCCAGAAAGCTCAGGGTTAACAGCCTCCCTCCGCCGATACTCTCAGGAACAACTCTTCCACCTGCAACCCCCCTTTGCCTGGCAGTTCTGCATTGCATCGCATGGAAGTGGAAACAGAAAAAGAAAAAAAAATGTTCAAACTCTTTGGATGTTGGGATAAACTAACCTGAACCTATTTGGGTTTCCTGCTGCCTCCTCCTCTTTCTTCATTTCCACCTTTCCTCTGTGGCTTTCCGAAGTGTGCAGTTAAGTCATCAGACTCGAGGTGCCTAGACATCAGGAGGAAGCCTCGCCGGTCCTCCCCTGCCATGTGTGACATGCCGGGGCTCCCTAGGAGGTTTGCTATACCTGGGTGGACTCTGGAATTCTGAATTTCAGCCTCGGGAAGGGGGGGCTTTGCCTTTTATCTTTTCTTTTTTTTTTCTTTTTAGAAGTATCTTTTTTTATTTTCCTCCTTTTAACTGATTCATCATTGTCTCCAAAGTGCTTATTGCTTCCCTCTTTCCAAAATTCTGGCAACTCCTCCTCCTGCTATGATGGGCCCTTGGGCATCATGAACTTCGTTATTCCTCACTGGCTGGAATTCAAACTGCCCATCTGTAGTGGTCCAGTGCATTGACCATGCACCTGAGAATCCACGCGAGACGGAGCCCTCCTCGCCGGCCGGCCTGGACGCTTGGGATCTGGTCGCTCTTCTGGGGATGTATCGTCAGCTCTGTGTGGAGTTCCTCTAATGTAGCTTCCTCCTCCTCCTCCTCTTCCTCACCGGGGTCTCACTCTCAGCACGAGCACCATTTCCATGGCAGCAAGCATCACTCAGTGCCTATTTCTATCTATCGCTCCCCTGTTTCCCTTCGAGGAGGGCACGGTGGGTCTCTCTGCTCTTTATCCTTTTAATGGGGCATAGCAATTCCTTAACTCACTTGCCTTTCAGGTAGTGCCAAGGGTGGGAAGAGAATTACAAAATTGAATTTAAAATGATGAAAAGCATCGCATGCCCATGAAGGAAGCAAATTTCCACTTTCTCTTAAAGGCTAATGTTTCCGCCAGCAGCCCCCTACTTTTCTCTAAAGGGTTCTCCTCTCCTTAGCTCCCTCATTCATGGCTGTACAAACACCACACTGTCCCCTTTGCAACCTTGCACCCTCACACCCCCTGTAAAGACAGACAACTTATCAGACAAGTCCCGATGCTGCACTTTGAGAAATCATTCATTCATTCACCTTGCTTTCACCCTTCCTTTCTCTGATCTTGTTTGGGAGCTAGTTGTGGGGAAATAGCAGACAACAAGAATCCTTAGATCTTCAGCCTGAAGTTGATTGAACTGCTATAAAGTAGCCTGTGTGGTAAAGGTCAGGGCAGAGTAGCTGAGTATAAGAAGGCAGAAAACATAATTAATAACCATTGGCCATTATTGTTCATTTTGGCAGCTTTATGTCTGCCCACATGTCTGGTGGAAAGAGCAGCTATCGCTAACACTGTACATCTAATATTGCTAACTATCAGACAGGAAGTATTATGTAAGATAAGGCTAAGTCCATTTATAATTTACACTTGTGTAAATTATAGTAACTTTGATTCCACGATTCCACTATTTATGCAAATATTTCAATCAAAGTTTGCACAGATGGATGTGCTTGTTCACATAATACAGGTATGATATGTTTTGCTCCAAACAACCCTCCTTGAATAGCTATTGAAGGGAGAGATCTGTGGCTCTTAAAAATATTTTCAGCTCTGAGCAGGCTGCTTCTAAAAGGGCGATGTCTGCAACTAAGGTAAGAGCTTGCTGTAGTAAACTGTTCTAAAGAAGGGAGCTTCTTTATTTGTTTACTATGCACTGCACTCAGAGGGTGAGGAGAGTAGGAATCACAGAGACAGGGAGACCAGGGAGACCAACTGCAGAGTAGCCCTCTGGGGAATAGGAGTGTAAACCCCACATGGGGGTCCCTGCCCTAGCTCGTGTTTTGAAGACCTATAACATCCAGACCCTGTTCAGAAAGTCGGTTCTTCCCACTGCCTCCTAGCTGTGGGCTTCTGCTCCGTCTATAGTGTTAAGTGGAAGCACATTGAGAAAATGCCAGTGTATACTCTGGATCTTTTTGACTCTCTCTTTAAATTTTATCTGACGGAGTTGTCAAGCAGCTCACAGCTTGTAGGGTTGGCGGAGGGGGATGGTGGAAAGGAGGGAATGCTTGATCTTGATCTGGTTGCTGTTTTCTCTGTGACTCCTACAGGATCTGGTGTTGGTTCTCTGAAAAAGAAAAAAAAAGAAAAAGAGAAAGAAAGAACCAAATAAACCTAGTAGAAAGAGCCACAACCACCAAAAAAGCAATTTCACTGAAATTGAAACCATTAGCTCCTAAGGGGGAGAAGGAGTGTGGGGAGTAGGGTGGGAAAGGAAAAGAAGGGAGTGGGAGGTGGGGGAAGCCAGACAGACTATTACTAATAGCCATAATTAAACTTTGAAATGCTCAGCGATAATTAGCTAAATTTTGCTAATTAGTGTAAATGATCAGCCGGGAGAGGAAGATTATGTATTAGTTGGAGGTTACAGGCTGGCAGGGTCTTGATGTTTTCTGTTCAGGATGTGAACAGTTAAAAGCAGCTACTATTAAGTGGTGGAATTTGCAGAGCAGTACTTGCCTAGGGTTCCTAAGTATCTCTCTCTCTCTCTCTCTCTCTCTCTCTCTCTCTCTCTTTTTCTTTCAGCTAAAGGGGTTGAGCCTTGCACAGGTTAAATGTGATTCTTCTCTGTTTAGTTTATTTCTTCAAGGATCATTTGCTCAGACTCCTCTTAATCTTTTTGACTGGTTCCCAGTTTGGTTTCTCATTAACTTACATCCGATAAGATTCAGTGTGATGGAAAAGAAGAAGAAAGTAAATAAATGGCCAAAGACCCCAGGAAAGGCCCTCAGATCCACCAGAGCTGTAGAGTGCAGTGAACCCCAGGGTCTGGCATGGCTGAGATAAGAAAGCTCATGAATTCAACTCTTCAGAATCCTCTTTCAATCCTGAAGTCCCAACCTATTGATTTGGGACTTGGAGAGTGAATGCATCTATATTAAGTAGGCTCCTTGCATATTTAATTAATGATTTGGAGCTTGACATCAAAAGAAGCAGCAATCAACAAAATGCCCCAACCTCTGGCTCCCAACCCACATCCAAGCTGTGACCTTTTGCATCTCTAAGAGGACCAGAAGACCCCACAGAGCTTTGCTAATGCACCTCTCATTCTTACTTGGATTACACTTGCTTTACCCTAGTCCAAGACAAAGGCCTAGCTAACAGCAATTGTTTTAAAAAATCTTTTGGGTGGAGGTGTAGGAGGTGGAGCATTGTGAGCCTAATTGTTATTACCAATGGTTTACTGCCAACCTTATTCCAGAGTTAGAGGCAACACTCTCTGTTGTCTGGGAAGAAATAAATTCCTTTCATTTTAGTATAAAACAAATCTAGATTCTTGAGTACAAGAACCTTCTTTGGACTCAAGAGAGAATTTTGTTTTTTAACCACTCTTGCTCCCCTTGCCCATTTCCTGAGAAGCCAAAGTCCTCAGAGCTGCTGTTAACCAGTTGTTGCCCACACTCCCCTTTCTCCACTCTCCAGCTCTATAGTGGGATTCACAATATGACAGATGTAAGAAACAGAAATCCTCCAAACAGCTGCTATTTTACCCATGCTTTTACTCATGCTTGGTTCCAATCTTTATAAAATTGATTGTTACAGATTTGCCTAAAGTCTTTATCCCAGGGCAGATTGGAGGATGCTGAACTCCTTTGTGAATTGGGGAGATGAAGACCACACCTATCTGGGTACCCCAGACAGTCTCAGGTTAGGATTGTGTTTCAAGATAGAATTAATCCTCTTCTTAGTGTGAAACTAATAGTCTTTCCCCTGTTGTTCAGTTTCTTCTTTTAGGGTCCTCATACCTCATTCATGCTGTCTTCTGTTCAACAGCCATTCAAGTAACACTTTTTAAGCTCTTACTATATGCCAGGCTGTGTGCTGCTGCTAAGGATATAGAACTAAATAAGACATTGTGATGTTCAGCTAGTGGTAATTTCAGAACTATTTTGATTACTATGAAAGGTAAGAGCTTCTGTATTTTAAAAAGTGCAGGGAGTGGATAGGTATTCCAAATACCAAACCAAATTAATTAATATAAAACCTAAATGTCCTTTATAAAATACAGATTTACATTCTCCTGTTATTCAAGATATCCCTCCAGGTTTTTTTTTTCATCCTCAGCTTTATTTCTGTACTTAAATATCATGTTTATCAAATCACTAGGTAGTTTAGTAGTAGAGGATATATAAATAGTAAAATATATTTGTTTGCCAACCTTCAGTTTCATAAGGGAGTTTGTGTATTTTTTCTTTTTTTCCCCTCTCTCACCTTTAACAACTCCAGTGCACATCTTCCCAGAAGATGCTTTAATATTTATAGTTTAGAAACAGGTTTCTCTAAGGATTTTAAGTTTTACATGTACCTTACATTTTATCCTCTGCAAAATAGCAGACCTTCCTGACTCTTTAGACTTTGGGGAACTAACTAAGGACATAGAACTCTTGGGAGGCTCAATTTTAAAAGGGAACATATCACAGTATATTTGCAGGGAGGTCTCTTGCTCAGAAACCAGGGTGTGTATGTGTAGGGGGCCACATAAGTCCTATTCAAACCATCTTAGCAGAGGTGGTCATAGTGGCCCCCTGGTGACACATGAACCAGGCGTCTTTCTTGGAAGAAACATTCATTGTCACAGAGACCTGCCTCTAAAGTTTTTCTAGCCAGGGGCTTGTTTTGCTTTGATCTGTTGAGTACAGTCTTCTGCTCAGCCAGCTGCTTTCTAACCACTTTCTCTCTGCCTGCCTTCTTGAGATTCAGTGAGCTGAATAATTCATAGTGTTGGTTGACAGATAAAATGATAAGATTTATATGTCTTTGGCCTTGGTGATGAATTAATTAAATCAGATTTCTCTCCTCTAGATGCATTGTTTTTCTTCTCTAAAGTTTACTGGCAGTTGGTGGGTCTGGAGATTAACTTGTTTTTGAAAGACCACCGTGGGGCAATGATAATATCCTAGTGTAAATTTCTTCAGGACTTTCGACATAGGTCATTGGGTGGTGTAGAGGTGAGGGTGAGGGCTGCTATATTATACAGAGATAAGACGAGATAATCTAGGACCCTGAGTGACCTAAGAGGCAAATCTCTGAAGATAAACCTTGAACTTATTCATACTTCTCTCCTTATATCAGTTTGCTAGGATTGCCATAACAGAATACCACAGACTGGGTGGCATAAACAAGAGAAATTTATTTTCTCAGGACTCTGGAGGCTAGAAGTCCAAGATCAAGGTGTAAGCAGGTTTTAGGTTGGGCTTCTCGGGAGGCCTCTCTCCTTGGCTTGCAGATGGCCCTTTTCTTGCCTGTCTTTCTGTATTCCCTCTTCTTTGTGCATGCTTCGCCGGGGTCTCTTTGTGTGTCCAAATTTTCTCTTCTTGTAAGGACACTCATCAGATTAGATGGGGGCCCTCCCTAAAAGCCTCATTTCAACTTAATCACCTCTTTAAAAGCCCTGTCTCCAAATACACTCACATTCTGAGGTACCTGGAATGAGGGCTTCAACATAAGAATTCAAGGGGACACAATTCAGCCCTTAACACTCCTCCTCCTCCCCCAGGGCCCAGTTATTGAGAAAGAAGTAAAGCTGTACTGTTCAGGGAATCTCTGCGGAACTCAAACTTTCACAGTGGAAAAATAAAACCTCAGTGACAATGGCGGCAGTTTACAAAACAGATAAGATGGTGCCTCGAGAGGAAACAAATCTATATACATACATGGGGAAAATGATAGCAGTCAGTTTAGTTAAAACTTGTGTTTGCTTTCTTCTCCATTTATCTCCTCTGACTGAGTCCAGTGCACGTCTACTGATTCTGTCTGGCTGCAGGCACGTACTCTGCAGACAGATTCTCAAGTCCACACACTGAGGTCTTCTCTACTTTGCCCTTCTCAGCCCAACCCTTCAGCCATGGCCTTGACTTCTTTTATGAACTACACTCACTTACTCTCTTCCTTTCCTGAGATGCATGCCACCCACTCTTTTCACATTTCCTCCTTCAGTGAAACAAAAAACAGGTTAACTAAGCATAAATGACTACATTATTTTGGCAGCTGAAAAATGCGTTCTTTTAAGAAGTTATGCATTTCATAATTTTTCTGTTTTATTTTTTATTATTTTTTGCAAGTTCATCTCGAAATATAAATCTGAGGTAGCTTGTCATGATGCTTGGTGAGATGTTTGAGAAAATGTGTTGTCATTTATAAAGCTCTGGTTGTTTTAAATCCCAAGCAAGGCATTCAACTCTTTGGGGGAAATGGAATGCATTTTTGTTTGTTCGTTTGTTTCTGTGTTCAGATACTTCTGGAAAAAAAAAACAATTATGAGAATATGTGCTAATGATGATAACAGGTGAATAATGATGGAGTTCTAGTGGGCAGTGTGGTGTTAGGTGGGGTTGGGGATGATCAAGCAAGGAATTTAGACTTGGGAGAAATAGGTCTCAATCTTTATTCTGTCACTTAGAGACTTTATGAACCTGGAAAGTACTTGGTTTTACTGAGACTCAATTTCTTCATCTTTAAACTGAGAAGAACAATAATAATGCTTACTATATATATATAAAACAGAATTGTATGGGAGATTAAACAAGTTGTGCTCTGTGTACATTGTTAACCACTGTGTACAGGTTAAATATTTTATGAGAAATATTTTCATTGCACTACTGCCCTCTTTGAATTCCTTGCACAGAGTCAAGCTTCAATGTTGAATGTTTGCTGTTTGGTAGATTGTGGTTAAAGAACATGCATCTACTAGTTCTCCTCATTTTCTTATCTATAACAATACTTTTTGCCTCTAAGAGGTTACTTCATTTGCATACTACTTCTTTGGGTAAATGTAGGTAAGGAAACCTTAAGTGTATATTCCTGTTTATGGCACTAGAAGACACCATGTGACAACAGTCAGCCTGTGACTTTCAGTAACTGTCTTCTTAGGTAGAAATCCATCTCAGGAAAACTTTAGCCTGGGATAACAAATGATGGCAAACCTTTTATTAGAAATGCAGAGATTTAGTGAAGTAAAAATAGAGAGGTCTCCAAGAAATACCCAGAGACCATTTCGGAAATTCAGAATTGGATCCCATTTGTAGTAAACTTATACAGAATTCAAACATTCCTATATGTCCATTGAAAACTGACATTTTTAATCTAGTTTATCCTAGGCAGAAACAGGTCTATTTTAGGATAACTATCTTCAGATCTAAAAATGGAAAGCTTCTTTTAATGTAATTTCTTATACTTTTACTTACCAGGGCTCAAAGGTTATTGAACAGATAGGGACACATTACTGTGCTGGAACTCTTAGAGTTGAATTTGTGGAGCCTGAATTTAAAACCAGAAGTTTTTTTTTTATTTCAGAATATTACAGAGATATAAATGTTTAGATTATATATATTACCTTTGCCCCACCAGAGTCAGAGCTGTAAGTGTGACCATCTCCCAAACAGTGCGCATCACACCCATTAGGTGTGAATATACCCATTTCTCCTCCCACCTCCCACCAATTCTTATCGAGAGAACATGGTGCCAAGTCATACATTTTACTCCTAGTTTTCTCCTGGCCAACTCTGTAACTTTAGATTATGACATTATGGTTTTTTTTATTGTATTTATCTTTTAACTTTTGGACATCGTGTGGGCTATCTTAACTTTCTAACCTATGCTCTTTCTTTTACTTATAGTTTTCTGCATGGCATGTAGTGTGTATGTGCCTTAAGACTCTAGCTGGGGAAAACTTTATTTTTCATTTCTTCCTTATGGGTACAATGAGACAGTTGAGTGAGATGATCTCTCCAAATGTTTTCCAGCACTAGGAATGCATGATTCTTTGATTTGTGTGTCTTTAAAGACACCACTGTGCATCTTAAACCTATATGAATTCTACAAGTCTGCCAGTATTTTATAGGCCTATTTTCTTGACGATCATAATAACTTATGCCAAAGCCACAAGCCAGGTTTTCTCTTTTCCCCTCAGTGAGAAGCAGTATAATGTGCAGGAGTGGCGCACTGTGATGTTATAAAGCCCACAATCCAACTTCAGCACAGAGTCACACTGCGACAGGAAGAATACAGCTTTCATTTAAACATGCCTTATTAATACTAGAAAGGAGCTATGCATTGTGTTTAAAATGCTCTACTGTGTTTAGCCATATTGGGGCAGGGGGGCAGAACAGCAACTGAGTTTATAAAGAGCAAGTAGTTTATTTCTAGTTAGAGTTAGGGTTTTGAGAGAGACGTGCTTAGATCCTACGCTAACATGCAATGCACACCTACTGTGTGCCAGGCACTCTTCCAAATGCTTTGCATCTGTGACTTCATTTAATCTTCACTAGCCTTTGACATTAATAAGGTTACTACTGTTGTATAATTAAAAGCACAGAGAATCAGAGAGGTTAAGTGGCTTAACCAAAGTAGTATAATGGTAAAACCAGGATTCAAACCCAGTTTTGACCACAAAGCTCTTAGGCTTTCACAGTACATTAACTGAAGGAACAAAAAACAAACACACTTTTGTCAGGAATGGAGTGCACAGGTTAATGGAGCATTCTGATTAATGCAGTTAGCACACCTTTTCAAAATGTTTACAAGAGTGTCCAGTTCCTAATAAGGACTCCAGTGTTTGCCAGTCTTCCTGAACTCACTGCGACCCAAGCAGATAGTAAATAAGAGGGGCAGACTGACCAAAATTCACAGCTGATATGTGTTTTTTTGCATGAAAGAATGAATGAATGAATGAGTGAGATGTCACCTGATCCACTCTCATGTACCAGGAGAGGATGATGCTAGTTTATAAGAGCTTCGGAGCAATCTCTCCTTAACCAGATTAAGTCCTACAGGTACTGATTCTACCAGTGTTGAACTCTCCTGGCCTTTTGTTACAATTAATTTTGCGTGAGATCCTGCTAATAGGTGCCTGGCTTTGTGTGAGGAGGTAGAGTTTCTTAGGGTATTCTGAAGACTACATTTGTCTGGGAGACCCCAGTGTGAGAAAGTGCTCAGATTCAGGGTCCCATGCAGGGAGACACTTCCTGGTTAGATTTCACTCATGAGAAAACAGGAAAGAAATGGCCTGTCTGCTCCCCTGTTGCTACCCCCCATCTGAAAGCTGCAACCAAGTTATTAATCAGACATTGTCCCCAGCCTCAGTCCTGACTTCTTGCTTACCAGCTATTGAGTGGCTATAGAAACATAACACCCCTAAAAACCCAGCAAGCCACATTTTCTGAAATACTGTGATACCTCTCCCTTTTAAATATTGTTTCAAAATATTCCTCTCACCCCCCACATGAAAACATAACTGTGTATACTCCTGAGCGACTTCCCCCCAAACTATGAATTTCAGCTCTTTCTGAGGCAGTCTTTCAGAATTTGAATATAATTACACTCTTTGGGTGCAAATAGTGGTTTTTGCTACATAAGAAACTAATGGAAATGATCTGCCTGTTCCTATAGTTTACAGATTATATGCTTCAGAACTGGGGATATATATATAGGCTGCTTTTCTGTGTGGCACATTAAAATGAAAATGAACTCAGGGTGAGCCACCATGGTTGCTAGGCAGTAGAGCAGGTTGATAGAGCACAGTATTAAACTGAACCAGCGTGGCTGTTTTACTTAACATCTATTTGCTTTGCACCTTTGTTATTTGATGGTGTCATAGAACTGGAAGGGGGAGGAGGCAGGCAGAATGTGGCTATCTGCAGAGACTCAAACCAGGAGGAAGAAATAATCAACCCAAACACCTGAGGGAAATGAACACTTTTAAAAATTTGAAATTGCTGTACAGAGGACTCATTTTATGAAGAGCATTCAAGACTTGCAGAAGTGCATAGGTGTAGCTGACATTGTCAGGGACATGAATTTGGGCAGATATTTATCTTCAGAATAGGAGCAATGACTAGCAAAGAAGAACTAACTAGTTTTCCCAGGCTGGACTTTGCCTCAGTGGTTCCAGACAGAAGATCATCACTCTGGTTGAAAATTTTAAAAGTGAAAATTTTAGAACTTCCACAGTTTATTTAATTCCTGGCCTCAAATCTCAGACTTAACATGAGCAAGTAGTGATAGGCAGGAAAGGCTTTAGGGCTTCTTTATAACTAATAGAATAACTCCGATTTCTTGGGGACCTTGGTTTTAATAAAAGCCTAAAGCCCCTTATGAAAAAACAACTAGATCACAGACAGATAAAGGAAAACCCTCTTGGAATTCTTGGGTTTAATTTTAGCAGCATTCTGATTACTTAAAATGTTTGAAAAGATGCCTAAAGGGTTAAATCTAAGCTGTTGGGATAATTTGGCCTCCTGAACAATTTGGGTGGAGGGAGGGTCCTGTGGTTTGGATAGCCAAAGTTTTATTGTGTATGTATTTTTCCATTAGCCAATTACTGTGTATCTTTTTCCACAAATCTATATCATAATGGGATGGACATTTTTGAGTGTTCCTTCATGTTGATTCAAACTTCTTAGATGAAATATACCCAAGAAATTAAACCTCTACTTTCACAAGAATGACAATAATATCTACGTTAGTCTTTAATAATAATTATAATAGCAATAGACCACTTTTTATTAGTTCTTTCAGTGGACTTTTTTAAAAAAGATTTTAGTTCAGTTTACCTCTCCTATGTAGTAGGTATAGGTGTTTTTCCATTTTAAAGAGGCAGACACTGAGGCATGGCAAGTTTGTGTCACTTGCCTAAGGTCTATAGGTAAATACATGACAGAACCAGGTTGGATATCCAAACAGTTTGAATCCAGACCTGTGCTCTTAATATTTAAATATTTATCTAATATTACTTGGATGGTAGAGCAAATTCTCAAAGTGGCTTTCTTAAATGGAATAATTGATCATTTTTAAAAGGACCTTTTATGTTCTATCTAGAGCCAGGATAAATTATGAGGCCTATGAATATTTTCTAACTTAACAGCTAACAGTACCCATTCTACCTTGTGCCAAATTCTTAACCAAATGCTTTAGCTTACTGCGTTTAATCTTTGCTGATCATCCTTTAAGGTAGGTTCTATTCTAATCATGAATTTACAGGGAAAGAAATTGGGCCTCAGAGAATTAAGCAACTCATTCAGGTTCTTCCACTTACTAACGAGTTAGTCTCTAGCATCTACTGAACTTGTAGGTCAGGGAATCTGTGCAAATGTAAATCTATTCCTGGATACTGAGTGTCACTGATCAGAACACTTCCCCGTATTCACAAGTTCTATTATATTATAGGAAAGGCTTTTCTAAAAAGCCTTTGGAAATGCATGCCAGTTCTAGAATCTGCTAGCAAAGAGCGGTTACATATTCAATCAAGGATCTAAGAGTGAGAGACCCCCCCTTCCACCATTGACAAATTGACACAGGAGTCCATTGGTGGCTCACCTTCCTCATTTTTGATTCACTGCAAGAAACTCTTTTCTCAGGAAATTTAGTTTCTAATAGTTTCTACAGGCTCTTTCCTCAACTCATAATTTTAGGCAAACAACCAAACCTTCCTGGTTTTACTTCTCTCACCTGCAAGGGAGTGAATTGTAAGTAACGATCATGAACTGGCCTGCCCCCTGTGTTTCGCAAGTTTGGTATTCACCTTTCTATTAATGCTGATTGGCAAAATTCTGACGTGTGTAAGATATTTCTCCACCCTTGTTAGATCACCTTGAATCTACTTTTAGTCTTGGTCCTTCACAGATATGGCAGCAGTTCATTAATTATGAGGGTAAAACGAATGAAATGAATGTTTCAAGAGTGACAGTGTGTTTTTAATTTGAGCAAATGTGCGTGTTTGCGTGCATATGTAGGTGAACGTGTGAGCTCGACAATACAGTGTAGCATAAAGGTCTTAGCAGCCCACTCAGTGCCTGGCCTGGAATGTTAAGATCAGACATGAGGACTAAGCCTGCTGCCTGCACATTACAGGTATGGGGTTGTTTCAGCGCCTGCTTCTTACTGCCATGGTGCCATTTATCAGTGCAGTGTTGTCACTGGGCTCATGTCAACCAGTCAATAATGATCTCAGGAGAAGACAGCTTTTATATGAAATAGGAACATAAACCTAGAGCCCTATGGCCAATCCCTCTGTGTAGGATAACTCAGATTTCTTTTCTTTTTTTTTTTTTTTCATGCCTGGGGGCCATTTTGTGTGTGTATTGCTATCCCCACTATTAAAGACTTATTAGACTAGTTATCATTAAAAACACTCTTTGAGACAATTCTGAGATAGTGCCTCTTCATTTCCCTTCACAAAATAACTCCCTATTGGCAACTCAGATAGACCCACAGCCTCATTACCAAGTTCCTCACACCCTGGAGCGATACCTCTGTAATAATGTTCTGATGAAGGACTTTCACTGGACTTAAAAGCTGCTTTACATTTGTGGAATTATCAAATGCTAAACCTGTAAGAGGTCTTTCGACACTTTTTCCAATCAGGTTATTTTTCATGTGAAGAAACAATACACCAGGAGTTTGTGAATTGTTCCCAAATCACACTTTTCAAATTAGGCTAATATACAAGTTTTCCGATTCTCTGTTTAGTCCTCTTTCTACTGCACACCAACGTTAGTGCTCAGGCTTTCCAGGTGTCATCTGGCCTGGGAGACTGGGATCGTCTCCAGTACAACTTGAGAAAGAAATCAGCACAGAAACAGCAGAGAGCAGCGTGACAACCCAGATACTCCAAACGCGCGCTGCCTCCTGTAATTGCCACCCCAGAGTGCAGCTCCCACTTCATCTCTGGCATGTCACTCCTCGCAGGGTCCCCTGCTTTCTCTCTGCCCCAGCAGCCTGGGAGGGAAATTCAACATGCTGCAGTTCAATCACACTGTTTGATGAGAGCTTCTGAGCCTAATTACATGGAAGGTTTTATCCAGTGAAAGGAAAGAGGAAAGAGAAAGGGAGAAATTAAACTGAGTGTAAATCAGTCAAGGGCTTAGATCCCACGCTTTCTTTCTTTTTAATCAAGAGTAAAATGAGAGGAGAGTTTTAAGGATCATCACAAGACACCATTAACTACCCAAGGGATTCTTGACTGAAGATGGTTTGTCATAAAAGGAAAAGTGCAAAATCTGTCCATAAAAAGGAAGCATCTGAAGGTCGTGCTGTAGTTTAGGAGCACGACACTGAAAGGTAGGACAGTTGGTTTTTCTGCCACTATTTCATCTTTAATACCCCTAGATAGGCAGCACATTTTCTTGTACACATTAGGTGCTCAATAAATATTTTACATCAATGATTTGGTAAATGTGTAGTGTGTAATTGGGGTAATTATATTATTATGTAGGAAAGTATAATATGTTTTCAGTTCATTCAGTAAGACACTACACCTGAAAGTATTCAAAATTTTGGCCAGTTTCCCTTTGTGGTTGGTGTAGGGTGAGTACATCCCTCTAAGATTACTGCTGTTTGTAGAGTGTTTTACAGTGTTACACACAAAACTTATGATCTCTAATCCTCAGCACAGCTCTGTGCAGGAGGACAAGTGGTATGATTGTTGTCCGTTCCATATTTTTAGCCAATGTAATCAAAACTAAGGAAGCATAAATGACTTGACCCAAGTCATTTGAGTGTTAAGTGACAAAGCAGAAACTGATACCCAGGTTCTGCCCATTGTATCACCCTGTATGACCTAGTATCTTGTGTAGAATTTCTGGGCTTTTCAGTACAAGAAAGGTAGGAAAACAGTATTTGCAAAAGAAATGCACTGGAGTTAACACATAATTACTGAGTATTTGTAATGAGCAATGCAAGGCACTGCAGTGGAAATTGAAACATGGACTTGGCCCTCAAAAGCTTATAGTATGGTTACAAATTCCTGACTTTTCCATCCCTGCAGCAGCTGCAACCATATCACCCAGACAGTTGCAATAACTTCCCTTAACAGACCTTCTTCAGCTTCTGTTTGCCCCTCCTGTCCATGTTCCACCCAGCCCTGGAGTCACACATCTGAAGTACCAATGGGATTCTCCCGATCTCCCATGAGCTCCTTATGGCCCACAGGATGAAGTCCAGTCAGGCCATGGCATTCCCTCTGTACCCAGAACAAAGCCCCTAGCTTCATGATCTGGCCCTGCTTATCTCCAACTTCATCTCCTAACATGTCTTTGGCCACGTTGGCCTTCTCACCTTAGAGCCTTTATATGATTAGTGTCTTCTCTCTGGAATGTCTTCATCCACATAGTCCCATGGCTGCTCCTTCTTATCAGACCATCAGTCTTCAACTTTACTGTCCTCCCCTCGAAAGCCCTTCCTAATGACCCAGTCTAAAAAAGTATGCCTTGGAGTCTCTGTCCGGCACACCACTTTGTTTCCTTTCACTGTAGCTTGACTATCTCATGATGGTTCCTTGTGTGTGTATGGCTTCCATCAACCCACTAGAACGTAAGCTCTGAGAGCAGAGACCTTGTCTACCTTGTTCATAGTTGTATCCCTAGTGCCTGAAAGAGTGACTATCAAAGATTCAGTCTCCATAAACATTTGCTGAATGAAAGAATGGACAGATACTTGGCATAGATATCCCCAAATATGGCTCTTACCCAACATTTTAACCTCAATATGCCAGGCCCTTTAAAAACTCTGCAACTTTACATTATACTGTTTACTGTATACATTATACTTGATTAAGAATCTCTCCTATTTGGAAGACTTCTACTAATTTCTCACATTACAGCTCACCCCATAGTATCTAGTCTGCTAAGATTTCTTTGTCTCCCATCTGCACAGTGAGTTTGTCAGACTTCTGTGTTTCTTTCTTCACAGCACTTTTTTCATTGAATACTTAAAATTATTAAACACATATTAAATCTTATACTATTTTCTAGGCACTGTCCTGGATGCCAGGTACTTAAATAAGAGTAATATTTGGGTCCTGCATATAAGCAGTTCATGCCTTGGTGGAAGGGCTCACTCTCATTTTATTGATGGTGATTATTTTTCTCACTAGGCTCTAATGATAAAAACCAGAGGCTAAGGGTAAGAAATGACATATTCATTTTTATATTCCAACTGGTTGACATAGCTCTTCTTTTATAAAATGTACTTGACAACATTCATTAATGAAAGAATCTACTGAGTGGGTTGAAGGGGTAAGAATATAAAGTATTTCAATGCATGTTATAGCATGACAACCATCGTGAGATAAGTAGAAACTACCTTGGGGATTTAGAGGGGAAAAACGTCACAACCAATCAGGTCATTAAAAAGTGTTTTTGGGAAAAATAAACTTTACATCATGTTTTGAAGAATGATTTCCACAGGCATGCAGGAGACAGGGTGGCATATAGGAAAATATCAGAGAGATGTTCAGGGATCAGTGACCCAGTTTGCAGAGCGACGAACATGCAGGGGAATTTTGTGAGAAGGGCTGGCAAAGCAGGTTGGGGCTCTTTGTTGAAGGACACTGAATAATAATTATAATTCCAATTGATGTCTTTGACATTTGCAGTTTACAAACCAGTGCTGTGAGCGCTATATGATATATTCCTTTTAACCTCTTGCAATTATTTTATCATTATCACAAGAGAGGAAAAGGGTCAAGGCTGAGAAGTTGATGCTTGAATCTTATAGGAGGATGCTGGTATCTTTTTTAAAATGTGAAATTCGTATTGTAACTCCCTTACTCAAAAAAAAAAAAAACGAAAAAAATCTTTCATCATTGGTTTCCATTGCCCTTCAAATTGAGATAAAACTGTGTAATGTGGCCTAGAGGTTCCTTCCTGGTGTGGCCTCATGAGCACATTTAGCCTCATCACCCACCAGGCCCTTCTGCCTTATTTATTCCAGCGTTGGCCTTCTCCCAGGCACTCCTACTTGTGCCCTACATGCTTGCCTGTGCTCATCCCACTTGGGCAATTTCCTTACCTCTTCCTCTGGTTGACACCTACTAAAACCTAAGGTCTTTTTGTTTTTGTATATCACTTCCTCTAGGAAGCCTGCCTTCCACTTCTTTGAGAAATTCAAATTCCTAGAATATAGGTTCTCATAAACTTCTGGAACTCTTCCCTCTTACACATTTCACAGTTGCTGTTTTACATTAGGTCGTGAGATCATTTGATTAATGTCTGTTTCCTAAGTAGATTCCATTGAGGTTAGATAGGGTTGCTGGAATTAGCAAATAACTCAAGACACCCAATTAAAGTTGTCATTTAAATAAACAACTGATTTTTTTTTTTTAGTGTAAATATGTCTCATACAATGTTTGGTCTCTACTTAATTTGTCAAAAAACTTTGTTATTTATCAGAAAGTCAGTTTTAACTGGACACCCTATATTCAACTTTGATGTCCTTCCCTCAAGAGTCCTTCCTAATGACCCAGTCTAAAAAGCACTCCTTGGAGTCTTTGTCCAGCACACCACCTTGTTTCCTTTCATTGTAGCTTGACTATCTCATGATAGTCAAGAGATAGTCTTGTGTGTGTATGACTTCCATCAGCCCACTAGAATGTAAGCTCTGAGAGCAGAGACCTTGTCTACCTTGTTCATGGTTGTATCCCTAGTGCCTGATCTTGTCGGAGAGCACGTGTATTCTTCCTCCTAGCACAATTGCTGGGGTTGCAACAAACAGGTATTTTTCCAATGTTGCATGAATAAATACAATGAGTTATTGATAAAATATTCTGGCAGTGCCGTGTAGGCTAAATTGGGATGACAAGAGACTGAATTTGGAAAGACTAAGTAGCAAACTTTCAAAATCATCAAGAGGAAAGGTGATAAAGACAGGGTGGTGGCATTGAGCCTGGAAAGCTGGAGACATGCAGGAGGAACATTTGCAAGTGAGGGTCAGAACGTCCACAGGTGTGACAGTGTTGCACACCAGAACCAGAAAAGGAGGTGATAGGACCATTTCAAGTGACTGGTGATCAGGTTCAAAAACAATAACAAAGATAATAATAAATATAACCCTTCTCATATATAGAGAGCTTCACAACTTAGAAGGAGCTCTTAGGTGAAACATCATTCCCCTGTGTGGGAGAACATTGTTTCTGAAAAGATAGCCATTTAATTATCACTTTTGTTTGTAAATTCAGTTACATTTCCCAGTCAATGTAGTTTTTAGTTCAGAGATGTTTTGTCTTCATTCCTGTATATTTTAAATGGGTTCCTTTTATTTAAGTTCCACATTTCCCAGTGCTGAATCCTTTATTTCTGAAGCACCAGGCAATTTTGTATTATGTATAACAAACCTCAAATGCATTTGTGATTAGCAGGTTGATTTTGTATCTATCAGATTTTCTAAAAATGGGCTATAACTGGCCTATAATGAAATGAACAGCCAGAGGCTAATTTCTGTGGCATTTCTTCCTGGTACCAGAACAGGTAGACAAATCACAAGCACCCACTTCAGATAATAAAGATGTAATTGCAGTTATTCAAGTTTGGGTTGAAAGCAAATCCTTTCATTCCTTAGCTCCATGGCTTCTATCGACAGAAGGCCAGATGATCGCATATTCTTAACCAGATGTGTGAAGAAAACCACGGTTCTGTGATTGACAATTCCTGAGCTGCTCTTGCAGAGGCCTTGACAGTTTTTCCTCAGCACATAACTTGCCTGTGAGCGGCTATTTGAAAGATCAGGTGTGATGAGTAAATGACTAGGTGAGTGAGATAGTAAAAAGCAGCATAGTTCAGAGAACAAAACTTGGGCTTTAACTCCACACACCTGAGTATGATCATCACACTTTCGATTAGCAGGTTGCTCAAAACCAGAAGTCAGCAAACTTTTCCTGTTGAAGGCCAGAGAGTAAACATTTTCACCTTTGCAAGCCATCTAGTCTCTGTCGCAACCCCAGCTTCTTAACTCTGCCATTGTAGTATGAATGTCACTGCAAACAGTATGTAAACAAATGAGCATGGCTATGTCACAGTAAAACTTTATTTACAAAAACAGGCAGTCAAAGTTTACCGACCCCTGCCCTAGACTTAAGCTTTGTGATCTGAAAATGGCCATAATAAAACCCATATGACAAGATTGTTGTGATTAAAAATGTTTATGTACACAAAGAACTTAGCACAGAATCAGACACATTGGTAAGTGTTCAGTAAATGCTATAATAACCAGCACCATGATTATAATAAATGAATTTTAGGGCTGCTCGAAATCTTTGGTAGTCACAGACAAATTTCTCCTTTTAAAAGGTACCCAAACAGAGGATTCAAGAAATATAGGGAATTAACCAAGGTTACTGCAGTCTGTTTCCTCACAATCCTGTTCCTATACCATTTCTGGAATGCCCAGTAAATGGGGCAGCATGAATTCGAGCTGTATATTGGGGGATATTTGAGCATCCTTTCAATGTGAGTGCATTGAATATCAACCATGTACATAAGACACTGTGCTATATATTACAAGTGACACAAAGATCACATAAAATTCTTGTCTTTGAAGATCTAACAGCTTATAATCACCCAATAACTATAATGAGGTAGAAAGTGACAATTATGAAAAGAACGAGTGCCTCCTACATGCCAAACACTGTGCTTAGGTGCTTACAGACGTTGTCCTATATGATACCCTCAACGGGTTAATTTTCAGCATTTTATCCTCAGAGACTCTGAGTCTCAAACGTTAAGTACTCTGTTCAAAGCCAAGTGTTAGTAAGTGCTGGAGCAAGGATTTTAACTTGTTTCTCTGATTGCACAATGTGCTTTTTACTAGCCACTGGGGAAGACCTCATGGATAAAGTGTAGTTCAGTTAGCTGTTGCTACATAACAAACAATGCAAAAATGTTGTGCTTGAAACAGACATGTTATTTGCTTGTGATTCTCTGGGTCAGCAATTTAGGCTTGACTCAGCTGGCGTCCCTCATGCAGCTGCATTTTTCTGGCAAGTAGACGGGGGCTGATGGTCTAAGATGGTCTCACATATGTGGCGATTGCTCCTGGTTATTAGTCTGAGAGACCTCATGTGGTATAGTCATGTCTGTTCCGTGTGACCTCTCATCTTCTTGGCTAGCATAGGCTCCTTCACATGGTGGTCTCAGAGCTGCATTCCAAGAGAGGGATATAACAGGAGCAGCATCTCTTGGAGAGTTTGGAAGCCACAAAACAACACTTTCACTGCATTCTCCTGGTCAACATCAGTCCCAGGGCCAGATCATATTCAATGAATAGGGAAATAGATGACATGTCTTAGCGGAAGAGCAGCAAAATCACATTACAAAGGCATGCAGGGGCCGGAGGATTTCTTGCAATATTTGCAAACAATTTACCACAAAGTGCTAATTGAGTTGGACCCTAACAGAAACATAAAGATTTGGGAAGTATGGACTTTGCCAGAGCAGGGATTATAAAGAAGGCATTAGTTCAAATGGGGTAAGAATAGGGCCACAACACACCCGTATTATCTAAAAAATGTTCTTGTTCTTTTACTTTAACAAAAGAATTGCTATTACTATTTGTAGGGACATAATTACAAATTCCTCATATGTGATACTTGTAACTTTTCAGAGGATTTTCATTTCTATTATATCACATTAAGTATTTAGTTTTTTGGTGCATTTTCTTACTGAGAGAAAGGTGGAGAAGCTACTCACTCCTCTCCTCTCTGCCATTTTCTCCTTTCCATGGAGAAAGCCCAGGTTCCCAACTCACTTTCCAAAGACAATTGTGCGAACCATCTGCTGTGATTGACTGGCTGAGTATGTGCCCAGCAACTGTTCAGTTGCTGGAGATGAAAGTCTGATGGACTTTAAGATGGAAAGGAAAAAAGCAGAAATTTGATTTCATCAGCACCTGTCTTACCTGTCTTCATTAAGACAGGTTGTAGACACTGCAAGGCCATTCTGAACCAGTGGTCATAAAACTAATAGGTGCCACTCAACCTAGGCTGTTCACACTGTCGCCTGAGCCTTGTCATCTCAGTGATTATTGCAGAAGGAGAAGGAGTCTCCTGTAGGGAACACAACGGTCCTTGTGTGACAGAAGTGAAACTGAAAGAAATAGATTTTTCTATTAGCTGCAAATCAAACCTTTGCACATCATTCCTTGGAGGTGAGAGCACCTGATTCTCTAAGGCAGGGTTCAAACAAATCATTTGGGCTTGCAGAGGACAATCTGGGATTAATATCCATGTGTGTGTATGTATTTGTGGGTGTATATATGTTCGTGGGTATGTGTGTATGTGTGAATGTGTGATAAACTATGTGGCTCCTCTTTTGAAGTCTTGGAATTAGCTACATGTGCGTGTTTAAGAGATGCATTTGTGGATCTGAAGTTGGAGTAGGGGAACTGAGATGCATTGTGCAGATGTAAGTAAAAGAGAGGATCCGATCCTGATTAGGGGAATCTTGAAATGAGTGGGCTAATATAACATGCAGCCTCCCAGATTTCTGGCTATGAGCTCTTTTCTTCCAGAAGTGTTTGCTGACGAGGGAAGAAAACACATCCTTTTCTTCTGACAATCAAACATTTCAAATGTCAGCCTGCATGAGTATTTCTCTCCATTCCTGAGGATCCTTTGTGTTTCAGTCTAACACCTCACATCCTGTGGGTTGTAATAATAATGGTAGCAGTCACCATTTATTGAACTCTTGTCAAGTGCCAGGTACTATACATATATTACAGTGTCTGTCATCCATATAAGAATCCTTCGAAGATATCAGTATCCCTAAGAAAGGATCAGGGAGGTCAAGTAACTTATCCAAGAACACAGAGCTTGTGACTTACAATACAGGAATTCAAATCCCCAATGCCCAGGCCCTCCCACTGTACTACCCTCCCTCTTCAGAGCTGAGAGTTATAAGGAATACCCTTTGTGAGTAGTATAAAGATTTATTAAGGAATTTTAATTCAGCGCGTGTATAGATCTTCTTTGGAAAGCCTTCTTAGTCGTTGACAGGTCAAAACACCAGCTACCTGATCTAATAGTGTTATTCGAAGAAAACTAAGAGTCATGAAGTAGTTAAGACTTTTGGCATCAGAATAGAGTTGCTAGATCATCCTGTGACTCCTCTAACATCTCCTCTGGCCACTCTTGCTGCATTGTACAGAAAATGAGGTCTGGATAGGTCGAGGGGCAGGACCAGAGTGCTGGAGTAATGGGGAAGCCTTCTCTGCCCCCTGCCCTTTCTCTGCTACAACACTTCACATCTCTCTTATAATAATTCACTGTTTTTTAGGTGTCATATCAAAGATTGTGGTAAAAATCACTCACTTGTGATCAACTTAGGTGAGGAGTTGGCAAACTTTTTTTTTTTGTAAAGGGTCAGATAGTATGTTCAGCTTTTCAGGCCAGAAAGATCTCTGTTGCAACTACTCAAGTCTACGTTTATAGCTGGAAAGCGAGCACAGATAATATGTACAGGAGTGGGCTTTTCTGTGTATCTAACACAACTTTATTTGCAAAAACACAAGGAGGGCTGGATTTGGCTTGCCAATCTCTGTCTTAGGCCTTTTGAGGTTGTAAATCCACACTTTGGGATTTATGCTCTCCTAGTAATAATATAGTCATAAGAGACTAGCAGTAATGGTGGTGATATTAGTGGTGGTAACAATAGCGGCAGTGTCATCAGCAGCAACAACAATGCCACTTTTTTCCATTTGCTTCACGCTTTGGAGTTACAAAGTATTCTCACAATTATTACCTCACACAAGCCTACTTAACTCCTGCTCAAGAACTATGTAAGCAAAGGAGATATACCAGCTGAGGAGTGTGGTACCATGAAAGGAGAATAAGATAAACGGCATTTGGCGATAGAAATTAGGGGTATAGAATGAAAATGCCTAGAGAAAATAATTATGTGCTTCCTGGTCCCATTAGGGAACAGTACATTCAGCAGCAGGGTGAGTGTCAGGGTTCCCAGATAACATGCTTGCCATTCAATTCCATAACTCTGTAGACACTTTGCATTCCAACCTGTCAGAAAAGGGAGGTGTGATCTAAGAGTCAGTGGTGTGAGGAGCACTCTTCATCTCTACCCACCACTTTTTGCATCCCAGTATGTTAATAAGTAGCTGTAAAAAGTGATCTGTGTTGAAAAGGTAAACTGAGGCATAATAAAATTGTTAAAAGTGTTCATTTGCACAAATAGTGATTCATGAATCGATCAGCTCCAAACCAGAAGTGATATGGAGGCTTCATTGAAGAAGCATAAGGCATAAGTTTTTCAAAGTGAATACAGAAGTATTACAAAGAAAATATTTCACTGGTTACAGTTATAAAGTTGCCTTATTTGGTGTATCTTGCTGGAAAGCTCCTGGTTATATAATTATATGTTTGTTAGCTGCATCTGATTGGTGGAGCTTATGTTCTATTTTTCTTCATTGTAGGCATTTACAAGAAATAGCTGAAGTTAAGTTTTGCCTATGCTTGCAAATCGAACAAGTTTAAGGTCACTTATGAGGCATAACTAACTTTGCTCAGAAATTCTTCAAGCCTGGTCTCCATTTACTTTAATACCTGTTAACGTCATTCATTTAACAAGCACTTATTTAAAACACTTATAGACCTTTTCTTCATGCTGAAAACAAACAGGTATATGAGAATCTGTCCCTAAAGCATCTTTAGCTCCACAGACACATACCTGTAGGAACCTACCGCAGATCCTGGTCTTCAACCTTGCAGCCTGCTGGAAGCACAGCAGTGATGTCAGGATCTCTGGGCAGATGTCTGGGATTGACTTCTGGCTCTGCCACTTGTTAGCCATGTAACCTTGGGCAAGTTCCTTTTTCTAGTCTCTTTGTCATGTTCCTCATCTGTAAAATGGGGATAATATTATTTTAAACAATATATGGTGAGGATTTAAGAGCTAATAGGTGCATATTAGCTTAATAATGCCTGGCTTAACAATGCCTGACTTAATACTGACTGGCATTAGTAAGTGCTCAAATAAATGCCAGGCACTATTATTACCACTGTTGCTTTTGTAATTGCTGGTGAAGAATAACATACGAAGTCCCATGCAAACCTTACATTTTTCACTGTGAACTTCATACATTTTCAGAATTCTAGCTGCTTGGTTCTTAGGACATTTTTCCAGCACCTAGAGATTCCACAGCCAATATGTCTTTTGAAACTTGTTGACAAACACAGAGTTAAATGAGGTGAGCAGTGCTTGTCCTCTGACATTTTACAGATGGAGGGAACCTTAGGGGTTATCTAAGCCAGGAACACATTTTCGAGATAAGGAACTGAAGTTCGTAGAAAGTAAATGACTTTGCCAAAGTAATACACTCAGAGCAGAAAGAGGGCTAGAATCTTGCTGATTAGGTTTTTTCCTCCAGACTCAAAACTCCTATTCCAGCTGTTTTAAATGTATTCCATTTCACCTAACAACTTTCCCATATTTTCATGATTATTTTAAGGATCCCACTGGCTTTAACAGGGGTCCTCAAATTTTTTAAACAGGGGGCTAGTTCACTGTCCCTCAGACTGTTGGAGGGCCGGACTATAGTTTTAAAAAAACTATGAACAAATTCCTATGCACACTGCACGTATCTTATTTTGAAGTAAAATAACAAATGGACAAAAACACCTGCATGTGGCCCCCGGGCCGTAGTTTGAGGACACCTGCATAAACTAGCCTTGTAATCCCAGCCCAGTGGCTTCACCTTGCCTGCCCTCAGTTTCCTCATTTGTCCAGTGATGACAACTTACATTCAAGGATCCCTAAGGTGGCTCCCAGTGCAGATAAGATATGATCCTAATGAATCAGCTGGGGTCAGAGTGGAATCCTGGTGTTAGTGAAATCCTGGTGTCAGGGGGACTGAGCTATTACTCTAAATCTAGAGTACAAGAACAATATTCTTCTTCTTCTTCTTCTTTTTTTTAACCTGAAAAGACAGTTGTGTTCCAGTGTGAAATAGCCACCAGGCTGGGCAAAAATGTGCAATGTGATTTCATCATTGAAACAAGCACGTGTTGACCCTAAGTTGCTCTCTGTTTCTCTGGAGACTTTTACACTGCTGCAGAGCTTCTCTGCAAGCTGGGATGCTTTGTCAGCTGAAATTCTCTCCAGAGTGATTGGTATACATTGATTCTATTTTATTTGGCTCATAGATGGGAGATAAAAAACAAGATATCATAGCCACATTAGACTGTATAGTCCCTCTAAAGACAGTGCACACATCCTTGTTGAAGCCTCATTTTGACAACTCTTTCTTTTTATGCTTCATTATAATGCCTCTTTCACATCCCTCCCTCTCAACATTGTGCACCTTGTTCCACATCCATCAACAGCACTCTGTGTTTTTATATTTAAAGGCAAATGCCATTTAAATATAGTTCTTCCCTTGCTAATATACTCACCTGTAAAGAGCCTTTAACTTTAAAGGTAATACTAGCTGCTTTGGCAGAGATTCAGGCATATACATACACACACACTACATATATGCAGTCATTTTAATACAATGTTATTTGTTTCCTTGGCTGTTTTTAGTGACTATTCATTAACACCATGCTCTTATTCTGAAAATACATTTAATCTGCACAGAATTTAAGAGGTGTACACAGCCCTTTCTGCCAGCTTTCCAAGGTCTCTAGGCAGCTGGTTTCTTACTTTCCTCTCAGCCCTGACATCTAGTTCATCATCAGAGATAAGCCCCAGTTGTCTGCAAATTGCAATCTCATCAGGTCTGCAAGATAGCATCTTGTTTGACTCTTTTCTGCACCTTCCATTAACACATTGGGACTAGGGCTCTGGGAAGAACTGGACTCACCATATGGGTGATTGTGGTTGATGAACAGATTCCAGTTTTCCCCATTATTGGCTTCATTAAACTTGACAGCCTTTTTAGTTTCTAGATAGGGTGAATCTTTTTTCACTGACCCTTATTAAGAGCTGTCTTCTTAAGAAGGGTCACTTGAGAAAGGATAGGTAGGTGGGGGCCACTCCTTCTACTTCCAGAAAGTAGTTGATTTTGGTAAACAACTTTGGTTCCACTTTTCGAGTTTTTTCACCTCCTTATTATGCTAGCCACCATTTATCAAATGTTTGCAGTGCACCAGGCCCTAGGAATGACCTCATTTCTCACTCCTTATGCTTGTATGTTATTATTATCCTCATTTCTCCAGGTCTCATATCAATAAATGGACATAGCTGGAATTTGAATCTATTGTAATAAATCTGGCTAGAGATTTTAACCAACATAGTCTACCACTTTCACACTACCTTTAGCTACTTGATTATATTTTAAGCTTGACCCTTAATTATCTGTCTTCTGAATTAATAAGTTCATTATGATTTCATCAGGTGTATTGGTAATCTGTTGCTTCATGAAAACTTACCCCAAAACTTAGCAACTTAAATAAATAAACACTTATTATCTTGTTCAGTTTTTGTGAGTCAAGAATCTGGGAGCAGCTTAGCTGGGTGGCCCAGGGAATTTCATGAGGTTGCAGCCAAAGTATTATATTAGCCAGGGATGCTTTCATCTGAAGGTTTGATTGGGCTGGCAGATACACTTCCAAAGTTCACTCACATGCCTGGAAAATTAGTGCTGGTTATGGATAGGAGTTATTCTTGATGTGTTAGTTCTTCAACACATCCAGCAATGTCTGGTCCTAATTTTATTTTACCCATAGATCAGTCTTCATTTGATGTTCTATTCTCTCTCTCTGTCTCTCTGTCTCTGTCTGTCTGTCTCTCTCTCTCTCTCTCCCTCCCTCCCTCAAAATTTTCTTCAGGTCAGGACATCTGTATTAGTTTGCTAGGGCTCCCATAACAAAGAACTACAGAGGAGTGAGTGACTTAAACAACAGAAATTTATTTTATCACAATTCTGGAGGCTAAAAGTTCAAGATCAAGGTATCAGGAGCATCTGTTTCTTCTGAGACCTCTCTCTTTGGTTTGTATACGGTCGTCTTCTCCCTCTGCCTTCACGTGGTCTTTCCTCTGTTTCTCTCTGTGCCCTAATCACCTCTTCTTATAAGGATACTAATCATCTTGGATTGGGGCTCTGCCATCTAAGCTCATTTTAACTTAATCACTTGTTTAAAGGCCCTTTCTCCAAATACAGTCACATTTTTAGATACTGAGAGTTAGGACTTCAACATACGAATGTTGCAGGGAAATAATTTAGCCCTTAGTACCATTTTCGTCCTTTGTATGTCTTGGGAATTTCCTTTTAGACTTTCCTACCTGTAACTTAGGTTTCATTTCTCCATCCTTAACCTCTCTTTACCTCATGTCCTCAAAGCTACCATGTAGCCAACCTTGAAAGTTAGTTGCCTGCCTTTTTGACTGCCAGTTACAACTGAAGGACTTAGATCCTATACCTTAAAGTCTTTGAAAGTTAGATTGGTCCTGGAGGCTTCTAATGAATTCTTTAGAAACTTTTTGATTCACAGATGGTGTTCTCCTAAAGAAACTATATTACAGTCAGACACATTTGTATAAGCTACATTTCAAGTATATATGAGTGCTAGGAAAAGGGACCTTTAATAGCTTTGAGGGTAGGTCCTGTGCATCTTTCTTATCTCTCTTCTTGGGTACCCTGTAGATATTCTAGGAAGATTTGATGCTTTGTGGAATGGTCTGAGAACCATATGGAAGCTAGATGAAGGACACAATCAAAAGTGTCTCTCTTGTCTTGCATGAAAGAAGCTATTACTAAGGAGGTAGTACAGAGCCAATGATTAAGAATATACACTGACTGTGCACAGTTGCCAGTGTCTGTTCCTCATCAGCACAGGGAAGAGTTCTAATCTTTTTCCAGGATGCCCGTTTATTACATGCCTATGGTCAGTCCAAATCCTCTGTGGCTGGCACTACAGCCAAGCTCTCCTTTGAAACTTGGCAGCCCATGAGTTATGTTGGAATTCTTAGGTGATCTTAATGTAACTAATTTTCCTCATTGTACTTCTCTTATCCTATAGTGGGCCATTAATTCCAGTTGTCTAACCATGATGGGGAACAACCAGAATTGTTGTAATGGCACCATTCAGTCCATTAAGGATTAAAATATACCTGGTAAAAATAGTGGTTATTTTTCTTTTCCTCGGGTAAACTTTTGATAGGTGTTTGGGAATAATACTTTTCAAGGCCTGGAGTGTTTGAAGTGTACTATATATTGTTCTAAATTCAGGTCCAATGTTCCATGCTATTAGAAAAAAGAAAAAGGGTCTCCATGGGGACACAGTTTAAAAAATTAAAAGAACCTTTACTGAGATGTGGTTTGGTGACAAAGAAAGGGGAACCATTACCCCTTTCAAAGTTCAGCAGAAGAAAAGTGAGAAATAAAAAATCAAAATAAAATTGACTATATACAAAATACTCTGATCATTGGATAAAACAAGTACCAAAATGCAGAGTAATATTGTAATAAATAACACCAGATTTTTTTTCCAAAGCAGGTAAAAGTAATGTAGTTTTTATTGCTAACCAGATTAATCATGTTCCTGGTCTTATTGTCTTTTAATATAAAAAAGATATAAGAAATCAAACCTGAGTGTATTCCTGGTAGCTCAATTCATGTGTTAGCTCAGCTAGAACAAGCTACAATAAAAGAAAGTTATGCCTTGGAAAACAATTTATTTAGTAAATTTCAATGCTACACAAAGCTTTATTTCTTAATACAGACTACTATTTGTTACTGGAAAGAAAGCAGAACAAGATATGATCCTTTAGAGAGATGGCTAAATAAGAAATACATTTCCAGATGAAGTCACATGCAAATAGCACGCTGAAATCACTAGCCATCAAAATTAATTAGGCAGAATTCATTGCTTTGTTAGGTGTAAATCTCTAACCTTACTTCAGTGCTAGGAGAAGTGACTCCGGAATCAGGTAGAAAGTGTGGTTCTTATTTCTTTTTCTCGCTCATCCTCAGTTTCTCAGAGTAGGAACATGACTAAGAACCCTAGGAAAAAAATGTTGAATTAATCTATATTGTGAGAGTTCCATGCAAACATTCTCTGGTCTCCAACACCTCATAAATGTACCTTGTCTTTGATGCAAAATAAACATTTGGTGCAGATACTGAGTAAGAGAATGTTCACAGAATAGGGATTCAATTTTTACTCTCCTCGTGGGTCTTAGCTGTGAAGATTGTTTAGCCAAAGAGAAAACCAGGTATCTTATCTGGGATGATGTTAGAAATACGCAATAACCAATAGGATGTGGGGCCAATCAAAATGACTGTCTCGGGTCCCATGCTGAGAAGGGCATTGATCCATTAGCTGCTGGATCTTAGAAAGAAGGGGAAGAGGCAGGCTGATCAGTAGTGGGAGAATGTTTGAAGCAGTGACTTTTGCCAACTACTTAAGAAAATATTGTAAAAAATGATTAATAATTAACATAACTACCTGGTTGCATCCCAGTTTATATTGGCTCTGCATGTTGATAATTTTAAGATGCAGACTCCACTCCTCAGATAACTCTGCCCTATTATCATCATGTAACCTATCTCCTCTCTCTCCCCAAAACCTTTCTCCTCTCTCTCTCTCTTTCCTCCTCCCTCCCTGTTGCTCTCCATCTCTTTCTCTAGTTCTTGAGTTGAGGATGGTAGCCCATTGTTTAGATAAAATTAAGAAGCTTTTCTGTGTAGGAACTGTATTAGTTTCCTAGGAATTCCATAGCAAATACTCACAAACTGAGTGGCTTAAAACAACACATATTTATTGTATCATGTTTCTGGAGGTGAAAAGTCCAAAATGGCAGGGCCATATTTCCTCTGGACCCCCTGGGGGAGGTTCCTTCCTTGCTTCTTCCTAACTTCTTGTGATTTGCTGGCAGTCTTTGGCATTCTTTGGTTTGTAACTGCAGGGCTTCAATCTCTGCCTTATTGTCACTTGGCATCCTCACCTCGAGTGTCTGTCTTCTCCTCTTCATGTGAGGACACTTGTCTTATTGGATTAACAATATGACCTCATCTTAACTGATTATACCTGTAATGACCTTATATCCAAATAAGGCCATATTCAGAGGTACTGAGGATTAGGACTTCATCATATGTTTTGGGGAAGACACAATTCAACCCACAACAGAAAAAAAAAAGGCCTGGCAACAGAATTGTGTCACTCTGTTAGACTGATGAAAATTCATTATGTAGAGCAGTTGCTCCAAAGCGGGATATATACATACATTGGAGAGCAGTGTATAATGAAATTTTTAGAATCTCTATTTCTATTCATTTTTATCCTATTCTTTCATATTTCTAATTTAGTATGTTTCATAATATGTATAATGCATGAGTATAGCAGTAGATATCTACATGGTATAAATAAATAAACATACACATATGGGGGTGAGTACTCGAAGTTTTCCTGATGCAGTTGGGGGAATGTGAGCAATAGGTTTTCAAACCAATGTCATAGCATGGAGTATTAATAACATCATAATTTCAGAAAAAATCTCTTTGTAGGATTTTCACAGACCCAGTTCAGGTTAGATTGGGCCAACAAGGAGACTACTGAAGCAAAAACAAGGGGGAGCACTAAATTCACCCACAGGTTAAAGCGTGTCTTTTTTCAAGTCCAAAGTGGAAGTACCAGTCACAACACGGGAGCCTGCACTGCATGCAAAGGTGAAGGCAGGCACCAGGGAAGAATAGAGGTGAAGAAGCAGTTAGAGAAGAAAGGGACAATTTGGATGTTTGCTCCTTCCCCAGAAACAACATAGAGTGGATCTATGATTTGCTTTTTCTTATGTCCAATGCCAAGATGATTACTTTGTCCATCAGGTGAGAAAAGTTGTGACAAGCTATCTTTGGAATGCTTCCAAAATATTTCTTTCCCATTTAGCACTGTCACCGAGCTTCTAGGACTAAGCAATAACAATTGTGAACCTGAAGCCTTCCTCAACCTGTTGTCATGTTTCAGTCACACAGGCAGCATTGCTGAGTAATATGGGATTTATTAGGAACATCCCTTTAGGTAAACCCAGGAAATTAGAACTGGAGATGAGCTTGAATGCCTTTGATGCTTTTATTTCTGTAGAACATCCTTTGGGGTCAATTTCGAACAATCATTTGGCATTATTGAGTTTATATCACTATTTTTGCATATTCCTGTAATTGTCCACCAGAGAACATATTCTGTTCATATTATTTTTTTTTAAATTTCTTGCCTCATTACCCCCATTTGTGTTAGCTTCAGCCTCTCTAAGTATTACCTTTCTTTCCCTGTGGTTTATACCCTAATTGCCGACTATGGATGATCTATTTCTTTCTCTCTGATCACTCTAGTTTTGACCAAGTTATATAGTTATTTGATTTTCAGGTAATACTTATAGTTACCCAGGAATATATACTACAGCAATGTTGTCTATAATGGCTTAGAGGCAGAAGAGTATATGTGCCCTTTTCCATCTATCTTACAGTTCTGTTTCTGAAAGATTCTCCATTATAAGCAGAATAAAAACTACTAGACTTGCAATCCACACCCCTTTGCTTAAGTGAAAGTATTACTAGACTTTCAAGTTTTACATTTCTTTGTATGATCTCTTCTCTGTGAAGATAGAAGAAGGGACAGAGAAGGCTGATTGGTCCTTTCTTGTGCTAGCAGGAGTTATAACACTCCCATTCTCCATCCTTTATAATTACTTTCTCATAGATACTAAACTACACCCCCCCGAGCATCTAGAAGGATTAAACACTGATCAAAGGCAGGTTTAACTGTATCCTCAGGACAAGTTGATTCAATGAAGAAAAGCTCAGGCTCTGGGAGAGCTTTTGGAAAGAGAAATAAATTAACAATTAGCATTTAATAGCAGTAAAAACTCCTGAGTGGAAGCAGACCTGATGTTTTAGGGGATCTGAGATAGTTGGAGTGATGAGATGGGTAGGGAAAACTGTTCCAATTGGTAAGACAGAGTGCAGAGATGTGAGATGTGGTCTTCTAGTCCACTCCTCTAGTGATGTAGAGCCTTTCCTAGACAGACTTTGGTCTTTTTTGAACAATTATTATCAACATTATAATTTTATGTGTGCTGCTTTTATGTAGGCTCAGGGTAATAGTCGCGGCTCAAATCAATTTTGGATTTTGAAAGACCTCATTGCAGTTGAGTGTTAGCACTACCATTACCCTTACATGAACAGCATTCTCTCTTGACCAACTCTGTTAATGGGTGTCCTTATGCATGAAACTGATTTTCTTACTGATCTGGCAGGATTCTATCTAGTTAGGATATGCCCTGAAATGCCCAAGTGTGTATTTTGCTTTAAGGCATGTCTGGCCAGAGAGGTTTTATTTAATTAATTTTTGATACCCAGGATAATACATATATTCCTCTGGTCTTGGATAATAAAATAAAATCATAGCCATGCTGACAAAATTAGAGAAGATATCAACAAATAATTCAGATTAAAATGTAAAATTCAGATCTTTGCCAAATACATACAGAATTGTGGTTTTGCTCAAGGTGTCTAATTAATTTCTACAATTTTTCAATTCCCATGTTCAATAAGAGCATGTCTATGACATGCTATTCATGTAGGCAGAACTCGCTGGTCACTAAACATGCAAATACCCATGAGTAAATACAGAATGCAGTCTTGCTTGCAGGAAATGCTATCAGTAGACTAAATAATCAGTGTACAGTTTTCCACACTGAGTGTTCACTTTATTCTGAAGTTTGATATTAAAATATTACAGCTGGCCAGGGTCTTATAAGTTGCTGGTGCAATGTCTGCATTGTTAATGAATATACCAAGTTCAGGAGAGGTGAAACAATATCCGTAAGATGATGCAGCTATACATTCTTCCTGCCCAACTCAAAGCATAATGGGTATGTGAGTAGTGCCTATTTTGTGCACTTTTCCTTGAGTAAACTTTGATAGGTGTTGAGGAATAATTCTTTTTAAGGCCTAAAGTATTTGACGTGTACTATCTATTCTTCTAAACACAGGACCAGTATTCTATTCTATTAGAAAAAAGGAAAGCAATCTCTGTGGATAAGCTATTTGAAAGATTAAAAAAGCCTTTAACGAAATGTGGTTTGGTGGCAAAGAAAGGGAAACCACCACTTCTTTGTACAATTTTAAGGCTGTGTCTGGGAAAACCAGCATAATGTGTCATATGTGGATAAATCATGACACTGAAACCATTAGTAGGATTTTTTTTTTTTTTAAACAGCATTCCTTATGCTGGCTGCTCAATGTCAGGAGTGACTTCTTTATTTACTTTTGAACTCCAACACCTATCAAACTAATTAGTGTTTAGCTGGTACTCAATAAATGTTTGTTGAATGAATACACTTTTTATACTTTTGTATCCAACTGTGATATCTGAGGCACTTTGTGATTTTTATACAGGTTGATGATGTACTTTATACCAGTGCAATTTTCCATATGTTAATGTCTGTTTTATTTTTCATCATATCCATTTTTTTCCGTTTAAAATTTGTAGTTCCCTGAATTGCCATCCTTAGTATTATTTATAAATGGCTAAGGTCCATTAGATACCATTTTATACATTTCTTTTCTCAGGGAGGTAAAAAATGAGTTTGTTAGATTTTAAAACCAGTCCTAACTAAAAACCATTTTCCCTCCCAGATGTTGCAACTCACATTGTGTACTACAATTTATGGCTTAATGAAACAATTTTTTTTCTGGGCAACTTGGATTTCAGTGAGCTGATTTCCTCAAGTAAAAACATTCTATTCTTTATTATAGAATTTAGAACCCTGCGATAAAAGTTTTATTTTTACTTATATACTTGAGTTCAGATTAATTATTTTTAGTGGATATTTGGGAGGTAGCCAGGAATATCTCAAAGATTTTTTATAATATACAGTAATTTGTAGAATAGTTATAGAACAATTCTTCTTTGGTGAATCGAGGCTTTACTGAAACTCATGTGATACATGATTTTAAGCAATATTATGTCATCACCTTTCTCTCATTCTAAATAGTTATTAACCTATATGGTTTAGTAATGAAACAAACTCACACACGAGAAAGTAAACAAATCAACATTTTATTCATGGAGATTTCTAACTCACTCCATTTGGCTTTGGCAGCATTTTGATTAGAAGCCCTTGAATTCTGTTCTTGGTGCTGGCCCATTCTCTATCGATTTACACAGCTTACAGGAAGGCACTGAACACATGTTTGACCAAATTTACAGATGGCACAGGTCCCAGATCAAAAAAGTTTTTCATAATCTGGAACCAAGAAATAAAATAGACAGGGAGCCCACATTTCTTGAATACCTCCTCTAGGCCAGGCATTTTGTGCCTTTTAATACTTTGAGAGAACTTATGGTATGAAATTATTCATTTTTTTAGATGGGAAAGGTGAAAATAAAAAATATTAAATTAATTTCTCAGGGTCATGGGCTTAAAAATATTGTGACTGGAATAGAATTTAGTTCTTCCTGATTCTAGAGTCTATCTTCTCCATTAAAATAAATAAATAAACACAATTAGTTTAGGGAAGATCTGTTTTGACAGAAATCCATGCAAAGCAGGTCAGGGGATTTCAGCAGACCACAAGTTCAAATTCAACTGCTGCACATCAGCTGCTAAAAGAAATGTACGTTGTACTTAGTGCCGGTCAGACCACATAAAGGGTATGATATTTAGGTACCTCACTGCATTCACAAACTAAAAAGAATTCTGGGAAAGAAAATATAAAGACAAGGATCTTGAACCTATATCTTGTAGATCTGCAGTCCCCAACTCCTGGGCCATGGATTGCTACCAGTCCACAGCCTGTTAGGCACCAGGCCACACAGCAGGAGGTGAGTGAACAAAGTTTCATCTGTATTTATAACTGCTCCCCATCACTTGCATCACTGCATAAGCTCTGCCTCCCATCAGATCAGTGGTGGCATTAGATCCTCATAGGAGTGCAAACCCTCCCATAAACTGCGCATGCAAGGGATCTAGGTTGCGCACTCCTTATGAGAATCTAGTGCCTGATGGTCTGAGGTGGAGCTGAGGCTGTGATATTAGTGCCAGGGAGTGGCTGCAAATACAGATTATCATTAGCAGAGAGGTTCAACTGCACAATAAATGTAATGTGCTTGAATCATCCAAAAAAACATTCTCCCTTTTACCTGGGCCCATGGAAAAATTGTCTTCCATGAAACCAGTCCCTGGTGCCAGAAAGGTTGGGGACTGCTGTTGTAGATGACAGCTAACAAACTAAAGAATGCTCAGGTAAGGAATGACTGCAGTGATGTCAGAGGATGGATTAGGGTCAGAACATCTGCTGCCATACATATGCTGAATGGTAATTTCAAAGGAGGAATTATTTGTGGTTGGTATAGCTTTAATGGGAAGAAATGGAATCCATGTTTAGAAGCCAAAAGACCAACTATTATTCAATATGAGGAAGCTCTTTCTAATAGTTTGAACTAAGAGTTAATGAGGTGTAAAACATTAGGGTTATCATATTTAGTTTAGACCTATGTGGCACTATTCTTAGAAGGTTACATTGTTATTAAAATTTTATATACCCTATTCTAATAATGGGATGCCTCACTCCACTCACAGGTACTTGCATGTGGAGGCGTTGTCTCCCCAGGATGGGGATAAATTAATAGTAATTCATCTCTATTATTTCTATTGGTGGTTAATGAAGAAAATATTTGTTAGACACCAAGAGCATGGATGTGTTTGATGATTGCAGAGCTGAGGATTTCTCAAAAGAAATCAAGGGACAAATCCAGTTCAGGTGTGAAAGCCCTTGCCTTATTTGTCCTTTGCCTTTACCCAGAAAAAATTTAGCCAGGAATTGTGTCACTACTGTTGAATTAAAGCAGACAGAATCAGGCCCCTAAGAAAAGCGGGCTAGAAAAGGGAATGAGCCTGTGAAAATTTTAGATTTGGTAACTGAGATGGGAGGCTTTTACCTTCTTCTGAAAATCAGACAAAAGATATTGAATTCAATGCACATATATATGCACACAGATTTTTGTACTCAATTCAGGAATCAAAAACTCCATAAAGAACCCCATATATCAATTAATCAGAAGAAGAAATAGGCTTGCAGGAAGGGAAAATAATCAGTTCATTTAGACAAATGGTATTGACATAGAGACTCCAGGTGTATCCAGTAATATACCATGAACTCTGGATCAAATAAAAAGGTTTGTAATTTTTATCAGCATTACTTGGCTTCTCAGGAGGAGGAACAAAGTAAACGTATGCTGTGTTTAAAGATTAATAACGCGAGTATGTCAGAAAGAACTGGGGATGCAAGGGCAGGTGGGTTTGGCCAGGCATATTTAGAATGGTGAACTGCGTGTGTGCGACTGGACACAGGGAATAAGGTCAAAAAGCATCAAGCCATCTTCCCTGAAAAAGAGAAAGAACATCTGTGGAGCTGTAAGTGGAATTTCCTAGGATCTAGTCTAATAGCCTTGTTCATTCTTTAGAATGTGAGCTTTCTGGTATTAGTACGGACTATGTATATGTATGTCATATGCATATGTGTATATATGTATGTGCATTTGTGTATATATAATGAAAAAAGAAAATAGCCCTGAAGCACCCCCAAGGAATTGTCAGAGGTCTTTGTCCTTTAAAAGCTCCAGTTGCCCTTCTTGTCTAAACACATCAGTGCAGTGTGAATCCTCAATTATTCATGGACACATAAGGTCTATATTTGTCTGTATACATTTATCTCTGAATTTTTATTTCTATCATATCTGCCCCATTCCCTGGACCTGACTTGCCTCCCTCATTTTCTACTTTTCCTTTTTTTTTTTTTTTCTGGGGCTTTGGAAAAGAAACGTGCAATAAGCTATTTTATTGCTTACTTCTTTCTTTTAACATATGGCATTTGCTTAACCTCTCGGAGAGCTGTGGTTTCCTGGCCCTGGAGTTCTGATGTTAAAGATAATGAGAAGTGTTGATCCAGAGCACAGGGCGAGACCGAGGAGCTAAGAACAAACATTGTGCTGTGCTGGCATTGACAAGGAGACAGAAGGCTCACTTGATGATACCGGTTTTGTTAGTCCTTAGTTTCCTAACTGTATAATAGTGATAATGATATCTACCCTCATACTCTTGTCTCAGGGGCTAAACAATAATATAAAGAGACATATCTAGCCCAGTGACAGACACATTGTTGGCACCCAATAAGCAGCACTGTTAATATGATTTAGGGATATGGACTAGGGACTCATTTATGCACTGAAGTCCTTGAGGAGGAAGGGGATGGGATTCAGTACCCAGTGGCCTCTACTGCCCATCTGAAAGTACATTATCATCACTTCCAAGTCTTAAATTATGTAAAACACATCCCTGCGGTGCAAATACTGAGCAAATGGTAATGATGTCACTTTGGCAAAGAATGTAAATATCAATGCAAATGGACAGCACTTGGAAAGGCAGCTGCTTTTATCTCATCACTGCAGCAATCCTCTACAGAAGATTTAGACATCAAAATCACAATGGCAGAGGGCAGGCAGAGACCCTTCTCTCTGCCATGCCAGCAACAGTAGCTCTTTTTCCTTTCCGAGGGAGAAGAGCTACTATGCACCTCAAAGAGAAATTGTATCTCACAATAGCCCTGTCCTCTAACAGACAACATTGCATTGTGCACACAGACAAGTCAGAGTGCGAACTATAGCACATATGCAAGGTGCCACATCTAAGTGGCAGGCTGCCTGAAGCCCTTCATGCTGATTCTAGGCAACACCTTTGGGGAATAGTTGACAGTTGTGCTCTTGACAAGAGAGGAAGACCTTCTTGAACAAGCATGTGCGCACACACACACACACACATACACACACTTTAACTTGGGGCAAAGATCTTTAGGCTGTCTGCTTACCAAGTGCTGCACAAAGCAAGACAAATTTAAAATAGCTATTAGGGCACTACGTGACAGTGGGGATTAACAGGTCGTTTAAATATCTGTCTTTATCTTCCCATTAATACATAATTATAGACATTTGACTCATTCACCACTGTTTGCTATGATTTTTAGACTCTACCAAGGTTATGCCCAGACCCCAAAACAGCAAGCACTGAAGTCATTCCTCCAGCAAGGTTAAATAGGGATTTAGAATTGGGAGGTGCTGACACATGAGACAAGATATGTCTCTATCACAACTATGAGGGTTGATACTGTTATTCCCATTATACAGTTAGGAAACTGAGGGCTAGAAAAACTGGTAACTTGCACAGGCCTGAATTCAGAGACACCTAGCACCAAGGGCTTTACTCTTTATGCTATGTCACTATCTCCCATCTTATAGCCTGCATGTTCTTTCAGATTTAAGAAATGAAAAACCTGTGCTTTCTCAGGAAGTAACAATTGAAATAAAAAGATAGAATATCGGGGGACTCTGACCTTGGCCCGTTTCTGTCTCTTTCACTTCCATCTTTACTCCAGGTGCCCAGAAACCACTCTTTGAAATAAATATAAAAGATCCTTGTTTGCCTTGAGATAAAGCTACATGGCAACGTTATAAGCCAGGTTATTGAACTCTGCCAGATGGCACTTATTTATCTATGTGTCATCTTCGTTTTATCCTTGGGTAGAGGTTTTAAAAAACAAGACAAAAGTAATTGTTGCTAATGCCCTGCAAAGGTATAACACCTTTTGCATGATTTACATCCAGGTCCTCTCTCTGACTCTACCTCCTCTTGACCACCCCATCCCCAATGTTCTCCATCATCCTAAATATGTGGGCCCTCTTTTTCAAAACGCTGTAAACATTGCTCAGTCTCTGATCTTGAGATGGAGAATTAGAAGCAACCTTGCCCTTGTTTTTCTTCCCATCCTTTTTCCCTCCCTCCTTCTTTCTCTCTACCTTCCTTCTTCTTTCCTCCCACACTGTGTGCCCTAGAATGACAGCTCAGAGAAAATAGGCATTATAAGCTGAGTATCCTTTTTCCTTGATGTCCCTCGAAGGGCTCCTTATGTTCAGAGGATATATCACTGCACTTGCAGCTCCCCTAGAAGGGCTGTTGCTTGGAAGAGCCTATTACTCTGCTTGAAGCTCTGCCATAGACTCATAAATAGATTCTCATCTTTTCCTTGTAACACTGTATAGATTCTTCATTCAGGGATAAGAAACAGACGAGAGTTCAAGCCTTCTTAGAACTTACTAACTCCCTTCCTAACCCTCTTCTAAGAACTCGTCCCCTTTACTAACACCATATACGTGGCCATATGGGCCTTCTCAGCTCAGAAACACCTGGCAGCAATGGCTGGTGGTAACAAGGGAAAGCCCACCTGAATGAGTACATTCCCAGGCAAACACACACATCCACACTCCCAGGCCTCTGCTTGTCCAGTTTCTTCCACTTGGACTGCTCTTCCCACATCTAAGAGCAAAGTCCCGCCCTCCTCCTCAGCCACCCTTGTCCCGTGAAGTCTTTTTTACTTTCTCCCAGGTGAAACCTTTTCAATTTCCATTGCACTTTGCCCTGTACTTCTTATTATATTAATCCCATTTATCTTATATTAGCATATTATATAAATATGCTTTGGCCCTTAGTAGATTATATACACCTGGAGGGCAGCAGCTTTCTTTGATCTATTTACATGGCCACCATAGACTCACAACATTTGGTTGCTCGAGCGATGAGTTCATGTATATACAGATAAGAAAAACCTTTATTTACTTTGGTTTTAATTTTTTCCAAGAGCAGTGGCACAGTTTGGTTTTTCTTCATAACTTTCCCTTATTTATGGTTGCTTTTTTCAAATGGCTTGTGAAATCGTGGGAAAAATAGTCCTAAATGTTAAATAATTAAGTGCTTTATTACATTTAGAAGCAGCAATAGCTATTGCAAAGATGAGCATACTTAATTCTCAAATGAAATATGCAAATAAAAGTTTTAAGGGTGCCTTCACCACCATGGGTGAATGTATAAAGCTATTGAGGAGCAGCTGAAGTTTTGGTTAGGACTTGAATAAAAGGTATGTTCTATCAGGCAGGAGATGAAAAAGCCAACCACACAGATAATCACATTAAGATCAGTCAGGCACTGGCAAAACATTTTCAGTCCAGGGCCAAAGGGTAAATATTTTAGTTTGGGGACTGATTACATAATTTGCAAACACACTGCAAAATGAAATTGTAGGCCCCCTTGTTAAAAAAGCAATAACAAAGTACCATTAAAAGTACAAAAATATAAAGCCTTTTCTATACTTCCATGTTCTGTCTCTCAACTTGTCATGGTGTTTTATATATTTCCTATGTAATGTTATTCTAAGGAAAGACATTTTTAAATTATTAGCATGAGTGCTTTCATTCATCTTTATATTGTGCCATACCGACCTTAAATATGTTTTGAATAAGAACTTTTAACTCATATGCAGAATTACTGAAATAGGAAACGTTTCTTATTTCATAGCTCATGCAGTGCATATGTATTTTGTTCTTACCAGAAAAGTGGAAACACTACACAAATTAACTCAACTGTTTTTATTTTATTTCTTGTTACATAGACATTCTTCAAGCAGTTTCTTCCTTTGGCTTACCAATGAGTAAGAAGGGACTAAAAATAAAACAAACTATGGGTTGCTTTATCTTTTCCTTCTGTCATAATTTTCAGCTTAGTTGGTTGGCTAATTCATGGAAGTAACATCGGTAACAAAGGATATAATTGTATTTCTTGGTCATCTGTGTTTCTTAGAAGGCCATTGTTTTCTTTCTGTGTTTGAAGCACATTTTTGTTCCAATGGAAAATACATCCTTTAAGAACTTTGAGCATCCCAGCTTGTGCAGTAGTAGATGTAACACACTTTGTACTCACTTTGAATATCACTGAATGTGCTTCATGCGCCTGTGCTCATGGAGTATTGTGAATACAACTGGGATGTGGTGGCAAGAAAAAATGGACATGCATATTTTATATGCACATGCATATGTGTATCTTTTTTGCTCTTGCACATACTTAATTTTTTGGTTAGACTTCACTTAAAAGCACAAGTTCAAAAATAAAATTAAGAGTTTCGAGATGGGGACAGGAGAATATTAAACCAAGAGCAGGTTGTGTGGGGCCTCATGTGACTGTACAGGTTGCACGCCTATGAAGCTGGCCCTGGGCATTGCAAGCCATATGGACTCCATCTCAAGTATTCAACTCTCGTAACGTGAAGCAGCCTTAAACAATGTGTAAACGAGTGGATGTGACTATGTTCCAATGAAACTTCATTTACAAAAGCAAGTGGCAGCCAGGATTTGGCCTGTTGGCCATTGTTTGCCTATCCCTCGTTAGGTAAAAATATGAAAATGAGAGAGTGTAAGACTTGTCAGAAAACTGCTTATCCTATGGAAAGTAAGTCTGGGAAGGTTGGGAGAAGCCCAGTTATGAAGGACTAGATATAATTGTTTAAGTATTGTCCTCTAGGTGATGAAGCATGATTGGTGGTTTGAATTGTGGTTGAACTATTGAGTTGACATGATATAATGAGAATTCTAGGGAATTAATAAGGAGGCGTTGTGTCAGACAGATAGGAAGTGGTAGATATGACTGCATAGAGCCTAGCAAGGAAGCTATTGTGAGAATCCATGTATGAGATGATAAGAACTTGGAGTATAAAGAAAGGATCTGCAGTGGTGGAATAATTTGATTTGAGAGGAATTTTAAGTGACAAGTCACCAGAACGCGATGAACAATTTGATGTGGGGACTGAGAGAAGAAAAGACAGACAACTTCAAGGTCTTGTTCCTTGAAAGCTGCAAAATGAATGCCTTCATTCATTCTCTGGACATGTATTGTATATATCCCTCATTTGCTAAAATGACCATAAACAGAGATGGTTGGTTGGTAGGCTGCTGATCTTAGGAGGCTACAGAATTTTGGGCTATTTGAGTTGATTTTGAGTTGCTGACTATGTATGGTGCCTGCAGGGCATTCAAAATGTGGCAGTGGGATTGAGGAAAGAAATAAGGGGTGGTAGTAAAGGTGTGTGGCTCATCTCACAGAGTGGAGAATTGGACCAGGGACAGCAGATGTGTTTTCTGCAACGGAGAAAGCATAGAGAAGAGAAAGAACAGAAAAAGAGCTCTAATACCCTAATAACTTACATACCCTAGTGTAGCCATTTCTGCTTTTTAAACTAACTTGATATTTTACCTTCCGGTTTAACCTTATCTGGAAAGATTAAGAAGTCCATGCTTGGTCACTATGCCAGAGTGAAATAAAACAAACTATGTGAAATAAGTCATGTTTATAGCATAGATCCCCCTTCATCTTCAAGCGAGTCCAATGCCAAGGCCATTTGTTGGCTCAGGTAAGGTCTCACTTACAAAATTAAATTTTCCTTTTGGCTAAATAAGTATGATAGCCTGGTCATTTCACAAAAACACATACATAGTTTTACCCTACCTAATCTAGCTGATAGATTGTTCTCTTTAAAGATGCATTCTAGGGATGACAAGAGCAGCACCCTCTGTGATTATGAAAGCCTTATAATGTGTTTTTTCTAGTAGCTTAGGATGTTGTGTATTAAGCTGTATATTAGAAAATACTTTTCCTACCTGGAGAAATGTAAATGAGATTACTTTGTATCATTTTTCTCTACAAATATGCATTGAAAATGTACTGAACCATGGCCCTATGCTTATGCACAGGGTATATAGGTTGTTTATATTAATATTCCTAACCTCTTCCTAGACTTGTCTAGACACAGAAGACAATTTGGCCCAATATTCTGCAATTTAGTTCCATTGCTTGACTATAATTTACCTATATATACCAGGAATGAACTTTGGGGCTTCAGGGGCCCTAATTTGACTACTATTAGACAGAAAACCTATAGCAAATTAGGGCAGCTAAATTTAAGTGATCTGCATTAAACTTTCTATGGTCACCATTACTCTTTAATAAATTTAACTAATGCTCTTAAATTCCAACTGAAAAAAATGATATTTAATTTTTTTTATAGGCAACCCTGAACCTGGGAAATCGAAGGCAGTTTTCAGGGCAGTCACCTTTAATTGCCCACCACCCTTAAGATTGTAGGATATACGTGCTAAAACTCCCATTTAAGTACATTTTGTAAGAATGATTTTCACAGTATCAAATTTCTTTTTTTTATCTCTCATCTTGTCTGGTTTTCTATCAAGGCATATCAAAGAAAGTGTGTTCCCTTGCCCAAAGTGTAAAAAAATGTCATCAAGAATGTTTTTAAAATTTTGTTTAAGGTTTCTGCTGTGTGTGTGTGTGTGTGTGTGTGTGTGAGTATGAGTGTGTGTATGAAAGCACTACACACTTTAGTTGTTTTGTTATTGTCATTGTTGAGACATTTAGACTATATTTGTTTAGGAGATACTTGTACTCCATACATCATGAGTTATGCTGGTTAGATAGGAAAGCATGAGTGTGTTTTATAGTGATAGCAATTTGGCATGATTTTAGTTCTGTTACCTACCTGCATAGCTGCCTTCAACTATGTTTACTCCATGTCAGTGGGCCTATGTTAAGGATACAAGAATCATCCACTTTCTGAATTGCATTGCTGAAGGAGACCTTCAATCCAGTGTGCATCACATTTGGCTTCTTCTGTAAAGAAAGGCTTCTTTGTTTGCTTGCCTTTGACTTGAGCTTAAATTTTTTTGTCGTCTTGGTCATATCAAATTTCTTTTTTAAAATTGGCTCATTTCCTGCCATTGCCCAGTATGCACCAGTGGCTCCAGCCCACAGGTCCTGTGCTGTTGAGCTCACACACCTTTGTGTGTGCTGTTTCTTCTGCTGAGAGGGTCTAGCGAACTCTAGCTCATCCTTCAAGACCAGACTCAAATGGCATCTTGTTACAAACAAGTGGACTGATCTATCGTTTTATTGAGTCTGTCATTCGCAAACATTACTTGAATGCCCACTATGCTCTGGAAAACTTAAATGGACTCAAACACTCCTTCCTCTGGGTATTCTCACCACTTGGTACTCATAGTCATTACTAATCCACACTGGATTCTTATTCTCTAGGCTGCATCCCTCAATAGATTCTGAGGCCTTTGCAAGAACAAAGTTGATTTCTTATTTATTTCCATATTCACAGCATTCAGCCTAGTGCCTGGAAGATAGTAGGGGCCCACTACATGTTTGTTGACTAGAAGAATGATTTATTTCATCAGGAGACCTTCTTGGAAAATACTAAGTGGGGTGCCTTCCTTGCATATGATAATGGCCAGCCTTTTCTGTGTTCACCAACATTGCATCCCAGAGTAGACAAACTAGAGTTTTATCCTTACCAGCCATCTCTCTCTCATTTCCATCCTGCTTTCCCAGCACTCCCCTGCACCCTCCTGCTGTGTGCAAAGCTCCAAACCTGGGAAAAGACCGCGCAGTGCTCTTGCTCTAAAGGGGAGCAATTGAAAGCATTTCTCTGGTAATTTAAGCACACAGCAGCTACCTTTACAAAAACCCAGTTGCTAAATTACCCCCTTGGCGACTCATTTTTCAGGAGGGGAAAGAGGAAAAAACAAAACAAAACACTGAGGGGACGGGGAAGAGACTCTAGTAGGAAAAGAGTCAGTGTTTTCTCCAGGTTCAGACTTAAACTCCTTTTTTCCTCCTTTCCATTCAGCGGCTGCAGGGCTCCTGGTGTGGCACGTTCTGCTACTTTTCCTTTTAATGTTTTAAATGCCACAAATGCCTGTCATAAACCACCTTCTTAATTATGCAGAAGTGGGAGCTGAATGGTTAGTTAGCAGTGCTATTGCAATTACTGCACTTTTTCAGGTCCGCTGCTGTTTTATATGACACTGTGTCCTAAGTTGCTGATTAAGATGATGTAGTGGGTGGAGTCTTTCTTCTTCCCATTGGAGAGGGGCCTCTGAAGGCTGAGATAATGAGTCCTCAGGCAGTAGTTTATGGTCTAATAGGAATTAAAGAGAGGAACCAAGAAGGGGACGGGGTGGGGGGTTGTGTCCATTCGTTTCCTTCTTAGAAAATAAAGCCCTTTGGTTTTATGAAACTTTTGTTTCTCCTTTGTCCAGTCCAGATGCTGAAATCGTTAAAGAATCATCCATGTTGGCCGGGCGCGGTGGCTCACGCCTGTAATCCTAGCACTCTGGGAGGCCGAGGTGGGTGGATAGCTCAAGGTCAGGAGTTCGAAACCAGCCTGACCAAGAGCGAGACCCCGTCTCTAAAAAAAAAAAAAAAAAAAAGAATCATCCATGCTGGATTCTAGGGAGAAGTCCCAATCTTATCTGGATGTGATATCCTGAGGCTTTCAGACATCTTTAGATGTCCTCATGCAGTGACAGAGCCTTACATTGCAGTTCAAATGCTGGTGGGCAGATTTAAGACTGTCGGAATTTGAGTCAATCTCCTCAATTTACTTTCTCTCTCTCCTTTTATAAGCCAAATGTGAATAACACTGTATGTAACATCTTGGGCCCTGAGTGACTGTGTTTCCAGGATTGTTTTAGGTGCTGATTGAAAGAAAATATGTGAACTTGAAAGCAACATGATATGGTAAAATAGTACAATCATTCATTCATTCACAGATATTTTTTCAATACCTACTATGCCTAGGCAATGTGCAAAGACCAGGGCATGGGGCAGAAAACAATACAAAGCCCTTCTCTTTACAGAACAGCATTCTGGTTAGGACTGCTGACATGAAAGCAGTTAGGAAATAAATGCATACTTTCAAATGGTGTCAAGTGCCATGAAGAAAAATAAAGTAGGGTGAGGCAATGGAGAGTGTGCTGGGAATCTGATTTTAGGTAGAATGGTCAGAGAAGGCTTTTCTTTGGAAGTGATACTGAAGCAGGTGCCAGAATGAGGTTAAGCAATAAGATGTAACAATATCCAAGAACATTCCACGTTGAGGGAATAGCAGGTGTAATCGCCCTGAAACAGAAGTGCACTTGGCTTATTTGAGGCCCAGCAGGGGGCTGGCGAGTAGAACACAGTGAGCCAGCGGGACAGGGGGGTAAAATGAGGTCAGAGAGATAACCAGGACCATATTGTGCATAGCCTTGTAGGGAAACAAAAGGACTTTGGATTTAATATAATCTTATTTACATTTTAAAAGAATCATCCTGGCAGCTGGTTGCCAATTATACTATAAAGAGGCAAAGTGGAAGAAAGGAGACACCGAGGAGGCTACCACAGGAATCCATGCAGAAGGTATTTTAGGGAGATAGTAGGAGTGTGTTTCAGCGTTATTATGATGCCCTCTGCTTATGTGTTTGCTTCATAAATTAGCAGAGTTGAGAGCTGTGACTTGGACCAAATAATGAAGCATTACTTATTTTGAAATTGATACATAAAATAATACTCCTTTTTTTGTTAACTGATATGAAATATTGAAGGAGGTTTGCCCTTACTTTGCATCTGTTTACTTATTAAACATTAGACGGAAGAGCCAAATAAATAACACCAGCCTGGCCTTCCAGACTGTGATTGAGAGCTGAGATTATATGGCCTCTATGTGGCCCTGGGGCTCCTTTCCCTGTCCTTCGCTAGGTGGGAGGCAGAAAGCTCAGCAGTGCAACATGAGCACTGATCTCCTAATTGCTGTAAAAAACTGCGCTGTTTCTTCTTCAAAATGTTGATTGCAGCTACAGGGTTATGCGCTTATGTTACAGTATAAAGGGTTTTTATTTTAAAGAAAAGGGATTTGTGGGCACTCTGGGATGTGTGTGTGCGTGTGTGTGTGCACGCTCGCGCGTGCAAATAGATATGCTTGTACTGGGAGACTATTTATTTTGCTTTTTTCCTCTCCCAATAAAGGAAGCATTTTGGGTAGAAAATAGTATGACAGTCCTGATACTAGTTGATTTTTTCTTCTTCAGAGTAGGTGCAAGAAAAAATGCTCAATTTATGCTTGTCCTGTGTTTTCTCCCTTTATGTTTCTGTGTGTTCATGTCACTCTTTTAACCGGCAGCAGGAGAGAAAGTTTATGCTTATACTCTACTCCTTTTACTCCTTTTCTTAAGAAAGAGATGTCCTAGAATTAAAATATATTTACATATATTTTTTCCACAACTGAAGCTTAAAGGGAATATGAATTATTAAACTTATTAATGAGGGTGGATAGTGTTAAGAGCTTACAATATTATATATATGTTATATACATAACATACAGTTACATATAATATATATATAACTGTATATAAAAATAGTGTAACTATATATATTTCACTATATGCTTCCACTTTTATTATTTCAAGTTTCTCTTAGATAACCCCTAGCTGCTCTTCTGCATTCAGTTAAGATCAGTCTTACCACGTCTAGAATCACCTTCTATCCTGCCTGTAATCATTGACTTTCATCCTTAAACTCTGGTCCCATTTATCTGCCACTTAGCATTAGCTAATTATGTCATTTATCCCTTTTGTGCATTTGTCCTTTCTACCTAATTGGATCTTCCACTTCTTTAGGGCAAAGACCATAATATGTCCCTCCTCATGTGCACCATATCTGCATCAGTTCAGACTCTTTGGTTGCAAGCAACAGAACTAACCAGCTAGACTACCTCAAGTAGGTCAGGAATGTATCAAAAGGCTTATGGGTAGCTCACAGAATCAAAGCAAAGGCTAAAAGAAGAAGTTTTCAAAAAGAGAGAATTTGAAGAGGTCCAGGTAGCAGGGAATAATTAATAGCTATTTTAGGCCACTGCTGCTAGTATGCATGAACTCCAATTATTTCACCCCATTCTTGCAACAGTCTGCTGAAGCCTCAGAGGTGTTGGGTCATGTGCTTACCCTTAGAGAAGTAGGAAAAAAGTCATCTTTTGAGAGTCCTATAAGACTGCGAGCAATGGGAAGGAGGTGCAATTTCCCCAAAGAAAACCAGGGCACTGGGTGGCCCTAAACAACTGTCCTCTGCAGTATCAAGCATACTTTGATATCCATGATTGGAGATCTATAGAAATTTGGTGTAAGTGATGGAGATTGTGATGGTGATAGTGATATAAGGAGGAGGAAGAGTTATAAATGACTTTGCTCTTTTGAATAAAGTATCACAAAATGTCCTTGCAGTCACAATGACAAATAAGTGGTATGGCCTGTCAACATCTGAAGTTAATACAGGCTGGCTGTCTTTTCTTTTTGGCTACTTATGTTTCAGCAATGCTTTCCCAAAGGCCACGATAATAAACATGTATTATGCTATATAAAGCAGGTGCTGCATGCCCTGGAAACAAGGACACCTAATTGAATCACCTGTGCTTTGTCCCTTTCAACCCTGGAGGCATAACTGAAACATTATTTTAGTTGCCACGCATTGTGATTCCATCCCCACATTCTCACCTTCTGGTAGCTGGATTACAAACAACCCTGAAGTCAGGGTGGTGTAGAAACCAGTATCTTATGTATTTTATTACTGATATGGTACAGCCTAATCATAAATGTCCACATAGCACTTTTACCCATCACTACAGTTTTATTTTTTTTCTTGTGACCTTGGCCACACACTTTAAATTCCTTGGGAATATATGCTGCCATTAAAAATGTTTCACCCATTTTTTGAAAAAATGACAGGCTAAAGATGTTTTTCTTCCAGTTCTGTCAAGTATTTCTATTCCCTAGATTTACATTTTCTGGACTTAAGCTTTCCCTATAGTTATCAGAAACATTATTTTAAGAATGATTTAAATCGAACCTCATTGTGAAACTGGCTACTGAATCTGAGTCAGGACCTTCTTCTGGAGGGAAGTAATTAAATATTCTTCATTGATGCTATTTTAAATGTGTTGAATGAAAGGAGTTAATTATACAGCAGGGAACATGGCAGACTTCTGACTAATAATGAGCTCTATGTTTAATATCTTCATCTTTGTTAGAATCATTAAAGTCGTTGGAACCAATCAGATGCCTGAAATGAATGGAGACTCATAACTAACCAGCTCCAAATGGAAGTCCCTCACAGATGCAGGAGCTTGCATCTCTAATGATGACTTCAGGGAAGGAGTAGAGATATAGTGCTTTGTTCTGTGCAATATAATCTGTTTCAGTTATCCTTCCATTGTGATTATAGGGAGAAAAGAAGAATAAGTCCTATTGTTTTGAGAAATCCCATCTGTTATAATGGAATGATGTTTGTGCTTGGAGATTATAAAAGAGGAAATGATTTTTTTTCTCAAAGCTTTACATGAACAATTTCTTTAGAATCTGGTGCAATATTGAAGTTTCTGCTCTGTCGAGTCCCCACGAGATAAGTGTGTTAACTCTGCGTCTTGAGATGCCCAAGAATTGCTAAAGAACCAAGCATGGTCCTAAAGAATGGATCTACTGTCATATTCTATTGGAGAAATGTGGACTTTTGAGGTCATGCTTTCTCTGTTACTCTATTACTAGTGTCTTCTATGCCTCGAAGAGAATTTTGCCAACTCCCAGACATTTAAAGTACTTCCTCTTAAATTTCTCCTCTTTTCTGAGTGTTTCACCCAATAGCATGCAGCTTTGTTCTTATTTACAGGACTCCCAGGGCTCTGTGCTGTCCTTTCCATGTTGGAGAATGTAGCTTTGCCTTTTCAAGCACAGAAGATAAAGAGACTTCCTTCCTTCACCCCTTCCTTGATTCTCCAGGGGAATCCTGTTATCAGGCTATGGGGAGCTGTAGCAGTGATTGGCTGTGAGATCAGCCTCTAATTGATCTTTGCATATGGGAGTTGGAAGACTTTGGGGAATCAATAGGGTAGAATAACCAAGTTCTCACATGGGTCCAGAGATCTGATGTGTGTGTGTGTGTGTGTGTGTGTGTGTGTAGGAGAATATTGGGATAGAACAATAGCCATCATGGGAAAGGGGAATGTCAAGTCCACCTAAGATGGTTAAACCACAGAGAGGATTACTTTGAAGAGTTATGACAGCCTTCAGGGGAGAGTTTTAGGTCGGTGGCCTTAGAATATAACATATGTAATTTATATTTTTAAACCTGGATTTTACCACTGTATTTCCACCAGTATGACTAGTAAAGGCAACATCACGTGTCTCCAAAAGCTCAGGCTTTAGAATCCAATAGGTCTAGGTTGAAATCTCAGCTCAGACTTTCACCGGCTGAATGACCTTGGGCCATATATGTATCCTCTCTAATCCCATTATATAATCTTTAAGATAGAGAAAAAGTAGTAGTTGCTTTGAAGTGTTGCTGTATGGATTAAATGAGATAATTTATGTAAAGCACATAGCCCAGTACATAATTAATTTATTACTTATTATTAGAGATGTGATGGTTGAAGATTGCTTTATTATTTAGCTGAATACAATTAAAATCTTTTCATTTTCATATATCTGAGCCTTCCAAGCGCTATAATTTTCCTCTGAATCTTACTGCTTATCCCAACTGGAGATCTAAGATAACTATCTTTTTAGTGTCTGTTAATAATTCGACATGTTTCTTCTCAAACTAAGGGAAAATGCTTATTTCTTAGTCACAGTTGAGAATGAAAATGTGAGACTAAGTATTTGTTTTGCAAAGCATAGTACAATAGGGAAGAAAAAACAGGTTGGGCATATTGCAGGGAGATCCATTTGAGAAAACAAATCCTACCCATATTGGAGGGGAGACATTAGTGAGGTGAGTGTCAGCCTCCCCCGGCCCTCCACCCCTGTCCAGGATCACACAGCACAGCCTGTGATGAAGTGTCCCTGCAGCGTAATGGACCAAGTTTACCTTTGCAGTCACAGCTTTTCTCTGGCCAGACCATTTATTCACCAAATGTGGTGAAAAGTTTCATGTAAATCATAAAATGTGACCTAGGAAAACAAGAGTAAATCACATCTAGATAGCTGATGATCATTCCAGGCTGTATAGAGTTAGATTGTTCACCTCTGTGGAAATGCTGTATGTTAACCAGTGATTCTCAAACTTGAACGTTACATCAGAATCCCCGGGTGGGTTTGTTAAGATGCAGATTGCTAGGACCCAACTCCAAGATGGGTCTCAGGTGGAGCCTGGAAATTTGCATTTCTAACAATTTGCATTCCATCCCCCATGTTGCTGATGCTGCTGGCTAAGGCCCACACTTTGAGAAACACTGTCAAAGTGCATACCATAGTTTCTTGCTATTAAAAGTACTGTCCTTGGACCAAAGGTATCAGCATTACCCAAGATCTTGCTAGAAATGCAAATTCTCAGGTCCCACCCCAGATCTACTGAATTAGAATTTACATTTTTAACAAGCTCCCCAACGTGGCTTGTCTGCATATTAAAGTTTGAGAAACACCTATCTAGTGGTTATAGACAAGGGCTATAGATAATTCAGAATCGGCATAAGTTGGACCTGTATTCAAGTTTCTACACTGCCATTTCCTAGCCCTGTGATTTAGGGAGGAGTTCTAATTTTTTTTTCTTTTTAATTCCCAGTTTCATCTGAAAAACTGGGATGATCATACTTGAAGAGTTGTGAAGATTAAGTGTGATAATATATGTAAAGTGCATATAATTAGTAGTGTTGTTAAATGATGTCCTCGTTTCTTTTAATGTGTAATCTGTCCTGTGAAACCATTAGAAACAGCTGTTTGAAGAAGGTATTTGAAATTCTCTCTGAAGTGTTTTCATATATTCTGTTTTGAGAGAAGCTATTTTCACAGTACAGCATTAGGTTGTGTTCACTATGTTATTTTGTCTGTGAGTGACAGCTGTAGAGATATGTAATGGATCAAGTTTGCCAAGTCACAGCCTACTGGTTTGACCTCTGAATTTGAGTGTGTGTGTGTGTGTGTGTGTGCATGTGAGAGAGAGAGAGAGAGAGAGAGAATGAGAATGAGAGTTCGTTGGAGGTGGAGTATGAGGGAAAACCTAGGGAGTCTCCATTCCTCCCTAATAGTACAGTATGAAAGTATAATATGGGCTTTTAACGATAAAATTAGATTTATAACATTTGACAACATCAGTTAGTATGCTCTACCCTCACAGAGGTATTGTGAAGAGAAGGTATAACAGTTAATAAAGCGTTTTGAGAACACTAAAAGATATATAAAATTGGGTGTTTGGCATTATTTAATTCTTAAATTATAGCCATAGTGATATTTTCTTTATTCTCTAACCAACTAGAATTCTGTATTTTGGCAATTGGAAGACATCGTAGTCCTCTCAGTGCCCTCATCAATTGAGAAATAAACCTGCTGCTTTTAGTATTTCATGTTCTCAAAGCTCAGAAATTTCAAAATCAGGTTATGTGAAAATGAAATATAATGGCCGTACAGAAAATAGATTAAAATGAGAATTGTTCCAATGCAAATCAAGAGGGTTAATGGGAGCAGCATCTTCTGGGTTTCAATGCAGGTCTCCGTACAGATGATTGAGGCATCTTTGGACCCAAGCTGGTGTCACCTAGCTTGGAGGGGATCTTTTCTGGAATTGTTTGCTCCTACACAAATAGGCCCCTTAGGACCAGTCATTATAGATGCATGCCTGGCACTGTAACTACATTTTTAGCATTTACAGGTAGGGCAATGGAACTCTTCCCTGCTTAGTTAGCACCTGGGGTAATCTCCATCAACTGTAAAGGCAAGTCACCAAGTTCTCAAGAAGCATCTCCTGCTGGTCCCTGGCAACGAGAGTAGGAGTGTGAGAGAGACAAAATGTAAGACCATATACTGCAGATCCTATAAGCCCTTGTCACTCAAAGTGTGATCCACAGGGCCAGTAGCACCTGGAGCTTATTAGAAATGCAGAATCTTGGGCCCCAATTCAGACCCACTGAATCAGAATCTGTAGCTTAATGATATCGCTGGGGGAGTCATATGCACCTTAAAGTTTGGGGAGTCCTGCTTTAAGAAACAATCTTTCAGACAGGGAGGTTGAACTGTGCAAACATCTAAAACCACTTCAACTTTAAATTCAGAGAATGAGGTTGGTTGTTACCAGGATACAAGGTTTAATAATTAGTTATAAACCACTCTAATAGTTGTAGGTCTAAAGGAATGTGTGAGTGTGAGGTCAGTTATTCATTCTATCACTGTAAAGGCTTTACAGCTAGCCTCAGATAAGGAAGTCTGATTAAGCTTCCTCAGTCTATGTGGCAGATCCAAGTGGATCCCAAAGGTGTTAAAACAAAACCAAAAAAGGGCAACGCCATAACACACTTCAAGGCAGAGCTAAACCCAGAAAGAAATTATGAAGTTTTTGAATATAATGGTAATGGAAACATTCATGAAGCACTCCACTGTTTGAAACCTAGGTTTAGAAGCTAGAATCAACAGGATTTTGTTTAGATCTAATGCATACTCTTATTTAAGCTAAATGGAAATCTTTGCCTCTGTTCCAGTAACCAAATCGGTGGCAGAGCTGGAGGTGGAAATACCACTGGGGGTTGTGGGTGGGGATCAGTTTCATCCCCTGAACACATTTTCTGACAATTTTTAAAATAATTGATTGACAGGACTCTTGTTCATTCTATGATTCAGAGACATTGGAGGAAGCAATTTGAGAGCAAGGGCCAGCCTGTTCCATGCTGGGTTGAAATCATCTCTAAAATGTAGACGGATATAGATGTATCACCACCAACCATCATCACAGGGCTGTCCCTGGGCTTGCTCTCCTGATATTAGAATCTGGCCATTCTTATGAATCAAATACAGTATTTTACTTTATAACAAATGCTTGAATGGCTTCAGAAACACTGTGAATCTTTCTGAAATCATAGGAGAATGTTTTTATGTCTGTGGCCAAGTATATATATATATATTTTTTTTTGCTTCCCAAGAAAATGACCTACCTATTGTTTATATCAGATTTTCAAGGCATCTGGGATCTCAAAAATTTTAGGATCCACTGGATTGGAGAATTTGTACTTATTTTCCCAGGAGAACTGTTTGGGGTTCTGTCTTACTCAGCTATATTATCCCCTTGATCTCTGTAACTGTATTAGTTAGGATGCTTTGGAGTACAGGACACAGAAAATCTGACTTCAATTGCCCCAATCAATAAAACTAAGTCACTGACTTGTGTAACTGAAAAGAACAGCCTGACTCATTTCACATGAGACTTGAGCCAGGGTGCAGAGGTATCACCTAGAGCATTATTTCTTTGTCATTTTCTCCTGTGCCTTTTCTTGATCTTCTAGAAAATGATCTACCAAGGCTGGATCCTCATGTGCTTCTCAGATAGTGGCCAGCATCTAGGGCCACCTGCTCTCCCTTTCATTTTGAGTTACAGAGAAAGAGAATTTTTGTTCTGTTATGCTTATACACTGTTGGTGGGACTGCAAATTAGTAAAACCTCTATGGAAAGCAGTATGGAGATTTCTCAAAGAACTAAAAGTAGACCTACCATTCAATCCAGGAATCCCACCACTGGTAATCTACCAAAAGGAAAAGAAAGTGTCTTATCAAAAAGACACCTTCATGTGAATGTTTGTTGCAGCAGCACAATTCACAATTGCAAACATATGAAATCAACCCAAGTGCCCATCTATTTGTGAGTGGATTAACAAAAATTGTTTTTTAATGTAAAATACTTCTGGAAAATTTCTCCTTTGAAACTGAAATATTCCCTTTCATTGGGAAGTTGACCATAGGACTTTTTGTAACACAAAGTTTATCAGGAGAATCTTTGGTAAAATAGTTGAAAGAAACTCACAGAATATAAGTCGCCTAAGTTCCAGAATTCTGCTTACATATTTACATATTGATTGGGCTAAGATTTTTTTTATAGCTCAGAAATATGGAGAGTTTATATTATAAAGGGAGTAATATTATATCTTATTCTGATATAATCTCTGAGAAGTAGATTCTCAAGGGTTTTGTCTAATGTGATCTCATATTCACTAAGAAGACAAGAAAATATTTCCAATTTAACTGTTCTTTTGTTTTTATTAAATGCCTCTATCGGATGAATATTTGCAGGTTCCAACTACCCAGAAGAATATTGGTTAAAATCTTTGCCTGACAGCTTCTGTGTCACTGAATATAGCTTGCTTGGTAAAGATTAAACACCCTTTCATGTTTTAAATATTTCTAGAAAAATTCAAATTCAAAAGGTAAATAAGAAAATTTATCCCACTTTGATATTAAGGGAGCAGACTAAGGTTAAATTACTTACCTTAGGAGGGTGAGGGAAATTAGATGTAAGCAACTCCATGTTATTCTGTTTCGCTCAAAATAATCAAATTACATAGCAAAATTAGTGATGACTCAAAAAAGAAAATCAGATTTATAGGAGCCTTAACATATTGTTGTGACAGCTACTATAATAAAAAAATTCTGCTTCCATTTCATGCCTTGCACCAGTATATCCTTCATACTGCAGCCAGAGTTATGTTTTAAAATGGGAAGCACATCGTAGAACCTGTTCTTGCCAAAACAAGGTCCACTGATGTCCCAATTCGTTTAAAGTAAAAAGCCAAGCTCCTTATTGCCTGGAAATCTTTACATAATCTCAGCAGTGCCCAAATCTCACTTCTCATGTGTTACCTCTCTGCTCCTGGTCTCACCACCCTCTGGCCACATTCCTGTTCTTTGAAGGTGTCTTAGAACTTGCCATGGTTTCTGTACCCAATGTGTTTAGGTGGATGGCTCCTTCTCATCATTCAGCTTTCACTTACATATCACCTCTGGGAAGAGATCTTGCTTGACTACTCTGCCTAAAAATGTTGTATTTGCTAACTTAATTATATGGATAGTATGTCTTTCCTATCTCCAATAGAAAATCCATGAGGTCGGTGTTTCTGTCTGTCTTGTTGATCACCACCCCAACATCTAAAAACAGTACCTCGTAAAGTTCTCAGTAACAGAAGATGGCACCAAATTAGAGCACTGAAAATGCTGAAGGATTTCAGACAATTGTAAAAGCATTTAGGCCTTGATTATTCAGTGAATGTTTTGAGGAGTTACGTGAATTGGAGTAAAACTCTTGATCTTAAAGAATAGTTTAATGGGTTCTGAGAAAGAAGTGGAATGTGCCCATCCTTTTTCTAACACCCTCATCCCTACTCTGATAAGAAAATACAGAATACATTTCTCTGGGATTAAACAAATAACCCAAACTGCCTGTAATTATTTCTTTTTAGTTTTCTGAGAGAAGCTTTATATTTTTCTTTTAATTTGGAGAAGTTTTAAAAATAAAATAAAAGTAGAAAGAAATAATACTTACTGTCTTAACAAAGTATTAATTTGATCTAGTTTCAGAAAGGATCTCATTAAGCTGCCTGATAAAGTGATTATTCAGTGTCACTTTTGTTGGGTTTTCAGCAATTATCTGGAATGGCTTTTAGAATAAGGCAACATTTCCCTTTTCAGTAGCACTTGAAACCTCCTCGATGTTGACACAGAAATGCTGACAGAAAAAGGTGATGAACAAAGGGCTCCAAGTCTTGATTCATACATGCTAAAAATATCACATCTGTCTCAAAAAGTTCCAGAAATATGTGGAAGGCATTCTTGGGCCTTTTCTCCCAAGTTAAGACCAATGCAAATAAGTTTTGAGAATGAAGTGACAATAAAATTTTTCTCACTCAAGTCCTAGCCCATTTCTAGGCATATAATTTGAATTAGACCCTTATATATAATTTTCTAATTAGATTTTTCTTCTTTCATGGCTTTTTAAGCTTTACATAACCTTTGTCTTCCCTTTTCTATTAATCCTTCAAATGCCAGCATCCTGCTGAGAGGCAATTCATTGCATTACTTCTGTCATTGTCAACAGAGCCACATGATCTTTCTAGTATATTGGAATTACCCATCCATGAAAAAAATGCTGTCTTGGATTTGTAGTTATTTAGTTGACTCTTATTCAGCTATGTGATGCAAGTAGACTATTTTCCCCCTAATGTTTTACTACCTGTTAAAGCACAGACAGGTATTTTACTTTAATTTAGATAAAGAGTAGATAATAGAGAGCTGAAATTTCCTAAATTAGGTACATTTTTGCTAGTTAGTTCTATAGTTAATCTTCTTAATTTATCACTTAGAGTAGGGTAATTACCATAATATGGAAATGAGCCAGGATTATTGTATCACTGGAAAGAAATTATAACTTTCACATTTGCACTTAAGTAGGTATACAGAGTTGCTTTAACTTCCACATTATCAGTTACTGAGGGTTTTCGTCCCCAGCTCCACTATGTATTCCATCACATTTCAGAAGCTGATTTCTCCACCCTCTCATCAAACAAGCTTAGGAGAAAATGTTCTTTTATAACTCCTCTGATGGAGTTGCTTAATGCTGCCTTTAATTTAATTGAAAATAGTTGATCAATAAGGTCAATTTTTATGGATTTATTTCCATCATTTGATGTGGCAAATCATTAATCATCATTATCTAAATTAGCATGGCTTGCGATGAAGAGTATAAGGAGTAAATTGCTTTATGGATTTTCTAGAGCATTGTATACACATAACTTTTCTGAATACACATCCTTTTCAGCAGAGTTACTCTGTGCCAGATTTTAATTCCTATGCTATAATTTCTCCAGCAATCTACAGGTACCTGTGTCCTACTGGACAAACTAAAAGGATTGAATTTTAGGAAGTACAAAAAGTGAGGACTCTGGAATCTTAAAAGACAAATCCGTGTAATTGCTAATAGAATTCCATACCAGTAGAAGCAGGAATAATGGATTTGTTCCCAGAGAACAGACTATACATTAAGGAGAAGAAGAGAAAGAGAAAGAAAAGTAAAAAGAAGAAAGTTCAGATACCTCTTAGTTTATTCTGAAAGCCTGTTTATCGGTTGAATTATGTCTCTCCCTCATCAACTCCAGAACAAAAATGTGTATGTTGAATTCCCAGTACCTCAGAATGTGACCTTATTTGGAAACAGGGCCTTTACAGAAGTAATCAAGTTAAATTGAGGTCATCAGGGTAGGTCCTAATCCAACAGGACCAGTGTCCTCATAAGAAGGGGAAATTTGGATACAGACATACACAGAGAGAAGTTGATGGAACAGATAGATATAGGGTGAAGGTGACCATATGCAAGCCAAGGAGAGAGGCCTAAAACAGATCCTTCCCTCCCTGCTCTTAGAATGGAGCAACTTTGCCAATACCTTGATTTTGGACTTATGGCCTCTAGAATTGAGAGGCAATAAATTTCTGTTGTTTGAGCCATTGAGTTTATAATAGTTTGTTACGGCATTGCTAGCAAACTAATACAGCCCATAAACTGTGACTAACATTTTATATTAAACATACTGTATGGAAGCTTCCCCAAACAGTAGGATACTAAAACCTATAGGGCTTGCATTGACTATTTTCATTGAACTTTGGAACACAGAATCCAAAGAAATTCAGAGTCCAAACATAATTATATCAAAGTATTTTATAATCAAATATTCAAGTACACTCTGATTAGGAGAATTGATTTCCATATATATCTTTAAAAAAGGAAACCTACTTTTCTTTTTAAATTTTATTTATTTATTTATCTATTTATTTATTTATTTAATTCATTGTAGTGAGAAGAATGAGACTCATACCTTGTTGAGTCTGATTCTGAATAACAAGTAAGGCAAGGGTAGAGAAATAAAATTTGTAGAGAATTAAGTCAACTAGCATCTATTCTACTGTGAGGCGCTGGTGTTTGAGTCATAAAATGGCAAAGCGAATACATCATAGAGATTTGTTCTGGACTAGCTTACATCTGGACCAAAGGTGATCCATCAGGTTTGTCATTTTATATTGAAGTCCATAAACTCTCTATTCTGCATACCTCAGTTTGTGAGTGTGTGTGGCATAGCACAGATCAGTTTTTAATGCATGTTGGAAAAAAAAGGGTGTGTGTTTTGATAGGTTTTTTAGTAGTGACAATCAGAAACCCATTTCATTGATTCCTCTGTATATTAAGCTGATTAATTATTGATAATGATAAGGTATCGGAGTCTAAACTCTAATCAGGGCCAGCTGTGAGCCATGTGGTAGGGTCAGTGACACCTTTCTCTGAAGCCATAATCCTTTTGTCAATCTCAGGCCTTTCATGAAGTTGGACTGCAATCCAAAACTCCCTCTAGGTTTCCCTTTCGAAGAGCAGTTATGAGGTTAGTGTTAACTAAGTGCTTAAAAAACACCACCTGCTGCACAAAACTCATAAATGTTAGTTTTATATCAACTCTTTGACATTAATGCTATTAGTATCCTCAGTTTACGGAAGAAGAAACTGAAGCTTAAAGAGATTAAATGACTTCCCTAGTGTCACATAGCAATACATACTGGAGGTAAGACTCGAAACCAGGACCAACTGAAGAGCTGATATTTCTGAGTAATGGTCTCTGCTGCCTCCCCTAACAACCTCTACACTGTCAGATTTCTTTATCTAATCCTTCTTGCCTGGTCTGTCTGATCAGCTAATCCCTGATAATGTAGCAATGGGTTATAATAAATTTCTTCACTTGTAGAAAGGACGTTAGCATTTAACTCGAGTTTATGCAATAATGTGCTGGCAGACAGAATTGATACTTGCGGTAGGAATTTCTCATTCTCTTTCTAGTAAAATATGTAGTCTTGGACAAATCATGACCTCATGAGCCTTGGTTTTATCATCTATAAATGCCAGGGTTGGATTAACTACTCTTTAAAGATCTCCTCCAGGCTTAAAATTCTATGATTCTTTCACTTTAAATGCAACTCCTTTTCAACCCTTGTGTATACTTGGCCCTTTATTGAATCTTTTTATATGTTGGCAATTAGAAATACATTCATAGTAGATATGACGGTGGGCAAGTCACTTAATAGCTCTCTGCCTCGGTTTCCTCATCTACAAAAGGAGGATATTAACAGCACCTATGTCACAGGGTTGCTATTACACATGATTAGCAAATGCCTGGAGCAAGGCAAGTGCTCGCCTGCTGTAACAATAACATGGAAACTGTTGGTGTGATCAGTTCTGTTACTATCTCTTTAGGGAAATCACAGTATATTTATCTAGGGTTATAGAAAAAGCACCCATAATAACTGCTTTTTTAATCATAAGGCATTTTATGCAGAGTGCATATTTTTTGTATTCTACAGGCATCAGTAAAGCTGGGCAGTATTTCTATCAAGCTCTATATCATCATGTGTTCACTTATGCATGCAGACTTTCGCCCCCCTCCAAGCTATGAGAACAATAGGCACTTTAATAGTCTGAAGCAAGAAGGATATTAGCTCCATGAATCTTTATTTTAAATTACATTTCTGAGTTAGAGGTGTCAAAATAGTAGAACAAGTTAAGCGAGATTGTATTCCCCGATAGGGCTATTGATGTTGGTTGCAAATAAATTGCTAGAGCAGGTGATGATAGCAAAGTCCACGCCATCTTTTATTTAGCAAAGTATTTCTCATGTTCACGGCTCCTTCTGTATGCTTTCCTTTCTTCTGTTTCACATCGATCATATTTGACACGTTGCCCAATGTCAGGGTTCACAAAAAATGCAGCATCCGGTTAATCAGCCAGATGTTTGGCCTCACACTGATGGAAACATCTGGATGTGTAACTAAATGTTACATTCTTGCATCCAGTTATTTTGTGTCATGCTACTAGACAGAATCAAAGAATAAACACCAGGAGTCTCTTCTATTAGGAGAAAGGTCATAGAACCTCAAGCTGGAGATCCCAGAACCGAGGCCTCACTAGTGATCTTAGTAGTTGCACAGCCTTGGGCATAATTAGGATCAATTGACATAATGTGTGTAGAAGCATTTTATTTTTTATTTTTCTTTTTTCCTTTTTATTTCAGCATATTACACAGGTACAAATGTTTAGGTTACATATATTGCCTTTGCCCCACCCGAGTCAGAGCTTCAAGCGTGTCCATCCCCCAGGCAGTGCACACCGTACCTAGCCATATAATGGCAAGGACATTTTTGCCTTCTGAAAAGAAAGTTAAAAAGGAATAAAGATAAATTAACTTTAGAACTTCGGATATCAGAGCTAGACCAATAATAATAACAGCTAAGATATACCGAGTGTCGACTATGGTCCATGAGTTCTTCTAAGTGCTTTGCATGGATTTAAACCTAAAAATAATCCTTTGAAGTGGACCCTATTATTTTTCCATTTTACAAACGAAGTATTAATAACTAAGGACCAGAAAAAAAGAGTTAACAATTTATCCAAGTTCAGAAGGTCAAGATTTGAATTCAGCCTATTTGATTCAAGAGTCTGTATCCTTAAACTATAACTTCCTCTCAGACTAAAATATTTATTCAGCTTTCAGCACTATTACTTATTAGACTTGGTTTTGTCATTTGTAAAATCGGGATAGCATGGCCTACTTTAAAAGGACTGTTATAAAGATTAGTTGAGGGAATGCATGTAAAGCATTTCACAATGTTGGTTTATGGGATGTATTAAATAAAAGAAGCCATTTTACTGTATGTTATGCAATATTTGTGATCAAACAAATATCTCTATATGGACTTAATTTGAATAATATATTCTAAAAATCTCACTTCCTGGAAATCCATTCAAAAGAATTTTTAAAAAAAATTTTGGAAGGACATTCCTAGCAGGTTAAGCATTTTTAGTCAGTTCTTGATGTAGGTTATTATTTGGAATAATACAAAGTCCTCAAATTATTATATTTTTCTGCTTCATTCCAACAGAAACACATGCTCTGAATACGGAACATTCTATTTATTTTTCCCTTCAATGAACATTTACTGAGTACATATAAAGGGGAAGGAATGTGCTGGGCTTTCTTTCTTCTTCGTTTTCTTCCCCCTTCCTGCCTATCTCCCTTCCTTTTCCATCTTTACTTAACAATTAGATCTTTGCAACAATCCTGTAAGGTAGACATTTTTTTCTTTTTAAATTCAGGAATCAAGGCTCTAAATAATTTGCACCATGTCTCATGAATAGAAATGGGATGTAATATTTTTAACTTGTTTTGAGACTTGAGGCTCAGTGTTCTATTCAACAAGCCATGAAATGTTACTAATACAAATAAGTATAATGATGAAAGCTACAAACTGTTGGACACTTACTATGGGACAGATTTATTGCTGGATTATTTGCATACATTTTCTAAGTTAATTCTCAGTAATTCTTGTGATGGACACTTGGGAATCAGTGAGCAACTCTCTTTGCTCACCATTTTATCGTATGATCTGGGGTCTTTGGTCATTTGCATTACTTTTGTTCAGAGTGACCTTTACTTGATTTATTTGCTTCCCAGAATCCTCTATTACTCATGTATGAGGAGCAACATGCTTATAATTCAGGAGTAAATTTGGTCATCAACTCTGACTCTTCAGAGTGTGCTGGCTTTCGTGCTGGCTTTCTGCAGGACTGGTTTCTATCACAGCTAGAACATCTTTTGTCAACACTCAGGCTGATTAAATTGCACGATTATGATGTTTTCAGACCCTAAATGAAAGTGATGCATCCTTTTTCTTTTAGTGGCTTCGTAAAAGTCAAATGTTTAATCTCAGGAGGAAATTTAGAAGATGGAAGTAAAACCTTAATGAGATGCGACATAAATAATAGAAGTCCTTTTGCATGAAATGACTTGTGATGGGGTTTTTTTTCAAAGAAATAAACTACGAAATAGAGCATTTTAGAAATCTAAAATACACTCGTAAACACTGTACTTTAAAATTATAAAATTATAGTGTCAATAATACCAAACATTTAGTAAATAGGAGTTAGACAACCAGTATCTGTATAAATGTTATTTTTCCAAAACACTAGAAATGCATCACCAAACCAAAAACAAACAAACAAACATTTTTTAAAATTATATGACTACTTCCAAATCTTTTAGTCCACAAACCCTGAGAAGTTACTGCACCACAACAAAAAGAAGGATTCTTTCTAGTCCTTTATCTAGACTTTTGTGCAATATTGCCACCTCTTCCACTCACGTTACCCATCCACGTGCACCTGTGTGCTCAGATATGCCAGCCATTGTTTCTTCCACTGCTTGTTACAGAGAAGGTACTCAAGAACTGGTAGCCATTCTCAAGGTATCATTCTTCTTATTAAATAAAAATGTAGATGACAAAGGGAAAAGAGTAATCCTGGGTTGTTAAAATACTACCGGGAAATCTATAATTTAATACCATTTCACTTTACTTTTTTAGCCACTCCAAAATGCTCTCATTTATTAGCTTAGAACTAATGTAACAAAATGAATTATGTTGTGTCTCCAAAGAATATTTTGCTAAGTGCCTGGGCTGTATATAACATTGTAGTAAATGTTGAATGCATGAGGTGAGTGAGAGATGAATGGTGATATTTGGCTTTTGCTTCCCAAGTATAGATCTTATCCCAGATATAGATAATTATTGTTGGTTTATGTTAATTAGACTTGCAGATTTAGGTCCCTCAGGATAGACACATACTTTTGTGGGAGATTTTTATGAATGTTGCCTTATAAATTTAAATCAGATTATGTGCCAAAGGAGAGTGATAAGATGTGGTTATCGGCTGAAAGAAAAATATTAACCTAGATTTTCTTGGTCTTGGTACTGATTTTGAATAAGTCATCAATAGTTAATTATAAAGAATCAATCCACTGTGTCAGATTTATGGATAAATGCAGCTACTCCTCCCATTTCTGGGCTTGTCTGGCTAGCAGGTCTTCTCTTTTTTCCTTCCTTCCTTCCTTCCTCCCTTCCTCCTTTCCTTCCTTCCTTCCTTCCTTCCTTCCTTCCTTCCTTCCTTCCTTCCTTCTTTTCCTGTCCTTTCTCCTGCTTCCCTCCCTCTCTCCCTTCCTTCCTTCCCTTTTTTTTCACCATCTCTCCAACTCTCCCCCAATGGACTTCTTCTTTTCCACTACATGTTGCATTACCCTATGGCTAGTTATAAGCCCAGTTATAACCCTAGTTAGAGTAGACCCAGGATGCAGGGAACATAAAGCTCAAAATTGCCATCAATTGTGGCATTGATGCCCTCAACAAGCCAAGGCACCCTCACAACTGAGCTCCTAAGAATTCACTGATATTATCTATTGATGCCAATCCATCATTTAATGGTAACAAAGACATCTGCATGTTAGCCACGGATGTGTGGCCCCCTTCTGCCTCTGGATTTCCCTCTTCTGACATTAACAAGTTCCCCTTGCATGACCTAGGAGGCAATATGGTGCTATGGGGAAGTGTGCAGCATGATGAAAGACAGGCTGCTGAACTCCAGTCCTGGCTCACCATGTGCTGACCTGTGTGACCATTAGCAGTTACTTAAAATATCCAGGCCTTTATTATACCATCTGTAATATGGGATAGCAATAGTACACATGTCTATCTCCCAGGGCTGTTGCAAACTTTAGATGAATTTATGCTAATAAAAACTCAGTTCCCTGGGATGTGAGACTTTCAATGCTAAAACCAGGGCAGTCTCAGGGAAACTGGAAGTGTGGGAACTTCCTCTGTGCAAGGTGCAATGCTCAGCATTTCGTGTATATTAACCTATTTTATCTTTGCAGCAAGCCTGTGTGACTCTTGAGGTTTTAGCCCTGAAAGTTCCGTGTTTTGGAAGACCCCCACCTGCACAAAGTGAGACAGCTGATCACTCTAGCAGTCACTAATTATCCACTATTATTCTTTTCATTCTTATGGCTATTATTAATGTTTTTACCATAGTGCCAAAGACAAAATAAACAATAAATATTATATTTTCGTGGCTTCCATTTGTAATATTGCTATTTTACTCATAAATTCGCTGGTATCTTCTGCTCTTTTATCCTCCTTCTTAATCACTCCTTTCCATTCTGTTCCGTCAAAACTCAGATGTGATCCCATGTGGTGACCCCAAACATGCCTTTTCTATGTCATGTCTTTTCTGTACTTAGAAACTTCCACAGCAGCTAAAATCTCCCATGCAAACCTCAGTAAAGGAACTGAGGTCAAAGATTGTCATTGAAATGAAAGTATTTTCCTTTATATGTGACGTGTTATATATTATGAAGTCTCAACAAGAATAGGGAAAATAAAACCCCCAAGAACTCTTAGAATATTATTTGTGTTCTGCTAATATTTTCCTTTGTATTAGTCAAAACAACCATGTTTTTTTTCCCCATAGCAAAGTAGTCTAACAATGGAGAAGAGTGTCTTTTAAAAGACTAAATGAGTGAACTCTATTCTTTTTGTTAAATTATCCTAATCTAAAACCAGGTTGCCTGATTAAAATAAGTCTTCTTTGCTACCTTCTATCATTTCAAGAAAAAGGTCGCCTTAACACTTACTTTCTCTTACCATCTTTTATGTAGAGTGTGTGGGGGGGTGAGTTATTTACGCAGGTGTAGTTCCACATTATGGGAACTATGAGAGCCCAACTCTTATTGTTTTTTAATGCTGCCAACTGTGTTGTCCTTGAACTCTTGCTTTTCCTAGAATGTAGAACATTCCCCCAGTTCCTGGTTTAGCCATTAGTGTCATGCCTTGATGCTACATCCTCTGAAATCATATTCAAAGGAGTGTTGGTGTTTAGAACCCATTTGTAATCTCATTTCATTTAGAAATAAGTGCAGAAGGTAAAACGGTATCAGTAGGAAAAAATCACTAATGTCTCTCTTATTATTTATCTTATGCATAAAGGGATTTCCTGTTGTTGGATTATAATGTTTGCCTATTGGGTGGTCTTTATTCGACTTCATTACCTCCCCCATAAATTAAACTAAAATTCTTGGTGATATTTTCAATTTGATACATGAAATTTTGAAAGATATCATAAATGGTATTAAGCCCTAATTATATGTGTCTGTGATGTTTAATATAGCTAATTCTGATGGAGTTTCTACCTTTTGTGGAACACTATGAATGGGATATTATGAATATTTTTATTACATAAGGGACTTTTTATAATAACAGAAAGTCTTGCAATCCCTATTACCATCTTCTCTTCTGTATAACAAATGACTGAGTAAAACTTGTGACTAAAAATATAGGTGAATCTCTATTTTTCAGGGTATTCATAACTTATTATAAAGTTCTTTTAAAAATTTTTAAGGAAACCGTGAACTTCTACTCCTTTAACAAAGCAAAGAAAACCAACACTGACATCAGCTAATGCCATTTGATTCGGGTTTTGTTTGGTCAAACTTAGGGTGATCAATCATCCCAGTTTTCCTGGGTCTGTCCCAATGTTAGCACAGAAATATGTCCTGGGAAAACCCTCCCTTCTAAGAAAAATGAGAGGGTTGGTCACACTAATTTTGATAGTACTGATGAACAGAGAGTAGAAGAGACAATGAAGAAAAAGATGTGCATATCTCCTTTTAACCTGAGGCTGACTTTTAAAGACATATACCATTTAACTGGTTCTTGAAAAACTGATTTGTGGATAGATGATAAGCCCAGGGCTCTTGGAGAGGAGGAGGGGAGGATGAAAACTCTGTCTCTTTATAGTGACTCCAACACCTGTTCAATATGCTTTCGTGTATTTTCTTTTGAGCATTTACTGTTGACTCCTAAGTGGCCCACCTAATAGCTTCTTCAAGGTCATGCAATAAGACTATTGAGATCATCTAAAGCATTATTCCCTATGGCCATTAGATGAGGTCCAATTTTCTCAGCATGATATTCCTGAGAACTGCACTTCCTTCACTTTCAGGATTGAAGAAAAGAAACTGTCCATATATTTCCCTAAAAATGGCTTTTGCAAGGATACAGAGGAGTAAAAATGACAATTTTAACCCAATGTGCTACCATAGATATGAATGCTACTTGTATAATTGACTATCATATTTTTAACTTTCATCCTCTACTTTAGGATTTTCTCTGTGCGTGTGTGTATGTGTGTGTGTATGTGTGTGTGTGTATGTGTGTGTGTATGTTGTTTTAGTGGAATTTCATCCCTTTTCCTCTGTTCTTTGCTCCCCTTCCCTTGCTCAGTTACCATGGGAACATCTCTGCCACACTAGGAAGGGCTGGAGGTTAGTGACATGGAGCAGTGAGTTTTGAAGTTAGTTTGTGCCTTGGTTTTGAAGTGTTTGCTAGGGTCTCATATATATAGGAAACTGTGTGATAGTTATCCTGCCATCAACTCTACACGGCATGTCAATTATTCTTAAAATGAGCAAAAGCCCTGGGGAGGTGAGCCCTACTATTTTCATTTCCTGCAAGCTAAGCCTCAGTATTTCCTTTAAATTAAACAAAAATAATGGGAAATGTTGTCCCTGAATGTTCAAATTGGGCTGGGAACAAAAAGCCAAAGGCTGTTAAAAGAAACTATACTAAAAGAAGTGATGATATCTTTGGGGCCTGTATGATGTCATGTGAATAGTGTTTATTTTGTTTTGCTAACGTTATTTTAATTAAAAATACCCCAAAGCCTTCCCTCCATCCTCTTTGCTGAACTGTTTACCATCATATGCTGCCATGAGTCCATGGAAAGGCTAACCCTCCTGATGTTCTCTTCCTTATCCTTGCATCCTTAAGGATGTGACTTAAAACAGACAAAAAAAATCCTGTTATTTTTCTCAAATAAGGCAAAGGGAAAGTAAGTCAAATAAGTCACTCCGATGCAGGAAGTTAATGGGAGATGAGAGAAGACTACAGTTACAACTCCCATAATACACTAATGTATATTTAATATACCACCTTGATTTGTGGCCTCAAGTTAAATAACTGCATATGTTTACAGCGTTATTCTTTTCATAATCTTGCTAGCTTCAATGGGAGAATATTTGTATTAGTTTCCATAATTGAAAATGCCAAGCGCCTATTTTCCTCTACTGAATATTGTGGTTTTACACACAGTTCTTCTAATACATATCTGTTCTCATTAATTCTAATTGCTTTATAAGGAAATTAAATATTTTCCCATTTTTCTGCTTTGTGGAAGTCACCTTCAGAGTTAGGGTAGGGGTGACTGTTCTCGCCAATTTTTAAGTAACTGACTTGCAAGAGTGAGTCCCTACAGAGCTATTTTGTGTGTAGTTTCCCTCTGGGTGCAGAATGTGAGAAAGTAAATGCAATGCATTTCAGAGTAGTAGTTTGCTCTAATAATTAGCATCATAGTACCCTGTGTGGTTGGCAGCCTGTTGAGGTCTAGAAATCTACATTTAATGTGGATTTTTCTATGTTGTCCTACTAGACTAATTACATGCGTAATTCCTAGGTTTGAGCAAAAGAGTTACTCTTTTTCAGAACAAACATCTGTAACATTTCATAGATCATTGCTCTTTTTCTTGTCTTCGAAGGTTATTCCAATATCTATTCATTCATTCTATACACATTTATTAAGTATCTACTGTGTGCCAATGTTACAGAGGTGTTAGGTGTAACCTTGGCCCTTAAACCAACTTTTTGCAGGTTATGCTGAAAGTTGGATGCTCAGTAAGCAACTCACGTGCCTTAAGAAATAGTTGATCAAACATTGAAGGTAAAATGGTTTATGGAATTTTTAATTATTTATTTCTTCTTTAAAAATGATCACATACATTTCAGATAAATACTCCAATATGGCTAAATTATATTTCCTAGATAAACACAGAAGCCAAGAGAATAAATGGGTGGGAGACACATTTATTAGGCCATTCTGTTATCAAGTGGTGTGACCTTGACAAATTTACCTAACCTCTTGGAATCTCAGTATCCTCATTTATAAAGTGAGGGCATAACCTGTTATGAAGGTTAAGATGATATGTGAAAAATCTGGGCAATAGTAGCTGCTCAATAAATGGTAGAGGTTTTCATAGGTATTTAGACGACTGTAGGATGTAGAAAAGAATATCCTGCAAACTCTAGTCTTTTAAATATGAATGAGGAAGAGGAATCACCTGGATTTATGTGATTAAAGCTGATAGCTGTGATCACACTGTGAAGAGAAGATAGTTCTTCTCTGGAGAGTAATTCGATTACAGAGACATTACTTTAAAGAAGTAATATGCTAAATGAAATCACTAGTGGCTGAAAGTGTTAACATTCTGGGAAAGGAGCCATTTACTCCCTTCACCTCTAAGATAAAGCACAATGAACACATGTATTTAATAAACTGTGATAGCTGGTGCCGGTTTACTGGGGTATTGGTAAGCTCTCCTCAACTCATTTTTTTTCTCTCAGCTTTTCATTTCTAACCCCCCATGTTTTGTTAGAATCAGTTAATATAATACTGAGTCCAGCAGACTGCATTGCTTGCTATAAATAGAATGCTTCCTCCCCTCTTCCACCCCTCACCATACAATTAATAAAAAGTAAGCTTATCCAGTACTCTTTCAAATGGGCTAAATTGGAGGACAAAGAAGTGACCCACACGAAATGTTTAGCACAACAATATGGTTGGTGATGATCGATGACTTCGAGAGCACTGACCAGATAGAAGGGAACAGTGCATTTTTATTTGGATTGTAGCTATTAAGATTCCAAGAATCCAGGAGAATGCAATAGAAGAGCTCAAGATACTAGCCAGTATGGCTGAGATCTAAGACTTAAATTCTTTTTATGGTTTAATTTTTAAGTCTTTCAGTAGTTTTACAAATGTAAGATCCTCAAGGCAAAGAGTGTACCTTTTACACTATTAACTCCATTAATACTTTTAAAGAAATATAATAAACAATTGTTTTGGCTATATAGTTATCTTTGGAGTCACTCATCTCTCCTCCAATTTAGCCTATTTGGAACAGTACTGGTAATCTCAATAAACTAATACAATTGTGAGCTTAATTGTCTGAATATTGGGGGGAAAAATAAATGTATTTAACCTAAATACAAAAATCTGCAGGAAAAAAAAGATCAGACAGAGACAATATGAACATGGGTTTGCTACATAACTTGCTCCCAAACAGGACCCAACCAGAAAAATGGAACCTATATTTTATAGAAGAACATTTCTTGGAGATTATCTTTACATAATTGTGAAAGAAAGAGAAGATTATGTGAGACAAATGCCAAGAAGTCAGACCCAGGCTCCAGGTACAAGGATATAAGCAAGGTGGAGTTCATCAGTTCTCCTGCTGCTGTTAAACTGAACTTTATCCCCAGAACTTCAATGCAGTTCCAACAGCAGCGTTGACTTTCTTGTGACCGGATTAGTGAGTTGAACAGCATATACCTTTATTTCAGAAAGATGCAGAATAACATTTCCATGCAGAGTGTTGGCAGAATAAGGTGTGGATTTGAGCAATAGATAAAAACACAGAGGGGGTATATTCAGCTGTATATGATAGATGGAAATGATGAGTGACCATTTAGAATTGTCTTTTTTAGTATATCCTAGAGCAATCTGGCTCTTTTAGATTGAAATATCTGTCAGAAGCTACGTACCAGTTTGATTGATCTCAACATTAAGATGTCTCTACATATTCTCCCTCATCTCTCCCCTTTTGGCTGAATAGCTATAATTAGCGTGATGCTCCTTGGTGAGGCAGAAGACCAGCTGAAAAAACAACCAAGTACTCAGCAACAGCTCAAAACAGTTAAAGAGCTTCTTCCCCACTTGCCACTATCTTAAATGATATCTACCTTTCCTCCTCCTACTTTCTTAAAAAAAACAAAAAAATCCAAACAGAAAGGAGAACTCTGAAGACAAATTATTCCTTTAAAATCATCATTTTATATCATATCAAAGAGTACTTGTGATAGCACCACTCCAAGCAGATTGGAAGAATGATATTTTGATTCCAACTCCTGGCATAGAATATTTTAGTGTGTATTGCTTTAGGGAGCTTGTGACAATAGAATCCTTTTTAATCTAACACCATTTTCAACTCTTCTTGCCCATATTGTGATAAGAAATTTATCCTGGCCCAGGTTTCCCTCCTTTGATAATGGGCTATGTGGGTATAGAGAAATGTTGATGCAGTGGTCTGACATCTATCATTTTGACACCTCCTCTTTCGCAGATGCAGAGGATAATGGGTGCTTGGGGTCCATAAAACCTTGGGGAAGAGTGTCAGCAGTCAGTTTGCATGGACCCAGGGGTGGTCGTTTCTATGTTGGTACTGTGGCCATGTCTCTATGGCCATCATTCTTTCTTCCTCTTCTCATTTCTTTTCATTTTCCTTCAATAGTCTCTCATTTGTTGCTTCAATTCACTTCATTTCTCTCCATTTCGTTCCCTTTTTCCTATCTTCCACAATTCTGGATAAAATTATGGCGTGCCTTGAAATATCCTCTTTTTTGTCCTTGATTACTTTCAATGGTTCTAATAACCCCATTGGAAGTCTGGGGATTAGGCTGTGAGAGTCAACAGAAATGGAAAGCTTATATTCACCCTTCATGAGGATAATACAAAAATGTTATTATGTATGCCTATTTCTAAAAGTTTGTTTCTTCTTAATTCACTTCCAAGTATAGGATGCTTCCCATGTGCCTGGGAATTAGTTAACTCATTCATAACTTAAAGACAAGTAATTTCATGCTTTGCTCTTTATAAAGGAAGATTATAAAATGCAAGGGTGCAAGGATTATAAAACCAGCCACAAATTTAGGAAATAAAATTCAATAAGCTTACATTAAACCAAATAAAGGAAAAATTAATAATTAGGTAGTCTCTTTGTAAGTATATAATAATATTCTATTTTCGATAAATCAATTAGGTAAAAATGAAACATTTAGAGAAAATAAATGCAAAGAGAGTACTCAAAAAATGTATCCCTTTTATATATGTTTATATTAAAAGTTGAACATCTTATTAGAATAATGTTTTTTTTAAATTTATTTTTCCTTCCAAGAATACATAGATCTGCAGGTGCTAAATGAGGGTTCTTTGGCTATTGAAAATACAACTTACTTAGATACATTAGTAGACACCCTTTCCCTTCATGGCTGAATATGAGTGCCTCTACTTGCCATTCAAAAATCTCCAAATCCAACACTCGTATATGTCCTGGTACCTGGGAAAAGATTGCATTCTTCAATATTAGACATTTTATTATGTTAATCATTAAAGTTCCAATCAGGCTATATTTTATTTGTCAGATGCCCCTTTGTTCTCTCCTCCTACAACGTTAGCTGACTAGTTATAATTTAAAAGGGAAAAAACTGGAATATCACATTTTCATTTCCTTTGTGGTTCCCTTCATGTGACTGGTTTGAACTGGGAGGTGGGGAATTATGAGCTCTATAGAACAGGATGATTGATTTCTTGGTCCTTGTTTCTCATCGTCTTCATTTCTGGCAGTGATGCCACAGCAGACTGAGAATAAAGAACAGAGCAAGGAAAAGTACAGCATTTTTACTTGGTCCAGCTTATGGGCCAGACACAGAGAAAAGGGTTTGCCTGTGAAGGATGCTGACGTTTCACTTTTTATTCCTTACCCCAAACATATTTATCTGCTGAGTCATTAAACAGGACAAGTGTTGTTTATCTTCTTTGTGTTTGCTGTCTTGCCACAGAAGAGTTTTATCTGTTAAAACATCTTGAATAGATACTCTGTTTAGCATAAATAGCACTAATAGCTTGAGTTTATATGGTGTGTGTTTTTAAGATGCTCCCAAGATGTCATGTGCATAATGTATGTTAAAATTGGTAAGATATTTCCATGAGGGACATTAAGACCAGACAACTTTATGATTACAGGGATAAAATTGAGTTTACTTCAACATGTATTTATTAAACATCTATTATGTGATAAGTGCTATACTAAGGTCTGATAAAAATGATTCAAAATAAATAAGGCAAGGACCCTTCTCTTCAGGACGCCTGTGTGTAAAAGACAAACAGAATGCTATGATTAACACCGAATGAGTTTTAGCCTGGGGTTTTTGGGGTGAGAATCAGAGCACTAATAAATTACTTGTCATGTACTTCTGATTTAGGTCCCTCTCCTTTTGCTCTGTCTTCTTTCCTTCCTAGCTCACTAATTTTTGGAATCTCCTTTCATTTACATTATCTTGATGCTCTTCATTCATTGTTTATTACAATATATAATTCCATCAAGAAGCCCAAAGAATTATAGTGTTTTTACATCATTATTCTCAGTTTAGAGAGAAAGCATGTGCATGGCACAGGGAAGACATCCAAAATGAGTGTGAGCATCGGCCGGAATGTGCTCTCCAGTAGGTATTTGATCAGAGTCACATAGATAATTTTAATTTTTCTAGTAGCAATGTTAAAAATGTAAAAAGAAATAGTTTCTCAATAACTGAATCAATGAGTTCTTAAAATCAGGGTTTTTTTTATTTTAAGATATTAAGGCAATACAAGTGTTTTGTTACATGGATACCTTTTATAATGCTTAAGTTGGGGTTTTTAGTATGCCTATCACCTGAATAATGTTCATTGTACCCAATAGATATGTTGTTACCCCTCCCCTCTTCCCCTAGTTCTTAGTTTTAATTAATTAAAATTAAATAAAATTAGAAATCCAGTTCCTCAGTCTTGCCACTATTCATGAGGCTACTGAATGACCACCCTATTGGACAATACACAGCTAGAATGCACTGCAGGCTGAAGCATGTGCATCATGTTTTGATCTTAACATTTTATTAATTCCTAGTTTTGTTAAAGCTTTGTTAATTTGTCTATCTGTTTACACATGGAAGGGATGATAGAAAGCTAGAGACGATAGAAAGCCTGCCAAGGACTCGGATCAAAAATTCAGATTTCCCAACTCCTGGTTCAGAGCCCTATTCTGCAATATCACATTGAGGGGAAAAAATGTGGGGAAGGAACAAAAAATAAGAGCTAATATTAATGCATCTCAGGCACAGCACCAAAGACCATTATTTATATTATTTTAATTTTGTAAGTAAATAACCCAGCATATATTCTATACTTCTCATTTTACAGATGAGAAAACTGGGAATCAGATAAATAACTCCATCAAGGTCATTAAACTAGTGAGCAGTAGCCCGGGATTTAAGAAAGTTGATACTGATACTTGATTTGATGGTTTAAACCCCACTCTGACAAAGGAATCCAAGAGGGATAGTCCCATGTTTCTGCTGCTTCTGATTTTTGCAAGTCTGTGTTTTGAAGCGAGTCCTTGAGTTGACTCTTGGAACTTCTGAAACATCTGTTGGATACACTGTAAGTAAAAAAAAAAGTGAGGGCTTCTAAAAATTTCCATTATCACTTGGAGCATTATTACCTCAACTCTTATGGGACCTTGCAAGATACAGACTTTAGCAATAAAAGAGCATGTTAGGAAGAGGGTTTCTGTGGAGGCCAGAGTAAGAGGACATATCCTATGTTTTAATTCTAAGTTTGGGAATTTGAGTGACTGTAAACAGAAATTGGTTATAAAAAAAAATTGAGAATATTGGGGCAGACTATTTTATAGGTTCACTACCCCTTAGTCCCTGAAATTAACTTATATTAATTCCACAGCCATTTATTTATTAAGCACCTACTCTTTGCCACAGTTGGTGCTAGGCTATAAATGCATATGAATTATATTTTAATAAGTATAAAATAGTTAAAGGAAAACTCGTATTTCTAATGTTTGCTTTTAGAGACTTTAATCTTTTTTTTAAGTGCCATAAATTGACACAACCTGCTGCTCTGAGTTCAGTGGTTCTTGGCTCATACTGAGTCAATACTCCACATAGCATCATTGCAGTTCCTGACTAATCAAAGGGTAATGAGCTAATCTGTGGTCTCTCCAACTCTGCTACCTTCTGAGCTGTGTTTTTGACCATTCCCTGTACATCTGCATCTTTAATATAGAAAATGAGCAAGGAAAATAAAAGCAGCAGAAAACTTTTCAACTTTCCCCCTAAATATCAGTCACCATTAGAGTTTGGGCTGGAAATAGGAAATCTTATTTAAAACTAAAATGATACCCTGTGAAGATTTCAAACATATTTTTCCATTTAATCCCCATGTCCCATTAGTGAATTTGCTCACATTAAATTTTTGTGGATTCCATGTCCTAGAATAAAAGCAAAATAAGTATGTCAAAAGGACACTCAAATCAGACAAATTCTCTGACAGGAAACTCATTTTGTACAGTCCATTCAAACCACTAGGTATGAAAAATACCTTTCACCATTGGATAATACAACTACAATTTTAGAAAAACAGATAATAGTGAAGTGAAGAAGCAAAAAGATGTGCAAGCAAAGGCAAGAAGAGTGGTTTTGAAAATGGTATTTCAAGAGTTATCGTGATGATGAGCTAGCGCAATGCTATAGGAAGTTTCAAAATTAGGTAGACAATACAACCAAGGTGGGTACAATGGGGCAAGCTTAGAGGGAAGGGTGTACCAATCAGGAAGAGGTGGGCTGACAGGGAAAGAAAACAGTGACTTTAGAATATTTAGAGTATTTGATAGATCCTTCAGCCCATTATATTTTGGCTTCTATGTCAAGGAGGGTGACAGCCATTCATTGCAGAGTTTTATAGGAAAGGTGATCGGTAGTGACTTCAGTGTTATGAAGAACTCTGCAAAGCCCATAAAACGTCCACGGCGTATAACAGATCTTTTATTATGAGTGCTACCTGAAATTAGTTCTTTGAAAAGAAGAATCTCTTGAAACACATTCACATAAAGGCAAAGGTTTGATTACCTGGTGGGTGGAATGAAACAGAGACACTGAAAAATAGCACCAGTGAGAAGGTGAATAAAAATCTTACGAGGACATTTAATTGGAGTGGGAGTAGAACTCCTCTTACAGATCATCAAGGAACCCTGGGGAGGAAGAGATTACTCAGCTGAAGATAGAAAATTCCATTTCTGGCTTGGCCACTGAATGAATGGCTCACTCTTTAGCCTGCGTCACCCAACTTACGTGTGCCTAGGTTTTTCATTGAATAGTCAATATTAATATGATACATTATAACATAAAAATTCACAAGGTTAGGTTAAAGGAATTTTATAGAGAATAATGGAACTGAAAGAGGTCATCTCCCTTGGCCTTGTGCCTCTGTTCTAAATTGACACAAGGTTTAAAATGTTGATTACACAAGTTTTTCCTAATATCCCACTTAAATCGTATAGCAGTTTGGGCCTAATTATTCTTGCGATGCTCATGGTAACATCAGCAGTTGAGCCAGCTTCTCCTTACTTGATGTGACCCCTCAATTTTCCCTTTTCCAATTATTTCTGATCCTTCTCACTTTAATCAGTTTGCTAGATAGTCTCTGTATCCAGTTTAATTTCTCCAGTCTTTTGAAAAATGTGGAGGCTTGAGCCAGACAAAAGCACTTCAGCAAGAACATGACTAATCTTGCAGACAAAGCACGGCTGATAATGTACACCGGTGACGGTAACTAAGAAATAATGACACTGCATTGCTGACTCATAGTCAGCTCATGGGTCACTGTGCTGCCCCCCATTCTGTTGAGATTTCAATATACTTCCATATATTGAGCTTACGTGTTTGTATAGATCCAGGTTTCTTGGGCCAGGTGACCTTCACATACTGTTGGCCTATTTTAGATAACTTAATATTAATCAGGCGCACAAGACAAACATGAAGTAAGGAAAGTCTATCACTGCTGTCCTACCTTGAATTTATTTTCACTCCTGTCTCCAATATTTGGTAAGAAAGAAGAGCTTGAATTTATTAAGTTACTATGAGCTAGACACTGTGTAAGCACTTCGTATGCATGATTGCATTTAATCCTTATGAGAATGAGATGACTGTTATAATCTGTTTTATAGAAGAATAAACTGAGGCTTATGTAAAATAACTTGCCCGGGAAGGTTTGCTGGGTTATTTGACTCCAAAACACATTCTTTTCACTACCATGACTGACGGCTAGCTTGAGGTTACCTCTAACTTTCATTAATAACACAAGTGTATTCTTTTCTCACAAACTTTTTTTTCTATTTCCAATAAAAAATGTGTTCCCACGAGGTGACTTAAATTCATTCACAGTTAGGTATAAATTACAGCAAGAACGGCCAACTTGTACTAAGAGTCTAATGTATCCTAAGCTCTATGCCAGATACTATACATGCATTATCTTTAATCTTTGTAATAATCCTGCAAAATAGGTCTTACTCTGTTTTATAGACCAAAACCCCAAGATTTTGAGAACTCAGATAACTTCCATAAAGTCATACAGGGATGTAGAAATTGTTTCAGCTAATGAGGCTTAGTGCTATCTCTATCACATTGTGTGTGGAAAATGTCAACATTAAATAAATATTTTTCTAACTGTTCCACATATCAAGCAGTAGGGAAAGAATATGACAAATCAGGTGTGCTTTGCTATCGGTTCTGAAAACACGTGGCTGATACATAGTCCATCCGCTCATGAAGCTAGCATTGTTCACGTTTTTCCTACCCTTTAGTCATCTATTTGTAAGGAAGAAATTACTTACACACAACATACCATTTTGAAATGTAGAATAAAAGCACACAGGAAGTGAGGGTGACAGACCATGTGATTCAGCCTCCTGCCTTCTGGCAGACACTGGGTTATTTCTTTTAGATGGATCCACAGGGATATGTATTTACATAAAATATATATTTTTTCAAATCCAGACCTTGTCCTACAAACATGCTTGATTACCACTAACTTAAGCGACCATCAGCAAGGTTTATACCTGATGGATATAATCCAATAAAGGTCATCTTTCTTTGAGAGATTGTATTTAATGAAAGAATAGTATCTAAAGCCTTCCTACATTTTAGGTGTATCTAGTCTGGAAGGAAACCCACTCACATGGTTTTATAAATCAAAGTAGTAAAACAGGGCCCTTATTTCACAGGCACCAGGAATTTTCTCTGGATCGATCTATCCACATAAGATCTAGCAATGATCAGTGTAGACCATTGGACAGCAGTGAAAATATTTGTTGGTGGGGAAAAGTCTCATGTGCCGTCACAGTAATGATATTGCTCATTCGTTTTGAGGAAAAATAAAACACAGAATGCACACCAATGCCATTTTCACTATAGATACATGTTGATTCCACTTGAAATAGACAGGACACTGAATTCATTGAACTTTAAATGGGATGTTAAATGACTAAACCTTTAGAATCAGTCTGCTAAATATCTTTTTAAATGATTTTTCATTTTACTTTATTTGTTGAACAATTTATATGCAAATATAGTGGGTCATTTTAGCAATGTTTATAAAGCATTTATATCAACACATGCACATGTCATCAAACCCACCTGTACTGACTTAATTCACATAGAGAAAAAGAAGGAGAGTGTGCAAGCTCACACACCAGCTTATTGAAGTTGTGAAGGTGAAATCAATGGACTGCTTGAGACTTTAACTCAGTATATTAAAGTGGGATTTGTTTACATTTTGAAACTAGGTTCCTAAAGGGTTTAAAGCATTCTCAAAGATTGATTAGAATGATAAATTTTGGCACACAGGGTCTCTGTTCTTATAGCTTTCCCCTCAGCAGTTCATACTTCTCTACAACACACGTCTTCATCATTTCTTCTTTTCTCTCTGATGGAATGAAAATAATTTCCAAGGTCAGGTTCTATTTCTCAAGAGCTGTTCCCCAAGGAGATGCAGGCATCTTCTTAATTTATTATATCTTATAATAATCTCTCATAGGAAAAGTAAAAGCAAATTAAAACCACACAGAGATAGTGCCTGAATGTACATTAGACTTGTCTACCACTGGCTCTTTGTAAAAAGAGCAGAAATGCTCCTCTCTTGGTAGTCAATTTTATTGATCATGCAATATAATATTTTAAATTCTCTGCTGGTTTCTATGCTCTTGTTAGTCAAAGTGCACTTGGATGTGTGAATGATTTTAATATGATAGTAGCTTAAAGCAAAAATTATTAGGAAAATGAATATTCTGAAATCGCCATTTTTCTCTTCTACTTCCCCATGACCAAAGAAACTCCACATATCATTCATTTCAAATAAGACATAGGCTGTGTTTTTACTATTCATTATTTTTATCATGCATATCACTGCTCCTTCATTAGCAGATATAATTAAGGAGTAGCTATGACTTTATTCTGGAAAAAAATATTTTAGTGGTATCTGCTAAGATGTTGCCCTTTACAAATACAACAAAAAAAAGACCTTAAGTTTTTTTTTTCCATTTTAAGTGAATAAACTACCTTTCTTTTTTAATTCTGTGAATCTGACATGTCTCATCAACACCCCAAATTACTCTCAGCAAATCCAAATCATCTACTGATGAATGAGATGCTCGTGTTGAATTCTGACATGGCATGCTCTTTCTCATACAGAGGACTATCTAGACTCTTTTAAATGGAGTTGGTATTGCTAGGACCTGCATCTATCTCCTAAGCAAAGATGCAAATTCTTACAATTGAAGAAATACCAGTGAAGTTTACATTATTGCCCTCATTACACAAATGCTCTTGGAAAACACTCTATAACATTCCAATTATGTTCCAGGAAAAAAAAGGAAACTGAATGAAAAGCAATCCCAGAATATTTGACTAGGCTGGTAATAGATGCTGAACAATATATAATTGTAAGAAGTGTGGCTAAATGATAAAAATAAACTATTTGTTAAAGAAATGAAAACATGGCAATGAAATATTCTGGAAAGCGATTTAGCTTCCTACATTACTTCTTCATTACTTGATTATTTTACTGTTTCATTTCTATTTACATACCAAGTTGATTCTTTTGCATCTGGATTTTGCACAATTCTTTCAATAATGTACGGTTCAGTGGCTATAATTACAGGATTGTTAAAGTTCACATTTTGCTATTCATCTTGTTATCTCTAGTAATGGAAGGTTGGAATAAATGCACATAATTACACAGTTGGTCTTAAATTATTTTTATATTGCTCTTGCCAGGATACACTCGAAAAGCAACATTTATTCTCTAAGATTTATTTTTGGTGGTCATGGTTCTAGCAAAATAAAAGTAATAAATACATAAATGGACTGATCCCATGAGCTTACTATCTATAGTTTTTCAAATTAATTCTAAGCCATTCATCTCTCTGAGCATGCTGGGGGCAGGAGGCCTATAGAATCTATGGGAGAAAATGTATTATGTTTTAGAACTCTGATAAAAGGTAAATTTCCCTCATGATATATTTATCATTTGATTTATCATTCTACCTATCTATAGCAAACTAACTCAGCAACTTATAGATCTGTGGGTCAACTTACCATACAGGTGTCAAATAAGTTTGATTTCAATCTAAAGTAATACCATGCCGTGTACTATCATGACAGTAAGGTAAATATTTTTGTTTGAATTATACTGGAAATAATTGTATTATACTTTATTTATAGCACTCAAATCATTCTGTAAAAGTTTTAGCAGCATTCCCAAAAATCCAAAGTGTACATTTTTTCAAGAATGTATTGAGTGCCTATGATGTGCCAGGGGTTGGGTTATATATCAAAAACAGTGTTATCAAAAACCCGTGTGATCCTCCAAAGTTAAATGGGAACTCATTTTACCTTTAGGGAGGTTCAGAGAGTTAAATTATTTACCTACGGTCACTCAGCTAGTCACAAGAAGAGGAGGGGTTAAAATCTACTTCCTCCAATTATATAATCAGTCAATGTTCTCCTACTAACCAGTAATATCAAGTTGCGTGTATGTGTGTGCGTGTGTGTGTGTGTGTGTGTTTTCCTTAAACGTAGAACTATATCCCCCACCATACACACACATACTATTTTTCATAGAACAAAGTTTGGGGTAAATGGTCTTTAGATAAGCATACTCTTTTGACTCTCCAGTGAAATGACATAGAAAAGATGAGCAGTGGATTCTGGAGCTCTCCTCCTAATGTCTCATGAGCATCCTTGGTTTGCTGTTTTGTGACCTAAGAGTTAAAAAGGAGAACATGTGTCTGTGTCCCAGTGGGACATGCACTTGTTACACATCAGTGGCCATGCAATCAGCGCCTCACAGCTCATCTTTCTCTTTAGGGTGGCTGTGTTGTTCTTCCGATGAATAGCTTGCCCTGGAGAGAAATACTGCCTCAATATTAAGATTGGATTCGTTTTTACACTGCCCCATTTTATCACAAAATTTAAATCCCTTAGCAATCTACTTCCCAATCTTCCCCAGGCATAATATTCAGTTTCATAAATGGTTTGTATGCCATTAGTTCTCATCAGTATGTAAAAACTAGAAGGAATTTTTAAAAGTCCGTTCATCTTAGTTAAGAGATGAAATTCAGTCTGATGACAAAAGAGCATTGTTAGAAGTTTCTAAATCCCAACCAAGCCATTCTGTTTCAAAATGTAGGAGCATGGTTGAAAGAAGAAATCTTAAAAAAAAAATAATTAACTGAATATATGTGTGAGAGACAGAAAAATATACATATATTATAAAATACATGTATATATGAAGCTTCATGTAGTATATCACAAGATCCCCCTATATATTTGCCTCCTAAAACAATTCTTCTACAAACTGTTACTTCCTTGATCCATTATCTCCCTAGCTCTGATCATGTGAATATCAAACAAATGAATATGTTTTTGGTACAATTGGATTCATTCACCTGGAAATGTGGAGTCTATTCCTCCCTTCAAATCCTCAACCTCCAATTAATTGGTTGTAAAGCTGACTGCATCTCTGATTCTCTAAGAAGCACAGAAGAGAAAGAAATGGGAAACAAGCTAGCAGCTCATTACATGCATTCAAACGGTTTCCTTTGACGGGAGACTTGTTCCTGGGGTAGATGATGTCACTGATGAGGCTGCAAACATAGGAACAGTGTAAGGGTAAGATCCTTTTTAATTTTGTTTTCAAAACTATCAAGCTCAATTTTTTAGAATTAAAAATTTCAGTTACTATGACTGAAATACATTATCTAACACATTAGATACAATGTATTTTTTTAAAGGCTGGGAGCTCTCAAAGTTTTGGGATATTTTGTATTTGCTATGTACACGACTCTGACGAATATGGATGGATGGATGTGAAGTGTTCCATTCTGAATGCACCGATGCCAGTCAGATTTATACCCAAGTAGCAAAGATGTTGATGCAATGCAATCCTATTAATCTAACATACTGCTTTTCTATATTAGAACTACTCAGAAGCTACCTTTTAGTTCTAGTTACTTTAAATCTCCAATATTGAGCTATCAAATTTTCTTTTATGATACAAAAACTGCTAAGTGGAAGATACTTGAATGTTCCATTGGCTGACTGACAAGTGTTTATTAGACACTTACTCTGTGCCCAACACAATGATAAACATTCTCAGAGATAGTGTGGAAGTTAATGCAGGATTCCTGGCTTCCAGAAACATGATGTTTATTTAAGGAGAGATAAGAACATGTGAAGAAATTAAGTTTCATATAATATCTTAAGATCCTGAGTTTAGTACTCCGGTGGTGGTGTTTTCTATCAAGAAATTTTGCATAGACTATATGCAATTTAGCTTTTCATTATACAAGCAATTGCATGAAAAATAAATTTGAAAAAGCACAACCCTGATAATGATCAGAACCTCTGAAATGTCTGGAACGTTCTGTGACGATTTTGTATTTTCGGTTTGAGTGGCTGACATGGTGGAGGGTGTAGAGTGGCGTTGTTTTTGAGATATCCATTGTTCAGGGTTTTGTATCAAGAAAAACATGTTTCAGTACGGCAAGTGTCCCGCTGTGGACTTGTATCGGCATTCAACAAGTGTCTGGTAAATTAATAAATGAACGAGAGAGTGGGTTCTGAAGCAAAGATGAGCTATGAAGAAGTGGGGAGTTGTAAAGAACAGGTTTAGTCTAGCATATAAAGAGTTAAACAGTTTAAAATGTGGCTTTGGTTCAATAATCTATTAGTTACACTCTCAAAAGTTGTCCTCAACTGAAATCAGTTTGGGTACTTTATTATATAAAGTCCACTGTCATTCGGAAGAGAGTCGTGCACTTGGCTTAATGAACCCTTCTAATATTCAATTCCATTTTACTCATTCTCAAAACAAACCAGATGCCCCATGATGTGCCCACTGTTCTTTTACTAATGTGTCATCTTTGGTGCCTTCATTACCAATTTCTTTCATTTGACATGCAAAGATCCTTTTTCTTGGCTCATCCCAAAGAAAAAGTGGCTGGGCGAATGTTCTCCTGAGACAGTGTTGATGACTCTGGCGCACAGAACACTACGATTTGCTGCTTCCTCACAGTCACCCTAATGTTGGCTAAGGTGCAAAGAGAAACCCAGAGGCCTCACTGCATCCAGAAGCAGTCATCAGGGATGACCGCCATCTGATCCCTCCTGCTGGGTGCCTGATTAAAACTGAGTGTCAGGGAAGAGCCTGGTGGATCTGTCATCGGCTTTCTTGTTCAGATGTCAGAGTATCATCACTGGAAGGAGAAAATGTGAATTGTGAAAATAAATAGTGCAGACAGAAGGGTTGGAAGTACAGAGGAGTGTTCCTATGGCACTTTATATGAAGCTCTGTTACGGTGCATACGATAGTGTGTTGTCAGTGTGTGTTTACGTGTCTGTTTCCCCTTTAAACTGTGAAATTTAGCAAAGCAGGGTCCATGTCTGATTCATCTTTATTCATAGTACCTAGCAAAGGTCAATACATATAGAAAGCATTTAACAATCACTATTCATTTATTTTTTTTAATAAATAGATAATGATTAAAGTTTTCATCTCTTGATTGTGGAGGCTAAACCATTGTGAGCCCATTGACATCCTGAAATACTAGCTGAACAAGAGAATAAATAAATAGATGAAAAATAACCCTGAAAGGCCAAGCTTAAATCACTATTTAGGTTTCCAAGTTGCTGCTATATGTGGTCTTTTGTTTTGGGTTGATTGCAGGGACCAAAGAAGTACTTCCCAAGGTGTAGTACTTTTTCTGCTTAATTCTCTGTGGACTACAGGTACCTTTTACTTCTCTCCTTTCTCGATTTTTAGCTGCTGGCTATTCAACAGCTAGCCTTGTTTAAAAAATGTACTTACTTCTTTCTAATTTTTTTCTAAAAGATTTTTTTTCAGGACAAAAATTTAACCTACTTGAGAGCAATTTTTTTTCTTAAAATCACCTCTGAGCTGAGTGCACTGTAGTCTCTAGAATGATTTTGGTAAATCTTTAAGCGTAGGTGGTCATTGTGTGCAACGGCATTTTCTGTTGAGTGAAGATGAACAGTAGGATGAAGATCTCTTGCTAGGATGTGCAGGAGTGTGAGCATTAGGCCTAAGGTGCATTCTGGAATGTGTTTGTGGGAGGTGAACATGGAGGTTAAATGCTTCTGGGAGGCCTGGGTCCCTGGGGTTCTGCCCGTGTTTGTATGACAGCTGCTTCCACGGTAACATGGCAGGTGCATGGCTGAGGATCTGCCCACTTCCTGCAAGTGGACACTCTCGCTTGTATCTAAAAGGCCTCTCCTGTGATACTGGAGTGCCTCTGACAGCCTTTCAGAGCCGTGATGGCAGGACTGTAGCTTCATGGCAGGGAACTGTTATCTTTTAAAATGCCGCTGATTTCAGCTGTAACCATAACCATTTTATTTTGTCAAAGGGGAGAGATTCAGAATTCATGGACGTGAGAGACTGCCATGATGAGGCAAACTGGGGAGAGTTCAGTTGGCTGTTTGGCCACTTTCCCCCCATTCTAATTCTCCTTTCCATAAAACAAACATACTTTCCAATTTCTGCCAAAAAACCCTTTTCTAAATACTGGTCTTCCATTTTTTTCCCTTCACATTCCATTATTATTCCTACTGAACGGTAGAAGCACAATATCTACAAAGTACATTCTCTGGGTGTAAGGCATATATGTAAATGGGAATACTGTAGAGCTAAAAAGAAAAACAATGTTGGGTTCCTGGCTGTCCTCTGAAATGGGACCTTCTAAGCCTCAGAGTTTGTTCAGCAGTGTTTTTCCAACCAAAAGGATGAGCCCATCTGAGAAACATCCTTAAGGGGTAACACCATTGCATTGGGGAGGGGCCCAGAGACATAGATATTAGTTCCCACATAATCTGTGTGTGTGGTAGTTGTGCAGACTTCTTTAGGTTGCTATTTACTCTTTGAGGCTGGAAGGGTGGTGAGGAAAGGATTATGCACTTGCGAGTCCAGTACTTGTCCCACTGTGGACACAGAGGCAGGTGGGTGAGGGGTGGTACTGGTCTCCAGCTACAGTCACTTTACAAAAAAGTGTGCTCCAACGTTCTATTAGGTGTTAACATGCATTTTAAGAAAAACATGTTTCCTAATTAAATCAGTTTGTAAAACTTTCGGGTAAACACAATTAGTTTATTCATTCTGTTGTGTTTTTTTATGATAGGATCCCCTCAGAATTCTTAATATGATATTGTGTTCTGTGTATTTCCAAAAGGAAGGATATGTAGCATTTTTCAAATTTATTTGAACGTGAAATGCCTTTGGGACATAATATCTTTAAAGGCCACTGTTCCTTGAAAGACTTTGTGAAACGTTGAACTGTATGATCTCCAAAAGTTCTTGAATTCTCCATTATCATAAGAATAACTGGCACTTCCAAACCTCTGCCCTTATCTGTAGAGCTTTAACTCTAGCTGCCTCCTCGACTTTGTCTCTTATGTTTCTTTTTCTTTGAAGAAGATGAACCCTGGCTGCCCTCTCAGTACCCCTGAAAAATGAGAAATTGTTTTTTCCCTTCTTTGTACAGTGGAGTCTATATAAACTTCGTCATTCTTGGTCAAAGGGACTTCCTTACTGAAGTGCTAACAAGTTTTTGTCACTGTTTATAAAGTAACAACAACCAAATAAACAAATAATTACAAAATGGCAGAAACAAAATAACTTTATAGTGTTCCTATAACATTTAATGTAATCATATAATGATGTGTCATTTTGTAAAATATTAGGGAAATCGTAAAGGCATCAGGTAGAAAACCAGCAACTGGTAAATTGTTTGTTCGTGATGATTTGGGTTTCACGTTTCACTATCAAATATAATACAACTTATGCTCTCATATTTTATCTTCCAGAAACCCTCTGAATTATCATCTGAATGAATACTAGTAAGCCTTATACTCTGAAGTAGCATTTTGTGTACCTCTGGTATTTTTTCAGCAGTATTTGAACAAGATTAGTAGATTATAATCTTGGCTTTGTCACATTTTAAACTGAGTGACTTCTCTGTGCCTCAGTTTCCTCTTCTGCAAAATAGAGCAATAGAATTCTTCTCATTGAATTGTTATGAGAATTAAATGAGCAAATATAGGTAAAGCTCATACCACATCACTGGTACATAGTAATCCCTAGTGAAATGTTAGCTATTGTTGTTGTTATCATATATTGAATATCTCTGAAAGAATATATAAGATACAGATAGTAGCCATTGCCTCTGTAAAAAGATACAAAAGGCTTGAAGAATTGGAAAGCGGAGATGGGGAGTAAACTTAATTTTTTCCTGCATATGATTTTACACTGTTGAACATTGAAAAATTATGTGTTCCACCTAATCAAGAAATAAAATAAGCATCAATAGCTCTACTTTACAAATGAAGAACTGAGGTACCAATGTTATGTTTGCGTTTCCTAATGCATGGAGACAGAAAATAGTTGTTAGAATTTGAACCAGGCGTTCAAACTACCAAAAAAATGTTTTGTTTTGTTTTTTCCTACTCTACCACCTTATAGAGAGAGACACAGCAGAGCTGAGAGATGTGTGTGAGTGGGTGGGTAAAGGGGGAGATTGGTGGTTTGGGATGTTTCTGGAAAAATTTTGATGATATTGAATTCATCCTAAGTTCTATAGATTTTGGCACTGGTCTCTTGTTTTATTAATTTCTGTAAGTAAATACCCATTCCCAGTCCTTCACTTCTGTCTTGAACTTCCAAGCACTAGGCAGAGTAGATGTGCAAGAGCGAGTGTGCATGGGGTGTAGGGAAATATGAATAGGTTGGCCCTGTGGAAGTTAGCGTATGTTTGCTTGGAGTCTAACCCTCCCGTGCCTTTCATTTGCTGTGCACATTAAGCATCTCATTTTTATCTGTCCTCTTTTTGATGCAATGGACATGAAAATTTTCAAATCCTATGCAGCCTTTTCTCTCTCTTGGACAAAGGAAGTAATTGCACTATGAATCCATCATAGGTCCTAAGGAGGCAAACTCAGTATTTGTCTCCAAAAAGCCTTTCGTTCATTTCTTTTCATGTAAGAAACAAAATTGGCAACATTTTTTGTCATAGCTTGTAAATTCCAAGAAACTCCCTATCTTTTCTTTTTATTTGCTATGCAGCCAAAAACGTAAAAGGATCTGTATTGTTTAGCAGTGCAAATCTGCAATGCTCACTGCTCCTTAGTCCTGGCTGCAACATAATTTAGAAAAGTTTATGCAGGGACCATCTGAGTAATAAATCACAGAGGGGAAGGACTACTTTATCCATTCACCCCTTAGCTTCTGCCTGAATGAGCTCTATGCTTTATCACCTCAGAATGAAGCTGCCTCTAATGCATGCTTCATTTTATTACCCAATGTAACCCATCTAGATAAATTTAACTTCTTATAGATTTGTTTCCTCTTAGTATTCATATCTTCCCCAGACTTTTCATTAATATTATGATACTGGAATAAGAGTATTACCCTCCCTTCCCTTTATAATGTAACAGTTCTAAATTGACATTTGGTGAATTTATCATCATTGCTGTTCAAATTAGGTCAGTGTTTTTATTTCATTATGCTGGAAGTCCTCTTAGCTGCAAAATCCAGCTTGGACATCTTTTACCAGAAGCAATGCTTCTGGCAAGTGGTTTCTTAGAGGTTTTTGCAAACCAGGAATTGCCAGGCACTTCCCCTCCCCTCCAATCCTTATTTCTATTTGATTTGCTTCATGTAACCATTTAACCTATTTTTATTAAGTGGTAGTTGAAAGAAATGTAAACAGAAAAAGATGACTGATCTGCCCTCATCAAGGGGCTTTCTGTCCACTGTTTGGGTGTTGGATTTGGGGGTAGAGCAGATATGCAAACAAAAACCACACTATGCCATGTTTTTTTTCTGTACTGAATTATGTCTAAGGTGTAGTGGAAATGTGGCAAAAGGAGCCTCCAGATGTTTCCTGAAATATGAGAATGAGTTATTTTTCTGCATAATCTGTAAACTGAAGTCCACTCTGTCTAAATTTGCCTTTGGACCACAGATTTGACACTGTTCTTTTGAATTTGAAAATACAGAAGAAAGGTAAGCAAAATTGGTTTATGGATTCAAGAACTACCCATACAAAACCAACCATTTTACCATAGCACAAAGGAAAAGACTTTCACAGATTATTGGTTTGTTAATCTGGAGTTTTGGCCTCATTTCTCAATGAAGGACTACATCTTTAAGACCAAATTTTGGGGAGTTCTGGGGACTTTGCAATCAGGACCTAAGGGATTTTCAATAACAAGTTTCAGAGCCTGACACTGCTGGATTTAAATGCTCATCTGAACAAAATGTGATCTTGGGAAAATTATTTAATCTTACTGAGCCAATTTTCTCATCTATAAAATGGGGGTAATAATAGTGCCACTTCTTAGAATTATTAGAATGATTAAATAAAATAACACATGCAAAGCTCTTGGAACAGTAGCTGGCATATGATAAACCCTTAATAAGTCTCAGTCTGTGCTGTCATTATTGTTGCTATCAGTGGTTAGCGTTTCTCATTTTTTTCTGCACTCAGTTTTTAAACTTTGCTCATATTAACTAGATGATAATTTAAGTTGTATATGAATTGGCAATCTCTATTTTGGGTGTTATGTTTTGTTAGGTGGCATTTTTATCTTCTAAGTATATTTTATATTTTGCTGCTATTGTTTGCTGATGATTGGTGGGTATGTCTTGCCCTGTTCAGCCTCAGGAGCTCCAGCTTGTGTGGGACTCCTCCTGGGTGTGGGAGTCCTATTTTCCTCAGGAACCCAAGACAGCTCCTTTTAATTATTTCTCTGGTCTATCCTCCCATGGCATTTTGTGGTGCAGAATGACAGAGCAGGACAGAGAGGCTCTGCTCCTGCAGCTCAGTGCTAGATCCAGGTTCATTCTCCATCCAGGGCTACCAATTCATCACTCTCACTACTTGGACCTCTCTCTGAGCCATGTTTGTGTGGTTCTTAGATACTTTAGAGAAAGAGGCAATTAATTCTTTTCTGGGGAGTATTTCACGTCAGCCAGTGTGGGAAGTTGCATCTTCCTTGATGTCTTTGTTTTGTGCTGCTATAACAGAATACCTCAGACTGGGTAGTTCATAAAGAACAGATTTATTTCTCACAGGTGTGGAGGCTGAGAAGTCCAAGATCAAGGGTTGACATCTGGTAAGGTCCTTCTTGCTGCTTCATCCCATGATGAAAGGCAGAAAAGCAAGAGACCAAGAGAGAGCAAAAGGGGGCTCAATTTGCTTTCATAGCAAATCCACTCTCTAGTAACTAAACCCCTCCTGAGATAATGGCATTAATTTATTCATCAAGAAAGAACCCTCATGACCTAAACATCCCTTGAAGGTTCCACCACTCAACATTGTTGCATTGGGGGTTAAGTTTCCAACATATGAACTTTGGGGGTCACATTCAAACTACAGCACTTGACGAGTCACCCAAGCCTTTTTTACTCATCTGTTTGGGAAAATAATAGCAACTACCCAGTGGATGTGTTGTGAGAATCCTATGCATCCTACATCAAGGACTCAATAACTGTGAGTGGTTATATTGTCATACATGCTCCTTTTAGTTATGCAAATCTGTTGCTTTTATCTAGGAGTTGAAGCTGAGAGGGTTCAAGGACTAGGGTTTTATCCTACAAGGAGCATATTGAAGGATGCTGTATTCATAAAAGATCTGTCTCTCTGATTAATCAAAATCTCTAAAAGGTACCCATAAAAGTTAAGTTTTGACAATTCCGTAGAGTGGACTTGGAAGCAAAATGTAAGATAGAAATAAAAAAAGAAAAAGTGTTTCTAAGTTAAATTCGATTAACACTTGCTAACTGGAAAAGTGTCAAGGGGTAATCAGTCCATGATACTAAAAGCAGTTTGGAAATATCATTGTAGACATAAGTAATTTGAAAATATCTACACGAAGTATTATGTTCATCCTCCTTCATCTCTCCTTTACTGCCCCATCTTCCCCCTTCAGACCATTCTCTGCCCACCCTTTTCTGCCACTTTAGTATAAGTTGAATCTTATTTTCCAAAATATGTCATTAAAAATCAGAAATAGGGCAATTCATAGTGTTTCAGTGACTTTGTTTTAAATTTTTCTCAAGACTGGGAGACTCTACCAAATTCTAGCAAACTTGTGCCTCTTTCCCAGCCTCTTAAGAAACTGTCCTTTCTTTCAAATACTGGAATACTGGAATACCATGACTGAATCTTCAAATCATGGTGGAGGTTATTTTGAAACAATGATAGCTCATTGGGATATCATAAAACATTTATTAAGTCAATATGTACACATAAATTTATTTGTTTATATATGTACATATATATGTATTTATTTTTACTTTTAGAGATAGTATCTTTGTTGCCCAGGCTGGAGTGCAGTGGCATGATCATAGCTCACTATAGCTTCTATCTCCTGAGCTCAAGTGACCCTCCTGCCTCAGCCTCCTGAGTAATTGGGACAATAGGTACACCCCACCATGCCTGGCTAATTTTTAAAATTTTTTCTAGAGACAGGGTCTCTCCATGTTGCCCAGGCTAGTCTTGAACTCATGGCCCCAAGAGATCCTCCTGCCTCAGCCTCCTAAGTAGCTGGGATTATAGGTGGCAGCCACCATGCCTGGCCATAAATTTATTTCTAATCACTCTGTATTTACCTGAGTGCTGTGTTTTGAATGTGTCCCTCAAAGTTCGTGTGTTGGAAATTTAATCCCCCATGCAACAATGTTGAAAGTAGGACATATTAGGTCATGAGGATTCTACATGCTGATTAATGTTGCTATTTCCAGAGTGAGTTAGTTATGGGCTTGTTATACAAATAAGTTCAGCCCCTTCTTACTCTCTTGCTCCCTTGCCCTTTTGCCTTTGGTTGTGGGGTGATGCAGCAAGAAGTCCTGAGTCAGAAGTGAGCCCTCGACCTTAGGCTTCCCAGCTTGAAGAACTGTAGGAAATAAATTTCTGTTCTATACACATTACCTAGTATCAGGTATTCTGCTATAGCAGCACAAATGGAACTAAGACATTAAGTAAGTATAATGGGAAAGAGTGGCTTACATTAAAAAAATGTGATTAGAAGATTTTATTCCATAGTGAAATCTAGAACTTTTTAAACATTAGAGATTTTCCATCCAATGCCTCCTGTGGATTCAATAGAATTCATTTCAAGAGGCAGCTATTTGAAGTGGAAATAATTCTGTACTCCCTGCACACTAATTGGGTTCAAACCCCAGCTCTGTCATGTGCTACGGGGGGACTCTGGGCAAGTCCTTTAGACCTTTTGGGCTTCCATTTTCCCTACCTTTAAAATAAAGTTAATGATTTTCATGCTGCTTCACTCATGGCAATAGATGTGAAGCTCAAATAAAATAATAGTTTTCAAAGCAACTGAAAACTGTCGAGCATTCTGCAAATATTATCTAACAAAATATAGAAATATATAGTTAGTGTCTTCAAGGGATATCACAAATATTATGAAACCAAAATGTGTGTTATATAGAAACTCAAGAGGGACTGGGATGAAAATCAAATAACTTATAATAGAATGGTGAAATACCAAAATGTAGGTGTCTCTGATGTTATTTTTTTGATAGGAGAGCATTGGGACTTGGTTCCAGAAAGAATTAATGAGAATTACACAGATTCAAATCTTCTCCATTACCCATTTGGTCATGTCTAATAACTTTCCATGAAATTGCATTGGTTTCTACAAAGTGATTGCATATGCTGGTTCTCCTTTTTGACTGAATGTGTCACAATACATCCCTCTAGCTCAGAATTCCAATTTTAGGGAAAAACAGATGCTGGCTTTTTCTCAGAGAAAATTATTTAAAAGTCTATGCCATATATTTCCTCTTGGGGGGTGGGTTTCTTCAGTACTCAACAGGTAATCTTTTTATGGTCTAGGTAATGAGGAACCTGGCTGGATTGCCATTCTAGGTAGTGTAAAGACAGAGGCTTTGCTCACAGATGTTGGTGTATCCAGATAGACATTGTAATTACATCAGAGCAAATTACCATAGTCTGAAAGAGAATAACACAGACAGCATGAAACACAGGTAAAGGAGGCTGTCTCAGAAATAAGAAGAGCAAGAAATCGAAGCAGAATATTCCAGTTTCCACTTACAGGAAGAAACAAGGGCAGCTAAATGGAAAGCTTTTCATATAACTGTATGATAGAGATATGGGAGAGATGAAATACACACCACCCTAATAGAGGTTGTTATATGTGTAATGGATTAAATGAAATTGACTGCTTTTAAAACATCTGTTACAAAGAAGAACAAATTTAATAGACTATATTAAAAGGTAAAGAAGGACTTTAAAAAGCACATATTGATCACAGCAAAAGTTAAAATTTGGAATATTTATTGTATACAAGTCAGCAAACAAGGTTGACCTACATACGAGAGTATTACTGGAATTTTTTAGCTTACATTTTGACTGAATTCTGCTACTTTTTTAAAATAATTATGACTAGGTCTAGTAGGGTAGAAATCAGAAATTTTGACTTAAAAAATCAGCTAATTGAATTAGTTACTTCAAATCATTATGATATAGTTTGGATAAGAATATTTTATGAAAACAAATAGTAGTATTAGGCATGATTTATATTTGGTGGCAGGTAAAAAAATCTAAAAATAATAGATATTGTAATCTTTTTTTAAAAATCGTGTGGAAATGCGTCGTCATTTATGTTAATACATTGTTCAACTAAGATCTCTGAAGAATACACATGTCACTGAGCTTGCTTCTAGGGGAAGAGGGAAGTGCAAGTAATAATAATGATAAAGACAACAGCGAGCATTCATTGCATATGCAGCATTTACCACCATGGTAAGCAGTTTGCACGGAGTATATTTTATTTCCCATGAGATTAGATAGGTGCAATTATTACATTGTTTTTTCACATATGGATACTGAAGTCCTTAGAACTGAAAAAATTTGCTCCAAGTCACACAATTAGCAAACAGTAGAGTGGGGTTTTTACCCAGGTAGTCTCAAGATAATATTTGTTGAAGGCCTATTAATAAGCAGGCATTGAGATGGTATTTACATATATTAGTTACCACAGTGGTTTTTAACCTGGGGTGCCTATCAAACTTACTGGGGAAGCATTTTAAAATCCTGATGCTCAGAATCCACATCAGGCTAAATAAATCAGAATCTGTAGATACAGGGGGCAGAACTTGGCATTAGCATTTCTTAAATATAAACGTCAGTATATATAAACATAATATACATATCAATATTTTTAAAAAGCATCCCAGGAGATTTTAACATGCAGTCAGCTTTTGAATCACTGTGCATTTAATATTCAATGCAAAATCTATACATTTGTATTATTCTTATTTTATTTATGAGGGCTCTGAGATTCAATGATGATAACTGCCTTGCTCTATCAAGGTCACTTACCTGGTAAATAGCTGAGCTGGAATGTACATGCAGTTCTGTCTGGCTCAAGAGCCCACATACCTCCAAATGCCTCAGTGTCTAGCCATTTTATCTAGGGCAGTAAATTTACTTGTTCCTGTTGTTTAGTGTTGTAGAATTTAGCTTTAGCCTCAATCTCATCTTATCATATTCGCTATTGAATACCCACAAAAGGAGCCAGTTAACAGCGTCTTTGGAACAACCATCGTGTATGAAGCCTTGTGCTAATTACTATAGGAAAGAATGGGGGGGGGGATATCAAATATGCCCCTTTCAGAGATCTCTACTGTTCTTCAAGGGCTCATAATCATAAGTCCATGATGTGACTTCTGGGTGGTCCATGAAGTCCCATAAATTGTTCGGGAAGTACCATAGTTTTCATCAAATTGTAACAAAGGGCCATGAACCAAAAAACTCAGGAACTTCTGCTTTGCTTGTTGTGCCGACAAGTGATTTCAGAAGCAGGAGCACATTCTCTTGAATTATCTTCATGAAGGGAAAACAATACTCTTCAGGGTATTTCGGGTTTCATATACTGTCAAAAACCAAAAGCTGTTGAATATGTCATGTGTGTGTATGTTTGTGTGCATGTTTAAAAAAATGCAGGGTGTGAATATAAAACGATAAAACAAATTTTATTAGTGGCTTAAAAAGGAGATCTGAACAAGAATTTTCTTATTTCTAGCAATAAAACATTATTGAGAAAGGTGATATCATAATGTAAATATCTTAAAGAATTATATTGATTTACATATATGTGTAAACACATATGTTATGTACATATATACTATTATACATATGCATATATGTACTATATTCATGTAATATGTATATTGGCATGTTTTTTTAAAAATTAATTTCATTATTCCATAGCTATTCTTCCTGTAGACTCCATTATTTTAAGATATATTAATAATTTTAATATTGATTTAAACTTAAATGAGAAAATTGGTCTGTAGTATGTATATTCATATATGGAACATGATGGGGTGATATATAATTATAGATCTATGTATGCATTATATTTTCTGATATATTTATGTATGAAATTGTAAATATATATGAAAAGTGTCTACATATATTTACTGATATGGGATATGTTTATATAAACAAACATGTGCCATAGATCCTAAATTTTGGGCGGAACAAATGTTCTCATCTTTGTTGATTATCAGAATCAGTTATAACTTACAGAGCATTCTGAAAACCTGAGTGCTATCTGCCCTTGACTCTGATTCAGAATCTCCAGAGTGGGCCCTGGCACTTGTAATTTTACAATGTTCCTTGAATGATTATGGTGCTTTGCTTGAGAACCATTCCTGTAGTCTGCACACAGGTAGAGATGAGGAAGAAAGGGTACCAGACAAGAGCTAGTCTGCAAGTAAGTAAAGAAGAAGCCAAGAAAATTCCTCCCAAGAGGGTGGCAGTTTATTTGCTTGTTTCTGTTAAAACAGTTAAGTCCACATTCTATTTACCTTTTCACTTCATTCAATTCATTTACACAAACAAAATGTCAATAGTAATCATTAATGTTAGAGAGAAGGGTTATTATTTTTTAAAACTGTACTTGTTTTCTAACTACTACATGTCTGACCTACTAGAGGAAATCTTGGAGAAAAAATAGCCACTTTCATGCTACTATCCATTGGTCAGTGTACTACTTATTAAACTTTATTTTCCCACTGAAGAAAGAAAATCCTACCTTCAGGGAATTAAGTAGAAATCTATTTTCTGACCTCTTAGTATAATGCAAAAGGAAAAGACAGGTGATCTCTTTGGGAAGGGAGCTGTTAGGAAGGCCAGGGGCAGCTGTGTCGGAAATATAATGGAAAGGTGCTATTGGGACACAGTGTAATTTAAAATATGTGAGTTTGGAAAGAAGGATTCTTTTCTGATCTCTTAACAGTTTTTCTTTTCTGTTAAAACTTATATAGTTCTTCAGGTAAGTGGTATCTTGTGATTAAATATAAAGTTAATGAGGTTTCTTCCAAAACTCATCCTTATACCTGAATGGACCATTCCCTCCCTTATACCCCAGTACTGACTTCTATCTGCATGCATCTTTCATGCAGTGGTTTGTCAATCTGGCTGCTTTTAAATTGCAGGATAACTAGCAACATGATTCATGTATTAATCATCTTTGTTGGTGTTCAGTAAATGTTTGTTGACTGAATGAGTGAATGATCACTTAGATGAATAAATCAACTATGATAATTAGTAACTCCTTGAGACCTGCACATTTCTCTGTTAACGGGGCTTTGCCTCTCTGTTTCTCCCGAGCTTCATGGTTTGGTATCTACATCAAATGTAATCTAGTGTAAGGTTGAACAACAACCCCAAGTTAAAAAGTAAAAATCTGAAGGCGTGTTTAGTGCCTGGGCATAACCATAAAACAGTGGACTTCTTTAATTTGAGGAGTGGATAAGCGATCAAGTCCCAGAATTCATAAATTTGCTCTAAATACTGGAGTTTATTTCTGACATAATTTGGTTTAAATACTCGCGTTTATTTCCACAGGAAGACAGGCAAGGAGGGAGTGCAGGAAGAGAATATGTGGCAAACTTCTCAATCTGTGAGTGATCAGGACTTGGACTTTCATATCTTCTAGAAAGACATGTTGACGACAGGCAAAAACAATCCTTAGCTACAACTCACTGACTGATAGATCGGCCAGTTGAATTGTGGATTTACACTGAATCGAAATGAAGTATTGAGACAACATCTCAAACATCTTTTGCTTAATGAGGTTCTGTGCCTGGCTAGCAGGTCAGCAGTCTGATTTACCAGTAAGATTTCAGTTTACAGATGAAGACTTGAATCAGGACCTTGAGCTCATATATAATGCTTTCCTCTCTCCCTCTGCTCCAGCTGCATTCATCAGTTTCCATCATGGATCAAGGCAGTGTAGTTAATTGACAAGAAGCTCAATCTTCAGAGCACACTGTGAACTCTGTTCTTGCCATCCTTTCCCCTCCCAATCCTGAATGAATGCAAGTGCAGTTTCTTGAGAAGAGCCCATGCCTCAAGCAGGGCTGTATGTGTGCCTTCTGGACAATGGGGTTGGTGTCTTGTGAAAGTTCCTATGCCAAGCTACAAACTATCTAGGCCCCTCCTCTTTTTAAATAATTACCCATGCAGACCTAGGATCTTCTTAGAATGCCCTGTCAGGAAGTTCTTTGCAAAATGTTTTAACTGAGCAATGAATCTATAGGGAAAGTGCTGAATGAAATGCTTCAAAAATGAAACCATTTGAACTTGAATTGTGTCTTTTATGTAAGGATTACCATGACCCAGACAAACTAACTTATCTGCACTCTGCACATCTCAGTGAGGTGAGCAGATGGAAGATATCCATTTGCTTTTTACCAATGGAAAATCAGTAACAAAGAGAAAGGGCAAAAATTCTTCAAGATCCTGAGAGGTTTGGCAATCATGTTTCTAGCAAAACTCCTGGCTTTCTGCCTATGTCTAATCTCTGCACATTTAAATAGGGAAATTGGGCTATTTATGTAAAAGAGAAGCATGTGATGTAGGGGATCACAATGATCCAGTCTTTAAGCATCAAAGCTAGGGTTTCATCAGTTCTCAGAGAAGGCAGCTCAGACCTGGTTCCATTGGTCATACCCTTAAAGAGCTCCTCCTCCTCAGAGTTCCAGAATGTCTTTTAAGCCCAATCAAAATACCTTGGCTCTCAATTAGATACCAATATACCATCCTCATAGCATTTATTCTCATGAAATGTTGAGTTCTCTGGATTTGATGTAGCTCCCAAAGCCAACTTATTTTACTGCTGAAAAATACTTCTATACACTTTTATTGATGACATGGGTTTCTCTATACTACCCCCAGAGATATTCACACCATAAGTAAATTTTTCTGCAAGGTATGCTTCTTTTTTCTAGCTGGAAGTAAAACTGAAAAAAGTTCGGAGGGTTGGAACACTTTTCCAGAGTGTATATAATGAAATCAGTACTCATTTATTCAGCATGGACTAAATATCCTCTGGTAGGCCAGACATTGAGAATATAGGAGAATAATGAAGTTGTCTCCTGGGGTCTACAAAGGTGTGGCGGGGAGTAAGAGGCTGACCAATTAGATGAAGAGAAAATAATGTAAATCAGCATAAACTCAAGAACTATAGTATCACTTTGATTCATAAAACACATAGCTACAGAGGACCTGTTCTTTGGAGAGCATTGTGCTTAGTGCTGTGGTGGATGCAAATAAGTTTATAATATGACCACTTATATTAGTTTGCTAGTGTTACCATGACAACTGTGACAAACTGTGGCTTAAAACAACAGACACTTAGTTTCTCACAGTTCTGAAGGCTAGAAGTCCAAAATCAAGGTGTTGACAGGGCCATCTTCCTCTGAAGGCTCTAGGGGAGAATCTTTCCTTGCCTTTTCCAGCTTCTGGTGGTTGCCATTCATTCTTGGTGTTCCTTGGTTTGTAGCAGCATCACTACAATCTCTGCCTCTGTGATCTCAGAGATCTTCTTTCCTGTGTGTGTTTATGCAAATCTTTACATAATCTTCTTTAAGGACATAGTCTTTATGTTTAAGGCCAACCCTAGTCCAGTATGACCTCACTTTAACTAATTACATCTATAAAGATTCTGTTTGCAAGTAAGGTCACATTATGAGGTTCCAGGGGGACACTGTTCAACCCAGCATACCCCTTAAATATCCCATTACCTTTTAGGGGATTATTTTAGGGGTTCATTCTTGGTGTGCCATGGATTTTCAGAGGATGAAGGTAAGTGTTCATGGACAATCTCTGGCAAGGCTACTTGGACAGAGGTCTGACCATTGCTATATTTTCTTACATCTATGGAATCCTAAGCAACATTTTAGACTGCAATCTACTGGGTACCATGTGCTGTCCTAGGCTCTTATTAATGTTTACTTAATTTAATCTTATCCTACAACATCCTTTGCAGTATTATTCTTTCTATCATATAGATAGGAAACTAGTTCAGAAGGTTTAATTAACTTAGATGAGCTAAGCTTGAAGCTGGAACTCAAACTAAACCACTTCCAAAGTCTATTCTTCAGGCTGAACTTACACATTTCTGGTGGGAAAAGCAAAGCCTACATCTCAGTCACTTCATGATTTAGACCTTAGCTAAGACATTTGTCATTATCATCTTCAAAGCTAGGATAGACACATCAGTCCAGATACACTGTATCTTAGTTTGACATAACAATTAATTATCTTTTGGTATCTTCAAGAAAGAAAAGAAAACCACAAAAATATCAGAGTTTATTATCTTCATTAAACCTCCAAACTCTTTGAATATTAGAAGTGGCTATTTTGAACTTGGTCATACTAACATAGGCACACTCTTATAATATCTCTGTCTTCCTTTGTGTTTCTGGTATATGTGCAAGACAGAGCTGCTCACTGAACATGTTGCAGGGTTAATGTGGAACACTTGATTCACCCATTGGATTTTAGATATGGAAACGTTTACAATATCCTGCTTGCAATTGTCAAGCTTCAGTTAGGTACAGGCACTCACAGGCAGAGTAAATAGTGTCCAGGGAGTTAGTATCCAGTACATTCTCTTCATAAACTTATTGCATGATTCAGGAAGGTTTACTAGAGGCCAAATCCTACCCATGGACCCTCCAGGTTCTCACAAGCTTCACTCATTATTTACCCTTGGCCTAAATTACATGTTTATGTTAGCCCGCTAGCCCTTGGATGCAGTTCTGTGTATCACCCTAAACTTAGAAGAGTGATCATCAAAGCATGGTTCCTGGACAGACAGCATCAGCATCACCTGGAAACTTGTTAGATGTGCGAATTCTCAAGTCCTACCCTAGACTTACTGACTCAGGAACTCTGGCATAGGGCCCATTAGTTGGTGTTTTAACAAGCTTTCCTGATGATTCTGATGTGCAGTGGACTTTGAAAACACTGACTGAGAGGTAAGTTAAGATTTCTCATAGAAACTCTTCCTTTCTCCAGAAAGAATAGAATCTGCTCCCTGTGTAACAATTAACTTTTATAAATGCCTTGTGGTCTACAAAGATGCCTTATCACACTGTTTTCTCACATGACCCTGGCAGCAACAATTTGAGGCAGGTGTCACTCTTCCAGCTTTATTCAGAGATGTGCAGTGACTTCTTCAAGGTGGTCCATGACAGAACACTAAATCTCAAACCTGGGACCTTTTTCTTCACACTTCACTACTTAAACTCTCCTGATTATTTTGTGTACTGATGAATCAATATGTGTAAACTTATTTTATTGATAGCTTTTCTGGTGTGGGGTGGGGGCGGAGAAGAAACAATAAATACCGTTACTCTTGTAATAATCATACCATCTTTTTCTCTTTTTTCATTCACTCATTTTCTCACTCATTCAACAGTTAAAAATATGAACTCTACAACAAGCACTATGCTGGGTGATTTTTAAACTAAAAAATGTGCAATGTGCATGCATATTCATGATCAAAATCCATCTTTCTAATTCACGAGAGGTAAGCAAAAACTTATTTTACTGCTGCAAAAATCACATAATTGGGGACAAAAATTGCAGGTAATATATTGTCTATGAGACTGTACCAACTTTGAGAGTGGTTTTGTTTAATGGTATGAATTAGCGTAAGTAAAATTAATCATATTGTATGGTCTTAAATGTAAATGCAATCGCATTCCAGGCTCAGGAAGAAATTCCCCTCACTTCCCTTAATGGATCAGATAAAAACATTTGGAAGAAATACCTTATGTAGTTTTTCAAAAATGTATTGGCTACTTGGCACCATTTAAAATGTATATTTCAAACTAAAGGGATTGTCAGGATGGGCTTAAATAACCTCATAATTCATTCATTCAAACTTCTTCCATTCAGTGTCTCACAAAACAATTATCTATTGAATACCCACTATGTGCTACTGGTATAGTCATGATCAAGGGAGACTCAGAACCTCATAAAGCTTTCTGTCCTGAAAGATGGCTAGATAATTATTTTAATAAATTGATTAATTAATATTTAATAAGTAATACAAACATAATTATACCTCTGAAAGAAAAATACAATATGTAGCTGGAGCCCATAATTTGGATACTGTGGAAAGGTTGGGGTATCTGAAAAGAGAGAAATAATTTGTTAGATGTTTGTCTTGATTTCTCTCGGGAATGAAGGCCATGTGCCGTGGTATGGGAATTAGTTGGAAAACCACAGACTATAGGATTCAAAAGAGACATTAGCAGCTGTAATATCTATCCCACTTTTCTCTAGTTTAGAAATGAGAAACCCGGGCCCCATAAAAGGTGCAATGAATTACCCAAAGCTACAGCCAGTGAATGGAAGACGTGTGAGTGGACACAGCACAGGCCTCCTTAATTCTATGCCAGGGATGAGGACATGCTTCTCCCAAAGATAAGCGAAACTGCTGTATCATAAAGGACATCGCCAAAGTGTGGGAGTGGGAGAGGATGCAAGGCTTGAGAAAAGTGAAATGAGCCAGCTCAGTTGATTGAAGGAGAAAAAGAAGAGAGAAAGAGCAGGACCCCAGTAGAACAAGAGTCAGTGTGCTTTGTCACCCCTGTCCCTCACTCTTAGTCACTCAGATGATTTGCTCTTTCTGCCTCCATTCTGAAATAAGCCACTAAAACTGAGATGCAGTGCAGGAGAGGCACATCGTGATCCATGTTTTCATTTCTGCATGATAAGAATGACCAAGAACTTCTTGCTTGGTCAGGCACCTTCCTGTCCTTATATATGGTGTAAAGCTGTGAGAGGGGACTGGGTGTTTTGTAAGCCAGGCTCTGTTCTCTGTGATGTTGACCCCTGTGTGTGAGTGATAGCAAAAGGCAGTTTTGAGAATTGCTCTGGGTACATGTGTGAAATTCACTGTGGGTACCACATGAGACCTGATGTGCCCTGAAAGTGAGACCAGAGCAAACCTGGCATGATGTGGCTGGAGGAAAGAATGGACAGGTAGAAAATAAGATGACAAATCTTTCTTTGCTGCCGCCTCTTCAATTTTATTCCAGTCTTAACCCAGACAACTACATGGCATTACTGGGCTCTTAAAATTTTGTGGAAAAAGCGCTGTGAAAGAATAGATCCTCTTAGGAATAATAATTTAAATATTTCAGAGACTCTGTTCTACAACATTCCTTCAAAAATCATTGTTTTTATTTGACGCCAGCTATACAAGGATTCTGTGGAATGGGTAACTTATTTCTACTTTCTAGACTAGGAAGATGAGTTCCAGAATGGCTGACTGACTTGCCCAGAGCTACACGTTATTAGTTGTATGTTTCTGCCCCACAACTTCACTCTCAAAGAAAGCTACAAGAATAGGTGATGGTTAACAGTAAAGAAAAATCCAGAAGATGATTTGTGGCAATGAAAGACAGCTAGGTTTTGCGTCTCTCTAATGACACATAGGGGGCAATGGATTTAAACTAGGAGCACATGCTGTGATTAAATTTTGAAAGAAACACAGTGAGATTTAAAAATGTATGAAGGGCTTATGGGAATGAAGAACTAGAAAGAAAATATGAGATAAGAACAAAAGGTAGAGATAGAACAGGGCTCTGAGATGTGTGCCTGGTTTGTTTAGGATTTAAAACTAAGTTTACCATCTTCATAAGTTTACCTTTTCAAGAGGGATGAAAGAAAGGATGCCGCTTCTCTTGGTTTGTTTGCTTTCTTCTCTCTTGTATCTGCCTGGGAAAATGTGCATGTGTGTGAGGCCACATGTGTGCATGCACCCACACATCCAGATAAAGTGGGAGCAGAAAGAAGTCAGTGGGTGGTGGAGAGACATGGGGCAGAATCGGTGCATCAGGGGGCCTACATCCATGTGATGATCAAGTTCATAGCAATTTCCCCAGGAGACCGTATCATATTCCAGTGAAAGGGAGTACGGCAGAAGGTTGCCATGGCAACAAAAGGCCTGAAATATTGACTCTGACTAGCAACAGGCCAGTGAAACAGCCTAGCTAGGATTTATGGCACATTATAGTGTGAAAAGCAGGAGAAAATTACTGTAAAGGCAGGAATTATAGCACAACAGAACATATAAACTCCCAAATCCATCTTCCTAATTAAAACAGCAT
>VBSM01001979.1:19633806-19685414 GCA_008086735.1 Cheirogaleus medius | reverse complement strand
AGCACAACAGAACATATAAACTCCCAAATCCATCTTCCTAATTAAAACAGCATGCTCAGGGGTAGAGCGCACAGTAAGGCTGTTAGCTTAAATGGGGATGTGCTATCAGTGCTTTGTGATCAAGTTTATTGTCCTTAAGACTAACTGTGTGTGTTTTTGGAGAGTGAGACCAAGGGTAAGAATAGTTTAGAGAGTAATGGAAGCAAGAATCCCGGGCAGGTGAGTTCTCATTCAACTTCATTCTTGGTAACACAAGATTTCTGCAGATACCAGTCCCTGATACCACAGGAGATTTCCAGAAGATGCCTTGATACCGCTAAGTATAAATAAGTCATCACTTCGCAGGCTTGAAGGCTGAGAGAGTGATACCATAGTGAATCCCACTGGAACCTGCCAGAAAGAGAGGAAGAGAAAAGGGCAACTAATCAATGAAGTTTATTGTTGAGAAAAGATCATGGATTTCCTGACTCCCTAAAGGGGAGAGTAACTCCCTTGTGTGCCACAGACTCAACCTTTTTTCATGTCTTAGTTGCCAGCCTCCCCCTAAGCATCTGACTTTGCAATGCCTAGAAGGAAGTCTTGTTTGTAATTCACACTGTATAAGAAAACCTTTGTCTTCTTTGTGATTCTTTATGATCCTTATTAGAAACTCCCAATTTATCAGACTGTAATCCAGAACCTTAGTTCTTAATTTGGAGCTGGGTCAAGGAGAATGAGAAAACTATTCCTATAACCTACAATGGTTAATTATTCATCATGTATTCAACAGGCCATTCAACAAGTACTTATTGACTACCTACCCACATTCTAATAAATGCCGGAAATATGCCCATGATAAATGAAAACACAAATAATTACTTAATGAATGTGTTAAATACACCCAAAAAAGTACAGAATGTTTTGAGAATTAGAAAACTTTTTCCCATAACCCTCTTTATTTTGCTATAACCATAATGGCCAAAATACCGATAGGGCCTGAAGAGCATTTAGAACATTTTGCAAAAATATTCGTATCTGTGTATTTTCAGTTAGTTATTCACTTCTATTTTCTAAAGTTGTAGTTAAGGAAAGAAATATTATTGAGGAGTCTTAGCAGTTGCGATGAGGTAATGCAAGGTTTTTCTGTAGCAAAGTATGCATATATAGTGAATATGGTTAAGCCATATATGATTAAAGCATTATTTATGCTTTATTTATAAGTATTTGCTATTGATAATAGCTCCCCAAAGCAAGATTCACCAGTATTACTACAGCATATGGGACTTTTGCTGTAAATTAATAATGCCATGATATTTTCTTTAATGAAGGTGGAGATGATTGCTTTATTTTAACAAAGGAATCTCTATGTTCCCCCTGAGTTTGAGCCTTGAATGTAGACGATCAGGGATGCTATATCACAGCTGTCTCCATGCTGATAATGACTCTCCTTGGGGTTTCATAATTTCTGCCTGAAATCTATTGTTTCCTCTCAGGAGGCATGGAATGAATTTATAGGGAGATTCTTCAATCCAGGCACAAAAAAGAGTTTTTACATTTTTTTATATGTCCCCACATTTGATTTTTTGACTTTCTGTCTTCCATTCTCATTTCTTTTGCTTTCAAGAGTGTGTCTTTCTTTTTATTGTACCAAACACATAATGAATGCTCAGTATTAGGGATTAATAGATGTACTATTTGTATTATTTATTCCTTTTACTCCTTTTTGTATTGTAACCCTTCATGATGTGCCCTATGCCCTCATATACTTCTTATTTGTTCACAAAATAGGCATAGTTATGAAGGAGGCAATACAGGATGATGATTGACAAAAATAACAATAAAAGCACAGAACTAATTGCATGGGTTCAAATCCTGGTACTGCCACTTTCTGTTAATAGATGTGCCTTGAGCAAGTTATTCAACTGCTCTGTGCCCCAGAGAGTGGCAGAGAGATCAGGGATGGAACACTTGTGGACCACCGAGAAGAATGCCTGGTCCTTAATGAGTGGAATGTCAAGAATTAGCTATTATTGATACTGCAGGTATACAGAATTTCATCCACACTCTCCCATCACGGGTTGCAAGGAAGTTATATTTCAGAGAGTTTATATCTTGCTTAAGGTTCTGGTTTAGTTGCTGCCTGAACCAGAAATAGAATTCAGGATTTGCACCTAATTAGTTGAAATGAAGCAGGACTCAGGCCTTTTGGTTAATCAAGTACATATCACAGTATTGAAATCATGTCTCTTTATCAGTATCTTCCCAGAGACCCAATTGGGGGAGCTCCTGGCATGTGCCCGGCATGTATGGAGTATCCATAAATGTTAGCAGAAATTGCACCAAACACTGCTTCTCTTTGGAGATGGTGCAGTTTAACACGTTCAAAGGAGTAATGCCAATGTGCGCTTGCTCCTCATGACCAAACACAGACAGTTGTATTCAGCCATGTATGATGCTTCAGAGTCCAACCTGAATTTCCTAGGATGTGGCCCAACTAACTGAATTCTCACGTCACTTGGAGGATATCAGTACGGTTAGTTTTGATAATAATATGGTTTGAATGATTGCTAATTTATTTAATATTCTCATTGCTCTGTGAATTTGTAATCTGATGAGAAAATTTAAAAAAGAAGTAATGTTTAATATTTCTGATTATCCTGTATCCCTTGTGTAGAGCTAACCAAAAGCATTTGCCATCATCCAATGACCTATTCTTTTAAAATATTTTTTACTAATAGGTTCATCTGGGGCAGGCAAAAATGTTTGCATTAAAGACATTATAAAAACTGATGTAGAAACCTATTAATATTTGGTGTCTTCTCCTCACCCAATTCCTCCTCTATCTCCCAGGCCTTCAACTTTCTTTTCACTTTCTTTCCTGCTAAGTGCATATCTTTCAGGGCTCATTCTTCATCCTTAAACTCTGCACCCTCTTGCTACTCCTTTTCCTCATCTTTTATCCTATTTCTGGAACTTCGTATCATTTCTATTACCTACACTCATAAGGAAAACTTCCTTTCATCCTATATGAATCTACTCCACAAAACATTATTAAATTCAAGTAAGTCCACTTGTTTTTCCCTTTTATTAAAATCCACCCCTGCCTTCCATTAGAATAGTTAACCAGAATTCTCCTTTAGTGTGTGGACAGGAAATTCTGCAGAACTTTTCAACCAAGTAATTAGGTTATATTATGTCTGAACTAGCGCCTCCTTCTCATATGAATCTGAGTGGGAGTCTAGACTGTTAACACCTTCAACAGAGTAGACTGTTTGCAGTCTTCTCAAAGTGAGTTAATATGTAAATACTTGCTAAGACAAGGTAACACATTTTTCAATTAATGTAACAACAGGAGCCCAGGGCAGCAGACTATTATATACATTTTAAAAAGCCCCTCAAAATTATCCCTCCAGTAAAATTAAAATAAAATAAAATAAAAATTATGTCTAACTTGCATAAAGACACATATGACAACATTAATGCTGTGAGCTGGGGCATATTGATGCCAGCCAGTGTTCCACCCCGTCATCTCCATTTCCATTCCCCAGCTCTGTGTGGTTCACCACCCCCAGTCCTCTCACTTACCGTAATAACTCTCTTGCTGCACCCTTAGTTTTTGATATTTTGAGATCAGAAGGCTCTCATATTAAGCATGGGCATGTCCTGTCCTTTTTTGATTCATTTCAACCACAGGACTTCTCTCTTCCTGTTACCACCCAACCAGCTCCTTTGCCTGCTGCCCAGAAAAAGGCCAATATACCGAGACAGCAGGAATTACAGTGAAGAAAGTGTTTAATATCACCAAGTACCAGGCAAGGAAATGGGATAAATTTCTCAAATCAATCTCCTCGAGATTTTAAAAGGTGGTTTGGCAAACAAAGGGCTAGGGAATTGTGTCTACTGATTGACAAGGGATGAACTCAAAGGATTGGGGAGCAGATATTGTCTTCTTGGTAAACAGGAGTTCCTGGGCAGGGGGTCACAGGACTTGTTGGATAAGTTCCCATGTACGGCCACTGGTCCGACTGATGTCAGTTGATTCCCCACCTCTCACCCAGAATGCAGAGTCTGGAAGATATCTCAGAAACCAGTCTTAGATTTTACAATAGTGATGTTATCTACAGAAGTGACTGGGGAATTTACAGATCCTGCCTCTGTCAAGGATAAATGACGCGTAAGCAGTAAGCAGTTGCAGCAGTAAGGAAGTTGGCAAACAATGGCTGGTTAACTTTTAGCTGTATCTATACTTCTGTAGAAATCAGACTTTTATCACTATTCCTGCCATATGGGGTTACATTATTTTAATATAGGTGGTTTCATTCCCACTCCTTCTTGTTTTGTCTTTGGGTAAAAAGGAATAGGTTTTAGATTTGTCATACATTTTAACTCTACAAAGTGGCCATTTTCGTACTTTCTTTAGACTTCTCTCAGTTCTATTTAAGGTTTCTTCTGCTTCCATTGGCTCCTTATTTGATTATTACAATCAGAATGGCTAAAAGTAGTGTCTTTACTGTAGTCTGTCTAACATAATTTTTTAATTCTTCTTCATTACCATAAAATGTAATGCTTATTTGAGACACACGCGTGCGCGCGCGCACACACACACACACACACACACTTTGCCTAAATCAATCACACATATTCATTTATCTTCTCATTAATTAGGCCCTCCAGCCTCTTAATGCTGCTTTCCCTTTTAACACTAATTTGTAGAGTTCTTTCTGGCACCAAAGTACCCCAAACTGTGTGAAGAATTCACTAATGTATTATTTATAAGGGCTTCTTTAGTGTGTTTATTTAAAATGTAGTTGGTTAATTAATCTATATTGTCATAAACTTTCCCCAAAAGGTCTGTGTGCTTTCTTTTTCAATTACTACTAGGAAACTTAAAGCTCTGTCTTTTCCAGGGATGACCCAAGTACACAGAGGGGCAATATCCAATAATGCTTAAAGTTGTGGATTCTCAGTTTGAATTCCTGCTCCACTTGCTATGTGACTTTGGGTAAATTAATTAACAGTCTCTGTGCTTCACCTTTGTCATTTGTAAAATGGAAGCTAAATAGCCCTTACGTCCCAGGAAGAATCCAAAGTTTATTCATTGTCCATTAGGAAGGGCATATAATTTAAAATTCTCATTCATTCATTCAGTCAATTTATTTACTCACTCATTTTTTAACCCTTTGTTGAGTCTCAGCCACTGTCCTAGGTTACGGTGGTAACATCTTATGTTTTTAAGCTTGCTGCAATTTTAACACATTCTTCCATGTAGTATCTGTTTTGAGACTTCAGCATACATTTTACGGGTATTTTGCAGGGGAGTTGGGAAATACGACTCATCAAACACAATTAAGTAAATTTGCCCAGGGCTCTCCATCTAGTAAGTGACAGTCTATTCTTTTCCCTCCCCTGTTAGTTTTGCATAAGATAATTTTCTTCAAGTGATTGCTGTGTGAATTCTGCTCACAATCTTGATGAGTGACTGTATTGCTAACATGTATTTCTGACTTTTCGAGCATGTGGCTCATACTCTAAAGGTGGGTGCAAAATTTTTCAACATTTAATAATGAGGTTATTACCACAATCTAGTTTTCTAGCTGTTTTTGAAAAATTAGAAGTTCTGGTAATGCTGGGTTTGTAATCACACCAAGTGACAACCAGCCAAAGCTGCCCTGTTTGGTTGAGGCACAGGTCTTCATAGTCATGACTAATTCATCATAGTCTCTACCTCTCCCTCACACCATCCGACATGCAGTGCTCCCATCTATCATTGTGCTTATGCTTTTATTACACCCTGCCACATTGTTGCATAGCTTGCCTGGCATTTGAGTTTTCAACTCCTGTTTTAAGCTATGGATATGGTTGTCACTGATTATCATTTCCATAAGGAAACAAGTAATCATGAATCTTCATGTACTTTACAGTACACAAAGAATTTTTAGAACAACACTGGGTTATACTGCTATATTGATTTTACAACAGTTTGTTCCAAATCTGTCAGCCTGTATACAGTACAGTCACTGTTAGAATCCAGGACAATTGGTTCTAAAACTAGTGATCCTGTCTAGTTTATTTTACTGGCATTCATTGATTCATTTATGATCACAAATAAACAATTGTAAACACATGCGAAATGTATTCTAGACCCTCTACTAGCTGTTACAAGTACATATGTGAATAACATGTGGCCTCAGGCATCAAAAAGCTCACAGTCTCTTTAGGAGTAATAGATAAAGATTGCTCTGAGTGCATTGTGAAGTGTGCTGTCAAGTACATAGGGTGTATACAAGATGTCATGTTAATATCAAAGAGCATGTGATTAATTTTGTCTGTGACTCAGACACACCTGTGCCACTATAGAAAGTAGCATGATTGACATAGGACCCTGCCCAGTTTCCATATGGTGGTGATGGTCACTCTACACATCCCTAAGGATTGTGGTCTTCACAGAAGCAGGAAAAAGTGTGAAATGTAAAAAGTGCTGGATTGAAAGTCAGGGCACCCAGTGTATAGTCCTGGCTCTGATACTTTCTAGCTCCTTGACTTTAAAAAAGTCATCAAGTTTATGTGCGCTTAAATTTCTTCATCAGAAAATAAAGGGGCATGAGAGAGGAGATACCGGATCTTAGAAAATAAGCAGGTTTTACTCACAGATACTTATGGATTAGTGTGAGCCCTTCGATTTGAGGCCATATCTGTGCTTAGTTGTAAAGAATGCTATGATCAAAGAAATTATGTTTGTCATAGGCACCAGAGGAAGGGGTAGGAAGTTTCCAAGATCTAAGGAGAACTATGATTTTTCAGAGTGTAAGTGAATAAAAAAGCTAGGATCAAGTTTCTGCTGCAAAGGCAGCTTGCCATTAGTTAAGGTAAGAAGGGAATAGTACAAATAAAATGCATAGCAAGCTGACTATTCAAACCAAAAGACCTCCATTTGAAGGTGTGTCTTCAATTTAAGTGGTAGTAGCGCCCAACAAATCAAACATAGTCTCATCACTTTGTGAGTCATCAAATTGATTTGACTCTCCTTGCCCTTCTTATAAAGTCCCAAAATGACACTTAACTGAACTCTCGTTCCTCCAATTTGGCAAAGTAACCATTATAATAGGTTTTGCTGCTTTGGGGTTTATTTATCACATCACTTCCACCACGATTACTTCCCACTACTTTTTGTATGGTTTCATTTTCCAGCATGGTTCTCATGATCAGATCTTTGCGCACCTCCTTAGGAAGATCTGGAAGTCACCTGTCTGTAAACCTGAGAGTTGTCTCTGTTGGATGATGGATCCATAACCCAGGGATTGAGGGCTGTACAAGCAAACCATGTGGTCTTAGAAACATTCCTCCATCCCATCTGGACTGTTTGGTTGTTTTCTTTGTTGGATCTGGGATGACATGGCTTTGCTTCCTGCCATGTTTGCTGCCATCAGTTTTAGATGCTGTCTGATACCACTGTTGGCGTTGTACCTGATAAGAGTTCCACAGTGAGGCAGACCTCAAGACTTTTAGACCCCAGGCCCACAAAACAATATCTAAGGCCAAGTTCTATACTGCTACCGAGGCTTGCCTATTATGTTACAGACTCTCTTCTTTCCCCAAGGATAGAGTTATTTCCATATATGACATCCAGCCTGCTGATCTTGATCGACAGGGGTTCAAAAAATCTATTCATAACTTCCCTTCCTCTTATATTGTATCAGTAAACAAAGGTCTGTAAATTGTACAAATAAGGCACATGGATCTTTGGGTTTTAAGGGTACGATCCTACCAGAACTTGAGGTTTCTTATCTTGGTTTCAAAATGTGAGAGTAGAGCCTGTCATGAGATGTGAGTGCAAGCTGACTCAGCAGCCATGGGGTCTCAGGAAGATGTACTACATCACCTGATAGGGCCCAGTTTTTCTCTCACTGCCCCTCTGCCTTCCATCCTTGCAAAATCCACAAAATATTTGAGGAGAGAAGTGAGGACAATGATGAGATGCCATCCTCAAGAGCTGTCTTTTACCTCTTCTACTAGAGGGCTTCTCTTACTTCCGTCTCAACCATTGTCTATGCTGGTAGGGATGCCATTCAGATTTTCCAATCCAACATCTGAAATATACAGTCTAACAATGAATTTTTGTGTTTCTTCAAGGGGAATATGTGAAGTGCCCTTGAGCAGGGGTTGCCAAACTCACCATTTTGTAAATAACATTTTTCTTTTTTTGGAACATAGCCATGCACATTCATTTGCATATTATCTGTGGCCTATTTTGTGCTATAGTGGCAGAGTTGGGTATTTGTAATAGGCACTGCATAGCCTGCAAATCCTAAGATATTACTCTCTGGTCTTTTGTAGAGAAAGTTTGCCAACTCCTGCCCTTGAGGATGGAACATGTATGCTATGATATTGACATATCTGAAACATACTGAAAGTTTATTTTAATCAAGAGTATGAGAATTTTGAAATAGCCTCTATAGGAAAATCCAGATTTTCTGCTCACCATTCCTGCAGGGGACATTGGGCCTGCCTGTTTCCTTTCTTTGCCATACTGTCCTTGTAGATTAGAGAATTGATGTTTGAGTAAGAAATGCAGAATAGGACCATATGTTTGGCAGGGTAATAGAAGGTAAGGCAGGTCTGCAGCCTATAACTTGATGACTTAATTGTCATAACATCATGCCTTCTGGTGCTGCTCACTTCAAAATTTTCCTTAGGGATCCTCTTCCTTTCCTTCTGATTTCCTAAAGTTTGATTCAGGTCAAATGGGATATCTTTTTTTTGGTTTCCTTAGAATTTTGTTTTCTGTTTCCTTTTAGCTATTAAGTCTTTTAGCCCCAAATTTGAGATAAATTTTGTAATTTCATATTTTGAATTCTGACGTAAAAGCTTAACTTTTCTTTGTCCCCCAATAAAGAAATTAAAGAAAACCTACAGCAAAGAAAGACATGGAGATTATTTTATTTCAACTGTATTGAGGTAAAATTGACATATGAATATTGTGTATGTTCAAGGTACACAATGTGATGTTTTAATATATGTATACATTGTGAAATGATTACTACAATCTAGCTAATTAACATATCCATCACTTCACACAGTTATCTTTTCTGTGTATTAAGAATACTTAAGATTTACTCTCTCAGCAAATTTCTTTTTTTCTTTCTTTTTTTTAACTGGCCAACAATTGAGTTTTCTTAGGTAAACTCATGATTTTTCAACATGTCTATAATAACCAATGCATGGCTTAGAACCAAAACTTAAGTGATAGGGACGTTTCATTGAAACTTATTAATTTATTCAATAAGACATTCTTGACATATATATTCCAGGATTATGAAAGTAGAAGCAGAAATATTAAAATTTATTTTCATGTATGTGTATGGACATATTTGGCTTATGCCTACCTCTCATGGAATTTTCATGAGCTTTTTTTTCTTATTTCCTTTATGGAAAATATCACTTCTTCCTGGGGAAAGGGATGGGATATGGCTTAAAGTAGAGAACCATCTCTTTAAAGCAAGTACTTTAAATAATGAACTTAGGCCATTTGGAAATCTTTTGTTTCTCATTCAACTGGGTGCTTAAAATTGTTCCCAGAGGAATTCCTTCTTGGTTTGACTTTGAATTGAAAACCATCTCTCTAGCTGGCTGCCTTCCTGTTCTGTGGTCCCTAGGAATACATCGCTACCTTCAGCTTCTCTCTGCTGAGGCCTGTGCACCCTCCCAGTTGGCCTAGGTGTTCCGATCCCAAGAAGACATCAGGCTAGTAGTCTCTCCCTGTGGTCCACATCTGGCCTATGGAATCGCTCAGGTCTTCTTGCTTCTATAAACTCTGGGAGTGCAGCCAACACAGTTACTTCTTCAACTCGTCCATCAGTAACTATACAACCTGCCTCTCTTTGTAAGATTCTCTGGTGGGATCAGACACAGTTCACTGCACCCCTGCTCCTCCAACTTCAGGGGATACTTATTTCATTTCCTGAGTAGTCTTGCAGGAATCCCTGGTTCTTAACTGGAGATATACAAGGAGCATTCCAAATTCTTCCACCGTGGTGGTACCCATAATATATCAACAGCTTTTGGCAAATAAGTAATCTTTGAATCTTCTTAATTTCTCATATTGATCCTTTTATTGGATCTTTAAATAGAGCAAGATGTTTAAGAGTTCAGTAACTGGTTCTTGAATTATTGTCATTAAAATTTAGATTGGTGTCTGACTTTGGTATGCTATATTTACTGCATCTTGGTGCATTGGTTAAAACTTCCAATTTAACATACATTACATTGTTATTAACTCTAGTCACCATACTGTATATTAGATTTCCAGAATGTATTCATTTTATAACTGTAAGTTTGTAGCCTTTGACCAACCTCTCCTCATTCCTCCCGTCCCCTGATCCCTGGTAACAATGCTTCTGCCATTTGTTTCTATGCATTCAAGTTTTTTGATTAAGTGAGATCATGAAGTATTTACCTTTCTGTGTCTAGCTCTTTTTACTTATCATAATGTCTTCCAGGTTCATCCATATTGTTTTAATTGACAGGATATCCTTTTGTTAAAACCGGAATAATATTCCATTTTACACACACACATATATACACACACACACATATATATTTATATATCTTATATTTTCTTTATCCTTTCATTTGTCGATGAATACTTAGGTTGATTCTATATCTTGGCTTTTGTGAATAATGCTGCAGTGAACATAAGAGTACAGAGAGCTCTTCCGGATACTGATTTCATGTCCTTTGCATGTACAGTTGGCCCTCTGTATCCATGGGTTCCACATGCATGAATTCAACCAATTGTTGATCAAAAATATTTAAGAAATATTGCTTCTCTACTAAACATTACAGTCTTTTTTCCTTGTGATTATTTCCTAAACAATACAGTATAACAACTTTTTACATAGCATTTATATTTTATTAGGTATTTAAGTAATTTAGAGATGATTTAATGTATATGGGAGGATATTTATAGGTGTTATGCAAATACTATACTATTTTATATCAGGGACTTGAACATTAAAGACTTTGGTATCTGTGGGAGGTCCTAGAACCAATCCCCCAAGGGTACCTAGGGACAACTATTACCCAAAAATGGGATTCCTGAATCATATGAAGTTATTTTCCTAATGCATTCATGTGTGTACAATGTGTGTCCACACATGTGCACACCTGTGTGTGTCAGTCTGTGACATGTTGTCACACTTATGTATTCATGTGGCCACCACCATGTTTAAGAAATGCAACATTGAACTTATGTTGTAACTGGTTTATCCGATTTCTATCTACTTTTTTTAAATGTTTTTTATTTCAGCATGTCATGGGGGTACAAATGTTTAGGTTGCATATATTGCTTTTGCCCTGCCTGAGTTAGAGGTTCAGGCATGTCCATCCCCTAGACGGTGCACATTGCACCCATTAGGTGTGAATATACGACTACCACCCTATCCCCAAAGACGTTACTACTTAAAGCATGATCCTATACCATCTAAGCCAGAGGGCTCATGACAGATACGCTGCATCAAAATCTGTTTCTAACAGATTTCTTGGTGATTCATATGCATGCTATAACTTGAGAATACAGTTCTAAGAAATGTCTTACTTTCTTAGTCCATTGTCTTATGATGATTAATCGGATAGAGGGGGAAGAAGAACAGAATCATTATGAAGTTTTAAAAAAGTATTCCTGGGCCTCATACCCCAAGATTAACCACCAAGATTAAATCTAAAGAGAACCCAAGTTCTGTAATTTTTTAATGATTTCAGAGGCATTTTTCATGTACTCAATATATGAGAAAAATGTTTTTTGCCAGGAGTCCCAGAATCCTTTTTTATTCTTTTCTTTTAAACCTCCTGGCAACCACCTCTTGCTGCCAGGCCAAGAAAGATTATCTAGTATGGTTAATCAGCTTTTTACTGTCCTGTCCATTCTTGTGGCAATTTGTATAAAATGTGAGTATAATAATGACCCTTTTTTTAGGCTAAATAATTGTTTTAATACAGCCTCATAATTGATTTAAAATGTTGTAACATTTTCTAAATATGTATGAACAGAAAGCCAAATATAATTGGTGTAGGCTCATAGTTCTTATATGACCAGAAAATCATTGCAAATTTGCAAATGAAATGCAAATAACACCATGTAAATTAAGAACATTAATTTAATGCCCCAGATGACATTTTCCTAAGAATAAATCTCTACTTACAATGTGAATGCAACACAATTGGTACGATGTAGGTTCTATGGATTTTGGCACATTTTTACTGATGTATACCTTATAATTTCTCAGTTCACTTACAATTGGTCTCTGTTTGAACCCCTGAACAACCTTCATCCACACAGCTTAGAATGTCATTTGGCCTTCTCTTCCTACAAACAAATCCAACATATGTCTATATTCAGCCCACTCCTCTTCTATGCAGATTTTATCAATGAAAGCAATGATTCTTATTGTCAGTGTGATTGCTAGCACAAACTCAAAGATAACATTACATGACAGTCCTTCGATGGCAATTGAATGACAGTATTCATCTGAAAGCTCACCAACCAGAATATGCTTCATCATTGCTTAGAAGAAAAAAAATTGAAGACAATTTTAGCCACCTAATAAAAATTTCTATGATATTTGCTTCTCAATATGTAGTGGGAGTCAGTAAAGAATAGAACTCACAAACATGGCCTTGGAGTGGGAAGGATCTAGAATCTATTTTTAGCAGTTCTACTTACTAGATGCATCTCCTAAGAGATGTTTATTAGCTTCTCTGTATTTTGGTTTTTTCTCGTGTGTATAATGGAAATGATTACATACTTCATAGGCCAGAGATAGCTCTGATATGCAAGGAGAGTCCTTAGCTCAATCTGAGCACATTATAAGCACTCCGTATTAGTGGCTATTTTAACTATTACAATAATAGTTGTTACTGTTGCTCTTTTATTATAGATTAGAACATTAAGTTTTCATTAATTAAATCTGCCACATATTCCTTTCATTTATTTTATTTGCTTCATTGTATTCTTAAGATGTCTTTGTTTTCCTACTAACCTCCTGCTTTGAGAACCTGATTATAGCAGAGGAGAGAAGCCCTGTCAAAATGCTACAGTATTTGGCACAATGATTGCTTATATTGCTCCTGTCCCTACTCTTACTGCTGTAGCTGCCTCCCGAACTGCTGCTGCCACCACAGCTTCTAGATGCTGCTCAGACAATTCATTTATTTTCCAGTGGAACCAATTTAGTAAGGGAGCCCTTCCTAGTGCTGATGGCCTGGGGCTGGCCACCACTAGGATAATGACGCTTTCATTAATCACCCTTGTAATTTTAATTTCTGTTAATAAAGCCTATAGTAAATTGATTGAAAGTGAAGAAGATAGCTCCAAATGTAAAGTACAGTATTTTATTTTGCTGTCATCAACTTCATATGTTTATGTCATGGGGATTAAAAAATTGAATCCCCATTGCTAGAAAACACGTATGTCCAGGTTTCTGAGATGATATGACAGGCAGGGCTTTTGATGAGAAACTTTACTATTTGGTTAGTTATAGCCTCTGTCTGAGTGGAGACTTCATTAACAGGGGTAGATTCAGGGCATCCAATAGAGGCACAGAGAGTAAATGCAGGAAATAAAAAAAAAAAAAACCAGAAAGGAAGGAAGGAAAAAAATAAAAGCAAACCAAACAAAACAGGCTTGCATTGCAACTGTTTTACTTTCCAAATAAGAAGAGGGAAAAGAAAAGGCAGCTCATGAATTAAATCAAGAATTTAAAAACAAACAAGCAAAAAACCCACTAAAAATTTTCATTTGCTTTGCATGTTTTCATATGTACATCTTTGACATATGCATGAAGCATGAAGGAAATGAAATAGTGTGTTGGGATGCATAGCCAATTTCCTGACTCTTCATAGTCACTAGACAATCTAGTGGTGTTTGGCATTGGAGGGGTGCTGACCTTACTGTTTTCACTAATTATAAGTCTATAATTACCTTTTGTATTCTTTGTAGTTTCAGGTTATCTCTATAACAGCAGAAACTGTGTTTGACCTCACAATTTGGACTTGTGTGTGATGTAGCTTTAAATGACTGTCAGAAGTGGTTTCATTTTAAATGAAGGGTTAAGTAATTTTAGGGGGTTAAAACTGTGGGCAATAAATAACCATCTACACTCATTAAAGAAAGTGACTTCTTAGACAAGAGAATGAAGCTAGAACCGATAGGGACATTAGCCTGATAAAAAGTCACATCAACAAAGACTTAACTCCAAGTGATTTAGGTGGCAAAGAAGCCTCTGCACCAACGCTTGCCCTTGAGCAAGAGGCCAACAGGAATGAGGGAACACAGACCAGCTCTCCTAAAAACAACGACATCCTGGACTCTTAAGAGTTTAATAACCATCACAACAGTGCCCCTGGTGGCAGTAAAACCAAATGACCAAGAATACTCCAGATGGAGCTGCAATTGGTAAATGCAGAAAGTCTAAAGCAAGAGGGTAAATGGCACGTGACAGTAAACTGAGGCATGTGATAGGCAAGACCCAGGATCTGCCATGATGAGGTCAGTTGCTGGAGGCTGAACCCAGGTCTATTGCACATGGCCTTCTGGGAATGTGGGGCTCTAGGTTCATATGTGTTAGCTGCAGACACAAAAGAGGCTAGAAATATAAAATCATTCAGATGATTGTCAGCAGTGGGCAGATAGAGATGAGATCTGCTTACTCTACCTTTATATGAGATAGAGTGGGAATTGTGGAAAAAAAGTACTTGACTTCAGAGGCTAATGGACACATATTAAAATTCAACTCTGCGTTGTCTGTGGGTAAATTATTTACCTTCTAATGCTATATCGTCATCAGTAAAATTGTTATAAGAATAGACAGTATAAATGTGTGAAGATTAAATGAATGTATGTGAAGTACCAGCAAAGTGCCAGACATTCTGAAATGCTCATTAACATCTTAGAAGAAGGTCTCTTGCCGTGTGTCTTGAATCTTTGTAGCTCTCCATTCATAATTCTCCTGAAGATATACGGTCAGGGTAAAGACTAGTGTAAGAGCTTAAATGGTAAATGACAGACTTAAGATTCAAAAGAACTCAGTAGAAAGGAAGAATGGTCCTAAAATGAAATGGATAGATTGTAATAGAGCTATATAAAACCATGAACTTAGGATAAAATTAGTTATTACCCTAATTCTAAATAGACTTCATTTAAATAGATGTTTATGTGCATAAAAATGCAAAAACCTAGGGATTTAAAAAATTATAAGTAGCATAGTTATAAAAAGTGTGATATGGCTGCTAGATATTTGTAGCTACCCATCCTTCTGATTTGTGCCATTATTAGATGTTGCCAAGAGTCCTGTAGACTATCTGCTGCCACATTGTAAAAGAGAAGAGAGGAGAGATGGTGGGGGGCAGGGGGAGATACATGTTCAGTGTGGCACAGTGTGCTGGTTATCAAATCTTAGCTCAACCACTGTGAGTCCTTAGGAAAGTCAGTTACCTCACTGATAAAGTGATGATAGAAGAAACTCCTTGCCTGGCTTGAGCTAAAGATTGGATTACATAATGCAAGTAAACAGCTCAGCACAGTGCCTGGCTCATTTCTGGGGGCCCTTATTATTCACAGGAAAGAGTGGTGAGAATGGTGACAGATGCAGGAGAGAGAAGTTGCAGAAGCTTGAAATGTTCTGCATATATAAGGGAAGATTGGGGGGGGGGGGCAAGGAGCAATGGCAACTGTCGTCAATCAGCCTAACTCTAGAACAAAGAACCGAGAAGAGTGGATAGAAGTTAAGGGAAGGTATCTCTGGACTCCAAACAGGAATACTGAAAGAAATAGCAGTAGTGGTAGTAGCAGTAGGAATTAAGAATAAAAATAGCTCTTAGGGTGTTTCAGTTACTTTCTAAGAACTCTGCATTCTTATTTAATCCTCATAACATTTATGTGAAATAGGTTTAATTATTATTCCCATTTTACAGATGAAGAAACAGAGATTAAGTAAATTTCCAAGAGCATATAATTTAGAAACGAACAGCAGAGCTGGGATTTGAGCCCAGGTGGTCTAGCTCTTAACTCCATTCTCTTCGCTGCTACAGAAAGCAACTCAAATACACAGGGAAAGATTGGGTGACTGTACACCATGAATGTTAGCAAGGGGACCCCTGCAGTGAGGAAGGGATTGGACTTAGGGGATCTCCACAGGCCGTCCCATCGCATGTCTGTAAATTTATAAGGCCAAAAATTAAGCAAGCAAAGAGGACACAGTAGCAAAAGCTGATACCAAACTTGGGCACAAATTGTCATGAGGTTTTCTCCATACAAAAAAGCCTAGAGGAATCACCTAAAACCTATTTACTTTGACCTTATGCTCAGTTATAAAAGGATAGACATCTCATTGTCTTGTTCAAAGCAGAATAGAAGAAATACTTTTGAATCTGGTAGTTGTAGTAAAACTAACAGCAGCAGGAAGAGACTAGTGAACCTTCAGGAGAAAAAGGAGATATTAACTAACTGACTAAATATTATTAAATAACTGTGCATATCCTCTATGCTGAGGTAAGAAAATCATTGTGAAACAAAATATGAACTTAACAATCACTGCAGTCCCTGGGTATTTAGAGACTCCAGTGAGCTTCAGGCTTTTCCTGAACTTTAGTGTGCAATGGTGTTTTTAAAGGTCTTTTAGGGAAATGATAAATTATATCCAGTTTTGCAAGGGAGGTATATGTGATATTTTCAAAAGACTTCGTATGAACTGGGTAATTTGACTTTAAGTCTAGGTGCCAAAAGGACATGCTTCAATTCATCTCAGGCTTGCTCACTCTTCAGTAATAACAGATATAGGTCTTACTGCATTAACATATTTTAATAGACTTCAGTGGGAAAGGCTCTGGTCTAGAAATGTACATTTCTGCTACTGATGCAGTTTATGACAAACTTCCTTCTGTGGACCTCAGTCTTTACATCTATAAAGTGTGGTGGATTTGACTAAACTATCTTTATTTCTTTTAGGCTCAGACCTATCCTATTTCTTTGATGTCTATAACTATGCTTATTTCCATCATGTAGATGCCAGATGCCTGTGTGCAGGGCCCAAATTCATTCTGGGCACACAGGGCATAAATGATTCCTAAGGTACAAGGAACTGAAGTGAGCAGAAGCCTCTAGGTTCTGTTTCTATTTCTGAAGCTATAAAATGTGGGCACAGTTTAATATTAGGAGATATTGCCTAGGTGTTAATATAAGATTTCAGAGTTGCCCAACAAAACCCATTGAGGCTGTTTTATGCTTGGAGCACTTCAATGTTATGAGGGTGAAGCAGGTGCGATGTGGCATAAAAGGCTTAATTGCTTCACCCCACCTTTAATTTCTCTCAATCTTCCAAAGCATTAAAGAGAAAAATGTTGTCTCCTGGTCTATTGTTTATGAAAATATTTTATTTTCTGCTTGTGTTTAGATAGCTTTCATGGAGAGGAGGACATTCATTTCAGTAATTCCAGATCTTGCATTAGTAATAAGTTTCCTAGGCACACTGCTTTGTTTTCAGACTTCACCATGTAGACCTCACATTTTTCTGTTTTGGTCTTGATGGGATCATTGCAAAGTTACATGCACAGTGAGGGTGTAGGTTCCATGGTGTTTTGACAAAGCCACTCCATTAGCAGTTTGTAAGTTGATTAGTAAACAGCATTTGGATGCTCACTACCTTGGTTTGCTTTCAGTTTCATCTGCTTTCTTTAAGAATCTTCCCTAAGCAGTTAGAAGGCTAAAGATCATTTAAAGAGGCCTGATGAAGATTCTCCACTCTTATCAGCACTGTAGAACCACATAATGAGTAGATGGAAGTAGATTTTGGTTCTAAAGATCAAATTTGAAAAATAGAAAAAGTCATCCAGTGATTTCTAGATTGAGCATAAAGTTCTAATGCATTAGATATGCATTCACAATCTTTGTTTTAACTTTTATTTTTTAAACAGAATGGCATGGAGATAAGCTTTTGTATGAGTTCTCTCAGTCAGTCAGTTCCAACTCTGAATGAACACTGAAGATGTCTTGGCTTTCCTAAAGACTCGGGCTACAGATTCTTGTTCATGGCCAGGGGTAAAATGTCCTTCCTCTATCTTAATGTTCTGCCATGTATAGCAAACATAGTAGCTATCCCAAGTTGGCACATGAGGGTTGTCAGTGAAACAGTATAATGAATTTGTCAGAGGGTTAGGAATAGTCTTTAATTTTCTGTTTTTGACTACTGAGACTTCTCTGGTTATATACCTCTTTTTGTTTTCCTTTCCAATCTCCATCTTTATCCCAACCTATTGAGAATACCTGGGATCGCTGCTTTGCTAATATAGTGATACTCGAGACTAATTAGCAATACCTTAATGAGATTGCCTCCTAAAATAGGAAAATTTCATTTCAAATGGCTAGAAGACTAGTTGATGTCTAAGACAAGTCCTAGAATGGTTAAGTTACTGACTGGAACCTTAAATGTGCTTCTCTCTGCAGAAGAACTGTTTTAATGGGAATTGCTTTAGAAAGTTCCCTTCCACTTTTCCTTCTTGAATGTCTGTCTAGTGAATAGCAGGGTAAAAGCGTGTGACGCTCTCACTGCCTCACAGCCATGCCAATCGTGCATAACTGCTTTCCTGGTAGAATCCACCTCATAATAAATTAAATTCATGGGAGGTGGCTAGTGTGTGGTAAACATGGTGTAGACAGGCTAATACCCTAAATAGATAGAACACTGGATCAGAGAAGACACAAACAAATTGCCTTTCTGCTGGCTCTGAAATATTTTTTTTTGAAGTGTAGTTAAATATGAAGTTGAAGTGAAGCTAACCAAAGCTTTGTCCAAACAACCTCTTCATTGCTTGGCTTCTTATGGGAAAGCTGTAGGTAACACTTTATTTTAATGATTGATTTCCCTAATACTGACTCACAATTGAACTCCTCTTGAAGTTATATGATCTCCATGCACATAAGATGAATGCATTAGAATCAATGTGATTGTAAAGAAATTCAGTGAGCATTATCCAGGTGTTAAATGCACATCTATTTTCTTTTCAGACAATGTAATCACTTATAAAATATATATTTATTTGGAACACATGCACAGAGACACACAAACTGTCATATGGGGTTGTGGGAGATCACTAATTAACGTGCATTAATCACCACATACACAGATTAAAACAAATACTCACTGAAACAAACATTAACTCCTCAAAGTCAGAACTAAAGGCTATGCATAGGTAGATCCATCATTCAGATTTACCTTCTAATCTTTACAATAAGAGGTACTAAGTATTAGAGAAAGAACAAAGGGAAGTAAAAGAATGCATATAGACAGTAATAGTTATAAATAAAATTCACGAAGCATCTACTATATGTTAGGTACTGTGCTAACCAAGCTTAGAATTTCACACATATTAAGTCATTTAAAATTCACATCAACTGTCTGAATTGCATTCTATTATTTTACTCCTCAGAGAGATTTACATAACTTGCATAAGGTTTAAAACTATTAAAAGAAAAGCTGGGAATTGAACTCAAGTTTCTCTAATTCCTGAGCCAAGATCTTAATTGCTAAGTCATTGCCACATTCTCAGAGCTTTTTATTTGAGGTACTACCATTGAATTCAGGGTTTAGATTATTCCAGCAGAACTTTTCTTCACAAAGGTATATGTCAAAATACAAGCCCTTTTAATCACTCCCCCCAATATTTTTGGGATTACTCAGGTGATGGTTACTTGTGAAAAGAGAGAAATATAGGCAGATGACAGAGGCAGAATCTCTGGCTTTAGATTTTTTTTTTTTTAATTTTTTCCTTGCTGATGAGAGTAATCATGTGAATAACTAAACTTCAAGAGCTGAATGACTGATTGGCAGTAAGTTGACTAACTGTTGTTTATTTATAAGGATGTGGCTTTCACAGTAAAATGTAGGGTGGTTTTTAAAACATTAGAAATCTCCTTGAGATTCTATAAGCGCCCCTTAGATAATGTAGGTGGCATAGCTTGGGGGTTAAGCTCACAGATATTTGTCATGCATTCTTGGGTTCAAGTCCAAGTTACTGGCCCTTTAGGACATTTTTAGCCCCTGACTGATTTCTGTAAATTGAAATTTGTAACAGTTGAATGATAGTTAATATAGTATAATATCAATAGTTTTATATGTAGAAACCAATAATAGTACCTATATCTTAGGGTTGTTGAGAGCATTCAAAAAACAAAGTTATATGAAGTGCTAGCTCAATGGCTGACATGTGATAAATATTTGATAAATCTAATTTAGAATGTTTTATAAGAGTTACAAAAATCTTATTTATCTACCTTTTTTGCTATTAAGAGAGTCAAATTGGAGTTTTGGAAAACCTACAGTTCCTCTGTCGCAGCTTTGCAAAGACTTCTTGGGATGTGTTTATGTTTATAATTTTTCTCATGTTTATTTTTCTATCAGTCTTAGATTTATAATAAGAATCAACTATCCTTTCTAAAACACTTTAGTGCTTTTACATTACCTCCCTTAATTGTCTCAATATCCTATGAATTAGAGATAATACCTACCCATTTTTGCAAATGAGAAAATAGAGATCAGAAAAGTAAATAGAAAGCCTCACAGCTAGTAAAGAGAGGAACTGAAGCACTAACCCAGGTCTTCTGTCTCTAACAATCCAGTTCTAATATTCAATCAGAAGGACTTTGAGAACCCCTCATCCCAGCTCCAACCCATTTTACAGATATGAATATCAGGGTTCTAAGAGAGAAAAATGATCTTCCTCGGGTCACACAGCAAGTTTAAAGCTGACACTAGACCCTTCTGTTTCTCGTTGAGTGCTCTTTCATCATCTCCAAGCTACTTGCGTCTTTTGCAATAATTTGTATGTTCCATGGAGGAGGAATGAGAAGAGAAATGGAGAGAGAGAGCTGGCAGAGATGAAGGGAGGATGAGGGGACCTGGCAGAAGGAGAGGAAGAGAGAAAATAATAGATTCATATGTGAAGGTTAGATGAAGGGCAGGCATCCAGGAATGGTCTGCATCGAGTACCGGGGTTTTCCACTCTTGGAACTAATCTCAACCTGGCAGGAGGGGCAGGAATAAGCAGAGAGACCATGTCTGTAATATCATTTGGCCCTGTTCCCAGTCCCTCTGCAATATGACAGTAGTGATGACAGGAGACGTGGTTGACGGTAGCGGATGACGCCCTCTTTGCCTCCTGGCGACCAGCTGTGGCACCACCATCATCATCGAGGGCCTTCTCCCTCCCAGTTCAGCTTCCCCCGCACTGGCCTGCGTTGCCCTGGTGTCAGAGCTTGGCCGATTTGGTTCCTCTGAGGACCCTGCAGAGAAATTCACTCCCACAGAGGCATTTTCTTGACATTTTGACATTCTCTCAGAGACAGGCAAAAGGCAGGCCAAGGGCCCAATCATCGGGCCCATCAAAATCAAACTATATTTTCTGAGCGGCTGTCGATAGTACGTGCGTGAGATGATTATTGTTTGCCAACGCTCTATCGATCTTGGCTTTGTGAAGCTCAAAGTCTGTTTACAGACACCTATAAAAACGAACGGCCACTTCTTTTACTGAAGGTTAATGCGGTGTGTTTATTTAATTGAATGGAAATGGCTTTGTGTTTTCCAAATGTCATTGTTAACACATTTTCAAGGGAATCTGTGTGATCAGTGTGTACGGGTTGAGGATAGGAGAGGGCTGTTGGAGGGAGGTGCGGTTGTTGGGACCGAAGGTTGCTAGAGGCAAGAGATAAAAGACAAACACATGGATTAAATATTGGAATAACTTCCCTATATAGAAATGCTATAAAAAAAATCCTTACTCTATATTAGTGTTGTTTTTTAAACTTGTCAGTAAGAATTCTCCCCTGGGTGTTTTATTCTTCTGTTTGCCTCTGTTTTTGTTTGTTCTTTTGGGTTTCCCTAAAAAATACTTAAAATATTTTAAAGTGACACTAGGCATTTTAGTTTACTGAGAGTTTGGGGGGTTAATAATTTCCACTCTGAGCCCCTTTTTTTCCCTTCTATAAGAGATTTGACAGAAATGGCTAAAATTAGATGTCATATCAGATAGAGGCAGACGTTGGCAATCTCAGTGACCTGCTTTTTAAGAGATGGTTTTCAACTGACGGGAGGGGAGAGGCAGACAGCTTTTGCCAGAGCAATTGGACAAGCTGCAGACGGTCTCAGGAAACTGAGAAAGGTTTTCTGGGTCTCCAGTGATACTAGATGAAAAACAGAAACTTCACCTAGCCATTTGAATATTTCAGATGGAACTATCAGAATAATCCACTGGACTTTTTTCTTCAGTTGTCTTCAGGAGGTTTGTCTTTTTATGCGGTGAACATTGGCAATTTCCATTTTCAGATTTTACTCTTCTCATTCTGCCTCGGTCTCCTTAGCAGACAACAAAAAACACAACAAAAAGTTGTAATGCTTGAAATATACTGTGAATGAATGGTTAGTAACAAAACAAAAGGAGTCTTAAAGCAGCCATTCATTTATTCAAGAAATTGCTGAGCTCCTCTAAGGGGCCAAATGCTGTAGTGAGTACTACAGTTAAAAAAAAAATAACTAAGCTAAGGCCCTATAATCAAAGATCCCATGCCCTGTGCCTGTGTGTGTGTGTGTGTGTGTGTGTGTGTTGATGGAATGAATGGTTATACAAATACTTAACAATTTAATAAGTATTATAATAGCTGTACTCTAAAAGTATACTGGGAGAGCCCGACTCTGACTAGGGGGCATTGCTTTACCATCTGGTAATGGGATATATCCCCATCTTCATTCTCTCCTTCACCCCCACCTCTAACCTTAATTAAAGTCTGATTTCAAATAATTAGACCATATTTTGAATATTTGTTCAGGTCCCTTCAAGAGCCAGACAGAAATAATGTCTCACCTTTAGTTTTGGGAAATGCTACTTGTAAAACTTATCTGGGTATCTCAGATTTTTCATTCTTTTAAATGTACAGACAAAATTGACTTGGGGACAAGAGTTGAAAATGTGTAACTCCTCCCTCTTTTTTAAGTGGTACAAAATGTCAGAAATGAGAATTAAGCAAGACTGAGGATGAGAATCACAAGATAGGTTTCCTTAGCATGAATTCCATACCTGAAAATCTTCTTAGTTCTGAGTTTGAAGCAGATCTATAAAATCCTGTGTTAAAAGAAATATAGTAGAATTAGCAAGGATGGGGGAAGGGGAGTGGGCAGATGTGTTCTTGAAGAGAACACTCTAAAGGCAGAACGTTATTCTTTGTCAATTAATTTTTACTTCTTATAGACTGTTAGACTATTAAACAAAGTCTTATGAGAAAAGTGGGTTTTTAGGGATTTCCAGGAAGATGTTTTTGATAATAAATTAAATTAGGACTGTGCATTGCGGAGCCCCACCTGTTGTACTCCCTCTGGCGAGCTTCCTTAATACCAGATGCAACCTAGTTAGAGGTGACATGAAGTCACAGAATTGGATATATTTTTTCCTTTAAAGTTAAGTAAATATAGATGAGCTCTTCTGATATATCTAAGATGACAGACACTGTTTTTGAAAAATTGATTTGAGGATGGTACAGGTCCAGGCCAATGGGTCTAATCCCTCCATAGATAAGGTGACCTACTTTTCCTATTCAACAGTAGGGCTCCACTGTCTAGCACACATTATGTGACAAAGTGACAGTGTAAAGTCATGATTAAGAACACTGCCTCTCGAGTGATATTTTCTGAGTTTGACTCTTTTGCTGGGTGATCCTGGCCAAATTTCTTAACCTGTTTAGCATTAGTTTACTTATCTATAAAACATGAGTAATAAGAATTCTTCATGGGAACCATGTAAAGGTAAATAGAAACCACGTAGCATAGTACCTGGCGCAGAATACAATTGGATAAATCCTAAATATTATTATTAGACTGACTATTTCAATAGGTATTGCCTGAGAAATGCCTGCGCACGAGGTTGCCATTGTGATGGTCAGGTGCTGACAGCCACAGACCAGCACCCTAAGCCCTTTGCAGATGCTTGCACTTCTTCACAAGGACTTCTAGGCATTGACTCATATAGATCCATCATCCCCTCTTGAAGAAATAACTAGAAAACTCTTACCCTATTTATAGTGAAATAATTGAGTGAACTTCCACCGAAGGACAGTTAGTTCTTGAGCCAAGGGACTTCAATGTCACGTAAGAAAAATTGTCTTGTGCACAATATCCTTAGAGATTAAGGAATTTTAAGAATATTGATGTTAGACATTAAGGCAACAATGCATTCAGATTGCTACGGGTTCTTCATTTCTATTTCACTATCTTCTTGTCAGAAGAAAAAAAGAATACTCACTTCAAAATTAAATTTTTCCCACTGTGGACCTGGATCATTTTTGTTGTATAACTTTTATCACTTAACTGGATTTAAAAGGTCCATCGGTATGTACAAAAAAGTATTTTTCAAAATTGCACACATAATAGCCAAAAATAAGCCCTAATCTGGTATTCTGTGAAATTGACCTCGACAGTATAAATAGTACAGGAATCTGAGAAGAAGAATTCCACATTCCTACATCCGGGTTGACATTGAAGACTGCCTTTGTGAAGCCTTCACACATCCTGAAGACAGGAGTTATCTTGCTGGTGATAATTTTGCTGTTCTAGAGGGTACATCAATGCACCTCAAATATGATGGTAGAAGTGATACTTTTGCCATGTCACAGTTGATTTCTTACTCTTTAGAGAGGGATCCACTTGCCTGAAAAATTAACAGGTTTATTTTTACAAAAGGTAGTTGCACACTGGATTATTGCATCCGGGTTTCCCATGTGACTGGCCTAGACCCAAGGTGAAAGTTTGGCCTGAAGCTGTGGTAAACAAAGGAGAAGCTAATGAATCATAATGATCTTCCTGAATTTTCTTCTCTTTCTCCATTTATCTTGGAAAAAAAAATCCCTATCATCTGTATGTCCTCAGTGTAAAAAACTCATTAGCAATATTCGGTTCTGTTGGTAGGATGGACAATTCTCTGCTCACTGCAATAGGAAGGTAATCCTGGTACCATAGAACAGGTACCACTGAGAGCCCCTGATGTTTGAAACATATTGTGGGTCTTTTAAAAAATTATTGCTTGAAGAAAGGCCATGGAAAGAGATAATTTTTGCATGTGACTAATTAGTTTACCTCTCTCTCCTGTTGTTCTTTTATTCATAACTATTTACATATATACATAATACTTGATCTTTTTAGGTATCCATAAAATTCTGCTTTTATTTTTGAGAATCATGGTAATCTGCAAACAAGTACTGTCTTCTCCAAAAGATGACCACATTTCTCTATGGCTCCTTCCTCACTTGTTTTGAGCACACAGAAATCACTGACCTCTCACTGTGGTGTTCAGAGCGAGTGCAGACCAGGGCCTAAGGCTCTCACCACCTTTCTCAGAACCAGAGCTGAATACATAGCTGAACTGGGTACCTGTCTAAGAATGGCAAGTCTGAGAAGAGAATGTCTGCCTCTATCCCTCTGACATTCATTTGCAAATTAGGATAGCCTTTGCTCTGAGAATCATTTAGAGATATAAATAGAACTACTCTTCAGCAGAGACTTGGCCTATATGGCTTACTGATTTTTCTCTTGTGAGTCTACAATTGGCGTTTGCTAAAATCAAAATTTTAGAACATAGTATAGAAAGAATGTTGATTGTGGGCTCTATGCTGACCCCAAATGAAATCTTTTAAAAGATTGTCTCTGTGTAAATATATTGTCTACATTAAACCAGTGTCATACAAATTTCACACCTAGAATTTTCAAATGACAGCAGACAATAGATCAAGTCTGGACAAAGAGATAAACACCAACAAAATAAAATTTAAAAGAAATAAATATAAAAATCTATATTTGGTTTAAATAAATCAATTTTGCAAGACTAGATATAGGAGTTCTGGCTTGATAGAACTTTATGCAAAACAAAGTCTGAAATTTTTAGTTGTCCATAAGCTTAAAATGAACTAGGTTTACTTTAAAAGAAATAAGGAAAAAAAAAACCCTATGCAGTCTTAGGTCCTATTAATAGACTTCTAATCTATTACTAAATTATGTTGACTCTTCATCTGAAATATCTTTTTACTCCATTAATTTCCATTCAATGATGGAGTCACGGACCTTATGATCCTTTATATAACAGTAGCTTATTAAAGCTATCCTTGCTTATTTTCCCATACACAATCTGTCCTCTACCTGCAGCCAATGTAATCATAGATGAGTAAAATCTGATTATATCTTTCCCAAGTAAATAAGCCATGAATGCTTCTCAATATTTACAGGATTGATTGTTCCTTGAGGAATGGAGACCTTTAAGGTAATATCTACCCATCTTTCTTTATTTTTTCAGATAGCACCTGCTGTTTCTAAACATTTCTTAACCACGTTGGACCACAGCATCCTGAAATTGCCATGTATTTTCATATTTCCATACTTTCACTCAGGATCTTCTTTTGTTAAAATCTTCCTTCCCACTTCATCTTGGACCTACCACTGCCCTTGATCCATGGGGTTCAATGTCTTCTCTTTTGTGAAGACTTCTCTACCCCAACTCCAGAAGAAACCAGTCTTTCCAATCTGCTCCCCTACATCTACCACAGAATATAAGGCACTGTTATTCTCTCTTCAGTTGTGTAGGAGCTTCTCAGTTTGTTCCTATCTTCAGTTGGTATTATTTTTTAAATTAAGTAGATCTCATAAATTGTGTAAAGTACTAACCTTGAGAAGATCCCCAGTCTGAAAGGAAAATACTACAGAAAACTATTTCACTTCTCCCTTCTCCCTTTTCCAGCACTTGCATTATTTAATAGCCTTGGTCAATATCCTTAATATTCTAAAGTATGTAGAGACAGTTGCTTGCCTATTTTCAGAAATAAGGTTTTAGTGATAAGTTTGAAAATTCTGTACTATATGAGCTTTTGCCTCAAGGACACAAACTTAAAAATCATAAGGTCTTTCTGTTATGTTTTGAATGTCAATCTGCTTTGTCCAGTGGGCTTCTGAATCCTTTGTGACTGGCACATTTTACTGAGAAGCAAAGACATGCAGTCCTGGTGACTGAGTTTTCAAACTATGGCTTGTTGAAAAAAAAAAACCGTGCAGACTGAAGTTGAGGGGACTGTCAGAAGATGTGTTTCATGGATGTCTGAATAATTCTCCTTTTGCCACTTTTATCTTAATTTAGAGCCATATATTTCTTGTTACATTTTGTTTTTCCCCTGGCACCTAATAATGTAATCTTCACAATGCAGTGCTACATCCCAAATGTATACTGCAGTAAATGAAAATGGTTGTTGGATCTGTTGTCCTTCATAATTCAGAGGAAAGAAAGTCCACAGCAAGAAATGTTGGTATTCTTTGGAATGCCAGGTGTTGAATAATTGAAACACTTTGAGGAATTTCTAATTTTCCTCCTAAGAAAAATTCAGGTTTTAGTTCTTTCTGAAAAGGAGTTGATGGTTACACACTTGGGGGATCCCAAAAGGAAATAGGAGGACTGCTGGGACGTCTAGTTGTTTGGAGACTAAGTACTGGCCACAAAGACTGCTGTATTTCTCTCAGATCACAGCATTGAAAGGCAGAAGCATAAGTAGGCTCAGAGAATTTTCTGTGCAAGGTTTTGCCCCTCATAATTCCTGACTGCTATCATTCTCTCTACCTTAGTGTGCGGGTGCATCTTTGTTATGTCTCCAGGCTTGCACTGGTTTAAAAAAATTGCTTAGGTTAATAGCAGTAGGACCCAAATTCTCTTTTACTTATCTTCCACTTAAAAAAAACATTCACCACCACTCTCAAGTGCTTATTTTCTTTGTTCACTATGTCTAATATATTCTAAATTATGGTACCATAAATTGAGGGAAAGATATAAAGAAATCTGCGAAATAAAATTTGTAATACATGGCAACATTCATATACAATGACAATGGTCCATTTGGACACTTACCATTTTCATTCATTATGTCTAGTCTACCTAGGTCTAGCTAAAACTTCATTCAAGGCAGCATAGTCCCTGCCCATTTGGAAGCCTTTAAACTAACTATATGTATAATTATCACAGTAGGGTGGTTCTTTTGTAGAGGAAGCATAGAACATAGGACCCAGTTTTTCAAAATGCAAGGGTTGAACCTCTCTGTCGCCGGGAGTGTTTGAGAAAATTCCGGATGCCTTGCCTTCATCCTGGACCTACTGAATAGGATCATTGAGAAATGGTGCCCAGGAATCTTCATTGTATAACCTCTCCAATTAATGCATATGCTTACTGGAGGTTAAGTATCACTGTAGACTCACCTATGGCATGTAGCACTAATCAGACAAGACCCAATTTCTGGCCAGATTTGTGGCAGCAATAACTAGAAGCAATAACGTTTTCTAAAACAAAACAAGTGGCATATGATACTGTGAAATCTCTGGCACTGCTTACCCAATATCCACATGTGCCCCACTTAGCTCTAGATTAGAAAATAAAGAATGAGATGCAGCCAGTGGTACCATGAACACAGGTGCACAATTTGGGAAAATGAGACCAATTTAAAACAAAATTCAAGCTAGCATCAAAGAAGTTTAATAAGAATGTAAATCTCCTTACAACTGGCCCTATGATTTCTGTCTCTTAATGAGCACCTGTCATCTGGTGAATAATGACCAGGCCTCTGAGCGTGGGTCAAGCAAACAAAAAGGCCCATGGCCAGAGACTCTGTTAGGCATTTTAAAATGAATAATCCATCTAACAACAAAAACTAGTGTTGGTGATGCAGGTATAATAGTATGATCGCCACAGGAGAAACAATATGCAAATGAATCACAAAACAAGAAAAGGCAGAACTTTTCACTTCTGCGTTGGGCCACGTTCCCTGGAAACAGGCTTGAGATGGAGACGGTTGCAGGGAGTTTTATGCAGGGGGTGCTCTATGGGAAAGTTTCTGAATGGAAGTGAGGGAAACAGACGTGGGTGTGGATAGAAGAATAATGTGGTCTGAGATGCAGGTACAGCTAAAGCCACAGCTGATCCTATGCTCTGGAGTTAGGTTGTCCCTTCTGAGATGACCCAATTTGAGTAAAGGGATTTGAATCTTTGTGCCTCTCATCTCATCCAAATATTCAGTCACTGCCTGAGGCAGAGACTGAGGCCAGTTCCAGAAAGGGACTGAGGTGTGAACCGGCAGCAGCCAGGATTCCCAACAGCTGGGGGAATTTGTACCCAAGTCTTGGAGGAGGAATTCAGTAGCACATCCACCACTACTGAATATCTGATTCCAGGATAAAAATTACGGTGCTCAGAGCCACAACAGGCTTCTGATCTTCCACAGTCTGCTGAATGCTCCGGAAAATCCACTGGAGTGATAATGTTAAGGAAGGAAATGATTAAAAGTAATTTGCTGAGGGACCAGGGTTGCATTTTAAGCTGTCAGTAAGTAATGAAGCAAGAATGTCAATCGACAGGTGAATCAAAGTCAGGGCAGAAGGAAGGGAGGAGGAAATTTTTTCTAAAAAAAAAAAAAAAAAAGGCAATTGCTTTAATTGAGGCTTGTGATAAGTAGAAAAAGCTTGCAACTGCCAGAGATAGCAAAGTAGGAGAAACACTTTTTGTGTGTGTGGTTTGGGATTGGGACATGAGCTGTGTCGTGGGCCAGAATCTCACTTGGAAAGTTAAGGATTGGAACTACTTTTGAATAAACTGTTAACCTTCAAATACAGGGTCCCCTCTCTTTACATCGGCCCTAGCAATGAATACTTCTTTCTTTCCTTTAATTATCGATTGTCAAGGGTAGAACACTAAGAGAGAAATATATTTAATTGTTCTATTAAAAAGGGAGAGAGGCTGCTCTTGGTAGAAGCAATAGGTCCTGGATTTTTTTTCCCCCCAATTCAGTGTGCTGTGCTTAGAACGCCCTCTGACCCACTGCTTCATGTGTCAAAAGTCACCTGTGACATCGCCCGTAGAGGCTCTGCTTCTTCACTGGGGGCCCGCAACCAGGTTAAACTTTCGAGATTATAAACACACATGGAGTGACAGGGCCTATATAATAAAAGGCCAGTTCTGTGACTATTCTAAAACTAATAAGAACTATTTCTTTCTGTCTTTGGTTTCTTTCTTGATAGTAGTAGTAATAGTTACTGGGTTTCTTTTTTTCTTCTTTCTTTCTTTTTCTTTATTTTTTTTTCCTTTGATTTGTAGAAGACACTTTTCCTCCCTGATCTTTCGGTGCATCCCAGTCTCACTTCAGCAGTCCACAGGGACATGATGACAGTTGTAACAGAACTAGAGCGTTGCTGTAGAGTGGTCCATGGAGATAGTTTCTAAGTGTAATCATTCCTGAGCTGTTTGTAACTTTTTCAGACTGTTCACCCAGCTGCAGGCCACTGGCTTGTTTCTATTGCAGGAAGGATCTTCCTCCTCCTCTTTCTCCTCCTCCCCCTCCCATTCCCAAATCCCCACATTTGGAGCAGCCAGGATATTTTCAAGTACAGTGTATATGTAAGTGATCTCGTTGTCCTAAGGGATACACACTTCGTTTTTATTGGACAGGCAGCATCCTAGAGAACAAGAGAACTGAACGTTTAATTTGGTTAGAACACATCTTTTTCACAACACCGAGGACTTCAGGTACCACTAAAATCATTGCCGTTAATTACTAATCAGATCAAGTCCTCTGTATTCTACCACCTAAACACTTTTAACATTTATTCTCTGCTTTCCATTCAGAACCTGCCTCCGCCTGAGCTATGTGACCCACCTCCCAGCTGTATTGCAATGCCTTTTACCTGGTCCATGGTCTCTCTCCTGGACTCTCTTCCTCATCCTGCACACAGTTGCCAAATTAAACTTTCTAAATTGCAGCCCTGATTGTGTCTCCTCCTGTGTAAAATCCCTCAGTGTTTCTCATCTCCATAAAACAGCAATCCATGGTGTTCATTAAAATATGAGAAGCCCTTCAGAATCTGTCTCTAGCCCACCCGTCTGGCCTTATCTCACCCCTTTTGACTCCCCCCCACATCCGCACGCCTTACTCTTCACCCTTCTTGCTCTCAAGGTTCTGAGCTGCTTCTATATGTTCTTCTCATTCATAGTATTTAAAACCTCAGTGCTTTTGTGCATGTAGTTCCCACCATCTGGAACAATCTTCTGGATGAATTGTGACACTCGAAGAAATATCTTTGTCCCAACTTCAGAAACCTAATTTTCATTCTGATGAATAACATGAATAGCTCTCACAGTTTTCCCCCAGGCTATTTTACAAGTATTGAGGATTCACGTGTTAATCCTGAAATGAGCTTTCCAAAACAAAGCTTCATCTGAGAACCCATTAAACCTCGACTTTAAATACCTAGACATTCTCTAAAATTGAGTTTGCATTGTCTTTGCCACAGTGTCTTCCCAGGTGACCAATGCAGTCATGTCAGATTGATGCATCATGTTGTTACAACTTAACAATCTCTGGGACAGTGGAAAAGGTTCAGCTACTGAAGGGAGCAGAGCTGTGCTCTTGAACTTGGAGTGGCTGCAAACCACACAGATAATCCTAAAGTAGGCAATCTCTGTAGATTTCTGGAGTGATTCGAACATGTAGCTTTTACCGGCAGCCAAGAGAAATGAGAAGACCCCTGAACTGAAAGTTTGGAGAACTAGGTCCTCAACAGCCTAAGTCTGCCACACACCATCTGAGAAAATCATTGGACCCTTCATCCCGTCCTCATATGTAAAACTAGGTTTGGGATTTAAATGTTCTAAATGAATCCATTTACAATGTTTTAATTATCTCTCAACCTGTATCAGATAATGTTGGTGCTCTGCCTCAATTTTTTTTTTTGATCCCTTTTACTATTTTTCTACCACCCAGCTTCAACATGACTTCTCTTTCAACAGCCAGTATGTTTTGTTTCTATTGATAAAAAGTTGTTCTCAATCTACTACTACTCTCTTCCCTCTGGTTGGAAAAACTCTCAGGTAGGTGCAACCTGTACTCCAAAGTTCTCTTCTGGGATCAGGCTGCTGCCACCTGTGTGGACTTTTGCCTGAGGCTACACCCTTATTTGACTTCCCCTGGTTTTTTGCTCTTGCTTCCCTCTGGGAGTGTGTCTTTATTAAATCATTTGCACACGGATTTTTGTTCCAGGGTTTGCTTATTGACTGGACTCAACCTACGATATTATCTATCTATCCTTGTCGAGTTTGTTAATAAAGCTTGGATTTGTAAGTGCCAAACCAAACTTGGTTAGGGTAAATAAAGGAAGAATATGCTTTCGCTACTGAATTGTGCTTGATAAAGTGCTTAATAAAAATGGCTTCAGAAGTGGTTAAAGTTAAAGAAATAACTACTCCAAAGCTCTCTTTATTAATGTATGGATTTTCTGTCATTGTTGTTTGTCTCCCTATGAATAGTTTAGACTACATTTTTCAAGTAAGCATTTTATAACCTCTGTTACTGTTTCTAGGCATTTAATAAGCAAGTGGCTGGATAGACAGGTAACAAGGAAGTGTTGTGAGTTTTCTGTCAGTATCTTTCAGTGTTTATCTCGAAAGCTATTATTTTAAAATTGCTAATTATTAATAAATTTCAATGGATGGTGAAAGGAACGCTGAAATTTGAGTTAAGAGTACCTGAAAGAGCATTTCTGGAAAAGACTTAGCTTATGCCATCTGTAAATGTGTAGACAGAATCGAGATATATAAGATCATAAAGGAGGGTGCTATTGAGCAAAGTGGAAGGTTGGAGCTTTCCTGCCCCCCAGAAGGGCAGTTTGTTGCAATTTGATATCTATCGAAGACAAGCCTGCTACACACAGTTTCTACTCTGATGTTTGGCATGAGCCATGCACAAAAATACATTGAAACACAGTTTTGAAGTAAATAGAACTGCATTTCCCACTTGCTTTCATGCTGTTATTTTCTCTGCAAGATGCATTCTGGCTCCTTTTGTGGATCCTCAGATTTGATTCTACGAGCTGCTGAGGAATGCAGTGCCTTTAAGCCTTCCACCAAAAACAAGTTTTATACAATTGGTTGTGTATAGAAAGCATGTGGGTGTATGTGTGTTTGTATGTGCAATGAAATGGTTCAATTGACATTGTACTTAAAATTCAAACTATGCTTATCACAAATTATGTGACCGCTCTATTCACAAATCATTAAATTATGGGGTTTAAGTAGAAATTAAACATTTACTATTTAATATTTAATAAAATTAATTTTTATAAACATATGTTCTATGGACATTAGAAGTAGAAAACAGAGTCATTTGCTTGCTAATGGCCACTGTAGTGGCATATAGTTAGAGATTTTGTGGCTACATCCCAAAGACCTTGCTCCAGGACCAGGGATGAAACAATTTTTTGTTTGCATTGAGCTAAGTATTATTTTCAGAAAATCAAAACCAAAAACTATGTTTCGCTTCTTTAGCTCACAGTCTCTGGAGACCCTACCAGTCACATACATAGCATTTGTACATTTTATTTAAAGAAAAATACATAAATATTGAAAAGAGAAGTTACAAGTCTCTTTCTAACTCAACCATATATCTCAGGAAATGGTTTCCTTATTCTGGCCACTCATGTCAAAATTGTAAAGTTTTTGTCCATTTCTACACTTTCTTTCTCATTAATCTTATTTCTCTTAAAATGTTTTTAATGTTATAAGCCACTTGCCCAGTGTATGTGTAAATAGGTATAACTGAGTAATCAACGTATCACCAATAATAATGATCACTAATCCATACATAAACACCAAAGGAGTAGCTTTCCAAGTCCATTCAGCTTTTCTTTTTTTAAGCTCTCATGCTGGTTCATAGATGATATATGCCATTTTTATAAGATGAGAAAGTAGAGCAGTGTAAATTGTACAAAGCAAGTATTGGGCACTGCAAAGTTCATGGTTCCTTAGAGAAATGAGCTGTGCATTTACTGCTAAAGACAAACCTTCCATAAAATATTATTTGGGTACCAGCCCACCAGAAAAGTAAGGGTCATTCGGAACGAAGTGCATGGTTTTAGCCTTTGTCCTTTCTGAAGTGTATAGTCTGGCTGGCGAGATAAAATTAGTATAAGATGGCAGTTTGGTATTATGATTAAGAGCCTGAGGATTAGAGAGAGGAAGAAATTGATTTGAATTCTAGTTTGGCCCCTTTTTAGCTGTATAACTTATGAAGGCCACTTTCTTCTATATTTAAGTTTTTTCATCTTTAAAATAGAGATGCTAATATTTGCCTAATAGTGTTGTTACTGGTTTTTCTGTAAAGATTGATGACAAGATGTATGAATGTCATGCCTGGAAAATAATATATACTCCTTAACTGGTATTTACTTAGAGATATTGCTGATACAAATAAAATATTAATCTCTTTCTACCTCAGCATAAATTACCACGTCACATTTGTAATTTTTATGTTTGTGATATCCTTTCTGATGTGTTGAGTAAGCCCCTACTATTTTTAGAGCAGGGGCAATCAGTTTTTATAAATCTTGGTAAGTCCAGACTTAACCCAATGGCTAACACATAAAAGTTCTTAATAAATATTTGTTATTATTTTAATTGTAATAGGATAAAAACATACTCCAAAACAAAGATTCTGATTTTAAAAGCGATTGCATTCAAATAATTTTTTTATATACAAGAGACCAGCGTCATCAGTAAGAATAATCATATGAGTGTTTACAGTAATATATTTATGAGGTAGGTTAGGCACCATATGGTGTGCTAGATTGCAGGGCTCTAGTTCTTTATTAATAGGTATGTGGGGCTCCAGGGTAATAGGTTGCTGGATCCATATGCTATTCGGGAGGCAAATTTAGTCTATGGTGACCTTGCTACAGGATCAAGTAGCATAAGCAAATGAACTGAAGTGGAAGAAATGCTTAGGTTAACCCAACAACTCTGATAATTGACCAGGGTGGCAAGGGCAGCTCTGTTCCAAAAATAATCAACAATATGATCAGTACTGAAGGAATGCTGTGATGGGTTATGGATTTCAAAATTTTCCTTGTTAGCAAAATCACCTTTTAAGTAACATCATAGGGTTTTTGAACAAACAGCAAAGCTTTTTTTTTTTTTTTTAATAGAAACCCCACCCTTGAGAAGCTAGCAAAGAGCAGCAAAGAGAAATAGATCTTTCTGTAATAGGTTCTTGGCCTGATCTTTCATTTGCAAAAGTTTTGATGGAAATGCACAACTGTCGGAACGAAATGCTGAAAGGAGAGCCCTAGAGTGATAGGAAATCTTAGAGAGGCATGAAAGCAAATCATAAGGATGGAACCTGGGAATATGTAGAAGGGGATACAGGAATCTTTAGCCAAAGGGAAGATTAAAATGACCTGTTAAATAGTATTGGAGATGGATGCAATGTTTAAAGAAAACTGTGCTCCTCTTCCTTCAAATCCAGGATACATGTTTTTCTAGCCCATGTGCTATTTATCTATTTGTTATTATTCTATCTCCTTTCCTCTCTCATACTTTCCTCATTTCTTCCTCTCATTATAGATGAGTATAATCAGTGTCAAAGCTCTGGCCATAAAAGGCCTGTGTTCAAGGGCATTGCAATAAGGAAGACAGAGAATCATTGATACTTCATTAATTATTTTTTCTACCAATTTAAGGATTCCCTGTATAATGACTAAGAACAAGGAAAACACAACAATACTAATGCTGATAAAAATAGCCCACACTTACAGAGTACTTATGATGATCTAAGCATCATGTCATGTGCTCAGATTATCCTGCCAGTGTTCTTAATAGCCTTGCACACTGAGTGCGACAAGCAGAGTCTTAGGAAAATGGAGCAAAGTTTGCTTTCATTTGAGGACACAAAACTAAGATAAGATTCTGTAAGTAATGTTCATGATGAATTTGTGAATGTGATTTGTCAGAAGGAGCTGCATCTACCAGGGCTCATAATAATAATGCTTCCACTGAACCGGATGCTAAATTTATCACCTGGCTATTTTGGGCTTCTCTTGCCACTTGGCAACATAGAATTTTTGCTATAGCCTTGATTATTCGGAGAAAATAGTGTTTCTGCTACACAGCAGGGACAGGACCTGGTTGACAACTAGGGAGGATAGTCGGCAAATATAAGTACTAAAAGGAACATGGATAAACCTTGATTATTTTTCATTTTGTTCACAAAAAGCAGGCATTTGAAATGATGTACCCAACTTCAACTGAAAGAAAAAGACACTACTGTTGGGTCTACACACAAAGCCTGATTTGCTGATTTTTTTCTTTTTTCCAGTTATTTTAGTGTCCTATAAACATGGACTTAACTTTTTTTCCCTTTTATCTTTTATCTTCTGGTAGATCATTGAGCAGGGATGCCCTAGACCTTCAGCTGTTTCATGTGATCAGTGTCTTCCCTGAAAGGTCTGCGTCCCTGCACCACACTTGCCAGTGAAGTTTAGTGTTTGTGGCAATCCTCCTGTGGGGAGAGAAGTGAGCAGGTGAGGCCAAAAGCAGCATCTGTGACTTGCTAGGATGGGCTGGCTTCCTGTGCATAATTTCCACTTCAAAGAGTTCCCAGGCAGCTTGGTGATAGTCTACCCAATGCAGACTGAGCTTGTCAATTAGTCAAAGTTATCTTTGGTACAACTATAGTAGATAATTGAAAATCATTTACTGTATATGGTGTTAGAACAGCAGAGACCCTCAGAGTTCATGTACTTGATTTCCTTATTATGAAATGCATGCGTTTAGCTTCTTTGTTCTACAATGTTTGTTGAGCTCCTATTTCATGCAGAAGAAAGATAAAAAGACACAAAATCATATGGGGTTGGTGGGTTGGAAAGGTTAACTTATTTTTCTTTTTTTCCTGTGTCACCAGTACCTGTGTTAGGTATGGTCCATAGTAGGTCTAAATAAGTATTGAAGAAATAGCAGGTTCTTAATAAATGTTACCCAGATAGGTGATTGGATACATTAAAAGCTTCACAGAGAAGGAGATGCCTGTAGTGCATCTTGTAGGATGAAGGGGAGTTAGCAAGTGAGTAGCATCAAAGAGAGATTAGGGAAATTAACCAATGTTTAGTCCAGCCAACAGCAAAGATTGAACTAAGATACTGGTCTGGTCCTTGAAGTCTTTATGTTTAAACCAACAGGCTCACTTTCCAAAAGGAAATGTTCTAAAGCATTTAAAATTATTTATTTAATAAAGAAGAATTTCCTCATGGTGTTCTGAATGAGAAATCTTCAGGGCAAGAAAAATCCTGAACTATCTATTATTCTTAAGAAATTTCTAGCTATTTTCAATTCTCAACATTAATGGCTTCCCATTATGAAATAAACAACTGGATTAACTACTGTGCATTCACCCTAGTTCATCCTATCTACTACCAACAAATTTCCTCCTTAGAGTTTTTCCCCAATGGCCTTAGAAAAGTGGAAAAGATTAACATAAATGGAAATAGGGTATTTTATGTCATATCATCTTTTTAACCCCATTATCTGACTGTCAGAATACCTGGGTATGGAGGGAAAGAGGGAGGAGGAAAGCAGTTCTTGGCACTGAGGGTTAAGAGCAGCCTCAGCTCCTTGAGATGAAGGGATGAAAGTAAATCCTCTGTATTACTGAAGCATGTGAATGCCATGAAATAGTGGGACCTGAATCAATATATTGCATTTACAGCAGAGAAAAAGAAAGAAAAGGATTTTCAGAACTTATTTATCCAGCTCCTCTGAAAAACACCTATGTGAACTATTGGGTTGAGAATGTTGATTTCGTTTAAATTGACCCTTTCATTACCATTCCTTTGGAGAAAGTGCCCCTCCAAAGAGTCATATCCAAACAGTCACGTTCCTCCCTTGTGTTTTGAGCGACCTACTTCTGACACTCTACTAGGTGGAGAAATTATTGATAAAAACTTCTCTTATGGAGGATTCTCAAACTAATAATAGTCATGCCAGTGCTTTAGATGGGTGATTCTTCTCCCCTTGGATAAGCTCAATATGATTTTGTGCACATAAATTAATTCCTCTAATAACAGACAAAATAGAAGCTACTACCATCTTTTTCATTTTAAAAGTGCATCAACTACAGACATATATATGATGGGGATTGTGAAAATAAGCATTGTTTTATGTGTCTCGGGTTTAACAGAAATCAAAGTAACACTAACAAATATATGGCAGTGATAGCTATAAGTGATAGCTTAAAGGGACTTTAGGAAATCACTGGGTCTTATTTTTAAGGACAAGTTTTCTTAAAGATGTAGTCACTTGTCCACAAAATATTGTTGAGTGCCTACTCTGGACCAGGTATCGTTTGAATCACTGAGGGTATAGTTGTGAGCAAGACAGACATATACTTGTACGCATGAACTTAACTTCTAGTAGAAGTAGATAAAGAGATGTGGTAACTGCTGCAGAGAAAATATTACTGGTTATATAATAGAGTGATGACCAGGATGAGAGGATATGGTTACCTTTGGTTGTTTGGTCAAGGAAGACTTCCCAGAGGTTATTCTTGACTTGAGATCTGAATGATAAGGAGGAGCCAGTCATGCAAATGTCTGGAGTCAGAGGAAAGAGAAAGTGCAAAGGTCCCAAAGCCACAGTGGTGTTTATCTGTTGAAGCAGAAGAAATCCCAGTGTCTGGAATATAGTGAACAAAGGGGAGTATGATGCCAGATGAAGTAGGAGAGGGTGACAAGGGCCAGATCATGGAGGGCCTTGGGGCCATTTTAAGGAGTTTGATTTTATTCTAAGGCAATTGAAATCCATTTGAGAATCATAAGCAGGAGAGTGGTAGGGACTAATGGCCAATATGCGATGGGAGATAATCTGATCTGGGCTCTTATTTTTACAGACAGGCCTCTTTGAAGATCTATTTATTGATTTAACAATATTAAATGAAAGTTTACTACATGCCATGCAATGTTCTAGCATTTTAGCAATGAGTAGGGCAGATTTCCACCTTTATTGAGCTTACATTCTCTTGAAGAAAAACTAATAAGGACCATGGAGAAAATATAGAGTTTATATGATGAAAATTAGCAAGGTGGGATATTGGAAATTTTGCTGGATTTGAGACAATTCAGGGTCCTTCAGTAACTAATTTCAGTTTGCAGACCTTTTGTTGTTGTTGTTTTCTCAATCTCTGATGGTCAAGAAATTCTTCCTTGTTTTGCCTGCATTCATTTCTATCTATTGCTTTTTTTTCTATTATCCCCTTATGTAGTATGCAGCCAATTTTTCTGAAAGTCTTATCTAAAGAAAACACTTTATCTCTTCAAACAGTAAGTAATTTACTCTTTTGCTTTATTTTCTAGAAACTCTGATTTCCTAAACTTTTCCATATTTCTTCTATTTACTCATCCCTTTCAAAATTTTTGTTGATCTTCACATAAAAATATAGAAACTTATCCCGGAAAAAATTATTACTTCAGATACATTTTAGGCAAAATATAGCAGAGGAATTATTTTATGATTCTTATAAGGTACCCACTAATCCTTCCTTCCCTCTCTCCCTCTTTCTTTTTCCTCCTTTTCTTCTTTCTTTCTTTATCCCAAAATACTAATTAAATACTTTCTCTCTTTTAAAATACCTTAAAGACAGCTTCTTTATAATGAACTCTAGTGTATAAATATACACATTTCTTTTCCTGTTAAGAAGCAGTGAGGCAATAGAAACAAGCTCTTTTTGAAGATCCTTTAAAAAAATTGTGATGAGAACACTTAACATGAGATCTACCCTCTTAACAGATTTCTACATGGACAATACAGTATTGTTAACTATAGACAGCTGCTATTCCAGTAATTGAAAACACATTTTTAAATGGATTATTTAATTAGTGAAATTTTTCTAGAAGTCAGACTACATACCAAAAATATCCTTGAGAATATAATCCTTAAAGATGTTTCCGTCAAGTGTATTAAGGTATTTGTAGGAAAAATATGGCTTTACAGAATGTTCAGGTTTCCTGGATGGCTACTGATTTTCTTAAAAAGGTAGCAGCGATTTGCTAAAAAAGAAAACTGACTTTTAAAAAAATCAGGAGAAATAAGGTGACTAATTAAGCTGAGTGTGTTTGTTCTATCAGAGTCAGTATTTCTATTTTCATATCCTTCTTTTCTTGTAAAACTTCCTTTGGAACTATCTAGAAAGGACTTTCAGACATCCCTAAATGGTAACCATTCAGCCTCTGCTAGTCATATCATATATCTGGTGATGAAATTTTTGCTATATTTTTGGAGGTCCCATTCTGTCCCTGGAGAGCTCTCGAAAATGCTTTACCCCTTTTGAGCTCTGATCTCAAGCCCAGTAATTTTCAACTGTAGGTCCTGGTTCTGCCTTCTCTACCGGACATCCTGTATGTATTTGGAGATGGCTGCCATGGGCTTCCAAGGGCTTCTGGTTAAATATCCTGAGCTCATTCATTTGTTCCTCTCACAACAGCGCTTTGAGGCCTCTCTCCATGCTGGTCACCTTCCTCTCAATTCTAAGTTTCAATGTCCTACCTGAATGTTATGAACAGAGCTACTTAGAAAGCTGTGCGGTCATCTCAGAATAGAGTCAGACATAGAGCTCCCTCATATGAGGTAGTTCCTGTGAGACTCCACATAATCTGGTCTCTCCTTACTTCTCCAATCATTTTTTTCTCCAGCTCTCTTTTTTGCACCCTCCACTCCAGCCATACTGGTTTCCTTGCTGTTCCTCAAGTAAGATAAACACTTCTGACTTCAGTCCTTTGCTCTTGTTCCATCTGCTTTGAACCCTCTTCCCTCAGAAGACAAATGGCATTCTCCCTCCCTGCACTCAGGTGCTGTTGCTGTCACCTCAAAGGGGCCTGCGCTGGCCGATAAGATTGCTCCTTGTCATGCTTTATTAGCCCTTACTCCCAGACATTATGTTATCCTCTACCCTTTTGTTTATTGTCAGCTATCAGTATTAGAGTATCATCTCTCTTAAAAAAGTCAAGGACTTTTTACATTTACTAACATCTCTTCAACACCCAGAAAAAGGCCTAGCATATAATAGGAGCTTAATAAATATTTGTGAATGTATTCACTAATTTATTATCCACAAGCAGATTATCTGTAGGCAGAGGATACCGAATAAGATTTTTGTAGTACACATTTAGTAGTGCATGTAGCCATACACTGAAGAATTCTCACTCATAACAAACCTAAACAGCATTTGAGCTTTTGTATGTTAAAGAACAACCTGCATACATGTATGTATGTGTATGTGTATATATACACGTATGCACACAGATCTGCTCACATATATTCATACACACATACATATGTGTATATGAATTCACATGTAGGCCTCTGGCCAAAGAGGTAGACATGTGATTTGGAGCCTAGTGTCCAAGCCGTCTCGATGATAGAAGCTGAAAATGACAAAAGTACATGGATTGAAGAAAAGTGAGCCAGCAGGACTGTTCACTGTGCATGAATTTCCAAGGATACAGTTGTTCTTGAACAATCACAGTCAGTATATCAAAATAAGCGCTTTATTGAGTAGGGTAAAAGGAGTTGCTGGCAAGACTGTAAATTCTCTCCCAGAACAAATGATAACTGAGCCCAGGAGCCCTTTTGTTCTGGGGGGAGGGGGCATAAATTCCCTGAAAGTATCTGTCGCAGGGAATTGCTCCGCATTCATCATGCCCGCCTCCTGCATCATTCATGAATGTCATAAGAGTCTAAAGAATTGGCACTTCATAGCGAAGATGATTAAATAGCCATTATACTTGTCTTTTCTGCTGCACGGTGCTTTTAAAGGAATCCCATTTAGGCTGAAGCATACCCCTTCCAATCCCTTCTTGTTTCCTGCCTCCCGGGGTCTCCAGCATCAGAGAAAGAGGCACCGTGCACCGTCAGCCTTGTGCTTATTGGGACTGGACAGTTCCAGTGGGCTGGCACTTCAGTTTGCTTATTCTTCTGTAACAGAGACCTTGGGATTTGAAAAAATGCCACAAAGCTCAAAGCATATCCCTTTTCCAGGGAGTATAGAAATTGCATTTTAGCTTAGATTCTGCATGGATTGAGCTGTAACTTTTTTTCAGATATTTTCACTTCTCTTTGTCATCACTTCCTTGTGGACTAAGAATAATGAATCAGAACAGAACTCCTTTATATATGATTCATTATTTTATGTATTCAAATACAAGGTTTCACATCATTTTGTACCCAATAAAGCATATACATGCAGAGTAAATACTGATGTAACAGAGTATCTGACATGAGATTTTACTTCTGTCTTCTCCCCATACCCATTTCTTGTCACATATACATATTCTCATTCTCTCTCTCTCTCTCTCTCTCTCACACACACACACACACACACAAACTGCTCCAAAGTGATTCTTACTACCCAAACAGCATCCTTAAGTGACAGAGTATAAATGAATGAATTAAAATCGATCAACTCACATATATGTAGAGGCTAAATCAGTTGCACTCATAGAAGTATAGGTGGAATAGTCATTACCAGAGGCTTCAGGGTATCTGGCATGGAACGGGAGGTGTTGGTCAAAGGGTTAAAAGTTGCAGTTAGGAGGAATGTGTTTTTGAGATCTATTGTATAACATGGTGACTATAGTTAATAATAATGTATTGCATATTTCAAAATGGCTACGAGTAAATTTTAAGTACTCATCATAAAAAATAATAAGTAGGCAAGACAACAGATATGTTAATTAGCTTGGCTTAATCATTTCACATTATATACATATATCGTAACACCTTATAAACAATTATAATCTGTCAAATAAAAATTAAAAATAAGTTAAAAATAAAAATAAAATAAAATAGAACAACAAATAAATTTTTCTTAAGCATCTACTTTAGAGGCAACAGAAAGAATATAGAATGACATTAGACTATAATCAGGAGTGAGGAGTCCTCATTTGGTTCTGCCAGTCATCAACTGTGACCTGGGACAAATTCTGTAACCTCTCAGGGCCTCAGTATTTACATCTGTAAATGAAGACACAGATAGTGGCCCCAAAATTTTCTTTACACTCTTACGGCTCATGGTTCTAAGTGTCCAGGATAGGACTCAGCCATCACAGGGAACAGAAAGACGCCCATGACACCACCACCACCACCTGAAAGGAACTTTTATCCACTCACAACTTTGCAACCCCTAACCCCTGCTGGGAAACACGCTCCGGCATAACATGGGTGCTGGGTCTGTAGTGGCATCTTTGACTGGGAAAGACAGATAATTTTAAAAATAATGATGTGATCTATGACTGTGATTTCTTCATGGTAAACTCATAATGTCTTTATGCCACTGTTGTTTTTAGGCTTCTCTAAAAAGTTTGTGACTTTAGGAGGAGTGTTCTCTTTAGAGTAAAACTCTAGACATGTGTTAAGGGACACATGTTAAGTTAAATGGGTAGATTATGGAAATTGATCAGCACTGGTTGTGACCAGTAAGAGGACCCCCTTAGAGAAAATGTGATCACCTCTCACTGAAGAAGTCTTACCAGCCATGCCTTTGAGTCGCCAGTGGCTTCAAGGTAAGTAGACCCTTTGAGCTTTAATTTGTCCCCTGGAAGGAACCACTCCATTCCTCATGGTCCAGGCTTTCTCTAGAAGTGGGAGGGCCGTCCGAAATGCCAGCCTTGGCATTTTGCCTTCTGCTGCTCTAGCCATGTGAGTCTGATTCATTCTTGCTGCTGGTTTAAGAGAGATTAAAAAGTGCAAATCTGTTCTTTAAGTTTCTTGATGTGCACTGTGGCAGCCAGAGTCAGAGGAAATGGGGACAATGGGAAAGGGAATAAATCCTCGAGAGTGACGTGTATGTGATCTCGGGGAAGCAGACCCAGTGTGCACGTAGGGGCTTCAAATACTAGGTCATTGCTTTGGAGAATCTTCTAGCGCCCAATAAAACCTGCCACCTATGTGGCACAATGTGAAGCAAAAGCTGAGCCTGAGAGATAAGGACAGACAGGATATATGGCTGAATAAAGAACTTTCAATTTCCTTTTCTTAGTAGATGGACAAGTATCACATCATTAAAAAAAAATAGCCACATCAAAAAACAACTTCCAATCCAAGTGCACATGGACTATGTTGAAATCTTTTCACATGATTGACTTAATCAGAAGGCCTAATCTAACAGGCAGAAGCACTGTATTAATTTAAATATGGCAGGTGCTATCTAAGTTTATTGCAAGAGCTAAAGACCAATTATCTTGTATTTTTCCATAAAATTGCATTTTCTAAAAAGAGACTGGTGTGTCTGAATATATCCATCATAACAAATCTTCTAGCTTTGATGGAAGTGACTGCTGTTTATTTGCAGCATGTCATATCTGTACTGTTGAATCAATGCTAATGTTATCATATTAGAACTAAGACGAGGGCCTGGAAAATGAGTTTTTATAGATTTGCGGCATGGCTTCGTGAATAAAAGCATAAGGCCAGGACCAGGTGTAGAAAGTGCCTCACTCCAGGGCCTGATGGGCTTGAGGGCAATTTTTAAGTGTAGGGATTATGCAATTACCTCTCACAAGGTTCAGGAGGAAAAATCAATACAAAAACTGCTATTTTCTGGGGGAACAGGCACACTTTCAAGGGAGGAAGAGGGACTGAGGGGAGACAGAGATATTGAGATGGAAGATGCATTTGAAATACATGTAATTAGTCAGGAGAGATGAGAATCACCAAACATCAGCAAAAGCAATTGTCTTGCTAAAAATAATGAAGGAGGAAAAAATAGAAGCTGTAAACTGAGGCTTGGAAGAGGATAAAATATTTAGATAATTAGGAGCTTATGTATTTAGAGAAAACCTATTTTAAAAAGTAAACTGCAAACTGATTACCAATATATTACATAATAATACAGTGATGTACTCATCCATTGATAAGAGGTGAGGAATACAGAAAGATTTGTTCAATAAATAATGAAAAATGGCTTTGACAATCAGGAGTTGATTTTGATCTATTTTGATCTCTTATGTGACTCTTGGCTGTAGACTATCTTTGTTTTAAGAAGAGCAAAACCATCTGGCCTTATCGTCCTGGAGATTTATTTCATTCAAAATAATGAAAATGCTATAAATGTTAAGGAGAACGAATTATAATATCAAATAACCTCTTCCTCCCCCAGGTTATAACCACAGACAAAACAAACAACCGAACGGCTCAATAGGAGAGGAGTGCTGAGTTAAGCCCATCATCTTATGGAATATTATGCAACCACTTAAAATGACAGATACAATATGACAATGTAGAGAGAGGTTCAAGTACAGTAACAGAAAAAGAACTCAAGATTATGTAATCATTATGATTATAACCATATACAGACTATATTTTTTCTACAGATGAAGGCCAGAGAGAAAGACCAATAACTATATGTTCAATGGGTGTTATTTGGGCAAATCAATTTACATAATCTTTCAGGTCTTCCAAGTACCAAATAATAAGTGTTTGGAAAATAGCTGAGCAGAATCTGAGTGAGTCGTGTAGTAGCCCAGTCTTATGTGGGCTTAAAATCATGGTTCAACACAGTCATGGAGTTCTGACCAAACCATTGAATCACTGTCCTACAGGAACACAAAATTCAATAAGCCCCAAATTAAACTTATCACCTTCACACTCTGATCTGTGCTTCCTTTTCTATTTACTATTTTGTTTGTTCAAATTTAAAAACTCTGAATCAACCTCAGCCCCTCCTTCTTTTTTCTTCCCTGAATATTGAATGGATCACCAAGTCCTTTTATTCTTCCTGTCTTTAGTATCTACTTCTTTCTCTTGTTTCTCATGCTCAGTGACCCAGTCCCACCTCTCGTCTCTCATTTCTGGGCTGTTGCAAAGGCTTCCCTCTAGATACACATAAATACCTTCTCCTTTTTCCATCTTGCACTCTGCAGCCAAAGTTACTTTTCTCAAACATAGTTAAGTTTTCCCACTGATCAAAGTAGTAATTTTCCAATTATTTATACCCTAAAATTGTTCTTTAAAATTTGATATGACACTCTAATCTATTTATTAAATTAGAAGTTAAAAAACATTTGGTGGAAATTATAGGTGTGAGCCTTAAAGTATTTCTGTGATCAAACAAAAAAACAATATAAGGAAATCACTGGCTTGTCTACTATGGTACTAGGTACCAGCTTGTCTACTAACATCCAAATATCTTAATATGGTATTCAGTCCTCTCACTATCCTATTTTCCAAACTGTCTTTGCTATTCTTAGCTCTTTAGTCTCCATACTATCCACAAGAGCTTATGCTGTGTGCCTCAAACACGTTGTGTTTTTCACATCTTGCTCATGGCCTCCAAGTAGAATGTCCTTTCCTGCTTTAAAATCTGTCAAACATTCCTTCACCCTTATGACTCAGTATAAGAAAGCAGTTACATTGCATTATACATGCAATATACTTCTTAATACATGGTAGTACTCAACAAGTGCTTTTTGTACATTTATGTAGCATTGCATTTTTTTTTTTTTTTTTTGAGGTAGGGTCTGACTCTATAACCCAGGCTGGAGTGCAGTGTCATAAGCCTGGCTCACAGCAACCTCTAACTCCTGGGCTCAAGCAATCTTCCTGCCTTAGCCTCCCAAGTAGCTGGGACTACAGGCACATGCCAAGATGCCTGGTTATTTTTATGTTTAGTAGACACAGGGTCTCGCTCTTGCTCAGGCTGGTCTGGAACTCCTGAGCTCAAATGATCCTCCTGCCTTGACCTCTCAGAGTGCTAGGATTATAGGCATGAGCCACTGCTCCTAGCTTGCCTTTAATTTTTACTGATGGGTCTATTTCTTTTGCCCAAGAATAGATTATTTAGATTATAGTCACTGTTTTAGTAAATTTTAATCTCTATTAAAGCAAGTCTTGTTTTTTTATCTTCATCTTAAATTTCCTTCGCAAATCTTATACATTATTTTTCTTTATGAACTTACAAAATTTGAGATTCTGTTTAGAGTTGCCTTAAAGATTATATATTCATATTTTCCCTATCCAGTAACATCATATCTATCTCCATATATATGGATATGTTTTATGTCCTTTAAAAAGTATAGTTTTCTTTATGTAAGTTTTCTTTATATAGCTATATTGCTGAATTTATCTCAAGATATTTTATAAATTTTTGTAATTATGGTTGAGATTTCCCCTTTAATTTCAACTTGGTGACTACTTTTTAAAAACAAGCTATTGATTTTTTTTTATTGTTGTAAAATTTACATAACAAAACTACCATTTTAACTGTTTTTAAGTGTACAGTTTAGTGGCATTAATGTTGTGCAACCACCACCACTATCTACCCTCAGACTTTTTTCATCATCCTAAACTAAAAGTGTGTGCCTACCCCCACTTTACCACCAGCCCCTATTAACCATTATTCTACTTTCTGTCTCTATAAATTTACCTATTTTAGATACCTTATGTAAATAGAGTTGTATGTTTGTCCTTTTGTGTGTTGCGTATTTCTTAGCATAATGTCTTCAAGGTTTATGCATGTTGTAGCATGTGTCAAAATTTCATTCTTCTTAAAGCTGAATAATATTCCATTGCATCTACAGATAATCCCTAGCTTAAGATGGTTAGACTTAGGATTTTTCAACTTTACGCTGGTGCTAAAGCAAAACCATACTTTGAGTACTCTTACAACTTCTGCTTTTCATTTTTTAGATATTAATTTCTTATCAAATAATATTAGCAAATATTTTCTCCCATTCTGTGTGTTACCTTTCTATTCTGTTGATAGTGTTCTTTGCTGCACAAAAGCTTTTACTTTTGAAATCCAATTTCTCTAATTTTCCTTTGTTATGTGTGCTTTTGGTGTTGTATCCAAAAAAATCATTGTCAAATTTAATATCATGAAGCTTTTTAACCTATGTTTTCTGCCAAGGTTTTCATAGTTTTAACTTTTATGTTTAAGTCTTTGATCAATTTTGAGTTGATTTTCATATAAGGTGTAAGCATCTAGGTATTTAGTTTTTCCAGCACTATTTACTGAAAAGACGGTTCTTTCCCTATGAAATGACCTTGGCATATTTGTCAAAGCATTTTATCATCTAAGGGATGGTGACAAGCTATTGAGCACTCACTGTGCTGCTATGTGTGCCAGGCACTGTGATAGTTACCAGGGGTTCTTTAGTATCCAAGACTTTTTTAATTTTGAAAGAAACCAAACTTGAACTAGCTTAGACTAAATGAGTTAGCGTTGAAAATTTTATAAGTATGACAGGCACAACTTCACAATATGGACCATTAAAACCAAGTACTTGAGAAATGATAAGATTTTCTCTGTGAGTCCAAGTCTTTTTTTTTTTTAAATTTTAAATTTTCAATTGTTATGCATACATAATAGGTGTGTATATGAATGGGGTACATATGTTGTTTTGATACAGGCATACAATGTGTAATGATAAAATCAAGGTAATTGTGGTACCCATCACCTCAAGCATTTATCATTTCTTTGGGTTCAAAACATTCTAATTCCACTCTAATTGTTATTTTGAAATATACAATAAATTATTGTTGACTATAGTCACCCTACTGTATTAGCAAATACTAAATCTTATTCATTCACTCTCACTGTATTTTTGCACCCATTAACCATATCCACTTTATTATGTTCTCCCTGCCACCCTTCCCAGCCTCTAAGTAACCATCATTCTACTCTCTATCTCCATGAGTTTAACTGTTTTAATGTTTCCTCTCACATGTAAGTGAGAACATAATAAATTTGTCTTTCTGTTCCTGGCTTATTTCACTTAACAATGTTTTCCAGTTTTATCCATGTTGTTGCAAATGACAGAATTTCACTCTTTTTTATGGCCAAATAACATTCCATTGTGTATATGTTCCACATTTTCTTTATCCATGCATCCACTGATAGACACTTAGGTTGATGCCAGATCTTTGCATTGTGAATAGTGTTTTAATAAACATGGACATGCGATATCCCTTATATATACTAATTTCCTTTCTTTTGGATATATACTCAGAAGTCAGATTTCTGGGTCATGTATAGTTCTGTTTTCTAATTTTTTGAGTATCAGGTTTCCCCTTTCTCCACATCCTCACCAACTCTTGATTCAACAGTTTGTCTCCACTCTTTAAGTCAGGATTGATTTTTCGACTCTCCCCATGGTAGAATATGTGGTCATGGCAGCTGTGAATCTCTTATGTTACCGTTTTGTCATCAGAGAGGCACTGATGAAGTGTTTCTTTGGTTCTACATTAAATTATTTTTTTAATTTAAGTTCTATGACCAGTCCAACTTGGGTTAATTTACTATACCTTAGCCAGTCAGTCGTATCTAAAGAGCAGAATCTTCTAGAGACTTGACAATTTCCATTCAAATCACAAGACTAGTATGGGGGAAAATAATAATGTCTACATGACATTATGTTTCAAGATAAAGAAAGAAAATATGCTGGGCAGATAGAATAATGAAAGTCCCTTAAAGTTATAAAAATTTGGGGGAGCTACTTCACTTTGAGGTACTCACTATAAAATGGCAATACTAAACTATTTCTAGAGCTCTTAATTATTTTGATCCTTATTACAGTTCTTTAAGATGGTTAGGTAGAAGACATAGTATCACTTTCTTAAGCATGGAGAAACTGAGGCTCAGTGAAGATAAATGATTGTTACAGAATCGGAGCATGGATCATAATAGTTGAGGTTTGTTCTAACTTTGACCAGTATTCTATGATTAAGAATTATATGTCTTAAAGAATCAAATCATTACACTTCAAAAACATTAGCCAGCTTTTCCAGAAAAATCATGTTTTACGTATTAGAGCCACACATACACCAAAGTCATCTGTTAATAGCCCCTGGCAGGTTGGAGATGTAAAAGTCCCTATAAATTGGGAATTTAAATCAAAGCCCTGGAAATAAGCAACTACTTTTTAATCTGTATTTTTTTCTAGAGAATATTCAGTACTTAGAAATCCCTTGATTGCTATTATTAGCAAAGGTCTTTCAAAGCTGTGAAATAAAAAGAGGAAGAGAAGGCAGATGAATATGTTCCGAACTTCCACTTTCTTCTAGCCATGTCCCATGAGATGTGATCAGAAGGAATGTGGTTAGAAAATAAAAGTGCTACAGAAAAGGCTGATGAGTAATTATAAAATGATCACTTTTCTTTTTATTCTTATATTTTGCCTAAGGATAAATATATAGATGGTCTTTGCTTTTAGTTGAAGCCCTGTAAAATAGAATAACGTGCACTATTCTTAAATATGTCATATTGCTTTTCTACTGTATATCCCTGTTAGGTTGAATCTGAGATGTATTTATTTATTTATTTTTACAAAACCAATTTTTAGTGTGATTTAGGAACTGAGGGGTAACATAAAACAATTTGACTAAAAATGTGTGTGATATTCTTATCTGAGCCTGCCAAAAATTCACCAAGGAAAAATCATTCAAATGTCTCGGTGGTTAGGTTTCTTTTATAAATTGAAAGCTGTGTTCTATTCTATCATAGAGATGTTGTGAACTCTAATTGATGAACATTTATAAAATATTTCCACACTGAGATGAAATGACAAAAAGCTGAGATGGATTAATGGGCATTGTAGTTTCTTATTTCTTTATTCCCATTTTACTCCATGCCTGAATGGAGATATGTTGAGTACAGGTGAGCCAGGTTTCATTGATTAACTCAACAATACTTATTTCCTAAGCATTCACAGTGTTGATAGAAAAATTAAACAGCCCTGTCCTCTAGCTCATAGTACAGAAGGGTTCCGGATTTTTATTTTATTTGATGATCAATATTTCTTTTCTTAAACATGAATACTGTGCAATTTCCTAGAACTTACTTCGTTTCATTATGTACGAAACTAGTATGGTTATGAAAGTTAAATTAAGTTGGCTGTAAGGTAATCTCTGACGTACACCTCATTGTGGAGTTCCCCCTTCAGAATTTAGAGTTGTCTGAATGTGGTATAATTAATCATGAGCAGAATATCATCTGACCTTGCTTTATACACTTCACAAGAGAACAACCTCATATAAAAGCACTGTCATTTAAATAAGATAAAATGAGTACCCCTATATTGCCACTTCCATTGTGAGAGGATTGGGTTTCCAACTTGCTTTTTGTTTTTTATTTTGGCCACGTGTTAGAAAGCTATTTTCTTTCTTTCCATCATCATCCCCATCCCTTCTCAGATACACAGGTAAGTATAAAAAGTGAGAGTATTAGGAATACCATTGGCATAACGGAAATATATATATTCAAATATGTGTAATATAAATGTATATATAGGAATACATATTTGTATATATTTGTATATATATTGGAATTAGACAAAAGGACAGCCTGATTTGGGGAAAAGAGAGCAGAGTTGAGAAAGGAAGGATCAGATTCTATTCTCAGCTCCACCACTGAGGAACAGATCAAATCGTTTAAACTCTTTAGCTTCCATTTACTTTTTTCTTAAAATAGTAACAAAAATATTTTCCATTAACACTTCAGTGAGTGTTGAAGAAAGAGGCATCAAATGAGATGCTCCCAAAGAAAGCAATGTGAAAACCATTCAATGCTATGGAAATATAAGGTCTTACTGTTATGAAAAATTAAAAATGATGCGCTCCCCAAACTGCCAGGGAGATAGGGGTGGAGGAAAACCAAGAAACAAACTGAGCAGGTGTCTTTTTCATAGAGTGACTTTTGTTCTTTTGGGTATATGCCCAGT
>VBSM01001979.1:19616751-19633706 GCA_008086735.1 Cheirogaleus medius | reverse complement strand
TAATATGCTGAAATAAAAAAAATATTAAAAAAAAAAGAAAGAAAAGAAACAAACTGAGCAAAAGAAACTGAGAAACTATTCTTTGGGCCATCAGTCATTACAAGATCCTTGAGCTAAATTTATATGTCTGTTTGCTAGAAGAGATATTCATCAGTTTCAAAACCACAAGTCTTTCCATTTTGGTTTTGTTAGCTATATGGTAATTGATAAGAATAAAAGATAGATTTAATTGAATAGCAATAACCACATCTGGTAGAAGATATTTTATGTCATTGATAGTCCATTTATTTTCCAAAAGGATTTGCTAATGTATAATAATAACACAAATGTGGATAAGCTTGATGAAAGAGTAATAAAATAGAAATATGGAAAAGGAACCTGAAATAATAGAAGAAAGCAGACATATACCTTACTGTTGTGAGATTTTATTCTAAGTTCTCAGGCAATGTTCAGATAGCACCAGAGTAGAAGTATGATATCTTGTTTCTCATCCCTACCATGTGGTTTACACATTAAGTATTATTCTTATTTTATTATTTAATCTATTATTCTACCTGCTACACTTGTCCATGAGTAAGTTATCCAGTTCTATTTAAATTTAGTGCTCTCAGACTTCCCCTGGGAGATGCTTCCAAAACTTGTTCCACTCTAACACCGATAGAAAATTATTTCAGGGGAGACTGGTTTGCTTTTTTTAAAAAACAGGTATATGCAACCCACATTGTATTTTAGTACTTAAACCATTTTATCTATAATTAGTTGATGAGGAAAATAATAAATGAATTCCAGGTAGTCTATTGTGTTTTCTAATTAAACTCTCATTTTTCATATGTGCACACACACATATACATATACATTCATATGCATATGTAGATATATTATTTTATATCTAAGGTGAATCTTAAACAAGACCATAATTCTATTCCTGTTGATAATCTTCCAAAACAGTAATATGCTATTTGGTTATGGGACTGGGAATAGAAATAATGCCACAAAGGCAAGGTCACGGTGCTGATAAGTCAAAACAACAGTACCAATAACAATAATTATCCAAGTGATCTTAGATAAGGAACAGTTGAACTGCAATCAGGAATTACATTCTAGTAAAATAAGCAGTAAAATGCACCAAAACTTTAAAACTCTTGGCGAATTGTGAACTAGAAAAATTTCTATCCTTCATTCTTCCTCTTGGAGAAATCATAGTTCATCTCCTTAATCACCTTATTGTGTGAGTACATTAAACTGCTCTCAGGACTCCTTTATAACTGCATTGTAGGCTATTTGACCCTTTTGAATCCTGCTAACCTACTCCCTTCAACACACACACACACACACACACGCACACACACTCCCCTCAACACACACACACACAGAACACAGATCCTAACACACCTATTTGTACCATTAGATCCAACTGTGCCATTATCACCATCAGTCCCATCACAGTAAGTAGCTTATTGTTATGAAAACAAGAAGCCAAATTCATTATTTGTGGGTTGTGAGTTTTAAAAACATCATACTTGTTGAGTATTCGAAGTTGAGGTGAATCTGCTTAAACTCTGTGAGTGGTGACTGTGTGGAGATTTCATTCCTGAAATACTGTGTTGGCTGGAGCTTAGCAAAGCAACCTTAGCCGCTTGCAAACTTGCAAACCCTGTGTTAAATGGCCAGTATGATACCATTGCATTTTTTTCATCAGTGGAATTGATCAGTTTTGCTAGCAAGGAAGAAATTTACATGGTTCTGATTATTAATATAAGTGATATGATCTTTGCACCAGCATACTGAATACAATGAGAAACCAGCAATCAGAAATGCTAGGCTCAGGGGAGAAAGCATGTGAGGTGCTATGACATGGCTCAGAAATGAAGTAAAAGAGGGTCCTTCTAGTTCCTAGGATGTTCTGAGAAAGTTGATTTATAATCTACATTTAAAATAACAAAATTAACTTTTTTATTTTAAAGTATAAAACAAAAAAATATTCCATGTTCCCCTTAGTACTCTAGGCATTTTGTATTAAAATTAACAAAATGTGTAGTTGCCTTTAAAAACCATGTAAGATGGCAAAGCATGAAAAGTAAAGAGAAAAAAATAACATTATCAGAGTAGAAAATTATAATTATTAATCAACTTCCTCTAAAGCACCATAGCATTGGACTATGGGAGCATTCAGGGTCTTTACTCACTCTTGCCAGCAAATTCTTTACCAATAACAGGTATTTTAATATTTTTCTTCTGTATAGAATAAGCAATATACTAGGCACTTTGTATCTTTTATGCCCTTTTCACCCAAAGTGTTAGAATTATCTAACATAGTGACATTGTAAATTCAGAACAACAGAAGCAATAAAAATAATTTTAAAAGTGGATTTTGTATCTATTTACTCCATCTTGTCACAGTAAGATCTTGTTCTTTGTTTGATTAAAGCCACTGTGACCTCCTAACTACTGTATATAAGAAGTTGTATATTTTTCTTGTAAAATATTCTTCCCCTTTGTATTGGAGCACTGAAAATTACTGGACAGGGCAGTGGGTGAGAACTACAAGTAGAGGAGATAGTTTATAAAATTATTTGTATGGCGAGATGGTCAGACGGGCTTTGAAAATATACCAGATTTGGGGCTATGGCTTTGTTTACATTCTGCTTTGGTATTATAAGAAGATGTAAAAAGAACTAAGGACAAACAAGTTTGCCCTACTGGTAGAGTGTGATAGTATAGTTTATGGTGCAATGACATTGGTATGTGGTGAAAAACGGCTTCGGCGGGTAGAAGGCTCAGACTAGAGACTTGAAGGTGGTGACGCTTATTTCAGATATTTGAACCTCTGTTTCCAAACATTTAAAATAGTGTCAACAAATAAAATATCCCATATGCATTGTGAAGATTCAGCTAATGAGTTTAAAAATACTTTGCAAACTATAAATCGACATGCATATGCTGCAACCAACTTTTGACTTGTTATTTTTGTAGTGACAAAATTATTTCCTGATAGATATGAATTTGTCTCTGTAAAGAATCCATTATATATTTAGGATAGAATAGTGTAAGATTTTATAACTTGCCACAAAATGCCACACACAGTCTGGTTTGCATTTTTGGTGATTCTATACATTAATCACTGAGTAACCTTCAGATTTCCAAATAAAGAATAAAGGGAGTGGTGATGACATTTGTAATCATCTATGGAGGAATTATTTAAATTCTTCACAGATGGAGAGATATCAAGGGTAAATCATTAGATCCACATTTCCAATTTTAAGAAGCTTTGAGGGTGTTTGTGGATAGTGAGAAGTAAACATTGTTTTGCCCATAGAATTAATCATAAACTTTGCATCCCACAATCCCAAATTCTCCTAATAAGTGTAGAGGACTTTACAGAGAGCTTCCCCTAAGGATTGAGAAATTCATAAAAGAAAAATAATGTTATGCTACATGCAATATACAAACTGAGCAAATTGGAGCAACCAGCGTAGTGACCTTTCAAAGAGGACAAATTAGATTCTATATGCCACAGAATTTAATGTGGCTTAGTGCTTTAGAAAGGATGACATATGACATATACTCCTAATTCTAGCCTTCCAGGAGTTTACTTTATTATTTCTAAGCAAGATGAATAACTCATTTCTTCTTCGTTCAACATAATTCCACCCAATATTCTCTGTAAACTAGCTCTGAGAATACATGTGGACCAGTGCTTGAGACTTTTAGTCAATGCTAAAGATATCTGAAAGGTTGTCCAACGTTGCTTTTAAATAGTTTCAAGGGCTGGAATATGTTCCCTGGAAAACACACAAGAAAATCTGATGCCAAATGTTCTCTGAATTTTGAGAGGAATAACATATGGAAGCATTCACTATGAGTAACATGCATAAAACCATAGAGGCTACATTGGTGTAGTTTATTCTAGCTACCAAATCTACGTGATTTTCCCCAATTCAGATCTAAAAACTTGTTTCCTAAAATATACTGTTTAAAATTTCTGCAATGCAAAAAAAAATATTTTCTTTATTTTTCTTCCTCTTTGCTTTTTAATTGATTTTGAATTAACATATTTGTAGTAACCCTGAGTTCATACTGATAATAGAAAAAGCACAAGTAAATAGTAGACATACTGATAAACTTACTAGTCATAACTGACGATACCACTTGTCATGTTTCATGTTCAAAATTCATTATCCTGGGATTTATTTCTACGTGTCGTATATCTTCTTCTTTTTGAGATTTAGTCTGGAAAAGAAAGTGGAAACTGTTATTTAATGCCAGATAAATACCACTACTAGGGAAGGGGAAAAAAGCTCATTTTAAAAAGACTTCTGGGAATAATTTTTGTCACCATATTTATAGCAACACAATAGTAAAATAGGCAAATGCTTTCAGTTATGTAACTTGGTTTTCTCAGGCCACTGCTCTCTTTTCCGTGGAGGTGGGAGGAGATACAGGCATCAGAGAAAGGATGTCTTCGGACTTCCCTATTACTGTCATTTTATGGGGCATCCCTGACACTGTTCCTGGCTCCAGTGACCAAAATATTCTGATAGCTGAGAGGTGGAGAACTAGTTTTCTATCTTGTGCCTGTCCTAGCTGAGATGGAAAATTCATCCTGCTGTTAAGGAAGACCAAAAAGTTGTTTGTCACAACGTACCAAAGCTCTCAAACACAGCATGCTGTTTGCCCTCTACCATTACAGCAGGAACAGAAGAAAAACAACTCTCACTAATATTTACTTTGTCCTTCATTCATTTTGCCTGTGTCTTTGATAAGGGGTGATAGCTGCCTTCCCAGGCTATGGATGCCATCCCTCTCAGTAACCAATTGCTGTCACATGGGGGACGTTTACTCGCTGCAGCTGTTCTGTACAGAGTCTCAACAGTGTGCCTACAGCCGGCTGTATACAATACAGTGCCCTGATGCCTCCCTCTCTCCTTGCTTTTGCAGCTGGCGCTACGTACATCTTTGGGAAAAGCGGTGGCCTCATCCTCTACACCTGGCCAGCCAATGACAGGCCCAGCACACGATCCGACCGCCTTGCCGTGGGCTTCAGCACCACTGTGAAGGATGGCATCTTGGTACGCATTGACAGCGCTCCAGGACTTGGCGACTTCCTCCAGCTTCACATAGTGAGTACCGGGCCTTGTCCTGGATTCTCCTATCTTCCTGGTGGTCTGAGTTGGAGAGTCAGATAAATGCAGCAGAATATTCTAGATAGGCATGACAAGGGTGCACATGCTTATAAAAATTGCTTTCAGATGTGAACCATCATGTTCACAGAGTGCCTTGCAGGGGGAGAGGGGGATTAAAAACTCTGTCTTCTGCCCTATGCATGTAAAAAAAAAAAAGAAATTCTCTCCTTCCAGACTCTCCTTCCCAACTGTGTGGCTTGGCTGATAGCAAATCATTTAGCAGACTGCTTGGGTGTGAATTGCCTGGTATGAATCTTACCTGGCACAAGTGGCAAAGCCAAGTGGAATGTAAAGGATCTCCTAGGCTGGTATTTGGCAAACTTTCTGTAAAGGGACAAATAGTAAATATTTTGGACTTTGTAGGTCATATAGTCTCTGTCAGAGATACTCATTTCTGCTTTTGTAATGGGAAAGTACCCAGAGACAACATATATTTTTAAATGCATGTGACTGTATTCCAATAAAAAATTTATTTACAAAAATAGGCTGCACGCTGCACTTTGGTGATCCCTATTCTAGGCTGCAAACATCACTGTAGAGATGTAAAGAACATGTGATAAAAGCTGAGGCCAGAGTATCAGAATGGGTGGGGCAGGAAGGAAACAACACAATGACCAAGAGTTGAGTAATTCATGCGTATTATGCATTCAACATTTTGCTTTAGGCCTTGTACACATGAGCCCAATAGGAACTATACCCCCAGTCCCCTTAGATCATAAGAGCACAGTGCAAGTCTAAGAAATGAAAATGATTTGGAAGAAAAAATTACTTCGTTATGAGGATAGAAAATATTTTTATAGCAACAATTAGCCCATTTTATCACCTGTGCAGTCTGCAGTTAAGAAAGTAGGCTAAAGAAAGATATGATTCTCATCCATAAGTACCCAACGTGCAGCCACCAAGAGCAAAGAGAGGAATTGTTCTCATTAGTTAGCAATGACAAGGCTAGAAAGAATGGATTTAATTTGGAGCAATAAGAATTCGGTTAAAATAGCAGGGGGAAAAAGCAGTTAAGGAAAAGATCAACTGGGGATTACTGCTACCAGCCTCCTAAAAAAGGAGGAAAAAGAGCATTGACTGGGAATCTTTGAATGTGAGTGTTGCTAATGTGCAGGTCTATAGAGAGAAGCAGAGGGTACAATTTCATTGCTGGTCTCTGGAGTCAGAGGAGGCTGGCGGGAGTCACAAGCAGCAAGCTCTGCTCCTGCAGCCGTGCCCGCCTCCAGCACCCGCTAGGCCAGCATGCTTTGGAAATGGAGCCGCTTAAGGACCAGGCTTGCGCTGGAAGCATCTCTGGCCCCAGTATGAGCCAAATCAGGGCAAGACTCTGCTTAGGATCCCAGAGAAGGACTGATTAAAAATGCTTATCTTCAAAATGTAGAACAGAGGTCTTAAACAGAGTTCTGAACTTTTAATTTTTCCTGAGATGCTTCAAGAACCATCTGGTGCGATGAGTCTGAGCTAAAACATTTTAAAAAGCCATGCCAAGGAGCAAAGAGAAAAAGGCAGCCATAGTTAGTATACTTTGTCTTTATTTGGCCTCTAAGAACCACCATAATTTACAAAACTCTGTGAGATTTATGCTGCATATAACTTAATGACTATTTCATGGCAGCTATAAGTAGGCTATTATTACCAGCTCACTTGCATTTGCACAGTGATTTATCTTCTTTTTTTGTTCAGTGTGACTTGCTAAGAAAAATATGATTTGGCACAGCCATGAGCATCGTTTTGAGTGAGATAATGTGTTACTAGTTTATCCATTCCTCCTCCATTTGTGATTTTTAGAGCATCTCCACTTTTAAGAGAGAACTTTACTTATCTTCTGTTTACTTGAAATTGGCAGTGCTTTTATAACATTAATATGCAGGTACTGGGAACTTCTAGGAGGAACCAGAACATTCCAGTATATTATGGCATTATAAAGTTCTATCATTTCTTTGGTGTTTTTGAAAAGTGAATGTCTCTAAACATACTTTGGGGTTCAAGTAATGTGTATTTGCTTGTATTCATTAGTGTGTGTACTCTGTATAAGTATGCACATTAAATTTGATGTAGTATTAAATATATTTCTTTATATAAGCAAAAATATCAGAAATTTTATATCATAATATAAATATAAAAAAATACAGAGCCCCCTTGAGGTACTGTAGATCTATTCCAGTGATGCTGCCAATTGCTTAAACATTCTGTGAAATCCCAATAGATTTTTCTTTAAAGCTTGCGTTAGGAAATGATATCACCTGGTCTTTTCAAAAAAGGGGCCCAATTATGTGGAAAATCCACATGGTTCTGTAGCAAAACTGACATGTTCATGGTCCTCTTGAGCATAGAGTCCCTCCTTGTTCTAGTCATTTGAAATGATTTTTATTTCCTAGTAGATTATTTCTTTGTCTGCACTGAAGAGAGCAGGTTCCTTACCACATTCGGAATAAAGGAATCCGAGGAGAAGACTGAAAGGCTTGATTACAAAACCAGCCTCGTGTTTTGGACATTTAAGCAGATGTATCAGGGAAATGACGCCGTACATACCTACTAAAATACTTTATAAGACTCTTGTAACCTGTAAAATGTGTTTTTGTTTGTTGAGTGGTTTGTTTTCTTGTATTAAAGAAAATTACTCAAAAAGAAAAGAGCTCAGGGGCAATTAGTGAAAGTGGAAGGGATTGAGCAGGAGGCAAACGATTTCATTTCACCTTGCGATTTGCCTAGGAGAAGAAAAACCCACTGGGGAAAAAAGAAAAGTGATAGCAGACATGAAAAGGTGATGGCTTACTCTGTTTTGAGTTGCTAGAACAGAATACTTAAGAGTGGGTAATTTATAAAGAACATAAATTTATTTGTCACAGTTCTGGAGGCTGGAAAGTCAAACATCAAGGTGTGGGCAGGCTTGGTGTCTGGTGAGGGCCCTGTCTCTACTGCTCAGATGAATGCTGTGTCTTCAGGAGGTGAGGAACTCCACGTCTTCACATAGCAGAAGGGCAGAAGGGAACGAACCCACTCCTCCAAGCCCTTTTTAGGATGACATTAATACATTCATTAGGACAGAGTCCTCAAAACCTAAACGCCTCCCAAAAGGCCATACCTCCCAACACTGGTGCATTGGGGATTAAATTTCCAGCACATGAATTTTAGGAGACACATTCAGACCATAGCTGCGGAATAAATTCCAGGACAGGGATGTGACTGCAGATGTACTTCAGGAAGGGGTTACATGGGGGTAATCAAGCTAGTAAAGCTGGTCAGAAACAAAGTGTAAAGTTGAAATTAGCCAGTGTGTTTGGGGGTAGGAACAGAGACAAAGAGAACGTTTGTGTTTTGTAAGCTGGTGCTGAACGTAAACCCCCAAATTCTTGAAGTGCTTTGAGCAGCATCAACGCTGTCATTGGAATAAGTCTTTTTTAGCCCCAAGTTAGCTTATTTGAGGGAAGAAAAAATTCTTTTCCAAGAACACCAAGGAGTCAGAACCTGAAGTGAGTGCCAACTCTAGAACAGTCTCCAGAGCCGGAGGGGCAAACAGGATTCATCTTGCCTGCCAGCTCTCAGTGCCTCTTGCTCGATCACTTCCAGGTTTACACTGGAAAGGTCCGAGAGGGCAGTGTGCACACCCAGCAGGTAGGAGATCTGGCTTCCTTCAGTGATGTCTGCCACATGTGCAGAGTGGGATTCCGTGGAACTCCACTACGCATTTATCCCACTGCTCTAAGCTTCACGCTATTCCTCCTCAGATGCTTAAACTTTCCCATTTCTCTTCCTGTGTCATCCTGGAATCTCCACACAGTAAAACCTCTTTAGGAAAATAGGTATCTTCTTAAACTCATACTCTGCTGCAAGTCCTTGAATTGATTACTAATTAGTTTAAAGTAGTCAGTCTTATCGCAACCCTTCTCACACCAGACTGAGGTCAGCTCTTGTGACAGAATTTGGGTTTTGACTGGAGAGTTGGAGAGAAAGAGGGTAAGTGGGTATGTTTCTTCTGTGTGGGATGGCAGGGATGGGTGGAGAAAGCTTGGGCAAAAGGAAGGCATCTGTGCTGTAGGGTGAATAGTTGAGGTAAGGAAAGTAAGGGGCATCAAGACAGAGCTGGGTAGATACTGAGCATGTTGCTTGTCTATTTCACAATATGCTTAGACTATCTGCTGTTCTGACCAAGGAAGTGGAGGCTCTTCTTTCTTTTGCTGCTTTCTTTTAAACCTAAAGTATTCCCACTCATCTGGGCCTCATGGGGGTTAAACAGGTTTTGACAATTAGTGAATTATTAAAAAAAAAATAACCAGCCAAGAGATTAAAATAATTTAGGAATTGTTTGTCCAAAATTAGGTAACATTTCTTGAGTTTTGGTTCACACTTCCATGAGGCAGTATTTTCTGTGTCAATTATCACTTGGGTGAATGTGTTCGAAAAAGACAAAGAAACTTTGTTGAAGTATCTGTTCATGAAATGAGATTCTGTGAAGGGAGGATGCCTTATGGTAGAAGGATTTTTAAAAATTATTATTTCAACTATAAGTTTCCCTCCATTGAAATCTATTGTTGAGGAGTTAATCTGCTCAGTACTTGGTAGGAAGCTGCTGTCACTGGCAAGTGACATCTGCCTATTGACCCCACAGCTAGGCTTTCTGGAACTGTGTCATGTTACACTCACCTATGTTTATACAATAGGGAAAAAATTGAATAGAACTAGAGAAAGGATTAGTATGAAGTGCTTGTTATTGCTATCATGAAACTCTTGACAATCTCCTTTCACCACCCACAAAATAGAAGGTCAAGGAAAACTGGGCAACAATTAGCTTCTCTCTTTATATAGTAAATGTTGGGTGGAAAAAAGACATCCTATTAATTTCCTTCTCCCTGTGTGTAATTTACAATAAATCCTCTCAGATTCATTTTTTAATTATGAGCCTTTCAGGAACAGTGAAAATTTATGTGTCAGAGCATCTGTTTTGTTTGACAAGAATCTATAACCTTCTCTAACTATTTCCCTCCTTGACTTAAAATGTGGATACTTCCATAAAACAAAGTAGGAAAAGATAAAGGACCATTGACTAGACTGACCCCCATCTCATAATGGCAAAGTGTTCTCCTTCCAAAAACTGGACTCTCCAAAAACAGACTGGTAATATTTTCTCCGTGTCATATTTGGGGAAATTGGGTATTTATTAAGTCTGGTTTGTGTAGTATAGTTTTTCCATAATTTATAGCATTCAAAGAACCTCCTGGAGAATAAATGGGAGCAGATCTGAATAATGATAAATGGCCTGTTCCTTACGTCTATTGCATCTATAAATTGCCATCCCGGCTGCTTCATTTTGGCTGTCTCTAAGCAGGATATTTACAGTAAACCATCAACATCTGCTGGGTTAGTCCTCTGTGAGGTTAGGTGGCTGTTAGCTTAGATTTATCCCTGGATTTGGCCAGTGGCAGAACTGGATTTGATTCAGGAGCTGTATTTGGGGGAATCTCCAATGAAGTACAGAGGAATGTAGGTGTTTCTGAGACTGGTAACACAAGTAAAGAGGGAAAGAACAAGAAAACAATGAAAGTGTCCAACAGATGTGATTTTCTTTCCCATAGAGTTCTGTGCACTCCAGGGTGGCTCTGTATTTCCTTTCATTGCTATTTGTTCTTAGGGAAAAAGGCCTCTTTGGGTTTTCTGGGCTTAGGATCTTTTCCAGATCATTAGCCACATGTATGGAGAGGACATGCTGGGCATCCTCTCTGCAGCTGGCAGCTTAGCTGTGCCATCCCAGCAGAGCTGGAGAAGAAGGTAGGAGAAGGGAGTGGAAGTGAGGATCGGATGAAGTGACTGCTTACGTCAGCTGGACCAGAAGCAGCCATGTGCGTGGAAGTTGGGTGTGTTTGCTCAGGTCTGTATTATTTTTGTGATAGTTCCATCTAAATCTGTTTACTCTGATTCTACACATGGTTTTGAAGGGCAGCATGCAATAGTAGGAAGATGCACTTAATTTGAAACCAAAAGATTTGGAGTTGAGTACCATTTTTGTCAGTACCAAGTGAGATATCGGACTCTAAGCAAGTCACACCACCATTTGGAGCTTCAGCCTCCTCTTCTTTTAAATGTACATAAAATATTATGCCGTAGGGTTTTCCTAAAGATCAGATGAGATAAAGTATTTAGAAGCTGCTTGTTATCAGCAAAGGACTACACAGATATAGAATGGTAGTTCTCTTCATGAAATATCCAGTATGTGATCACTGCACTGGAGGAATAAACACACACACATGTTAGTGAGAGGAAGAATGTTTTACAATTCAAAGTAAAGTTGTAAGTATTTTTATAAGTCTGCTGGGATTATTTTAGCACAAGTTAAATACAATTCTATCTTATCTGATCAAAAGCAAATTTTATGAATTAACAAGATCTACAATTGAGACTTTTGGAGTGTCCTTCATCATAAAGTGAAGAACCTAATTACCTCTGAGAAAAGCCTGGGTTAGGCCAATAGGATGAGTAAAGCCCTGTAGCTCCCTTGGTGTCTCATGATACTGCATTTTGTCTCTATACTGTGTTCCAAGGTGATGCACTGTGCTTCTATTGTCCTTTAGTGTAATGTCCCAAAGGGCTCTATGCTCAACAGTAAAAGGGTAACCCACCCTGCCCTGAAGTTTCTTCTTTATTTGTATTAACCATGGGAAATGGGAATATACCACTTTGCCTGAAAACAAGGAAGGGGGAGAAAGCAGATAAGAAGGAGGAGAAGAGGGAGGAAGAGGAGGAGGTAAAGCAGAAGCAGAAGGACGATGAGGAGGAGTAGGAGGAGAAGAAGAAGAAAGAGAAGAAAACGATAAAAGAGAACAAGAAGAAGACAACAACCATGACCAACGCCACCAAGCAGCAGCAACAGGAAAGCAAAGCCCTTCAAGATAAGGCTAGTGTGAAACTGGCTTTAGATCCACCATGAGCACCAGATAAAGACACAAAGGGCTTGGCCCTATACTTGGGGATTAATAGAGACCAAAAAGCACCATTGCTAGAACTGAGGTCCTAATGTGGATATAGCTGGGCTGTGTGGAGATGAGTAGCTGCTGCCATCAAGGTAAACGGAAACTTAAAAGCATAAATACAAATAAATGCACTCCATAGATTTTGATTCCCCAAAACATGAAGGAAAAATGAACTATAAATTTAGTGTGCAGATGGAATGTACAATAACACGGTCGTAAAAATCAAGTTGACAGTGTGTAGAAAATATTTTATAGCTGGTAGACAATTATGAGAAGCAAAGGCCAAATGGCCAATCTTTCTCATTTATCATTCATACCAGTGCCCCTTGCACTGTTCATTGATGACAGTTATGTTTTAGAATCCTCAATGGATACATAATATGAATTTTGAAAAATTAGGATTAAGAGAATTTAGTTCACAAGCATCATTCATTGTATATAAATTGAATACTTATTATGTACTGGACAAAATGCTACATACTGGGGTTACTGTGGTCAACCTTGGCATGCCTAGCGTGAACAGGCTTGAAAGACCACAGCAATTAAAAACCAAGAAATTAATTTTTCTATACATTATGAGGTGACATCTATGAAACTCTTCCACAACTCTTGGCATATAGTGAGCTTTCAGTCTGGGATAGATTTAAATATTCTTAGTACTTTTAGATTTCTCTCCAATTAACTTTTTTTAATTCAGATAACACACTATATATTTTATTTTTTTAAACAATGAATAAACTTTAATCAGACCTCTGAGATTTCAACTTAAGTAATATAAAATTCTAATGAGTCAGGATGTTACTAACTTAAAGCCAGCTTAGTGGCATACACCCTAGATGCCTGAATAAGTTCTAGCTGAATAAGTTCTGAATAGCAGAGGCTTTGTAGACATATGAATCTAACATGCAACAAGCAAGGCAAACTCTAGGCATCATCAGTCGAGTGTCGGGGTTCATAGGACTTAATGGCAAGCCTCCCTTAACATTGTCGGTTGGGTGAATTGTCTCATTGAGCCACCGCTTACACTGCTGCTAGTCATTACTCCTGGGGTACTGTTCGGTGCAACAGGGCAAGAAATAACTCATTGACTCCCTGAAGCTACAGATGATGGATTTTAGATCCCTGGCTGTATTCAGAAGGCATGGAAGCTCAGCGTATTGATGGGGGAATTCATTAGCCACCCACTCCACAGAATCATATGCTTAGATTTTAGTGCTGTCACTGCTGTTGCAACTTGTTAGTGTTTCACGGATAGATAGCAGAAGGAGCTGTATAACTAGATTAGCCTCAAAGATAGCACTGACAGCCAGACCTGTCGTTTCCTGGCCTGAGATGACACCTTTGGAGGCTAGAATCACTTAAAGACATTTAGATAAGGCCTGTTGATCCCACCAGGCTAACCTTCATCCTGAAGTCAGTTTCTGGATGGCAGGAAATGATTGGCAATTAAGTCTCGTATTCTATTTTTGACTCCTCAGTTAACCTCTTGTAATTCAGTTTATTTTTCCTGCTCCATTTTCTGTAAAATGGCAGGTAGTTTAACAGTATAGATTATTACTTCCTACATTTACTTAGGACCCTATCTTTCAAAGATCATCTTTTATCACTATCTTTACTATCACTTACCACTAATACTGATTGACAAAGTACCAGGTGCCAGACTCTGTGTAATGACTTTATTTATACTATCTTATGAGCTCACAACCACTCAATGAGCTAGTCATTATTAATATCCTCATGTTCTAATTGAGGCAGCTAATGTTTAAAGAAGCTAAAGAGTTTTCCCACAATAGCTAATAAATGGCTGAATGGGTTTTCAAATCCAGTTCTGAGTCTTAATTACTGTTATACTCCTAATGAAAGTTTCAGAGTAGAAAACGTAGTGGTGATAATTTTAATTCAACACATAATTGTGAAACAGCAATTTATGTGGGATTGTTAGAGATGTGAAGCAGGTTAACATCTAGGGAGGAAATGAAAATCATACATACGAATTTGTTTTAGAGCAGAGTCAGCTCTATAGCAAGGAAGGTAGGCATATTGCTGGTTGTAGAGATTTTTAAATTGTACATAGATACGGTGGGTCCCATTTTGACTGATGGAGCCTAAAGAAGGACTATGCCAGGTGAAGATACGAACGTGTGTATAACATCAAAGGAATGAAATACAAGACGTGTTCTCAAATTAGTGAGGAGTTCAGTTTGACCAGAATAAATGGCAAGAAAGAAAAGGCAGTTGTTGTGGAATAGCACAAAGAGCACATGTTTTAGAGGCAAACGGTCTGACTCAAGATCCAGCTCTGTCTCCAATAAGTTCTATGGCCTTGAATGAATTTGACTGCTCTGTAATGTAGATGGTTATAATAACGCCAAGTTGCAGGTCTATGTAAAGATTTATAATAATATATGGGGAGTTGCCTAGTGAGTATCTGATTCACCATAGATGCTCAATTAATGATAGCCATGTTTTTGTGTTTTGTTTTGTTTACCTTCCAGATACTTTAGGGATATAGTGTAAAGGATTGGAATGCCATACTGATGATAGCTTGCTTTTGAAAGCAACGGGAAGACATTGAAAGTTTTTGAGTAGAAGGTAAAATGTCCAAAGCTTAATTTTTAGGGAGACTATTTTGGCTCTGTTGAAAGAGTGTTTTTCAATGGGTTTAAGAATAACCATTAGCAGGCTATTATTTAAGTGGCCCAACAAAAACAATTTTTAGGACTTATGCTATGATGATGATCATAGGAAGGTAATGAGGATGAAACCAAAGGCCAGTTGAAAGATAGAATCAACTGGCGGCATCAGCTGGTTGGATGCAAAAGGAGAGAAGTGAGGAACGTTTAGACTAAGAAGGTTATGATTTCATTAACAACAACACAACTGGGACATATAAGAAAAACAGATTTTAGGATAAGGTAAGAGTTTGACTTTGGTGATGCAAAACATAAACCAAGAGCCAGCCTGTTGCAATTTCCAATTGAAGATGTATGATGAATTCAGATGAGAGATAAAGACTACGGGTAGGTCCTGGAGAATTCACAGCTTAGCAATGACAGTGGAAGTTTGCTAAGATCTCCAGGGAGATAAATGGTAGAAACTTTGTAGATATCTACATAAATTACAAGATGAAAGAGGAAAAGAAAGGGAACTAAAAAGGAAAGGCTAGAGGGTAGGGCATAACCTAAATAGTAAAGTTTTATGGAAATCAAAAAGTATTGGAAGAGGTTTTCAAACATAAGTAATTCTAGAGCTATATTTTCCATAACTGTTAGTCATGCCTCTCTTTCATCCGTAATCAGTTTATGGAGTTGTCATCTCCATCCTTATTGGTATTTATTACAGCATATAATCTTCATCATTCCAGTCCTCTCACCAGGATTCTGCATTTCTTTCTTTGATGGTTGTAATGTGCATTACTAATTTAGAGCCAGAGGACCCAATCTAGCTCGGGTACTGCCACCAACTAGCAGTTATCCTGTATAAATAGTAGAGGTACAGATACTATTCTGCCATCCTTATAATATAGTAGGGAAGATCAGATGACAGAATGCATGTGACTGTGCCCTGTCACCATTAAGAATACCTGCAAAGTAAATAAGATTTTTTTTTTATAACAATGTTGGTATGCCTGCAATCCAGCAAAGCTTTGGGTGCCTAAGAAATTGTGGTTGGAGACTTAGAAATGAGTGTCAAAAAGATGCAGAGATGATTGTAGTTTTTAACAGGAAGGTTAGCAACCAGGCAACTAGCGGATCAGAGAAAAAATGTGGATGGCCCAATTGCTGGACTCCATAAGCTGCTGTGGTTCTCAAATGATGTCCTTATCTGGTCCATCTCTACGGTTTTGCATCTCACCCCTGGAGCTTCACTTTAGGGAGGGCAGTTTGGATTTAAGATCATGCTGCAGTTTCCTGAAGAGCAAATCTCTTGATCCCAATGATCATATGCAGTGAGGCATGGAATCTGATTACCTTTATCATTATCTTAGCTTAGAGAGCTACAAATGTTACTAATGGTTATGGAATTTTCCAGTCCTTTATTAAATGCAAATTTCAGTATTAGGTTACTAAACCCTTTTGGAAATAACTCCACTGGTTGACTTTTTGTGGCTAAACTCCTATATTCTTATCTGATGGTATGCATATTTTTGTTATCACTTCTGCATTTGCTGTTTAATTTACTGTCCTGGCAGTGTGCTAGCCACTTTGTATATCGGCTCATTTAGCCTTCACAAGACTGTTAAACTGGTGGCATTACTTCTATCTTATAGATTAACAAACAGGAGTAGAGAGAGAGAATGCAGTGTTTTGGCAAAAGCAGAATACACAATTGTAACTAAGTCACTTTCTTTTTTGATTCAAAGAAACTCTTCATTTGACATAACATTTATTTGCTTCCAGTTTGTTTTGTTTTTGTTTTTTTCTCAATGACATTAAGGCACCCAATTACTCTCAAACCAGTTTTTTAAATACCTGTAAGCAAAATGAAAGTCTTGGCTTGGAAACTCACCTGAGGTTTTGAATGCAATATGCTAGATCAAGAGTTTCAGGGGTAGCTTTAGTTCCCAAATTTCAACAAAAATCCTTTCAAATTTAGTGTATCAGAGCAGAGATTGTTGAATAAATGCATTCTCATATTTTAGTATATGACAAATGCCATATTAGAAGTCTTCAGAAAAGCTTGTTGAAAACCCTAAATGATTTCAAATAATACAGAAACACATTTAATCCCTCCGCAATCAGTATTTAATTTTCTATATTTGTAATTTAAATCCAGATATGAGAGTCTTCACAGCAACCCCGGCCTG
>VBSM01001979.1:19602088-19616651 GCA_008086735.1 Cheirogaleus medius | reverse complement strand
AACTACTTTAGTGAAAACAATGTATGTATTCATTTATTCAACCAACTCTCATTATTTGTCAAGTACAGTTCTAAGTGCTTGGGATACAAGAATGATTAAGATGAGCTCCCTGTCCTCATGGAGCTTACATTCTAGCCGGGGAGTTCTCACTGGGTATAAGCAATTACAGCTTGAGTTTGTAGAACTTTGTGATGGTGTGATATCATATATATTTCATTAATTAACTAGTTAACAGACTGGGAGAATCTCCATCAAAGTTTTATTTCCATCTTTGTAATTTTCTTTATTTCCCAAATTTTCATATGAGCCTTTCTTATTCTTATACAGTCATGCCTCACTTAATGAGGAGGACATGTTCTGAGACATGCATCGCTAGGTGATTTCATCATTGTGCAGACATATATAGAGCGTATTTACACAGGCCTGGATGGTATAGCCTACTACACATCTAAGCTGTATGGTAAAGCCTAATGCTCCTAGGCTATAAACCTATGCGGCCTGTTACTGTACTGAATAGCATAGGCAATTATAACACAATGGTAAGTATTTGTGTATCTAAACATAGAAAAGGTACAATGAAAATATGGTATTATAATCTTATAGGACCACTGTGGCATATGCAGTCCATGGTTGACTGAAACATCGATATAAGGTACATGACTGCAATCAAAAAAGAGAAAAAGGACTTCTCACTAGCTGCTCCCACCCTACCAACCACTCTAGTTTGTTTTCAGCACCAAAATGATACAAAAAGAATAACATCTTTACCCTCAATTCCAGTTCCTTTTTCTTTGAAATGACTATAGCTATTTCTATTGTTACATTTTGTAATTGTACAAAATTCCTTTAGAACATCCATCTATATTTTACAGACAGCAAATTATTAGAGACATCCAAATAGCACTAACTGAGGAAAAAAAAGACAAAATCCCAAATCAGCCAAATGAAAACCCACCTCCCTGGAGGACAGACTACACCATTTCTGGTACACTTTGCAAGCTTACCTGGACTGGATGTACATATATGTTGATCTAATACTTTCCCTCCCTACCTCAAGACAGTTACAAGATCATCATCCCTTGTGGTGACAGTATTAGTAGAAATTAGGATTTTTCCTTTACTTAACTGAATGCTATAAGAAACAGAATGGAACCACATGTTCCCTTTGATTCACACCCAAACACTGCAAAACACAGAGTATTTGCTCCCTCCTTCAAGCTGTGTGTACGTGTTAAACACATGCAAACATTGGACTGAAACACAGACACAGTAAGTCAGCTCTAGGGAAAATCATAAAAACCATTTTGTTTTGTTTCTCTAAATCTCCTCCTTTGATTTAAGCTAGGTCTTTGTAGAGATTCAAGGAATGATATTTTACAGTGGTTTCTCCAAAAAGCAGTTTAATGTGTTTCATCCAAATTTGGGTATTCAGCATATCATAACAGACCCTGTTCTGGAACTGGGAACTGAACATTAGTTCTCTTCTTAGAAATGACTATCAATTTTTGATAAAGAGAACAACAAAATGAAAAACAGCTGCTTTACATAACAGATGTGAGATAACATAGAATGTATGAAAGGAATGTTTTTCCCTGTGTTTCTACAAACTGCTTCTTTGTTTAAAATGTTTGGTTTAAATAGTCTATTAACAAAGAATTCTCCTGTGGTATACACCCCAACCCTAGCAGGAAGACCAAACTGCTCTTTGAGGCATGCAGATTGGGCTCTGATGTCTCTCTGCAAGGGAACGACTGATATTGCCAAATAGTGAGGGCTGACTCCAAAGGCTATGTATGTGGTTCCCCATGATGTGAGCTGGTCAGAAGGCTTTTTGTGCACTGTGACATCTCTGTGCTACAGAGGCCAAGATCACAGGATCCACACAGAACAGTTCATTTCACACAGTAGGAAACATGTGTGTGTTTGTGTTCTAAAAAGTCAAAAAAGAATAACACTCTTCTGTGAACTCAAACTCTACTGCTAACCACCAAGAGCCAGCCTGCAAATTTGCACATAGACTTGCTAGGATTTGCAAACCTAGCCACTGTAATTCACAAACTATCTTCTGGAAACGAACTCCACCTTAGTCACTGGGGGTGTCCACACGGAAGTCACCATTCTGCTCTCTTCTGTCTTTAGATTTTATTCCCTCCTGGGGAGATTTTCTGCTGTTCACAGTGAGCCAACTATGCTATCCCCAGTGGTCCTGAGCCAGATTGGCACACGTAGATTCCTGGGCATACACAGGGCAGCTATGTGAGAGCATCTGAAATAGAGCTATTCCAACTGCCCCAGCACATCCTTCCTTCCTGGATTCCTTGCATGAAAGCGTAAAAACAGAGGCTCTTCTTCCTTCTCTCTCCCTGGTGTTTGAGGACATGCATATGGAAGCTCACTTCTTCTACTTAGTTCCAATCATGCCTTTCCTGGCTACTAATCTTAGAGTACAGAGTGTCTCTTGTCTTCTACTTGTCAATACGAGAGGTCTAGAGAATGTGCACAGCTCGTGTCTCTTGTGCCTCTTCCAACACCAGTATATTTTAAAATTCTGATATTTCATATGCAAGTTGATATTTCTAGTTTCTTTTAAAAAATTAGAAAGTTTAACTCTACTGGGCCAGTGTCGCTACATAGCATCAGTCAACTGGAGTTGAGGAGCCATGGCCATTTTTATGTTTTTATGCAATATCCTTTCAAGACTCCCCTGGTCTCCACCCACTCCCTGTCACATACGCTGTTTCTTCATCCATCTCATTGCCAGCCCGACCTCTGTAGATAGATACCTTGTGATTCCATTCACCCAGAAGTTGTGTTTACAATTTTGGGTCATACCTTGGCATCTTATATATAAACAGCACCCGCAAACATTTTCAAAATCATATCTGTTTTTGGTACTTGGTTTAGAAGAGCTTAGAAGTTGACCTTTACATTACTATCCTAAAAGTATATATTTTCCTCCTCAGAAATCTCTGGGGCTCACATATTCCGATCTTTCACATATGTAATTTACTACATAGCATAACACATTGAATGATTTTAACTGAGTGGCTCAACTTATTTGTGTTCTTTGCAGAACCTTCATACTGAACACAGAATTATAATTTATTGGTGAACATTTTATTAATTTTTCTGAGAAGAGTTGGGTATTATTCCTAAAATATGGCATTCTGTATAATATGCATAAAAGAATATGTTTCCTATATTTTAATGTATAATTTTATGATATTGGTGTGTTGTGGTTTTCTTGACTGTTCTTTCATCAGGAGTCTTCATGCAAATCTCTGATCACTTAGCACTTTTCTAAAGGGAGCAGCCTTTCAGGGTGCATTTGAGAGCTCTGAATTCTGGCAAGAATATCGAGGAACATGATTGTTAATCTCTATTTCCTACTCAAGGGCTTTGGGCTGTCTGTGCCAAAATGCTTCACATGCTTTCTCTGGGGATAGCTTTGTCTGTTCCTTCGCTCAGATAGTGAGGAATACCCTCTCCCCTCCTGACAATTTTACCTAATTTTTTTCTTCCATTGCTTCAGGCCATTGCTTCAAGTTATATCATCTTTTGAGACTGTGAGTAATTCTTCCCCTTCAATTATATTGTTACTTTGAAGGTATTTATAGGCTGTGATCAAGTCCCCTGGAGTCATTGCATTGCCAGACTTTATAAATTTAGCTCTCATCCCCTCTCCTCCTCTGTTTTATCTTCTAGCCTTTGTAGCACTGCTTTGTGTGTGTCTGTGCCTATCTGTGTAGCTTCTCTGATATTTTAATATCCTTCCAAAACTAGGGAGGTCAGAATGGCACATCATATCCCACGTATCACAGTGAGGATCTGATTTTAGAGAGGGAAATCAAGAGAGAGAAGATTACTTCAAAATTGAACTTAATCTATTTCGTGACTCAGAAAAATAGACAAGATGGTAGGAAGAGCTCACAGGGCACTCACAATATGTTTCTGTATATTTTAACATACCGTTAGAACAATCCTGGAAGCTTAAGGGGGAAATGATCATTTTTCTGAAAGCATTTTTGCTTCCACTAGATACTTAAACATGTCCTGTAGAGTAGAATTTTTTTAAATCCAGTCTTTAAATACAGTTATATAATAAGATGGAGTTTTTTTTTCATACTCTATAGGCTCTTAAACCTATACTATTATTATTATTAACATTAGTATTTCTCTGTGATTTAAAATTAGGAAACAACATTAAACATGAAATTTTATGAAGGAAATATCAAACTGCATTGTAAACCACCTTGGAACTACCTTTAAGTCCCATTTCCCATCTTCCAGCATTTTGTCACTGTGGTCAGTTGAGTACAACCTCACTGCAAAGAGCCAAGGCCCAGATTAACTCTCTATTGACTTGGTCTCCAGACATTTTTGATTGTCTATACATACTAGAAAAAAAAATTAAATATGCACCACTTAAAAACATGCATATGTTGTATGTCTGTAGTACACACATGTTTACATTGTATAACATACAGAAACAGAGTTTTTAAAAGATAAGGTTATATAAATGGATGTCCCAATATTTTCACCCAAAATCCTTGTGAACCAACCTTGGCAGCCCCTGGGAAAGCCCAGCCCCCTTTGAGACCACTGCTCTGGTGGGAACGCCATGGTGGCAGACTGAGCTGCCCTTCTCAGCGGTTCAAAGTAGAACGTGCAGCATAGGCTGTGAAGAGCTGGAGAGCACCTCAGACCATATTCAGACATTCACTTTAGACAGGAAGATATGGGGGCCGAGAGACTTACCTACCTACCAAAGCTTACAGAGTTGGATAATAAGAAAACTAGAGGTGGAACTCCAGCCTCCTAATTCTCAGATTCCAACACACAGAGAAAAGACCAGGTGATAATGGTCTCCAGTTCCATCTAAATTGTCCCAAAAGGCATTAAGTCATCCTTCCTCATGGCTGAGTAGTATCCCATGGTATTTGCATAAAGGGAAGTAAAACTCAATGGAAATCAAGCAGGGGGAAGTGGGGAGAAAGGAGTGGGCAAAAAACTACCTGACAGGTACAATGAACACTATCTGGATGACAGGCACGCTTTTAACCCTGACGGGAGCATTACAAAAGCGATCCATATAACCAAAAACATCTGTACCCCTGTAATACTTTGAAATTTAAAAAAAGTATCAAAAAGAAAGAAAAGACCAGGTGAACTGTTTTAGCTGCAGTCTGAGGGAACTGAGCTCTTGAAGATGAAGGAGAGGGTGAAAGGAGGGTAGATAGGTTGTTTTAAAGGCGAGCTTTGGTTTGCTTAACCAATCTCTGTTCTCTCACGCTCCCTTCTGTTAAACTCTCTTTACAGGCTCTCCCTCTCTCCCCAGCAAACCCCAACTTAAAATTAAAAGCTTCTAATTTGATAGCAAACCTCTTAACAAAAAAAGCACAGACTCTTGGAGCCAGATCTCCTGGGTTCAAATCCTGACTGTGTCACTTCACAGTGCCAGTTAATAGCTCTGTGGCCTTAGAAAAAATTACGTAGCTTCTTTATGCCTCAGTTTCCTCATCTGTTGAAATCTGGGATGATAATGGGTGATGTGAATATTAAATAAGATGATACCTGTACAGCCCTCAGCACACTGCCTGGCCCCACCTTAAGGTCCCTTTAAATGTTACCTGTTATAATTGTTAGCATTTTATTATAATTCCTCGTAAAAGCTTAAAGTACAGTCCTCAATATCATTGCATTTCATTTGTAGTGTGACCCTGTGCTGTACAGAGAAAGGCATTTTCCCACCCACTTTACAAACACATATGCTGAGACCCATGTTTTGGACCAAAATCAGTCCAGGACAGACTCTCAATCCAGTGTTTCATAACAAATTGCATTTCCTTTTGACATGAAAACAATGACTCAAAACCTCACACAGCTGAGCAGGAGCACAGACTCCATAGTTTCCTTTTACTTCCTATTCTCCCCAAACATCTCTCTTTGCATGGGGGCTTCTACCCCACCAGAAGTCCACCCAGCCCAAGGACGATGGCAGCTACGGGGTTAAAGCGGTATCTGTTCATCCGTCTGAACCCTCGGTTGTGTGAGTGCCTGTGTTAGAACCTTAATAGCTTCTGCACCTAACTCGCTTTTCCCACTCCCTTGGAGTGTTTCCATTTTCTCCAGCTTTCGGTATCAGGGAGTGTTATTAAATGATAAGGGATTTGCTGGCTGGTGGTATATTGTGAGAGGCTGAGAAACAATGAGTGTCGCAACACATTAGATGGCATGTTAGCCCCGATTATGGGAACTCTATCACAGAGCAGATCATGTGACAGCACTGCATTTGGGAGGCTGCCTCCCTTCCCCAGAGGGTTATTAATGGGCTTTCATACCTGGGAGGACAGATTACCAGGTCTGGGCAATGTGATAATTAGAGATACGTGACTTATCATAAGCAGGGACCCAGCACCCAGGCCGAGCGGCTCTGCTACATACATGAGGCAAACTCTATATTCCAGAGACAAAAGTAAAGTGGAATTTGTTTTGTGGTGACCTTACCTGAAAGAGGTCATCTCAAAAACTGTCACCTATGAGCATTGATTGACAATTGTTATTGAATGGAGAGAGAGCTCTGGGCTGAGGACAGAAGACCTGAATTGCATTCCTAGTTCTGCCACTGTAGATCTATAGAGTCTTAATGAAGAGTCCTTTAACTTGTGACAGTTTTTTGATATGAGATAAACAGGAACTATATATGCCCTACTTATCTCAAGAGTTGCAACTCAAATATTACTTTTTTCAAGGTATTAGGGTGACGAAAAGGATGTGTGTGTCTTTTGAGGATAAAGGAAATGCAAGGATATTTTTAGACAGAAGAGAAGAAACCAGTACAGAGGCTGAAACTGCCAATGCAGGAGAGCAGAGGTGGACAAATTTGGCCAAGCTGGGGCAGGAGAAGGCAGGGAAGGGTGGGAGAAAATCAACAGTAGAGGGCTTAATCTTAGGCATCCTTCTGTGGAGCAAGGACGTGTGAGGAGGAAAGTCAAGAAAATACACATCTGATATTCTTAAACTCTCAGTAAATAATGTTTTAAGGTCATCAAGCAACAGGAGCAGGGGTATACTTAGGGACTTGGAGAAAGTATAAGCCCACAAGGCATCTTTTCAATGATGTCTTGATCACAGAGTCAGAACAACCTGGGCTTGAGTCTAGCTCTGTACTTTCCTCCTAGGATAGTCCTATGCAGATACAGGCCCAGCATTTACTAATCTGCATTTTAGGGTTTTAATCTATATCTTATAGGCCTGTTATGACAATTAAATGTGATCACATATGTAAGGTGTGTAACACCATGCTTGTCACATAACAGTTTGTCATCATTTTGGAAAAGTAGGCATGATGAAAGAGAATGCATAAAACATCCATAGTTGCTAAATGACTGTGGCCAATTTAGAAGCTGGGTTGTGTTGGCCTACCTGCTTGTACCAGGATTAAATAATACTCTTTACAGGTGTGTATACCCTTTTTTTTTTTTTCAAAGGTATGTCTTCATCCTCAGTGCTCCTCAGGGCTCACATTTCTCTTCTTGTGCTTTCCTGCATGCTCACATCTTACATTAGGGACTGGACAGAGAAAGTGGTTCTGTACTGTGTGATATGTTTCCTGAGCTCTTGAATTGATGTCAGTGGCTCATCAGTCTAATCAGGTAGGCCACAAAGATGCTCTTCCCTTCTGATTGAGAAGGAAAATATATTTGTGCACTTTACCCAGGTAGACCAGGTACCTGAGCATTTGCTTTGGTCTTGAACCACCTATAAAAGAGTTGTGGCTCGTTTCCCTGAAAAGATAGCCCAAGAATAAACATGAAGAATATTCTTTTAGAGTTCTGTTTTACTAACGCCCTTTGGGGTTTCCTGTTTATTACATTGTACATGATTAATTGTAGTTGATTACAAAGGTGAACATTTATGGAAATGAGTTGGAGTATAAGTGGAAATTAACTTGGAAGGGGAGAAGACCCTTTTCAAGAAGCAAGTAGATACCTCTTCAACTCGCTAGTAACTTCCCTTTCATGAGAAAGCCCCAAGTAAGACACAAGCATAGTTTAATATTTTATAATAATAAAATCATCCTCCAAACTGAATGACTGTTTTTCTCAATAAAAATAACTATTATTTATTAAGCATTGACTGAGTTTCAGGGGTGTGTATGCATAGGAATGTGTGTGTCTTTTTTTCCCTGTAATCCCTTCAGTAATCTAAAAAGGTAGGAACCATTATCCTCATTTTCCCAAAGTTAACTGATTTGCCAAGGTTCCTGCCACTTGCACATAACTGAGACCAGATTTAAATTCAGGTGTGCCTAGAGCCAAAGCCCATGTTCTTTCTCCTTCCTGGAATTTTATGATGCCTACGCAGTATGCTCATTGAATCCCTCAGCCTCCACATTCTTCTCTTCTATGGCACAAGCACATCATATTGGCCGCTAGAGTGGAAGGTGATAAGATGAAACTCAGAGATTGTCTTATCAGAGTTTTCATGCATATGTCTGAATGGTTCCTACCTTTAACAAGAGAGAAAGCCAGTTGCAGTCTGGGGAAACCATTGGTATTTACATGGTAAAATCTTAAGACATACCTTACAATCAGAATCTCACAATTTTCTCAAAGGGGCACTAATGTGGTCTGCAAAGAAATGGCTTTTCTCACCTTAAAAAAAAAAAAAGGTGTGTATGTGTGTGTGTGTGAATCTATCTCCAAATGCTAATTAGCATGATATACAAGTGGCAAGATTTTCCATAGAATGTGGAAATATGTACTTTAGGCAGAGTGATCTATTTTATCCTAAATAAAGAGTAAATTCAGTTAGTATATATTTAAGCACTAAGAAGAATCTTATTCTGTTTAAATACCGCTTATGCCAAATTCTTTTTACCATTTTTATATCATTTTAAGGTTACGAATGTCTCTATTTAAGGAGACAATCAATTGTCTGGTAGACATAACCGACTGCCAATTATAGATTGTGATAACTGTGGCCCAGACCAGTAATGTGAGCATCTCCCTACCTTTTCATGGATGAACTCCTGTAAGTTGTTAGAACACACAATGAACTAGAGAGCCCACATCAGAAAGGTAGCACTTTTTTTTTCTTGCTGTTGAACTGGCTTGGCCAACTCAGAATAAATGTCCAGAATTCTCATCTCTTGAGTCTCTGTGTCCCCAAAGTACAAAAGAATCAATTAAAATTGTAGTTTGAATTTTAATACTGAGAAAAAATAGTTGATCAGCTAGAGAAATCACCTTAAACATAATTCTATGCATCAATAAGTTAAGGAAAAAAAACATTTGGATTTGCCAGTGAGTCCCTGTTCTCCAGTGCTATCTTTCTTTTCAAAGTGATTTTGCCAGATATTCAAATTTATTGCCAACATATCATTTTCTGGAATATACTTAGCAATGAAACTTTCAAAGAATCTTACTGGTATGTTGAATTAGGTAAAGTCTCAGAGGATTATTTCTGGCTCTCCATGGCCTGATACTCCTGGCTTACTTTTATTAATCATACATTGAGAATACTGTGACTTAATCAATTCTGCCATGCTTTGCTGAATAATTTCATGTATTTCCTCCCAAAAAGCTTGCTTTTGATTTTGGAGATCCATTGGGTAGTAAATGCTTAGGGTCTTAAATGGTGCTAAATGAAGAAATGCCAAAAACATGCCCAGTGTGAACACCAAAGTATTTTTCTTCATGGGTAAAATGCCAGTGTGAGACAGCTCAATGTTGTGGTCAACTTGATCAGCAGGGGTGCCTGCAGATGAGGAATGGGCATTAATTCAGGTGGTGACACAGAGGTTGGCATTGTGAAGATTTTTAAATTCTAGGACTAAATGGATGATCTACTGGGAGGCAATGTCTGGACAGATCAATAGCACACAAAAAGATAATTGCTTTTCTTGGTGAATCCTAAGAAAGGGCTGGGGCTTTAGGGAAATTGATAGCAATTTCTTTTTCTCTCCACAAAAAGGTAATTAATGAGTACAACAGACAATTCAAGGCAGGAGAAAAGAATCTGAAAGCTTGAAAGCCATACATTCAGAATGTGTTCAGAGATTTACAGAAAGGCTTTAGTCCAGAACGGTGCCTACAGAAGTGGACAGGGCTACAGTGGCGACAATGTCTCCTTGAGAGACGTATGCTAGAATCTTCTATTGGGCAAATATCCAAAACCATTTGAAGAAAAGAGGTATGCCTTCCAGCACAGCTGTGTGTATAGAAAAGAGTCAAATATTCAGAAAAATCATAATGGTTGAAGTTGACCTAAAGCTGGTTTACAAATGAAGCCTGAAATACACTCTATCATGGGATGAGTGGGTGTAGATTTTACTCTAATACTGTGCTTTCTTGGACTATAAAAAGTGGCTACTCAATCGATTAATAATTTATCAGAAGATGACTTAGGATGTAAACCCAAAGCCTCATTATTCATTGAAATTTCCAATGGAATTTGGTTACAGAGTTTATCATTACTCAGCTTTTATAAGGCAAGTGTTGAGATTGTGTTTGAACAAAGTTTTTCGCAAGGTCTACGTTAACTTTCAAAAAGTTCTTCTCTGTACTGCATGAAAAAGGCTGGTCGCACTAGGGGCAGTGTCTAAGTGCCATAATTTACTTACTTATCCAGATCCATTTGTCAGACTACAAGCCCTTAAATAGAGGGTGCTGGTCCTGTCCATCCTGGTACACAAAGCAGGTGCTCAATAAACATTTCCCGAATAAATGCATATAAAGTGTAATCTAATTAAAAACTTAACCAAGTATGTATTAAATATATACTTGGTGCCTGGTACTAACTCTCTTTCTTTGTGTCCTGAGATAAAAATTAATAATTACTCTCTTCCCTAATGGATTCTATCATCCTCCTGTTTCATCTGAGAAATGGCTACATTCCAGGAACTCTGACTCCTGAAAGGGGTCAGGAACTCTGCAAGGACTATTTCTATTATATCAGAATTTCAAATAATCTCCCAGGAGCTTGAAAACTTATTATAGAGAGAGAGCAAGAGAAGTGAAAAGTGAGTTGCAGTTTCATTAAACATAATTATCCTCCAAGGCCTTCTTTCTTAGAGGCCTTGAATGAAACATCATTAAGATGCATCTTTCATGCAAGGGACCAAAAATGGTAATATTTGAAAGATATAGAGAAAAACGGGGTTTGAAGTTATCCATTCATTGGGGGTCAGTTCACACATGTAGTCTGAAATATATTTTACCCACAAATAATTTTTTAACTTTTTATTTTAAAATAATTTTAAATTTATAGAAAAGTTGCAAAGATTGTACAGAGAATTCCTTTATACACATCACTCAGCTTCCCCTAGTGTTAAAATTTTGCATAACTGTAGTACATTTTTTGAAACTAAGAAATTAACATTTTTCCGAGACTATTAACTATAGACTTTACTCAGATATTCCCATTTTTTCCACTAATGTTATTTTTATGTTCTAGGATCCAACCTGGGATACCACATTTTGTGTAGTTTTCATGTCTCCTTAGTTTCTTGTAAGCTGCGACAGACCACAAACACATTTTGTTTGAAAGAATTTTCTCAAAGTATATTTATTAGATCGATAACATCCTCCCTACCTTTCCTTTCTCTGCTGGACTTGGGCATCAGTCACTTCTTTGGATATTAATTCTAATTTATGCATTGAATATTTTGCTATCCTAGGCTTACTATTTTAAGTACATGCAAGCTGACACAGTAGCCAAAGACCATTCCGGAGGATGGAGGCCAAGGTGTAGCATGTGCTTGGGCTGCCAAGGCTAGACTTGCCTGTTGATTTTCTGCTTTGTTACCAAGAAACTGAGCTTGCTCCCACTAGAGAAAAAGAAATAAAGAAACACCTTCTCCACTTCAAAGAGGAATGTGTTGAAAAAGAACAGAATGGGCAACTTAACTTCTTTTATCCCTTAGGAACAAAGATGGCGTATCAGAGTTCTGAATTCAGGTTCTCAGTGTAGGAGCGGGCAAGGCAGATGAAGTAGCTGCAGTTGGAAATTCCTTTCTTTTTTCTAATATATCTATCTTTCTTTCTTTCTTTTTTCTTGAAACTCCACATCTTCTAGCAATCCAGAATTAATTATATAATAACATAAAGAGCCCTCAAAAGATCCGTCACCCCTATTAAATTATGTATATTGTGGGGCAAATTATAAGAATAACCGTTAACATTTCTTGAGTGCTTATAATATGGCAGGCACTGTTACAAGCATTTTACATTGAATCCTTAAAACCCTGTGAGGTAGGACTGATTATTAATACCACTTTATAGTTGAGAAAACTGAAACATATAGTAGATAAGAAAATTGCCCCAAATTACACAGCTAGTAATTCAGAGTTCTTTTCCAAAAGCTTTTCTTATTTAGATAATAGTATTTTTGATGAATAAGATAATTTATAAAGACCTTTACAGTAATGGTGTTATTCTCTCCCTACCCCAAATTAAATAAGTATGTGGAAAACGAGCCGTAAAGACAGTGATCGAGGCAATTGGTATGTACTTTATCTTCAAATGGCGTCATCTCCATCAATTAGTCAAATAGTAAAATGAAAGAAATTTACTGCAAACCGAGATTTAAATGCTGGAGGGAAAATATTGAGCAATGCTGAGGTTTTGTTACCTTGTGCTAATTTGGGGTTTATGAGGCAAAAGAAATGATATCCATAATCCAGTGGTTTGGGAGGAGGGGTGCTTTTTTGGTAGGCTAATTGACAAAGTTTTCTACTGAAAAAAGAAAATGAAAGGAAACAAATCACGTAATTATTCCCCTTAAAGACCTAATTTGACTTAATTATGTATCATATACCCATGAGCATAGGTGAGCTACCATTCCTTGGTCATACTGTTTCTAGTCCAGTAAATATAATTTTCTGATCTGATCAAAGGGTGGCATCCTCTAAAACATCTGACCTCTGGTAAAAAGAGATTCCCCCTTGGATATCACCCAGGGATTACATCTTTTCAAAAGCCAAGAATACAGTGAAATGTCCTCAGCTAGCTAGAACACTGTGTATTCCTTCTTGGTGATTCAAAAGGATTTTGCCTCAGGGCTATCATTATGAACATCAGCGATCATTGTGAGAATTTGGGAAAATGCTAGTGAATAGGAAAGTCCCAATTACAGAACACTGGATCAAACACCCTTTGCTATAATTATACTGTGGTTAGACGGATGGGCCTAATGAGCAGAGTTCCTTAATGTAAACGTTGATTTTGGAGCGAGTTAAAATTAGGGTAAAACTGTGTTAGTAAATTTGTTTACTGGATTGACTATGTGGCTCCGAGTAGAATTTAGATTAGTTCAACTCACATTCCTTAAGCACCAAACCCTTGTCAGGCCTTGGGCTAGGTCTTGGAGATCCAAAAGTGGATGAAATCCTCAAGGAGTTGCAGCCCAGTGTGGGAGAGGGAGATTTAATGATAATAATATGGCAATAATCATAATAACAGCTGCTATTAATTGAGCCCTTGCTAGGTACCAAACACTGTTCTAAACACTTTGTGTGTATTGATTCATTTACCTACTCACCACCATAACCCCACAAAGTAGGGGTGATAGGATAGTTGAGAAAACAAACCTGGACAGCTTATGTAACTTATCCAAGATCATGCATGTGGCAAGTGACAGAGTAAATTCAGTTCAGAACTTGGGTTTTTAACTTTCATCTTAGTATTCCAGAGAAGGTTTCAATGTAATAGTGTTACTTTAGGATGGAATGTCCTGGGACCAAGAAGAGGTACAATTACCATATTACCTGTGCTGCTGGAGGTGATGAAGCCAGAGCATAAACAGTACTGTCCTAACTGACTTGCTAACTCTGCTCAGACCATTCTGGCCTCTCTGCTATTCTTCAAACAGGTCCATAGATTTTGTTTCTTGGTTAAGGCCTTTGCATTTGTTACATCAACCTGATCACCCCCTCCCAGATATCATTTTATGACTCTTCACTCAATCTTTTCCCACCTCTCTCCAAATGTTGCCTTATGAATGAAGACTTCCCTAGCCGTCCAATTTTATCAGCCCTTCTTTCCAATCCCACCTCCCTGTAATCTACTTCCTTACCCTGCCTCACTTTTCTCCACAGATTCTAACATCTGACATACTATATTTTCACTTGGGTTTTTGTTTTGTTTGTTTGTTTGTTTGCTTGCTTGTTTATCTGCTACCCTACACTAGAATGTAGGTTCCAACGGGTCAGTGACTTCTTTAATATTGTTTGTCACTGAATTTCAAGTGCCCATACAGGTTTCAATATGAACTTTCATTCAATGAATTAAAAAGACAAAAAGGAAGCATGCCAAAATGTTATAATGGTTATATCTGAATGTTGGAATTATGATATTTTATTTAAAATGTGAATTTACCAAGTTTCCTGTAATGAGCATGTGTTACTTTTCTAAGGCTAAGAATAGACTAAGGTTAAAAAATTGATCACTAATTCTTCTCATAAACCTATTTCTTCTGAGTCATTATTTAATATTGATTCATTCTGTGTTATTAAGGTACTAGGTTTTTGTGCATAGTGCAATGCTATTATTGAGGGTCC
>VBSM01001979.1:19548156-19600355 GCA_008086735.1 Cheirogaleus medius | reverse complement strand
TCTCCTAAGGTTAATTCTTAAGCTGCACAATTATATGGCAAGCCCCCAACAGGTAATCCCTAGTTTTTGCCTTGATCTTGACTGAGGAATGCCAAAAGTGGCCGGGCTGGCTACTATTTAATTGGGAATGATTAATACTTTTTACTAGCCCAAGAGATAAAAAGCAAAATTAGTTTCCATTCCCAAAAAAAATTTTTAAAAACCAGTAACATTATTGACTTCATGCATCACTTGACAATTATAGGAAGCATTACCATGCCCTCTCCATAAAAGATTAGAATAATTGCTGTCCTTTCATCTTCCCCATCTAACAATACTCTCCCAGTGCCTCCCACTTTCCTTTGTGTCTTAGTGTGGTGCATGTATCTGCTTTGCTAAGAGAACATCAAGGCTCAGCATAATTGGGCTATTTCCCTGTCATACTGGTTTGCTTCTAAATCTGCCTCCTCTGTGGGTTGCAGTAAGGTCAATCAGGTTCAGTTAAATGGCAGAGAAGATATTAAAAATACATATATCCTAGAACTAAATATACACCATCTCTGAACTTCAGTTACAAAGGAAAAATTTTCTTAATATAACCTTAGATAAAGCCATTGGCAATTTTCCTGTATCTGTCAGCAATCACTATAGCTCTGATTAACAGCCTGACTGATTCAGGAGTTATGTTGGTCTTTTTTGTTTTTTTCATTAAATAGTAAGAGATAGAGAGGGTTTCCACTAACACGGTGTTTCCCAGACTTGCCTGATCATTAGAATCAACTGTGGGACTTGACAAAAACATGCCCCAGACCTGCTAACAGGGCTAGGGATCCATATATTTAACAAGCACTCTAGGTGATCTGATCATCAGTTGAAGTCTAGGAAACCTAATATTAATAATGCTCAATGAATCTTTGTGTCTGTCTGATGCTTTCCAGATTGGGTTAATGCCTGAGTCTCTTTCTTTGATTAAACTTTGATTAAAATGCTCAGCGTAAATCCCACATTGAAGTTTCCCAGCGCCCAAGGCCTGTACTTTGAGAGACGGAGACCCACATGAGGCATTCTGTGACGAAGATCTTATTCTGTTTGTATGATTAAATTGGATGAATGAGGCTTCAAGTCTGTCCCCTCTGTTGATATCATGACAATGTCTGTTGGCCTTGTGACATTTGTCAACAAAGCCAACTCACCAGCTAAGCTCAGCCAACCTTACTTCTGAACCATTAGAATGTTTCCCTTGATGAAACTCACTTTGATAGAAACTGAGGGTTAGGAAAAGTAAACAATTTCTAAAATATTACAGATGGAAGGGCCATTGGAGATCACTCGTTACAGTTTGATAGCTTAAAAAATGAGGCCCTTGTGGGACTTGCCAAAGTCAAATGGTCAATTAGATGGGAAGTTTGGACCAAATCTCCGGATTCTAAGCCTAATATTCTCTCTCTGACACCATCCCCTTATTGCTATAACCAATCAGCCTCCTCTCCGAGCCTCAGATTTTTCTCTAGGATAAAGCACATCAGACTACCACCCAAAGTCAGTGACTCTAAAACTATGTATTGTGAAACCCTTGTTTCAGGTGAAATGATGGGATGGCCACTGTGATGGGGGAAGGTGTGGCTCAGCCTTCCCCGAGTTCTACTTTTAGCTGATTAGTACATTGAAATTGCATTAAGAATTTGTTTAGAGAAGCCAATTCTGTTACTTTAAAAAAAAAAAAAAACTGTAGAGGCACAAGACTAGTCAGTGATCTTCAAATACGTATCTGATGCTAATAGTTGGGGATTCTGAGAAAAGAGGTCTGTGAAGACAAGTACCTTGTCTGTCTTTTTTGTCATGGCCCATAAAACCTGATTCTTGTGTATTATTCAGTGAATGATACTCATTGATCAGCTGCAAGTGTAGCTTGATCTACTCAAGGAAATGGCACTTTGAAAGCGAGAGAACAGTGGGAAGAGAAACTCTTTAGAAGCAAGCTATCTTTTCTAATCCTCTTTAAAAGGCCAAAATGTTCACAATTTTCCCCTAAAATGGAAAGGTGACATTGCTATTACTCCTTAGGCAGTGGTATTGTGCATGCTGTTCTCTGCTTTCCTAACAAGTGCAGAGAGAGGGCAAGGTCTCAGAGTGAAGCATCCTTTTTCTTGTTTGAGCCTGCTCTGCATTTAGGGAGACTTTGACGCTCCTCTGTAGAGTTCTGGGAATAGTTACAGCTCTAAGGAAGAAATTTTTGTCCATAAGAAAACACAAGAGAAACTGGGAGAAGTTTCTGTCCCTCTCTCTCCTTCTCTCTCTCCCATCTCCCCATCAGTATCTAACATAAGCCTAGGCTTTCTTAATGTTCTCTGCAGTTGGCTTGAGTTCTCTTCTGTTTTGGTCAAGTCTCAAGTGGAAGAGACCTCAGTCTGTATCTGTCTCCTTTCTCCTAATTTTGGTTTTCAGTGTTTTACCCAAAAAGGGACTAGACCTTTGTATCTCTGCCCCATTAAGACAGCCATCCTGGTTCTCAAAGCTTCTCTGCTCACTGCCACCATCCTTCTCACTTTTGCTCACTCAGCTCTTTTCACTGCAAACTCTCACATGCTCATTCCTCATTTGTCACCATATTGTAGACTAACTGGCTTGTGGCATAAAAGAATAGATCAGGTGGAGCAGCTATGTAAGCTGAGTGGAGCCACTTTCTTTCTCTTTCCCCATCAGCAGTGATAAAAGAGGCTGCTCAGCCAAGTGACATGACATTTGGGGGTTATGGTGGCTGGGCCATTTGTTTAAGTTTGCATATTTGCAGCAACAATTCTTTAGACTTTACATTTGACAGTGCTTAAATTTCTTCTATAATATTTGATAGTTATTTATCTCCTTCTGATATTTTTTCTCTGTGTTTTAAGATATCCAGTTTAATTTTTCCCCTCTGTTGAATTTTGCTTTGTGTATCTTGTTTCTGGGTGTACATGGGAGGGAGATGAGTTTCCAAAGATAATAGATTCGTTTGCCTATAAATTAATTGACAATACTATTTGGAAACAAATTCTAAAACCTCCTTGGCACAAGATAAATAGAATTTACAGAGCTTCTTGAAGCAAATCTCTGGACTCCACTCTCTCCATTCTCCCCCCTTCATCATCCTAACTTCCATGTCGACTGACCTTATTACCAAGTGAGCCAACAGAGCTCTTTCTCACTCTCCGCTTCAGCACATGCTGCTTCTTGGCCAGGAATGCCCTTTTTTCCTCCTTCACCTGGCAAATTTAGACTAGTCCTTTAAGACCTAATAGAAATGTCATCTGCTCTGATATGCTTTCCCAGATGTCCCTGAGCAAAGTCAGATGTTCTGCCTTCTGTCTCCTGTGGTACTCTACTGATATCCTGGTGACAGCTTCCTGCCACTCCAGCCCACTTAGTTGGGAGATCTTCAAGAGGTTATTCCTCTTTGAATACCCAGTGTCTCACAGACTGCCTGGAACAGAGTGTCACCAGCCTCTGAGTGGAGGTTTTTTACAAGTTCCTGGTGTTCATCAGGAAAAGAATTTCAAGACACGCCATCTAAGCCAAGCAAGCAACAGCTTTTATTTTATTTTATTTTTTTAAAGCAAAAGTACCCTCTCAAGGAGGAGAGTGGGCAGGCTCGAAACAGAGTAGCTGCCCCAAGAGGAAGTGGTTTTAGGTCTTTTGTAGTCTTACTAATTGGGGGGAGGAATATTCAAGGTAGAGGGGTTGGCTTTTACTAAGAATTTGGGTAGTTATTCCTAGAATTGGGTTCCTTCCGAATTTTATACTTTATGTTGTGGTTTCAAAATAGTCAATGAGATTTCCAGAGCAGAGAAATATTAAAACTGCAATGTAAATGGTATTATAATTAGCAAAAGTTCATGTAAGGTGGCAGAGACAGCTGACAAGCTGGTAGAAGCTGGTTCTTGACTGTGGTTATCAGCCCCTTTTGTTAAAGGTTTTTAACTTTAACATCTACACCCAATCTTCAAATCCCTGCAACCAGTCTCAGCCCTGTCTTCCAATGTCCACTGTAACATTTCCCCCTAAAGAGCGTTGGGCCCCTGGAATCTTACAAAGGAGGTGAGGGAAGAAGATCTAGACAGGCATCCTCAAACTATGGCCCGCAGGCCACATGCCGGTGTTTTTGCCCATTTGTTTTTTTTACTTCAAAATAAGATATGTGAAGTGTGCATTGGAATTTGTTCATAGTTTTTTTAAACTATAATCCAGCCCTCCAACAGTCTGAAGGACAGTGAACTGGCCCCCTGTTTAAAAAGTTTGAGGACCCCTGATCTAGCATTTAAATCTGCTTCTTGCTGGTAGGGGGTGTTGACCCTGCCTGTGGGCAACCAAAGTCTCCTACATCTTGTTCTCTGTCTATAAAAGGGCCTGGTGTCAGGACATGGGCTTAAGGTACCTCACTATGGTGGGAAGGACCTTTAGGGCCCTTAGGGTCATCATGTGGCTGTTGGTAGAAGGAACAAGTGGCCCGATCAAGGGGATTTTGAAAGTTCTTTTCTTCATCTGTCTGAAGAGAGATGGGCTGGAACCCTTGTAGTCCATGATGTGTTGTGTGGTAGTTTGTACGAGCTGAAAGACAAAAGATTTTAAAAGTTTAATAATGCAAAGAGAGAAAAGGAGAACAAGCATTAGGTAATTCTTGGGACCACAGCATTTGTCTAAAAGCAGGCCACCAGGAGGATAGCTTGTTCCGTATGTCAGAAGCCGCGTCTAACTTTCCCTTTTGATTATACTTGTGTAGCCACTCAGCCACTTTATAAACTTCCTGTAAATTTGTGGAAGCTTGGCCATTAGTATTAATCCATGTGCAACATGAGGAGTTTAATACAGTGAAAACTCCTCTATTGGTGGACAGTACATAATCTAATCCTGAACCAGGTGGTACTCTCCATTAGGTTTAAGGACAGGTAGGATGGGAGTATTGCAGAAGGACTCGCAGGGCATTATTAGCCAGGGGTTAGAAAGTTTTATCTTAAGGGGTTAAGTCTTGTATTAAGGGATTAAGCCTTTGCACCTCTTTCTTTATAGGATATTAGGGTTTTCCTGAGGACAGGATGAGGGGATTTTCAAGGTGACTCTGACCATAGTTTCCCTGTAAGCCTTTCCTGGAATCCCTTTATCCCAGACTTGGGGATCTATTCAGTCTAGGATCTTCAGTGGGATACTGGGACTGGAATTAGATTTGGTACGACTTAAAGAGTCCAAGAATAGGCCCCAGCCCCTAGGAGGCTCAGGGCAGACCCCTAAAGTTGAAAGCAAGTTCCTGCCTAATAAAGGAGTAGGGCATTCAGGCATAATCAAGAACTTGTGAGTAATTAAATGATTTCCCCATTGGCAAGAAAGAAGTGAGGTAAAGGACCTATATTTAGGGACTCCATCCACCCCAACAAGCAAGCATTTTTCTGGAGAGACAGACTCAGCATGGGAAGTTAAGAAAGAATAAGTAGCTCCCATGCTATTAAAAAGGTTACAGGCTTTTACCTGCCATGTCAAGGGTCACACGCAGTTCCTCTCCTGTGATAGTCATCATTGGGGAAGGGGACAGTCTCTCTTCCAATGCCCCTTCTTTTTACAGAGGGGACATGACTTGGCAAGAAGTAGATTACGGTTGGAGTGTGTAGGGTCGGGCATTCCTTGCTCCACTGGCCCTTCTTAGCACAGCAGAATTGTCCCTCATCAGGTGATGGTCTTCTGGGTTTTCATCAGGGCTCTGTGTCACCTCTCTCTCCTTATTGTATTTACAGGCTTAATCATGCACCTTCCATTCCCTCTATGAGACACATGGCCATGTGGTCTCTGAGTCTTACTCCTTGGTGGTGCTGTCGGTAGGTCCAGCTGGGACCCTGAAGGGGGACAGCTGTCATTCCCACAGGGTTTGGAGAGGTTGGGCAGCATTTAAGTCACCTGCAAAACTTGCCCCTGGGCCCACATGCACATTTTCTCCTCTAGGGTACAACAGTGGGAGAGAATTACATTAAGGTCTTTCCACATGAGATCAAAGGAAAAAGTTAGGCTATGAAATGCCTCAGTAAACTTTCCTAGCAGCTTAGAAAATTGGCCTAAGACTTGTCTGGCACTATTTAAGGTCTGACATAGAAAAAGGAATATGTACTCTGGTGGGGGCCCCTTGGCTTGTGGCTACCGCCTGTGAAGGACACAGGAGTCCAGGGCTAGGTTTAGGGCCGGGTAGTTAGGGATACATCAGTGGGTAGGGTGGGAGTTCAGGGGCAGAGGCTAGATTTGTCTCCAGGGGTCCCAGTTCCTGCTTGGGAGGCTCTGAAGGAGCTTCAGGAGTTTTCTGAACTGGAGACAAAGGAAGGTACAAGGTTTAGGTCAAGAGACCTAGGAACATCCGGTTTTACATGGCAATGTGCTAGGGTACAAGCTCCGCATGCCTCTGGGTTTTCCCATAAGGACATAAACACTGAACATAAGGGATTTTGGACCATTTCTTCTGTCATTTGCAAAATAGGTCTAATGGGAGAATAGGATTATAGATTAGACTCCCTATGACCGGCCAGAGCTCCCCGTCACCCAGCTTATATTGGTGCCAGGTGGCATTACAGAGGAATAAGTTTTTTTTTTCTTTCTATGCTATCTAATTTAAAGGAGGCCCAATTTTAGAGAATATGGCCAAGGAGGAATTCCTTGGGATGGATTCTCATTTCAAGATGCTATTGCCCATTTCTCTGTACCTTTGGACAAGACCTGAAAGAAAAGAACAAAAAGGAAGGGGTTATAATGGAGTCTACCATAGGCTCCTAGGGGTAATAGTAGAGCCCTAGGAAGCTCACAGGTAGGGAGAGGCCACAGGCATTCCCATCGTCTACCTGCCCTGCTACCTGTTGCTATGGCATCCATGGTCAGCTATGTGACCCTGCAGAATCCGGGCATCCCAAGACACTCATCCTCGTCTGGCAAGGAGGACCTCTTCACCCCAGCAGTCACAGCCCCAGGAGAGGCCCTGTTTCCACACCAGCATCCACGAACCTGGGGGCTGGGGAGAGGAATTGTCTAGGAGGTTGGGGTATGGGCCATGCCCAATTATTAGTGGTCCAATGCTGGAGTGTATTGCTCTAGAACTGGCATCCCTCAGATTCTAAGCCCTCTGATAATTCCACTATCCTCTCTCCCAGATCTGATGGAGCATTTTAGCTCTGACAAGGTGGTTAAAGGGAACAGAGCTTTCTGAGTTTGGAAGGCTCCCTTCTATTCTCTATGTAACATTTGATATCATCAAGTTTTCCTACTATAAATGTGGAGCTGACCTCCCTATGGGGGTCTAGTATACCAAAGCACCTTTACTTTGTGGCACTCAATCGAGTATCTGAACAAGCAAAATCATAATCCAAGCTTCCTTTCCCTTGAGTCACCCTATCTATCCCTATGATCCTTCCACAAAAACCTATAAACACAGCAAACAGGGGGAGATTGGCTAGTACTATAAGGACAGGCAGCATAAGGGCATCCTGGCCTTGCAAGGTGGTTTATTAAATCACAGGTGTCATTCCCCCAAATGTGGGTAGGCAGTACAGAGAGGCAAGAATGAAGTCTAGCAGCAGAGGCTAGGCACAGAATTGCCATGGCTGAGAGAGAGAGTATTTGGACTCCTGCATGGCATGGGGAAGTCCCCTGCCAGTGCCCTAGATTGGTGTCACCCAGCGTCTGGCAACCACTTGAATCTGCATGGTCTGAGTAGTGACCTTCTGCCACCCCAGTCAGGGCGAGCCACAGTCAGCCAGATAAAGTGAGGCTATGCACCTGTAACTCACTGAGACACTGCAAAAGCATTGAGACAAAAGAATGTGCTTACCTCGAAGTACAATATGATAGTCAATTCAAGGCTCACATGATGTCTTCTGGCTGACTCACCACAGAGATGTTATGGGCCTCCAAATGGAGGTTTTTCTAAATTCTCAGTGTTCATTGGAAAAGAATTTTAGTATGCACCATATAAGCCAAGCAAGCGACAGCTTTATTTATTCATTCATTAAATTTCAGAATATTATGGGGGTACAAACATTTTGGTTATATATATTGCCTTTTCATCACCCGAGTCAGAGCTACAAGCATGCCCACCCTTCAGACAGTGCACAGTGCACACATTAGCTATGAATTTAACCAACTCCTTCACTACCCTCTCACCAGTCCGGCACCTTATAAATATTACTCCCATGTGTGCAACTAAGTGTTAGTACCAGTTTGATGGTGAGCACATGCAGTGCCTGTTTTTCCATTCTTGTGCTACTTCACTTCGAAGAATAGGCTCTAGCTCCAACGAGGAGTGACAGCTTTTTATTGAAGGCAAAAGTACACTCTCAGGGAGGAGAATGGACAGGCTCAAAAGGGAGCAGCTGCCCCAAGAGGAAGTAGTTTTAGACCTTTTGTAGTCTTACTATTAGTAATTGGGGGAAGGAGTATTCAAGCCATAGGGGTTGGCTTTTACTAAGATTTTGGGTAGTAATTCCTAGAATTTAGGGTTCCCTCCCATTTTTATACTGTCATGGTGATTCCAAGGGTGGAGAAACTTTAAAACTGCAATGTAAATGATATCGTAATTAGCCAAAGTTCGTGTGAGGTGGTAGAGACAGCTGACCAGCTGGTTTGAAGCTGGTTCTTGCCTGCAGTTATCTGTCCCTTTTGTTTAAGATTGTTTACTTTAACACCTGCACCTGTCTTCAAGCCCCAGCACCAAGTCTCAGCCCTGTCTCCTCCTCTCCTACTCTGACAGGAAGGCACACTCCACGTGTCTGAATGAAGTGATGAATCAATGAATGTACCTGCTCTCTAGTGCCTGGAACTTCTCAAGGGGCTTGTGTTCTCCTTTGTTCCTCTTTTTTCAACTTTTCATTCAATCTAAAAAAAGAAAACAACAAAAAAAGAATTTTTGTTTTCCAGTGTAGTCTTCTCTACTGCCATGTTTTTATCTATTTTCATTTCTTTGTGTGTGTGTGTGAATATGAAGCCACTATCTCCACAGCTACCAGTCTAATCTGGAATCTTTTCATCTCAGTCTTGGAGTTCTGCAATAGTGTCCTGTGCGATCCATCTTCTCTCTATATATTCCTACTATGATGTGTGCCCGTATAACAACTCAATCAGTTGCTTCAAACCACATTTCTACTAAATTGTCTCTTTGAAGAGACTCTGAACTGGCTCCCCTATTAGATGAAGACCAAACTTCAACCCTCAGTACTTAAGGCTAATGTTTCCATTCATCCCCATGTTCCTTACTCCTCAGTGTTACCCATTACTTTCTTTCAAAACAGATTGTTTGCTATTCTCCAAACAACCATTCCTTCATAGTTCAAAAGGAGTTCTCACTTTACTTACACAGGAACATATAATTTTGTCTTTTTTCAAATGTTCTATTAAAGAGTATGTCTGCTGGGGGTCTAACAATTAGACCCCAAAATGTTAATTTGCTCAAACATAAAAGAAGTTTGTCTCATTCATGTACACAGTCCATTGCAGTTCTAGTTAGCCAGGGGTAGGGGTGGGGGGCCCTGCCATACCCTGTCATTCTGGGACTTAGCCAATAGAGATGCACCCTCCAAGAGCTTCTTGCTATCAAAATCCCACTATTGGAAGGGACGAGAACATGAATGGGTTCATTTAGAAGGACTCTATAGGCTAAGCCTAAAAACGGTGCACATACAACTCACATTCCAATAGTTACATAGACACTTTTAACTTCATTGGAAGCTGGGAAATGTAGCCTAGAGTATGTCTAGGAATAAGAGGAAATGGTTATACTGAAGAGCTAGACGTCTTTTACATATTACTTTACACAGCTTTCAGTGTCATTTCTGGTTTGTGCATTGTCTTTCCTAATAGGTTGGAAGTGTTCTCAAAGCAGATGTTTTACATTATTTTCTTATGCCCCACAGCATATAATACAAAGGTCTTTGTGGATGAGGCACTTGGTATGTGTATTAGTTTTCTATTGCTGTGTAACAAATGGCCACAAAATTAGTGGCATAGAACAACACATGCTTATGTCTCACAATTTCTGTGGGACAGGGGTCTGGGCACGGTGTGGCTAGGTCCTCTGCAAAGCTGCAGTCAAGGTGTTGGTCAAGACTGACTTCTTATCTAAAGACTCAACTGGGGAAGGGGCTTTTTCCAAGCTAACTCAGGTTGCTGGCAGATTTTATTTTCTGGTGCCAGCTTGGTTCTTGCCTAATTTTTCAATGCCAGCAATAAAGACTCTAAATCAAATCTCCTAGCCAAGTAGAGTTATATAGTATAAGATAATCGCAGGAGTGATATCCCAACACCTTTATAATTTTGGTGATAAGCAGGTCTTATCCACTGTCAAGAGGAGGGGATTATACAAGAGAATACAAACCAGAAAGCAGGATCACTGGAGCCTATCCACCACACTAACTGAAAAAACAGGGGTGTTCCAGTGAACCATCACTTAATCTAAGCATACCTCTTTATGAAAAACTGCAAGTTACTAACAATGTCAAGAGAAAAATGTCCATTATTGGCTAAGAGCTGGTAATTACGCTAGCAAAATCAGCAGAGCTCAGGCACCATATTTGCTAACCTTCACAAATATCAACCTTAATTCACACAATCATCTTATAGAATTGGACCCAGAGTAGGATGAGATCATCTTGAACCTATTACTAAAAGTCTTATTCCCAGAATACCCGATGGCCTTCATTATATGACATTTTTGAAACCTCATTGTCATTATGAATTTTTGTCTTTCCTGGCTCTCTTTTTCTCTTCTCCTTTATCTAACTTAGGTGGTACTGAATTTTATTTTTCTCTTCTAAGTCTTCCTGATTGACATTTTCCTTTCTATTTCCAGTTGTCCTTTAAGACAAACCCATAGCATTTATTCTGGGGGAGATCTAAGGGAAAGCTCTAGAGTGAAACTTTAGTCTGCATGTTTAATTCATTTTGGAGAGGGTATCAACTATTCCTCAATTTCTAAACCTCTTCTCCCACCAGTGAGATCTCCTCAGAGGAAAAAATGTGAGAGAATCTGAGCTGCTTATTTATATATCAGCTATGGAAAGAGCTGCTTTCCTGCCTACCTTCACCCCTGTCTTTGAAACTCCAAAAGTGACTTTCTGTGGTTAATACTTCCAGAACATCTATGATACAGTCCCACAGATATAAAGGCTCAGGGCATCAAACTAAAAGATATAACAGCTCTAATAGAGACAGTCACATTTCTAAAAAGGAAAACCAAATTCTGAAGATATTTTCTGGCTCTGTGAACAGCTAAAAATACAAGGATAATCATTCTTACAGTCCTGGACTTTTAACACTGAAGCTAACCTGGAAGGAAAAATGGCACTAAGCTGGAAAGAGAGAAGAATAGAACAGACTTCAATGAAACCAGCCTCTCTTCTCCGCAAGGCTACATTATCTCATCTATCTTTAAGTTTTGTATAATTTTTACTATTTGGCATGACTTAAAACTAGTGGGTTGGTGAAAGGTACACAGGAATTCTGTACTATTTTGCAACTTCTATGTGTCTAAAATTATTTTAAAATAAAAGTTAAAACAAACACATAAATTAGTGAGTTGGGAAGTAGTTCCCCTTGTAAAAGTCTAGCAAGTGGAGGCAAACTGTTTCTGTAAATACAAATGTCTATTTTCTGTTTAATAAAATACCAGGGACAGGAAGAGAAGGGGTGGGGAAGAAATAGAGATTTCCAGCTGCTATAGATCTTCAGTAGGCAGGACCTCACCACATGGCGTCTGCACACTGCCTGCCACTTTTCAGTGGTCTTTGCTGGCCCTGCCTTAGTTAAAGCCCAAACCATGACCCAGGGGTACTCTCATCATTGGATTTGTAGATTAAGTCTTTGTTTGGGGGTAAGAGCTACTCCCGCCTTGACTATTATACCTTGGCTCTGCATTCCCTAAAGAACAGAGGCAGGCAGGAATGCAGATAGAAATATATAGAGTAGAAAATGAACCACCCCTCTGATTCCTTACAAGAATTGTGATGTCCTACTGGGATACCTGGGCTCATGTACACCCCACTCACCTTGATTCTGATTCAGAGATTTCTTCTCTATCTTCTCTATCATAGCATTGGGGTGAGCAAATACTTTGTTATCAGCAACTCCCTGTGTCTTAGGGAGTAATTAATAGCCCTGGATTTGAAGTCAAATGCAATTGGCCTCTATTTTAGGCTGTGCTACTTGTGAGCTGTATGACCTTGAGTAAATTGCTGAAGCTCTCTCAAGTCCAGTTTCTTAATCTATTAAATGGAACTAATAATACCTAATTCGTATGACTGCCTACAGAAGTGAATTAAATAATGTATGTGAAATATTTTACACTGGACTTGGTACTTAGTGTGACCTCAGTAAATGATAGCTATTGTCAGAGTCATTGTTGCTTTTATATTTTCCAGCATCCTATGACTTCCAGTGACTACAGCCCTATGACCATTTGGGGATGTCTTTTTTAGAACTGAATCCTGACAGTTTATTTATGAAATAATAATTCATTTTAAGGAAACATACTGCTACAGTTTGGATATTTGACCTCCCTAAATCTCGTGTTGCAATTTGATCCCCAATATTGCAGATGGAGCCTGATGGGAGGTGTTTGGGTTATGAGGGTAGACTTTTCATGAATTGCTTGGTGCCATTCTTGTGGCGATAAATTCTCTTTCTATTAGTTCCTGGGAGAACTGGTTGTTAAAAAGGGCCTGGCACCTCCTGAGCCCTTGCTTTCTCTCTCACTATGTAATCTCTGCACATGCCAGCTCCCTTTCCTCTTCTGCCATGAATGGATACAGCCTGAGGTCCTCACCAGAAGCAGATGCCAGCCATGCTTCTTGCATAACCTACAAGATAAACCTCTTTTCATTAGAAACTACCCAGCCTCAGGTATTCCTTTATAGTAACACAAAATGGACTAAGACACACACTCACTACTGTTTGTCATTTTAGTCAAGAGGGATGAAGAAAAGTAGGGTTCCGGTTTATTCCCAGCTCAGTATTTTGGCTATTAGACCCTTTGCTTACTTGATTAAATTTTCAGGGACCTGAATTCCTTCTCTGAAGAAATGGTCCAAAATCAAGCAGAGAGTGGTGACTATAATAAATAATAATACATTATACATTTCAAAATTTCTAAAGCAGATTATAAGTATTTTAGTACACCCAAAAATGATAAGTATGTGATTTATTATTAGCTTGATTTAATCATTCCATGATGTAAATATATATCAAAATATCACATTGTACCACATAAATATATACCAGTATTATTTGTAAATTAAAAGTAATTTTTAAATAGGAAACTTATAATGAACTGTATTATTTCAAATTTAAAATAAATCAAAGTTAAGACAGAGATAGAGTCTCACTGCTACTCAATGAACTGAAGGTTTTGGAAAACATAATAGGGAAACAACACCCTCTAAAAAGAAAAAGAGTAGAAGAAAGTGACAGTATGGTCCTTCCATGCAGTCAGCTCAGGGCTCTATGGTAGATCCCAACCAGCTTGTGCCTGTTGTGGGGTATGCAGTGCTCAGAAATGTAGGGGATACCTATCTACAGCACAGTCCTCAGGGAACTTGTAGATCCAGTTGCATTGACCAAATCAAAACACATGCCAATAGAAAACATGTAAGTGGAAACCAAGAACTTTTCCATTTGCTGAAGATGATTTCAGGAGTTTTGGGCTAAGAGAATCAAAGCTAAATGGGTAGCACTGTCAAAAATATCTCTTAAGGAAGGGGATCTATGGGTAGTAGGGATGAATTGAATTTGAGGTAATGGATGAAAAATCAAGTGGAGATATACTACCGGCTATTGGAATCAGGCACTGCAGTGAAAGATCGGGCAGACATAGTACATTTAAGGATCTGGCTCAGCTGAAAGCAGGAGAGTTGATAAGCTCTCACACTGTAAGAGATCAAACAGCTAAGGAGGTTTACCAGCATGGTCACAAGAAGAAAACATCTCACCTGCCCATTCAGAATACCTTGCCACCCTTCTGCATATAGTTAGGACAGGCATGCTCTTCACACTAACCAAGAAACTGAAGGCCAGATAGGAAGACAGACCTGGCCAGAAGAAGTCAGCATTAGGAGTGAGAAATAAACTAAACAACTTTTTGGCCCATTGTATCTATCTAGAACTAAGCAGGAGGGTGGATTTCAAAGATACTTCCTTCTCTGAAATACCCAAAAGTCTGTCTCTCATAAGCCTTCACTTTGCTGAAAGCATTCTACCATTAATCTCTGAGGGACATTTCTCTGAACAGTTTCCTGCCAATATATCCCCTAAGACTTTTGAGAAATAAGAGCCGTTCCAGCTTAACCATTTCTCAAGGCAGCATGACATAGGAGGTGGAGACGGAGAGTAATTAAAAATAGCTCTCAGCTCAAACAGGGAGAGGGCTGTCCCTGCCTCATCTGCATTCCCTTCACAGGTCCCCCAGTGAGACCCCAGCTGTTGAGCAAGAGACTGTAATGTCTGTTGCGCTCAATCTTGAGTTGATCACAAAAGAATGTTAACAACTTAAGGGCATTTGGTTCTAGATTTTGGAAGAGTTCTTAATGATTCTATTAAAAAAGAAGAAATAGGAAACATAACAAAAAGAGGCAAACAGGGAAGAAGAATCGAGCTCTACTGCAGAAAGGGTCGTCCAATCGTTCTACTTTTCTTGGCAGTCTGATTGGTTCCCTTGGATAGACAGCAAGTAGGAAAATTCTACAGACAAGTGATGTGAAAGTACATTGAAGCTGTAGCTTCCTAGCATGGCCCTAAGGGAAACACTACAGGATTAACTGCTAGAGGTATAAACAGCAGCCCAAGAATATCCCCATCACTCATGTCAGGATCTGAGAGAGCCGAGAAAAGGACACAAGAGTAGGATTAGTTTCCGGACCTGTTTGAGTCTGGATTGTTTCTCTGTTCCCCATACCTTCAAGGTGCAAAAGCATCAGATACATAAATGATTCCCTTACCACCAGCCATCTTATGCAGTTAGAGGCCCATTGTTCACTCTTAACAGGAAGTTTGAAGCTGTTCAGCCTAGGTTTCCTTCGTATTAGGTAACTGTTTTACCAGTTAATTTCAAGCAGTACCTCCCATTTTGCTCAGTCTGACCATTGACTAACTCTCTTAGTCAATCTTTGCAAACTTGTCCCCATTTAGTTGGTAACCTTACTACATCAACCCAATATGAATTGAACTGTACTTAAGGGCTATACTTTGTGCCTGTTCCAAATCCTATTTTCCTTCTGATTTTAGACCCCTTGTCTCAACTGGATGCACTTTCCAAGATAAGAATAAATAATTTTAAAAAATATATTAAACCAGTATATTCATCTGTGCATAAGTTTAGAAGACAACACTCAAGGAAGAGCCGTGAAATAGTTTTATCAGTTGTAACTTAACAGGACCAAAAGCAATCGCTGATAAGAGTGTGGGCTCTGAAGCCTGACTGTTTAGTGAAATTATGTCCCACCTTGGGGAAATTTTTCTAATATGTCCAGTTCTCTGTTTTCTGACCTATAAAATGGAAATAATTGTAGGACCTTCTCCAGATGACTATTAGGAAGAGATGATACATACAAAACTCACAGCACTGTGTCTAGTATAGAATAAGTACTCTATAAAAAATGTTATCTATCATTATTGTTATAAAAGTATAGAAATAGAATATAATAGTTTAAGTGACAGATTGATGTTCAAGCCTCAGTTAAAAAACATAATAAAATTGCTTTTTATAATTTTTACAATGAGCACTTATTCCAAATATAAACAATACTGTTCATGATGAAATGCATTGATTTCAAGATCGACAAATTGGCCAAACAAGGCTAATTTATAATAGTGGGATTGCAGCAGACCCTATAACATGTATATCACATTGAATGGCATGAGCAATGTTTATTCTAGTGACTATACATATTGTCCCCAATCCCTCCATTCTTCACCACCACCATTATACCCCTGTTTGCTCCATTGTCTGTGTCTTCTCGAGTGGAAGCTCCTACAGATCAGAAATCACATGTGTATGACCCATTCTGTGTGGCATGACACTGATGTACTTTTCCAAAAAACATGGGGAGAATATTTGTTGACTTATATAATTCTTGGTTGATCTACTGAAATGTCATGGAACAACCTAAATTCTTAGCAAAAGGAAGAGGAATGCTAATATGTAAGAATTTGCAGATAAATTATTAACATGGGGTGATGCCAGAAAAGCACAGTGGAAAAAAAGAAAATGAATTAAATAGGCCTGGATTTGCTGGGCAACCTGGAGTATAATCCCCTAAAGGATGGTGTGTGCCGAAGAAGAGTCAATGAATCATTGGTAATTCATATGCTGTGTTTTTTCTGAGGTGTTCAAAACATTGGAAATTATCTTTTGCAATCTAATGATTTCCCTGAAATATACTGTGTTTCATTCCAGTGATGGCTGATGGAGGAGATATTCAGACTTTTTGTTGTTTTGTGTATCTAGGTATGAGAAGTCCTGTCTAATATTATCAAAAGAATTGGTGGTGCATTCAGGACAGGAATTTAGATTTTCTGACTCCAAGGACATTTCACCACCCACTAAACCACCCTTTGCCATGAGCTCCAAGGGACAACAATTGTTCAGTCCGGTACAGTGAGGGCATAATCTGTCCTTAGTACTGGAGGCTGAACACAGTAGTGAATAAAAGACAAAACCAGTTCTGCAATATAAATGACACATTCCATTAATACAAGTGGATCTAAATGAACTAATTTCATTCAATAGTACTTTTACATTCTGTAGCTATATGGGCTTGGATACAAATTGTAATGTCAGTCTGTCAGGAGCGAGGACTGCAGTGCATAATTACAAGTTCTTGTTCAGCACTTCAGGAGCTAATCAGAGCAAGGATGTGAATCTGTAATTTGCAAATGTGCAAAGACAGAGGTTACTATGGCATTAATGACTCTGCTGATAACATTCTTGCCACAAAATCATAGGACTGTGGGTTCAAATTCTACAAAATAATTTGACCTTACATTTAGTCATTTGATTACAAGAAACCTCTCCTGCTGGCAGCACCTAGGGACATTTCTAAGTCTCACACTATTCAAAAATCTCAAATGTCATTATGCCAATAAATTAATATTTATATTCCAAGGGACTATACATAATAATAAAGCAATATATAAAGCAAATTAATATATAAAATTACAGCACAAATATAGAAAATCAATATGTTACACCATGAACCCTGTTTCTAAGCAACCATATCTTTTATAGGACTGAACAAGGAAAAAAATAAATGAAAGGTTGAATGGAAAGGATGTATAGATGTATATAGATATAGACATAATGTTTTCTTCCTCTTTATTTTTCTCTCTCTGAAACATTCCTCCTTCAAACATTTATTCTTTTTCTCCAATGATTTCATCCATTCCCATTCTTGGAGAATGGGAAGAGAAAACATTTGAGAATTCAGTATTGGCTTAAAATTCAAACCTCTCCCTAAAAGATTTTATGACTTTATTGCCCTATCGGTTCTTGGCTGAAAGCACAATGATTTCAGCTTTTCATTTTCCTCAACTTATGATCTCAAAAATAACGTTATTGCTCTCTGTTTCATTCCTCCCATTATTTTCTGATCTCTGATGTCCCCTCAGAGAAAGAAATACCTAGAATGCCTCTATCAACTTCTTTGGCAATAATAATCCTTGAGCCTAAAATTCTCTTATGTAGAGACAGGTGTGCTATGTTGGGGACTCATTGACCATTCTGCTGATAGACTCATATGAGTCAAATCTAATTGTAAAGAATCAGGATCACTACTTGCATCACAACTGTCAGGTTGAGTGATATTTACCTTGGGTGCTGAAGCTGGAACAGGGGCTCACCTGGTGAGGTCCTTGTCAGAGACTCAGCACAATAAAAGCTTCTGTTAATATGGATCCTGCCACTCCCTGCCAGAGAACAGAAGTGAGATCGCTGCATTGTAGGTGGAAGTCAAATGACTGGTTCTCTTCAAAAAGTTTTGGGATGATGCCTTTTCTCTCATCCATTCTAAGGGGCAATGTGTTAAAGTGCAAAACGTAGGTGCTTTGCAGACACATGTTTGCAGGTTAAAATCTTAGTTCTACAGCTGACTTATTTTGGGCTCTAGGGAGAATTATTTACCTCCCTACCTTTGTTTTCTCATGCAAAAGAAAAGAAGATAACATCTACTGCTGAGTTTCAGAGGGAGTTTTGATGTAAAACTCCAGGGGCATATTGACCCCTGTTATAGGGTGTGTTCCCTGAAAGGAGGACTCCTCTCCTTCCCCTTCCCTCTCCTTCCTCTTCCTCTTCCTTTTCTTCTTCCTCTTCTTTTGAGTTTGTTTTATTTTACAGAATTAAACCTCTACATATTAGGTTATTAAGTACAAAATGCCTGATTTCTTTAAGTACTAAGTTTGACGGTTGATATCTCTGACGTTTCACTTTGATATTTCTTGTTTTATGGTTTATTGTGAAGGTACATCCTCAATTTTTCAAACGCATGGTTTGGCTTGTGATTATCTTTCAAAAAAATTTTTAGAACAATTTTTGTGAAACCATGGATAAGTAAAAAATTCGTGTTATTTTTGAATATGTGTTCCATCATGGAACCAATGCAATGCAAACCGCTCAAAATATCGATGAAGTGTTTGGGAAGGATGTGGCTAATGAATGCACAGTATGTCAATAGTTTGAGAAGTTCCATCTGTTGATTTTAATCTTGAAAATGAGCCATGTGAGTGACCTGAGACAAGGTGGATAATGATGAACTGAAAGCTGTAGTGGAAGCAAATCTATTTAACCTATGCATGAATTAGCAGCAAGGTTTGACATTACTATTGCAACAATATTGGACCATTTGAAACAAATCGGCAAAGTGAAGAAGCTGGATAGATGGATTCTGTATAAATTAAATGAGTGTCAGAAGAGAAATCATCTCAAAGCTTGCCTTTCTTTGCTGTCACAACACAAAGGCCAACTCTCCACACCATATTGTTACATGTGATGAAAATGGATTCTTTCTGACAATCGCAAGTTTTCGGCACAATGGTTGGGTGTAGATGAAGTGCCAAAATACAGTCCAAAACCAAATATTCAACTAAAAAAGCTAATAATGTCTGTTTGGTGGTCCAGTACTGGTGTTAACCACTATAGCTTCATACAACCTGGTCAATCCATTATAGCCGCTATCTACTGCAACAAATTAGATGAAATAAGGATGCTTGCAATTAAGCAGCCGAGATTGGTCAATAGAGACAGGCCAATCCTCTTGCAAGAGAATGCTTGACCACATGTCACACAAACAATGCTGCTCAAACTATAGAAGCTGGACTTGGAAACTCTCTGTCATCCACCATAGTCACCAGACCTTGCACCAACTATCATTTCTTTCAGGCTTTGGACCACTTCTTGCAAGGAAAAATATTCAGTTCTCAACAAGCTGTGGAAAATGCTGTTTGCGATTTCGTTGCCACGCCACTCGCTCTCCAGGCTTCTTCGCTGCTGGCATAAACAAGCTACTGTTAAGAGGGCAAAACTGTTGATAGTTTAGGTGCATACTTTGATTAATTGTACTGCTGCTTGTTTGAGATATAATAAACTACACTTTTGATTTGAAATGAGATATTTCATGTTCAATGGCCTAATAATAAGAATCAAACTTTTTCCTTTACAAAGTAACTTGAGGTGTGCCAAATATTGAAAAAAGGCACTTTTCCCACTAATGGATAATGACACTTTGACAGATAAGTGAGCAATTCTGCATCGATTAATTCAGAAAACTATGGTAGGAAGTGGGTAGCAGTGTTTAGCCTGCCTCAAATGCATAGGCTAGCTCAAGAGCTGCCTTCTTTCCCTTGTGGGGGATTTGCGTGTTTAAATCAGGGCCCACAAACTCAAAACACTCATTTGGCCTGAAGAATGCTTGGCTAAGAATAAAAGGAGGACCAGCAGGGAAAATGCCTTGTAGACTATGACCTTTCCAGCTAAACTGCCCCCAGAGAAAGAAAGACTTATTTGAATTTACAGATGTCTCAGAACTTCAATGAGCCAGGCCTCTGGCTCTTTTCCTCTGGGGCACTACAAAACTTAGGTCTTTGCAGATCAATTAAGTCATTAGCGCTCCATCTAATGAAAGTTGATTTCCATGAGGAGGCTGAGCCAGCTGTCCTGCCCCAAGCAGCACAAAAGCAACCAGGGTACCAGAGTTAGAGCAAATGGCAATAAGCCAAGGCTTAGAGGCCCCCCAGCTTGTAGCAGAGCTAATGCTGCCTGTTTTCCAGGCGACCTCAATCACTGCCCAGGGCAGCCCCTGGACTCAGGTGCTCTTTAGTCACAAGAGAGTGTGGAAATATAATTTAAAAATCCAGTTGCCACTGCCTGCTCAAATAGCAGTAGTGTTCAGAGAGCTGCAAAGTGTGAGGCGCTGGATGGACAGATGTGTTTTTTTCTTGGGGAATGTTGCATTTTTACAATTCTCTCTCCTAGGTAGTATCATGAGAGATTTCTAGTTTTTAAATTCAATTTGTTTCTTAAATTTTCAAATAGATTATAACATGGTTGCAATAAAAGGGGCGGGGGAGACAATTAAAGCTCCATCTCGTTTCTGTTCTTTATTTGCTCAAGAAGCCAATGGTTTTATGGGCTTCCAGAGTTTTCTGATATATGTACAAGCAAATGAGAGTATTTTCATAGTCCCTTCTTTTAAACAAGCAGCATACTATATATATAATTCTGCATATTGCTTTTCTCTGTTAAAACATCTCAGCTGCCTTTCCATATAAGAACAGAGAAATTCCTTATCCTTTTTTTTTTACAGCTACATCATATTTCATTGCATGAAAAAAACATTTATTTAACCATTCCTCTCCTATTTGCTGTTACAAATAATACTGCAGTTAACATCATGTATGTTTCATTTTATTTTTTATGCATGTTTGAAGATATATATACAATGCATTCCCAGAATTGGAATTACTAGGTTAGGAGGTATATGCATTGGTAATTTCAATAGCTAAAGGTATTGCTAAATTGTCCTTGATAAGTACCATACAAACTCACAGCCAACCCTCAATGCATGAAAGTTCTTCCCCACACCCCAGCATCAGTGTGTTGTCAAACTTTTAGAAATTTGTTAATGTGGTATGTGAAAATGGAATTTCAGTGTACTTTTACTTTCTTTTTCTTATGAGTGATATTGTACACCTGTTTATATGTTTAAGAGCCATTTATAAATCTTTTCTGTGAACTGCCTTTTGACATATTTTGCCCACTATTAAATTAGTTTGCTGGTTTGTTTTTTAATTGATTTCTACTACAGATATAGATTGGGAATCTCCTTTCCCTCCCAAGTTTTATGTTTGCCTTTTTGACTTGGCTTATAGCTTTTGCCCTGAGCTTTTGGTTTTCATAAGGTTGAATTTTTCAGACTTTTCTTTTATGGTATCTGTATTTTGACGCTTAGTTAGAAAGGAAATCTTCAAATTCCAGAGTCATAAAGTAATTCTCCCATATTTTTCTTTTGGTACTATTATGGTTTTATTTTTTAATAAGTTAGAAATTATTCCTGTGTAGAATGTGAAGTATTGATACAAATTTATTTATATTTTTTTCCAGATGGGTACCCAGTTATTCCAGTAACAATGTTTATATAGGCCATCATTTTTCATATGAACCTTTTATATGATGCTTTAAGTTCGTTTCTGGACTTTTATTCTGCTCCATTGATCTGTCTGTCCATGTGTGTTTTTCAAATACTGAAACTGTAAAATAGATTTTAAAATTTTAAAGGGTTAATTCTCCCTTGTTACTCTTTCTTTCAAAGTTTTCCTGACTTTTCTTGTTTATTTTATTTTTTTTGTATATAAACTTTAGAGATCAGTTTCTCTCTCTCTCTATATATATACACACACACACACACACCCATATATGTTGAAATAATGTCAATTTTTAAATTAAGGAGAATTATTAACATTTGAGACCATTATGGGTCTTTCTATTCAGGGACATGATATGCTTCCTTTTACTTAAATTTTATTTCATATAATTTCGTATTTCTGATATTTTGTTAGGTTTATTTCTAAAAGTTTTTTCTTCTTCATATCTAATTATAAAGACTTTTTCCTCTCATTACATCTACTAATGAGCTATTTGTATATATTTGAAGGTCATAAATTAAGGCATACTAATTCTCTCTGCTGCCTTACAGAATCTTCTTGTTAATAGTAGTCTCTTTCAGTTGTTCCTTCTGAGAACGCCAGGTATTCAGTCATGTCATCTGCAAATAATTTTATCACTCTTTCTGGTTTTTCTATCTCCAGTTTCCTTTGTTTAGTTGCATTGGGTAATACTCCAACATAATCATATAATAATGATCCTGTGAATACCTCAGCCTTGTTCCTGGATTTAGTAAGAGTGATTCTGATGTTTCCACAGTAATCACGAGGCTGGCCTTTGGAAATACATACATCTCTATGGTTTCTTAACATTGAATGTTCTGGTCCTTGAATTATCAAATTAAATCTCAATAGTCTTGAGTATCCTTTATAATGTGGGGCTAGATTCTTCTTGCAAATAATTTAATCATTTGTTTTCTTTTTCTATGATCTTCAACAATTAATCTAGCATTAGAATGCTCCATTCTCTAAAGGCTTAGAATAATATCTCTGCAAAATTTTCTGGGACTAGCACTTTCTTTTTCTGAAGGGGACTCAGGTGCCTGAAAACTTCTTCAATTTCATATGACTATGGAAATGGATATGTTTTGAATATGTATCTGTTTCAGAATTATTTTTAGTTGATTACATTTCCCTAGAATATATCCATCTCCCCAAAGTTTCAGATATATTTATGTAGAGTTAACCAAGACTATTTTTCTCATTTTCTGTGCTTATTTTTTACTTACTATTTTTCAGATTTTATGTATCTGCAATTTTCTTCCTCTTTTTCATGATGAGATCTAATGTTTTACCCTTTTAAATTTTTTTAAAGCAGAAATTTTAGATACACTGATTTTACCACTTTTGTATTTTATAGCTTATTAAATTCTGCTTTTATCTTTATCAATTGGTCCTTTATGCTTTTCTTAAATATATGTGTGTTTTTAAATTTTTGTGCTAAATATTGACTTGATTTAGTCTCTTTTCTCTTGTTGATATAAATATTTAAGGATAGAGATATTCCTCTAAGTACAGCTTTTATTGTTGTTCACAGATTATGTTATATAATGCTTGTATAGTAATATGTTTTTTTCTAGCTAACCTCTAAATTTGACTTATAGTTCATTTGACACAAGAATTAAGAGAGAGTTTCCAAATTTCCAATTGGAATGAACTTCTTTTTCTGATTTTGTTGTTAATATCTAGTTGTTATACTGCAATAAATATGTATACTATGCTATTTATCCCTTATTAGAAGAAATTACAGGTTTTTGGGCTACATATGGTCACATTTGTGATTGTCACATGGATTCATACAAAGAAAGTATTTTTTTACATTCAAGGCATAAATCTTTAAATGAATTGCTTGATATTCCTTATTAATTATGTTATTTGGGTTAATTATAGCTTTAACTTTGACTATCATTGAAAGATCAAGGTGTCTTAATGTGTCCTATTTCTGGTTTACTTCTGATTATTTCTTCTGATAACTCTTGAGTTTTCTGTTTTCTGAATGTTACTGTTATGTCATTTGGTTCATAGATGGTTATAATTCTGTCATCCTCATCATGATTTATTTTTTTCAGTTAATTTTTTAAACCAGAATACCACTTTCTCCGATTTTAAGATCCCTATCACTGATTACTGATTTATTTTTGTTTGCATTCTTGTGGCATGCCTTGGTCCAGCCGTTTATGTTCAACTTTTCTAAATTAATTACTTTTGAAGCAAATCTCTTGTTCACAGCCCAGAGTTGGTTCTGCTTTGTGATCTAATGTGAAAGTCTTTGTCTTTTAATAGGTAAATTAAGGCAATTTATATCTAATGATGTGATATATATTTGGTCCTGTTCCTCTCATATTAGTTTATCATATATTTTCTCTTTTTCTTATACTTTTGTTTGTTGGTTGGTTGGTTTGTTTTAACTATGTAGTCTGTCCTATGCTTGTGTATGTGTGTTTTTGCTATTTATGGAAGTTTGTATTTTCTCCCTTGTCCTTTTTGCAGTTATGGCATATTATCTTTTTAGTGCTCAATATGTTTAAACCAGAGCATCTCATCCAATATACTGCACTCTTAGGGCTGTCAGACAGGCCCTCAGGCTGTGAATACTCTTGTCTGCTTATCTCAGTCTCTGCAAGTATATCATTTTCTCTTTGAGCCATAATTTGAAAAATATTGGGAAATGTCACTTTAACAAATATGCATTAACTCTCTACTATGAGCAGTGAATCAGAATCTTTCTTAGAGTTTAATACAAGATAGTGCATGTATTGCCATTAATTGAGTTGACACCTTTATATGTTATACTTTGACTCCTGACAATCAGAGCATTTACTCTACTTCCTACCTTCTTTCTTCTCCCACCATTTTTAGCTGTATCATGTCTGTATTATCTGGTCATATTCCACTTTCCCTCTGGTCTGTCACGTAGTATAGAGGTACTTATCTCTTTCTCACTGTTTCTCCGATCCTGTCTTGGTTGATCAAAGTCATTTCAGAGTAGTTTCCTCACTACCCTCAGTGTTTTTGAATGTTAAATACTGTTTATAGACTTTATAATTGAGTATAGTTTGGCTAGATATAAAATACTGGGTCATACTTTGCTTTGTACTATGAGAATTTTTATGAAAACTGACTAATACAGTCCCAGTGAGTTAGAAAAGAGAAGACTTTCTTGAAGAGGCATTGTCTCTGTTTAATCTCCAATAGATGATTGTTGGGACGATTTAGACAGAGCAAAGGGTTCCAGGAAAAAGCAATGGAGGTGAAAAAGATCATGGTGCTTCTGTGGACCACGTGGTTGTTCCTGAAAATATAATGCAGAAGAGAAGAGGTAGATCTATCTAAGCTGACACTGGAGAAGTAGGAGGGGATAGAGCATGAAGAACTTGACATACCAAGGGGTCTGAATTTCTTCCAGGAGGACAATGTGAAGCTGCTGTCTGGTGTGAAGCAGGAAGGAGCTGTCTAGATATAGTTGCATATTTTAGAGGAGGTATGTAGAGGAGTCTATAAGCTCTCCTTCCCATGAAGCCTTTGAGTCCTGACCTATGCTATTACAATACAGACCCTGAAATTCCATCTTTCACAAGCTGATCTTATTGGTAGTTGCCCTTACTGATCCTACTAACATCACAAGCAACCTAGTAGCTTTTGTATAGGAAAATAAATAAATCTATACAACAATAATGGAGTTCCATTTATGCTAGGGCTATATTTCTAACTACCTTTCTATGTAGCAGGAAACAGAATTAAGAATACCTAAGTCATCATTTAAAAAAGATAATGGCTTTTTTGAATAAGAAAAAAGGCGTTACAGTACTTCGGTACATATTCCTGTACCCCTGTAATCTGTGAACTCTCTTTCTTCCAAGGATCCCATGGAAACCTTCACAAATCTAGTTGATATTCACTATGGTGCTAAAACATTTTCTTCCCCAGCTGCTCCATGAGGATCTTTCTGTTATCTCATGAGTTTCAAACTATTCCTTGGAAACCTACCATACTTAGGCTAGACCTGCCAGAGTTAGCTAGTTTCAATCAGAACAAAATTCTTTACCAAACATTATTAAAAATAAAATTGCCACATTAAATTCCACCTGTTGCTCTTTCATCTTCAGTCAACTATATGCAAAACATGTTGTCTTTATGGCAAATTTACATTCTATCACAGAAATGGACTATCAAGCAACCAACTCCCTTCTCGGTTCTTTTTTGCTTATTTTCTTGCTTGTTTGGTTGGTTGTTTTTCTCTTTTCTAGCTCAACAGCATTATAGGCCACTTCTCAAAAAACTGGACTGTGAAATTTCCAGTGGTGGCTGGGGAGGGAAAACATATTCATATTCACTGTGTGAAAACTTGCTTCACCAGCATTAGTTAAACTCTGAAATTAGGAGATTTTGGGGGTTGTTCTTTTGACATCTCCTTAATATAATTTTAGGTAGCCACATGGTTCTCAATACCCAAAATGCAGCTATCCTCAGTAAGCACAAATTAAAAATATGTTACAGACTAACAGTCAAGAATTTCTTCATTCTCATGGTGAGAGCCGTTACCTAAAGGAGCAAAGCTTTAATAGGGTCTCAGCTTGACTCTTGCCATGTTTGCATACAAAACAGATAAGGCAAGCTTTGTTTTGAAGATGTTAATTGATTCTGTCCACCATGCTGTCTAATGAGCCAATTCGCTGAAAATGTAGTGATGGAAAAAAAATCTGTTTCAATTACTGTGTAAGTAAAATGCCTCCCTTCCACCTCCTTTAAAGGAAAAATGGCACTCACTTCTAAGGATTTCTGAGATTGACAACTGATTCTATACATGCATAGCCCTGCTCTGTCAATTGTCATTTGAGAAATTGCTTTATTGTTGCCAGAGGGGGGAAAAAAGGAGAACGAGATATTATAGAGCCATCAGAATTCAAAGCCCTACCATTTGCTAAAGTATTTTAACCTGATTTAGGTAATGAAGGGGAAAGGCAGAGTTAGGATTTGGGGCTTAAGATAAATCTTAAGGGGTTGGATAAATCTATAACTGCACAAGAATCTGTTTTAGACCCAGAGCAGGTTATTAGCCAGATGACAGTGGCATTTCCCAGCTCAGGAATCTCATGATCTATTCCTTTCATCTTTCTGTAAAATGGAGGCCACTTCCACCATATGGTGGTGCTCTTTGACTTGAAGTGCTGCACTGATATCTGTGTTCCTTCAAGTTTCAATAGGGCTAGTCCCTGTGGGAGCTTCATCTATTTCTTCTGAACTTACTGAGACTTAGACTGGATAGGAAGCCTGCTCTAATTAGCTGCACATCTAAATAATTGGTAATGAGAATGTCCTTGACAGAGCTATCTTGCAGATGAGAGTTCAGGTCTTACTGCATTGCCTGTGGCCCCTCAGCAAACAAAGGCAGATGTCTAAGAAGGAAAACTGGATATGATGTTTCCAGTGGACCTGCGCAGTGAACTTCTTTTGTGTTTGCAATAAAAGAGGCAATTGGGATGGAAATAACCTCATTTAGTTGATTTTTTTCTTCTAAATTCCTAAGACAAGCAGTGAGGCTCAAGGTCTTTCCTCCAGCACTACACATTCTTTACCTTTGGCAAGTTCCTCCTTTACTAATAATCAGATTTTCAATGTGGAAAACCTTGTCTAAGTGGACCTTAATTCTCTAAGTAAGGGCAATCCCCTTGAGACATGAAAACTCCATTTTACATTTTAGTTATACACTTTTCCAGTACCCAGAATGGTCTGGACAAAGAATATGTTGATGGATAATAAAGAAATCAAAGATCACATTCTTAATTATGACCAAGAAAGTTAATTCTGATGAGTATATTGTCAAAATAGGTCCCGCTGCAAACAGGCCTTATAGATATCACCTTTAGGGTTCCCAGATAAATTTTTTAAAGACCATCTAATAAATGTTACTTTTCTTTATATAGTCACTTAATTATTGGTGCTGGTTCCACTGTAAGACTTAAAATATGCCACTTCTTATTCCTTACTTGCATGGGGGATACAAATCTCTAACCCACGACCCATGAATTTCCTGTGCTCGGCATGTTATTTAATGAGTCCAACTGTATTCTTCCTGAAACTGAACACTCAAGAAACTTATTTTTCCCCTTTACTGCAAACCTATTAATGTTGGCAGCCATAAAATAAATGCAACCACAACCACTCCCCACAAATAAATCAGTTGAATCAGACTAAAATATACCCTTTCCATATCACTAAACGGCTCTTCCTGGTCAGCTTTTGAGTGTTCTGGTTGCAGTATATGGTGCTCATTTTCCTTTTAGCATTGTGCTTGATTTGTGAAGTAGGGAGAAGGAGTAGTGTTGACTGCTAGATTCCCATTATTGACATTCAGTTTTATTCCCTTAAGTCTCTGTCTCATGCTCATTTTATAATAAATGTTTTAAGTTGGTGTAATGCTAGAAGGAGGTGCTGGGTTGACAGATGGAAGATGGTGTTTATTAGTGTCTTCTTTAGCAGGGAAGAGTACAGGCTTATTAGGAGCTTTATACCTTTCTAATTAAGCAGGTTGCTCGAAAGGAAGTTCTGAGTACTACAAAATTGGAAAATGGCTTAAATTCAATGTATTATGAATGGGTTGCAAAGGGGCAGAGAGTCCAGATATTGTGAGAATGGAAATAGTTTGTGGAAGTTTTTCTGACCTAGGCTTGGACTATGCTACTGAAGTTAAGTTATTTTTGCTGGATAAAAGAAAGACAAAGGGTCTTTACTAAAAAAACACATACTAGCCCTCTTGATCATTGGCATCTATTAACTCAGTTCATGATGAAAAAAGATTGAATTTATCTAACTATGTTTTTCACCCTATGCAATGTTAGCACTGACTTCATCCAGACCTAAGAAGCTCAAGTATTCATTAGAATTGAGGAGAAGAATCTTTTCCATGGTAAATTTATATGTTCCTCTAATTCAGCCAACATCAAATATTTATTAGGTGCCTATCATGTGCTAGATACAGGGCAAGGAATTTTATTTTGCAAAGACATAGACCTGTTGTCCTAGAGTTTAAAATCTAATGAGGGAGAGAGATAATAACAAGGAAACAAATGTATGTAACAATGTCCAGCTAAAAATGCGGGGAAAGAAACAAATACATACTGAGTTTTAAATACAAGGCACTCTACTATAGCTACCATGTGTATGGGCCACAAAATACAAAACTTAAAAGCCAGCATGAGGGAAAGTTAAATGATTCAAAATTAAGCAGTGGTCTAAAATAGCAAAACTAAACAAAACTAGAGATGCCACAAAGCAGTACACTGAGCTATGTAAGAAATAGTAGTAGGAATAACTGCATTAGGATTTGAGGTGGGAAGAGTACTTCTGGCTAGGCATGGTTGTTAAAAAGGGATTTCTAGAGGATTTTGAAGAGGTGAAGAGATTGTGAAGGGAAAGTGACCTTCCAAGCAGAAGGAAAGCATAGAAAACTATTAGGGGCAGGGAAGCTCAAAAATATTAATATTAAGATATTGTGAATAATTATATAGGGAAAGTAAATGATACTATTAGAAAGGTAGGTTAAAATTTTTCTTCTTCTTCTTTTTTTTTTTTGCTTATCATATTAGAAAGAATTAAAACAATAGCAGTAATAGTAAGAGGAGGAATAGTAGTAAAAGTAAGGACATTGGCAACAATCCAGAGAAACACTTATTTCCATATATTGCTGGTAGAGTTAGAAATTCCTATAGTCTCCCTAATAGGAAATTTGGGAAAACATATCAAAAGCTTTTAAACTATTAGTGAATTTGACCAAACAATTCCGTTTTGGAGTATTTGCCATATAGAAATAATCATGAAAGTAGGTAAAGATTTAGTCACAGTGATGCTTATTATAGCATCTCATGAACATTGTTATTCGAAAAGAAGATAAAAGCCCAACAATATCAGATTCATTAAAGTACACTCAAGTGATTAGAACAGATATGTGTCATAGTTGAATTTGATAATGTTTGTTATTATAGTATTCTCATATGATAGGTAGAGAGGGGTAAGATTAAACCTGGTCTTATAAAAATCTATATGTACTTTAATATAATATTTTAAAAGTACATTTAATTTAATAATAATATAATATTTAATTGTATCAATAGATTTTATAAAATATGGAGTAAAAAGTATGGTAAGTTATAAAACATTCTATTTAGTTACATCTCTCTATGAGTATGTATACATCAAATATGTTCTGGGATGATATATATACACACACAGTATATTCAAATGTAAACAGTGAGTAATAGGATTACAGGTGATTTTGATTCTTTTCTTTTTGTTTAACAGTATTTCCTAAAATTTGTATGGTGAAAATACAGTGCTTACAACTTTTAGTAAAGACTAGAAAATGATTTAGCAAATGAGTGCACCAAAAGACATTGCAGATAGTTTCCTAAACACAATGTACCTTTTTGTATGGTGGAAAAAATGGATGAATTTTTTCTTCTTCTTCAACTTACCCTGTGATATAATAAGCTTCTTCATCAAAGAATAAGTGTGGCATCGTGAAAAAGTGTACTTTAGTGTCACTCGAACCTCTGTTTAAATTCCAGCTTCATTTCTCATTAACTATCATATCCTGAGCAAGTTATTTAATGTGTGTGAGCCTTGGACTTCTCTTTAGAAAGCTGAGAATGAGGAAACACGTATTACGTGACTAGCACAGCACTTTCATCAAAGGACCATCCCCACATATGTGAGCAAAGCAAAAATATGGTTAAATCATGTAGTTAAATGAGTACTAAAACACACATCTTACTAAAAATGGCAATTTTCCAAGTGTAAAAATGCAGTCAAAATAAACCTTAAAGCTCCAAAAATCTCTAAAAAGTGTAAAGTCAATTAGACTTTACTAGACAAATAATTTCTCTGAAATTTTGTCGTTAAGTATTTGTGGGAAAGGATGCAAAGTGGAACAAGGGCTAGAGAGAGAGTTTTGATGGGGGTGTATGTGTGAGTCAGTTTTCATGCCTCTAAATCTTTAGTCAAGTCAAATAAAAATGAAGCTAATTTGTCAGTTTGTAGAATCATGCCAAGCAAAGTTGAAAACTGCCAACCTGTGTTTATTCTCGCGGTTTGAACAAACAGAACTCCAAGTAACTAATTGTTTGGTTTCTAATTACCTACATTCACTTCATTGCATTCCATTCTGCTTTAAAACCCCATTTTTCATGGTTTATTATATGTAGTCCAGGGTAGAGGTGGGAGGAGAAAATACTTGGAAATACCTAAAAATACCTTGTATATACCTTTAAAAAGTAGCAGTTTGTTTCATTAGCATCTCTAAGTGTAAACAGAAGCAGTTGCACATCCTAAAACCCACAAACACTTGCCCAGAGTCCCCTCTATAATTGTGTGCCCAGAGAGCTTTTGTATAATTATGAGAAGTCTAGTGTAGGAGAAGCAGCACCATCCACATACTCAAATTTAAAACTAGGCTTTATTTAGATCAACAATAAAAAGCAAAGCAAAATGAAATTTTCTATAAGAAATGACACGGTATGATTTTTATTTAAATTTCAATTTAACAAATGTTAATAATATTTTGGTCTGGGATGTGTGCAGGGTGGGTGGGTGTGAGGGTGGGTGTGTAGGCATGAATGGGACCTATGAAAAGACCTATGAAAAGATGCTTCAAGGGCTCCTGGACAAAGACACAAAGGGAATGTTCTTTCTATGCTGTCTCTAACCGGCCATGCAGCCCTCTTCCTCTGCTTGTTTTCTCTGATCTCTGTATTTGGATTTGAAGAAAGAGTGTCTGCCTTTATTTTTCTTTCTTTTATTCTTTATCAATAAAATGAAGAATATTTAAATAAATATTATGTACATAAAGAATATTTATTTTTTGAATACACTCAAAATTTTAGCTGTGATTGAAGAAAAGAAATAAAGTAAATGAAACTACTAGCGTGAAACCCAGGAAGGGGAAATGGGATTGCCACTCTCTCTTGTACAGAGTCAGCAGTTTTCCACCTGTGAGCAGAATAATCCTTTGCTGGGACTCTTTTTAGAACAGAAAATGGGACATATAGGTACAGCACTATGAAATCATTCAGTGTGCCCCTGTTTTCTTGAATCGATGGGTAATATAGAAATGACACAAATGAAAGCTGGCCCTCTAAAATGAGCCGCCCTTAGATTTGGTCTGTTTATCTTACAGACCATGAAGAAATATCTTCATTAGTGTTTTCTCTCTCTGGGCCCCATTTCTTCTTATCTCCCAATAGAAATGTTGCAGTATCCTAACATTTGCTCTGAGAACTTGGATAGATAAGAATTGAACCCTCCAGTACCATTTATTGCAATTGTATTTAAATACCAGCTTAATTAGCTGCACTCATCCTCCTTCCCAGCGCTCTTTGAAGTGGTAAAGTCCCATTGCTTCAGTTCAGCTCATTTTATGCTCATACCCTAATTTTTGAGTTTTGTAGAAACCAAGGGTATAACTGCCCCGTGTGATCTCTAAGAAGTCTATAGTTGATCCACAAGAGCATTTTGTTCCATGGAGGATATGGAGTTTGTTGTCTTAGATGTGACCTTCAATAAAAGCATTTGATCATTTTTCACCTTGCAAAATTAAATTAGTTTAATGAGGGAAGGATAGGACATTGATATATAATCTTTAATAACAGAGCATTATGACATGTCACAATATCCAGGTAGGGAAAGGGTAAGAGTAGAGTTGTAAGATGTTTAGACTATGTTAATTATATAAAGCATACTTATGGGAAAAGCAAAACATTGATGACATTTCACAGAAAATGTTACATTGAGGTTTGACAAACACCAATAGGGTCAAAGAAAAAGCAATGTGAATTTAGGATTAAGAAAATGCTAAGATCATGTATGTCTAGGGTATCATCTTTAGTATGATCAGTAAAACCACCAAGGATATCTCACTCTAGCTGTGAGATGGGTTCAGGCCATGACTTCTAGTTTAATACCATTTTTGGACATAAATAACTAGATATATTTATCTTACAATGTTTTGCACATAGTGGACACCTGTTGAGCCTCTGTTGGCTTGAGATTTAACTTGCTGAGAGAAAAGCAACAGAAGGTACTAAGGTAATAGACAGTAATCTGTGATCTAAAAATTGGGAGTCCTTTGATCAAGTGGGATAGAAATGTGCTCACCAATTATCTGTGTGTTCCTCTATATTTACCAGCCTCTATTGCTGTTATATTTGGAGCAAATTCTGATCAATGGTCTGTGATCAGGAGTAAAATGTGTCACCTCTGGGCTGAGGCAGTTTAGAGTCACCTCCCTCTTTCCTCCATCTCTCTCTCTCTCTCTTTCCCTGCCTTCTCTTTTCTGTACTTTGGAAGTTTTATGTTCTAGAGGGTCTTGCATAAGATGGAGGTAGAGCACCGACCCACATTAGAATTTATAGCATTTATGATAACATGAGGTAACCATGTGTGTGTGTGTATGTGTGTAACTTAATTTGTTACTGCAGCACAGCCTAGCCTAGCCTGGCTATTGCAATAAGAAGGTCTACTAATATTTAAATTAGTTTATGTAAATAAACCATCGATTTTAATATTTAGAAACTGTAAGTTACAAAACCACTATGCTAGTTTAAGAGGAAAATGAGAAATATCGAAGTTTTTCTCTCTCTTGGGGCCCTATACTACATGCCTTGGACCTTCATGAAAGCCTCTAAAGTCAGAACTTCCCAGTCAGTACACGTCAGCACAAGACACAGAATGCTGAGATATCAGTCCCCTCAGCCTAAGGTGGTTGCTGAGGTGGGAGATCAGAGCCTCTAGACAAATCATCATCCATCACCAGCAGCCTTGACTGCTTACTCTGTGCATGTACAAAGAGTATCATCTTCTGTGTGCTCCATGATGTGAAGAAGATAGAGAAGCACTGTGGGTCTGGTTATACAGGTATGCCAAAGTAACCACCTCTACACCTGAGTCCTTTTCCAAGTGTGTTATTATTTTCACATAAAATTGAGAAGGAACTGTTGCAATGATTGACAACTGTGAGCAAATAAAACATTTGTTGAATTAATAAATAAATGTGCATTTGAGGCACTTCTGCATATCTCAATGTGTCTCCTTTTGGTAGACTGTTTCTTTGGCAGTAGAGAAGGGTTCCTAAGCAACCCTCAAAATCTTTCCAGTTAGGAGCTTGAATTCTATTTCTGAATTGTTATGATAAAGAGAGAAAACATGAAAATTTGCCACTGAACTCTACTGAAGTATGGGGTGTCTCAATTAGGTAAGCCCAATATTTATTCATCACAAGAAACTAAATTTTAATAATCTCTATCAAGTGCTTACTATATATACTATGTTTTGCATATATTTGCTTATTAATTTTTTATAAAACCATTATGAGGTAGATATTCTTATTATCCCCATTTTACAGGTGAAAAAAACTGAGAGAGGGAATTTAAGGAGCTTGCTCATGATTGCCTAACTAGGCAGTGGTAGAGCTTGTATTAAAGCAAACTGTCCAACTCTGGGCTCTTAAATGGTACCTTTTAACAGGCTAGTGGAGAATTCTCAGCTTATTTTTGTTTCATTCAGTATAAAGTGTCATCCTCTAACCCCACCACCAAAAATCCAAAGAAAACAGCTTTCTGACTACCAACAATTATGCAGAAGAGGTATGATTTTGAGTTTTAAGAGCTTACCTTGGTTCAGCTCAGATCCCCTATTTGGTAGTGAAAGTTATGCTGTTATCTCTGAAAACACATTATCTATTGTGTCACCACCTCTTTAATTTGACAGGTGATTCCACATTCATGTAGGAGTATTTTGGCATCTAAAAAACTATAAAAATCCTCCTAGCAACTCCAGCGTTCTATCTAAAAAGTGTTGGCATAATGATTATCTTGAGTAAGCTTCAAAAACACATAAACCTCCATATTAGTTTGTTGCAGAGCAATAATAAATTGCATTTATTAATATTAAAATAATGTGGCCATCCTAAGAATAACTAATAATGATCACACATATTAAAAGCGTCAAAAGGATGGAAAGATAATCAGAGTCCATTCTCATTAGTCATAGCTGAAGACACTGCTTAAGTAAAAATCCTCAGCTTACTTAATGCTTCATAGTAATTAATAGTAATTGAATATAACTTGTAGTAATTAAAATCTAATGCATGTACTTAATTTGCAAGCGTGCTCCTTACTTTGAAAACATTTTTTTTACTCTAAGTTAGCATCTAGAATTGCAGACTCTTGGTTTCTTCTTCCTATTCTTTTCTATCTTTTGCTGAGAAAATTTAAAAGGATTATAAAATGGAAGAGAGCTGAGAGATCAGCAGTTGCAGTTGCATCATATTACAGATGAAAACTTTGAAGCTTATGGAAGTCACCTATGGCCATGGGCATGAATGTCTATTGGCATACTTGGGTCAGCTGCCCAATTTGTGGCCAGTATGGGACGTATCATGGTACAAAATAAGATGTTTTTGTATAAAGAACTATTTACGGTTGCTTCAATGCAAGGGAGTGTTGGGTATGAGGACTCTAAGATTGACAAGCACATCAACTTAATAAATGAAAAGAAGTTTTGTATCTAAAGTGCCCAATACAGTATCTAGCACAGAGGAGGCACTGTGTCTATAGAACAAATCAAGTGAATGTTCAAAGACAGCCTCTCTAAACTCTATTTGAACCCTTTGAATGACACAGAGATCAGAACTTTGCATGGCTTTTTGTGCAAGTTCTTTAAAATGAAACTCTCCTACGGGAGCCAGTGTGAATTCTATTCAGAGTTTAAAAACACAGATTTATGGGAGAGCCCCAGATCAATCAAAAACATGGCAAGGTTTAAAAAACAAAACTAAAACCAAACAAAAATACAAAAACAAACCAAGAAAAAGAAAAAATCATGAAAAGACCTTGCCTGCCAAGAGTGGCTTTTTAGCAGTTGAAAACCTGAAGATACGAGTGTATAATCAAAATGTGGCAATGGTCATTTAGATGAAAACATAATTTGTATGAGAATGAATCAGGAAATGTCCTTGAATACCAGAAAGATGAAAACTCTGGGATCCTATATGGCGGTTCAAGTTGCTGAACATACACTGCACCATGAATTTTCCTGTGGCCAGACACTATGGAAAAAGTGTTTGTTCCTTTTTAGACATTGATGGTAGAAGCGTGCCATGACAGGCACTCTTACATTTAAAGGAAGAATATAATATATACCTGTGAAAACTGTCTTCTTGCACTATTTTTGAGGTTTATTTTATTCCTTCATCCCCTAATCTGAAATTCGTTAAAGCTGAGAATGCCCCTTAAATTACACTCTGTTTACCCTAGAGGAACACCTGAAAAAGTTAATAATAAACTCTTGAGATTAGGCAAGTGGAGAGGAAAGAATTACGAAACAAAACAAAGCAAAGAAATCATGTAAACAAATTAATTAATTGTCTGGAAGTGAAAAGCACGTTTGTAATTTTGCCCTTGTTAGAGAAAAATTGGAGTTCATTATGCTCACTGACGAATTCAAAACTCTGTCTCGCACAGCATCACCGAGAGAATGAGTGTGTTGTGAGTGCAAAGCATGGATCGGTTGCAATATCAATTAAAATAGAAATTAATTATTGAAACCTCTGAAGTGAAAGGTTGGTGCTTTATACTTAGAGGATGGGAGGAAGGTTTTCTTATCCTATTTTTAGGTTTTGTTTAGTTTATTTTTTCTGTCCTCTCTCCAGCTGGTCTTGGGGATGTTTATTTTGGATTTCCGGTAGTAGGCATTTTTGTAATTAATTGTTATAATACCTGTGACACATTGAGCACATTGTATTTACCAAGCAGTCTATATACTTTATCATCTTTAATCCCCAGAGCGATCATGTGGTGAAAGGTATCACTCAGCACTGCTCACAGAGGCACAATTGCACAGCTTCTAAGTGATGACACCAAGGATTTTAGACCTGGTCTGTCCAACTTAGGAGCTACTGGTCTCTGCAAGACACACAGAGACTCCTAAGGCAGGTCTGCAGTGCTGAGTTAGAGGTTCCCCTATAACAAGGCTATAAAAGGTGCATGGGATACATCCAGAATGGACGTTACACATTCAGTTGCATGTCAGAGTGCTATCAAGAGTGCAGTGGGATTATAGATGGAATGTGATACCTTCTACACAGCCATCTGTTGCACATGGTGGTTCTTGTGCTCTAAGTGAGCAGATGATCAACTAGCTTTGCCAAAATGTGTCTGGTGGGAGGATTGTGCATTTTAGTTTTGTGGCATCGTTCTCTTGGGGGTTTTGCCTAAAGACTTGAAATTTAGAGAACAAGAGTAAGGAAACATAAGATCCATCTATGACTTCTCCTAGAGTTGTGCCATACATTGGACTCTGTATAGAAAGAGGGGAGGAGTAAAATGAAGAAAGAGAAGTACAGAGAGCCTAGAAAACCATAAGTGTGTGTAATCAATGACTATGTCATTGCATCTTGTAAAAACTCAGTGATGTTAGCTCTAGGGGAGAATGAGTACAAATTGTAGAGTTGGAGTGGGGTCGTGAAAAGAGCTTGGTTTTGGAGCCAGTGGAAATTGGATTCACATCCAATCACAGCCACTTTTTAACTGACCCTGGGTAGGTTACTTGTTCTTTAAGTGTAAGTTGCTCCATCTATAAAATGGGGGAAGTTCCTGAAGAACAGTGTAGGGATGAAATTACTTTACTGAAGATGTAATATAATGATTCCTCTCTCATTGTTTTTACACCTCCCATCCACAATTCCTAAGCCAGGCATTTTCTAAGTCCTCAATGTATATTAACTCATTTTTCCTATAAAGTGACCCTATGAATTATCCATATTTTACAGCTGATGAAGCTGAGACACTGAGAAGACTAAATAACACACCCAAGATCATCCAGTTAGAAAGTAATAGAGACAGGTTTAAACCCAGCAGTCTAGAATTCATGTGCCTACTCACGCTGCAATTCTGCCTCTCCATTGACTCTCAGCGCTTCGCTTGGTCAAAGCAAGGAGGTCTTGGAGAGACTTCCTGTGCTATTTTATAGTCTGCCTCAAATCCTTCTAGGACAGGGCAGTGTCTATATGAATAGATGTTATTAAAAATGTAATCTCAGCACTGTTTATTTTTCTCTCTGATTCAAGTCTCATTCATGCTGATCTAGCCTTGCTAATTGAGTGTCACTTAAAAGCATTCTGGCTTTGCTCACCTCTCCCCATTGTTGCTACCCATAAGAACTAGAGAAAAGATGAGTGAGATGATGCTGAATTGATGAGTTGTCTCAAATTCCTTATTGTAATTGTATGCCTTCTGGTAAAAATATATATATACATATTTTTTTTTTTAAAAAGCCACCTGTCGAAGAAAGAGGACATTTACTCTGTCTCTCTTTTCTCTATGGTTGCACATGGACACAGACTCTCCTGCCCCTTCCCTGCCTATTCCCTGTTCCTGCTGTTCTTGTCTGGTGCCTTTCTGAGGTCCAGGTACTCCTCTCTTTACCTCTCAGTGTCTTGTTGTTTCCTGGGGTCTGTCTTTTCTTCTTTCAAATTTCTGTCAAAACAGGAAAAACCCTTATAAATGGATCATGGGGGTGGGTAGGGGGCAGTGAGAAGGGGAGGGAAAATTTTTCCAAGGCTCATATTAAACAATTACTATTTTGATGAACAGGAGCAGTCTATTCAGGCTTCTGTCAATATTTCATGTTCTCCTAGTATGGTCTGTATCCCCTCAAATGGGTAAAATATGTTTTTAAAAGATTGCTTTGAAGGATGAAGAAACTTGAAACAACTCTCTGAACAAAAGAAATTATCCATTCTGCACACATTTATTATGTGCTGGGCACTGGACATATAAATGTATAAATTGTACATATTTATGGGGTATAGTGCATTGTTTTGATACATGTATACATTATGTAAAAATCACATCAAGGTGTTTAACATATCTATCACCTCATACATTTATCATTTCTTTCTAGTGAGAACATTCAAAATCCTCTCTTCTAGCTATTTTGAAATACATAATACAATATTGTTAACCATAGTCACCCTACTGTGTAATAAACACGAGAACTTACTCCTCCTAACTGTAACTTTGTACACATTGACCGATCATGGCCCCTACACTCAAGGTGTTCCAGCGTAGTTAGGTCGACGGACAGGTAAATCAGGATTATAATATGGGAGTAAAATAGCCTGGATAGAAGAAAACACAGGTTGTTATGGAAACACAAGAGCCAGCACAAAAATCAGATTGGGTGAGGTCCAAGAGGGCTGCTCAGGAGAGGTGACTTTTGAACTGATTTTTAAAGACAAATAGGAGGCAGGAAGACAAGAAGGAGAGAAAAAAAAAGCATTTCTGGCTGAGAGATTACATGCACAAGCAAGTGGTTCTGTGTAGCTGGAGAAGAAGTGTAGTAGTTTTCTCATACACAAATTACCACTAACTTGGTAGAATAAAACAAAGATATTTATTCTCTTTCCTCACAGTGCTAGAGGCCAGAGGTCCCAAATCAAGGTGTCAGCAAGGTTGGTTCCTTCTAGAGGTTCTGAGAGCCAGTCCCTTCCCTGCCTCTCTTCCAGCTTCTGATGGCTAGTAAACACGAAGCCTCCCATGTAGGCCTCTGTCTTCACATTGCCATCTCCTCTGTGTTTCTGCTTTTCTACCTGTATCTGCTCTTCTTCTAAGGACAATTGTCACTGGATTAAGGGCCCACCTCAATAATCCAGTATCCTTAATTACACCTGCAAAAACCATTGTTGCAAAAAAGGTCACACATTCCTGGCATGTCTTTTGAGAAGCCACCATTTAACCCACTACGAGGTGTAAAGATAAGTTATAGAGCTGAACTTACCCATAAAGTAGATAAGAGGTAGCAAAGATGGAGGCTGAATCCCCTATACCCTCACACACCTGCCAAGGAGTGTCATGAAGGACACAGGAAGCCTTTGGAATTTTAACTGTGGAATCGGCATCTATCTCTGGAAAACAATTATACTCTTAAGGCTTCCAGCCAAAGACCATCAGAAACTCACAAGTTGCATTTATTATTTGTTGCAGGGAGGGAGAACACACACCATGGGGAACCATAATGTCTCAGCTAGAGGGCGTTGGAAAAACTTATTAGAGAATTTTGATTTTGGTTGGGTAATTTGGGGGATGATCTAAGAAAGCTTGGTTTGCTTTAGAGTGGAGGTTGTCAGAAAGCAGGGGCAATTCTAAGAATGGATATCCTCAGTGAAATCCTATGTATATGGAGAACAGACTAGAGTGAGGATAAAGTTGTAATTGGTAAAGAAGTAGCAGTCACTGGCTAAGAGAGGGGGGTGTTTGGTATTTTGTGAGTGAAGCAGTGCCTTTGTTTTCTCTGTGCACAGATCAAATTAAGAAGTGGCCTTGTTTTGTCACAATTTATCATGGTCTCAGGGTGACCTTGTCTGAGATTGGTATTTTGCAACATTGCTCATGTCCAATAGGAGATATAATCCAGCCATGAGCGCTAGGTCATGTTCCAGATGTCTAGAGCTGCTCTCTTTTTTTGTTGTTTTTCTTTTTCAATACCAATCTCTAAAAATGGGCATACCTAAAATTCCAGCAGTTGTAATAAAGTACATCAACCAAAACATTCAGACTATTCCTTAGTAGCCACTATAAATGTCTCAAAGTTTTCTTAAAAGAACACTCTTCCTTTTTTTATGAGAACATCTCTCTCCAGACTTAATTTACTTCTGAGCCACACATTGGACAGGATCTATTTTAAAGACAAGGGAGCTCGAGCTCACTGAAGGCTCCTTGTCTGGCATGTTTTATCTAATAGTTGTAATAGCATTTCCTTCCATCTCCCTGCAGGGCTAACCCAACAAGCATCCCTGTGCAGAGAGACCCTGCAGACCTCTTTACAAGCCCTCTCCCTTCCTTTCCCTGGGGTGCCCCATCTATTTAAATAAATATTAGAAGTGAGTCAAATGCAGTTCTCTTTAATGAAAAATAAACAAGTGAAAGAACCTTAAACCCTCTTTTGGCAAAGGTCCCTTCAGAACAAACAATCTTCGGTGTTGGAGATTTATGTTTTTTTTAAAAAAGGCAGAAATAGGAAAGGGCCACAGAAGGGCAGGGACAGCCAACAAAACTGTGCAGCAAGCTTCTCTGTGAGGGAAGATGAAAAAGGTGAGTGTCCTTTTTAGTACATCAAGAAAAAAAGTGAAATATGATATAGATGGCGCTCCTGGGAGTGACAAACCACAGGAGAGAGATCCCTTCCCGCCCCCACCTCCATACTCTCAAGGAGAGAAGGGCTCTTTAAAATTAAAGACAGAGACATTCAAACTGAAGGGAAATATGTTTCCTCTCTAACTTATAATTAGCCTGCAATACTGGCTTCTGTAGACTCTTATCAAGGCAAATTGCTCAGCACAGTGAGTTTGACAGGCATCAGTCATACCTGTGAGTGCTGGGGTATCTCTCATAACATAAGCCAGTTATCATCTTCCAAGGCATTGACTGATTGCCAGCTGAGGTCAGGAAGAAATTATTCCTCTGTCTTCATCTATAATATTAGTTACCAGTTGCAACATGAGGGTTCAGCAGGTTCAATGACATAGTCCAGTCTTCTGTTAAATTGCACATAGTGTCTTTGACCATTGAGATCCAATGCCTGTTTTCTTCCTGACATTCTGTTGGGGGAATCAAAGCCAAGGGTAGAGATGGTCAGTGAGGCTTCCCAATGTCTTCCAAATTCCAGGTCAGCTTGTTTATGCTCAGAGCCCCCTGACAGAGAGAGGGATGTGTTAGCAGGTTCTAGGGCCTGTGGTTTCCCTTGAGGAAATGCCAATGAGCCATGTGTGCTCCTTGGGTATCAGGGTTGTTAGCTTTGGGCTGGTTGTGACTGACAGTGTGAGCTGGAGACTTTGCTGTGTTTGGCATGACAAGGTTGGCACAGGCCAGCTTAGACCTTGAAAAATTTGGAGCTGATGCAGAGGTGAATAAACACATCGCCAACAGAGGTTGCAACCTCCAATTTCTACAGGAGTCAGACAGGTAATGTGCCTGGCTGAAGCAGGCCAGGTGGCAAATTCGACAGTATAGGCCCCGACTAAAGGGATAGTGGCCACTCAGTTCCCACTGGACTGTGATTATGCAGTGTCTAGAGTTGTTGGTTTTTCCAGAGAAGCCAACAGTCTGGTGTACGTGTTAAATCCCCACAATTTTCAAATATTGGCTTCCAATTAAAGCCCTTAGCAGACCAAACAAGTTTGCTTTGTAAGCTGCCATTTCGCAACCCGGAGCTACTGGTGTTGAAGTCTTGGTTTCTCTGTTTTCTAATATCTACAGAGAAGCTTTGTGGGGCCAAATGTTAAGACATTATAAATCTTATCCCCAAAAGTGAAAAGAAATGAAAATGATAAGCAAAGAAAATGAAAATACTTATCAAGTGTCACGGCGGGTCCAGAGGGCTGGGCTGAATTAAGGGACATAGCTGAGCGTTCCATTCTGCTTTAACTAAACAGTTGGTAATGGTGCTCCCAGGGTTTTGAGTCACTGAACAAGCACTAGAGGGACAGTACAACACCAGGCACACAAAGTAGGCAAAGCACAGGCTCCCTACCTTTGACAAATTTATAAATTCTTTAGAGTATTATGTTTCCAGTCACTGGAGCAGTGAGGAAAATTATGCCAAGATGTTGCATAAACAAATGTGGATTGGGCCCTCAGCAAGTACAATGATCCTGTTTCCTTCTTTAAAGCGTATCTTGTTAATCATGGCCAATGGTGGAGAGACTAGAAAATCAGCATGGTGCTCACGTGACTTGCTAGATGGATGCTATCTCTGTTGAAGGAGATAAGAGTATCAATAGGCAAAATCGTAAAGAAGTTGTACCTTTCCATGCTCTGGAATTCTGGAAGCTATGGCAGTTTTGGAAAAATGGTTCTCCTCATACACTGCTGTTCTCAAAATAGTTTAGTAGTTGTGTGAATTGTAATCAACAGCCTTAAGGAGCAAATAGTCTAGATCACCCTCCTAAAAACCATTGCTTACATGAGTAGTTCTCAAAGTATAGTGTCTGGTCATCAGCCTCTGGTCATCAACATCACTTAGCAACTTGTTTCAAATGTATATTCTTGGTTTGTGTTTCTGATCTGTGTTTTAATCAAGCCCTCCCTGTGATCTAATGCATGCTAAAGTTTTACAGCCACTGTCATCTCCTTTCCAAGTGAGCCTCGCCAGTGAACTACAGTGGAGACCACTAAGATAGCACACCTTTGGAAGCCACCATTGCTTGTTTGACTGGATTTTTATTTTTTTGGCTATTTTTTCTCATTTGTGTGTTTGTTTTCCCTTTGTTTTTAAGCCCCATTGATTCCCATATTGCTTTTCTATTGCTGCTATAATAAATTACCACAAATTTCATGGCTTTAAACAACACAAATTTATTATCTTAGCATTCTAGTCCTGTAGCTTAGAAGTCCAACACAGTCTCTCTGGATAAAATCAAAGTATCAGGAGGCTAAATCCCTTCCTGAAGGCTCTAGGGAATAATTCGTTCCCTTGCTTTTCCAGCTTCTAACGACCACCCTGCTTTCCTTGGCTTGTGAGCTCCACCACACATGAGGGTGTTGCTTTTCAGAGTGAGCGACATTAGGCCGAGTCTTCCTTGTGGTATCATCCTTGTTCTCACTCTTCTGCCTCCCCACTTCCGCTGTCAAGGACACTGTGATTACATTGGGATAATCCAGATATGGTCCCTGTTTTAAGATCAACTGATTAGCAACTTTAATTCCCTTGTGCAATGGAAGATATTAATTACATATTCACAGGTTTTAGGAATTAGAATATGAACATCTTTGGTGGGGGAAGGGGCATTATCCTGCCTACCACAAGAGATTGTGTTTGGAGAGATTGTTGTGTTTTTTTTTATTTGTTTGTTTTGTGTTTTTTTTAAATACCAGGAAATGGAGTCTGGTAAAAAATGCAATATAGGACCTCTTCCTCCACACCAGTAAACTATCTTTCTATGGCCTTGAGAGACAGTGTAACATTTAATGACAAAGACATGAGGTTTGTAGTCACTGAAACCTGAGTTCAAGTTCCTACTCTGGCATTTACTAGATGTATAACTTTTGGCAAGTTATAAAATTTTAAGTCATAGATTCCTTTAGTCTGAAATGGCGAAAATATTTTCTCATACAGTCATTGTGCTTAAAGTATATAATAGGAATATGCCAGGTACATAGTATAAACATAATACATGGTATTATTAGTTCTTGAAATCCTGAGTTCCATTTCAGTACTGCTGGGTAAACCCAGTTAAAAAAAAATCAACCTCTGTTTTGTTGTCATTAATGCCAAATAACATTTCCTTAGGGCATCTGTTTTAGGTATATGTAAGATGTTTGAGTTTCAAAAATGAAAAAGTGATTTGCAAGTGCAAAATGGCGTTACTGTCCTTAATAAATAGCTAATGCCACCTTTTTGGAGGTTAGAAGGGAAAATAAGATGAGTGTAAGGAAAGGAGACTCAGAGTTACTCAAAATTAAGAAAATGAATCTTTGCTGTCGATATAAGTCTCCCAACTGCAAGTGCAAGTTGTGGATAGATTTTCTTTTCCACTAGATTTACTTTCTGATATACACGTTTATCACTCATGCGAGGACAATTCATCAAGCCATTTTCCATCTATAACCCCAGCTGAAGCCTGACAGGCTGTGTGTTTATTACTCACTCTTAAGAGACTGAAGCTCATTTGCTTCTGCTATGGGGAGAGGAGCAGACCCAGACAGAAGAATGAGGGCACTCAGTGGAATGGCCATTCACTGCAGTCAAGCCTGAATGATACACAGGTGTAAAACAACCCGGAAAAGCTCTGGTTATGTCTGGACATCAAATATTGATCAGATAATCTCCTAATTTACCAACTTCCCTCTTAATGATCTGATTTCTATTTATTCATTCAACCAACATTAGTTGAGCCCTTTCTATAGACTAGTCCACATTCAAGGCCATAGAAAACATTGTGCCATTGCCCTCCACACAGACGTGCGCGCACGCGTACACACACACACACACACACACTCACTCAATCTGGAGCCATGAGAGATTAAATAACATTTTATTTCCGAAGACTGGGTGCTCTTGTAAGACATCAGTGCTTATAATTACATCCTGTAGTGGAAGATCCTGCAATAATTGTCTTCTGCAGGCATGACCATGAATGTACTGTATTGCTCCATCTGTCTTCTTTTAACATTACACAAAATGAGGGGAATGCATCGTGCATGGTCTCCAGAAACTTACCTTCAAAGAGTAACAGTGTTGCAAACTCCACACACAAGACACTGAAAACTGAATAAATATTGAAGAATCTAAATTCAGTTAATTAGCAAGCCAAATCTTGCTTCAAATGATGTTGACATTATTTGTTCCTTTGTTGATTCAATGAGGTACCTCTTAAGCCAAAAGAGAAACTGTTGCTTCCTCATTCCAGGTCTGTCCTCTCCAGGGGATTTGGGAACCAGCAAGCACAGCAGGGGCCAGTTGTCCAGCACACTGGGGCTCCCAGGTGCTAGGGTTCATAGTTTAGGGAGCTGGATGGCATTTACAGCCTGGGTTCATTGATTTATTGGAAGGCTTATCAATTCCCTAAGTACCAGAAGCAACTGTTTTCAAACAGAGACATGCACTCAACACATACCTTCCAGAGCTAATTGGAAAGAGTCTTCGATGACCTATTATTTTGAATTTGCATGCCCAAGGACTCCTCTCCTCCTGTGAATACAGGGGAATTGCAGCATATATGCTTTGATTTATGCAACCTCATTGATGTAGCGGAGGAGGGGTGAGAAGAGGCTGGGAGAGGACGTACCAGTGAGAGAACACCCAAGAGTGATTGAAACAGTGTGGCATTTCTAACCACCCTTCCCTTCCAGGAGCTTATGTCTGGGAGTCAGAGTGAATGGGAGGCTTAAATTTGCTAAGCCCTAAATTTGTACATTCCCGTAGCCTCTCAAAGTGTCAGCATCTCTCCTCCTTGAATGGAAAATGAGTCTAGTCCTTAAAGATATAGTACATATGTATTATGCCATGTGATCCTGAAACACAAACAAATAACTTCATCTGACGCCCAAGCAAAGAAGCAGAGAAATGTCTGCTAACGACAAAACACCAATATCACGCTTTCTGCGCGATGACAGTGCCCTGCCTATAAGGGAGCAGTTTGGAGATGTTCAAAGACAGTTTTGACTCAGTGATCCCTATGATGACTTTATCAACTAACCTTGTCCTGAGATTGGACTCCACTGTGATCAACACACAGAATTAGTGGCATGTATGAAGTGACTTGTTGTCAGGGGAGTGATAAGAGTTCTCTTTGGATTCAATGTTTTCCCTCCTTAATTTTCCCTAATCACTGGTCATATAGCTGTGAGCTAATGCATCACTTCCATTCCCCTCACTCATCAACCCCGGGTAGGTGTATCTCAAAAACAGAGGAGGAACCTCTTAAATTAAAACTGAGACTCCTTCTGGGAGATTCCAAAGAGAAGCAGCTTTGATGTAATGGAAAAGAGTAGATTTAGAGTCAAATAAAGTCTGTGTGATCTTTGGCAGTTTCTAATATCTTAGATCCTACTTGCATGTCTGTGGAAATGGGGTTAACCTCCTAAAGTTGGTATAGATTTAATGAAATAGTGTCCATATTGGGAAATGGATAATATTTAATGAATGAATATTCATCGAGCCTCCCTTGAACCTGTTCCTTCCTTCCACCAAAACACACGTATTCCATCTTTCCACTCTCCTGCGCTGTGTGTGCCCGAGTTTAGGGCCCTGCAGTGAGCAGCGCTGTGGCACACCCTTGGTATGGATGTGTCCCCCATCCAGGGCCACACTCACTACTGGGCTCAGCATTAGTCCTGGGTCCCTCAGGTCAGCATCTACTGTTGTCTTTTTAAAATGCAGAACCTTTACTGAAAAAGTGGTGTTCTCATTGTTAAGAATCTATTCAGTGGCCCAGCTGAACGCCACATTCCTCTTTGGCCACTGCTGTCTATTGAAGAACTCTGTGGTCTGCTGTCTGTTGGAGATAGATCTACTTGCAATAAGGCACAGGCCTGGGGCCGGCCCTGGTTAGGTGTAGTTAGTTCAACAGCCCTACTGAGTTGCTCTGTTAGATCCTGACTTTCTTACAGGTTATTTCTCATGGTGTGTTTTAAAGTTTGGTTGCAAGATTCTTATTCCTAAGAATTCCACTAAAGAAAATTGTTCTGCCAGGGATTACATTTCATGCCTCTGGGATGGTCCATCCTTTCCTTTAGTTCCCTTTCCTCTGTTTCCTGCAGCACCTAGCACAGAACCTTCTTGCTGCCTCCTTTATCATTTGTGCCTTTAATTAAGCTATAAGCTTTGCACATGCAGGGACCATATTTATTTTTTCAGAGATGTGTTTTCAATGCTAAAGGCAAAAATGGCATTTGACAAATATTTTTCAACCACATTGAAATGAGTTGGACAGCCACCTGGTATTCAGGGTGGCCAGAAGCATCCTGGGCTGTGAGTGTGACTAAAGATCAGGGAAGTCAGAAGTCATAGTGAGAAAGGCCAGTCAAGGAAAAAGATGCTAGCAAGTCTCAGAAAGTGCAAAGAGTGGAGGAGACTGAGTCGCTGGGACAACGGGACCCAAACGAAGGCATCTGCTGGCTGTGTGACTTTGGTTAAGGTGCCTAACTTCTTTGCACATCAGTGTCCTTAACAATAAGATAAGGGATGATCATTGTACTCACTTTATAGGGTGAAGGATTAAATTATTTAATATTTATAAAGCATTTAAAATAGCGACTAGAATGAAGTGAGCACAGATAGGTGTCTGGGTTGAGAGAGACATAAACACAAGTTCCCAAAGTGGAGGATACTTCTGAGATAGACATTCTGAAGCAGACTCCTGGCCCGGGCATTAAAATTAGTCAGACATGGGTTAGAGTCCCAACTCAGGCATTTACCAGCTGGGTGACCTTGAAGAAGTTGCTTGCATTCTGAATCTTGCTTTTCATAACTGTAAAACTGGCTCAATCATAGCTGCCTCCCAGGGTTGTTAAGAGAAGTTTCCTTTAAGCCTTAAAAACAGTGCAGGGCATCTTTTATACACTTAATGTTAGCTCCTCTACAACGTCCTCCTCCCACACCTCTTTCTTTCCCTCTCTATTCCTGGCCACTGCCCTTCTGCCCAAAATTGGAAACATCTTCGAGGGAAGCAGAAGGAGAGTGAGGGTCAGGGATTGATTACATAAAGGGTTTTTTTATTAACAACAACAAAAAGGCATGGAAATAGTATAAGAACAACAAATCCAATAGTCTGCTCTGAAATGGCTTGGTCTCCCACTAGGACAAAGAGAAGCAGCAGTATTTTATGTTAATGGGCTTGGTGGACAATACAGCTTCAGTGAAATATTGGCTATGATTACTCTATCACCATTTCTCTGAATGCTTTGCTCCTCTTTCCCTCTCTCTTTTAAGAAAATCTGGATGATTATTTCTCAACAGGCCAGAATTGCATTTTTTTTTCCACTGAAAGTGTGAGAGGAACCCGGGGTGCAGCTTGATCTGGTGAGCTGTCTGTCTTCATACCGACAGGCGTGGACTCCAGTGTTTAGTTCAGGCCCCAGGGACTGTCTTTTGAACAGAAGCTGTTCTCAGTGACACTGAAGCTCCCGTGCAGCGGGGAGGGGACTACTACACCTTGGGAGGTGTAGGGGGGGGGTAAGTTGTTTTGCTAATATATCCCTGGGGAAAATTCTAGTGTTTCTAGACATGGCTGAGTGCACAGCTCATAAAAAATGCACCAGATCATTGTGGGCATTTGATTTTAGAAGCTACAGTATCAAAAGACGACGACCGTCTGCTTCCCTGAGACATCCAGATGACACACCTGGTTTCCACTGTGCTCCTTCGTCAGCCCAGATGTTCCTAGTTACTTGGACAGAGAGCCTTGAGAGCCCTTGTATGCAGAGTGGTGTCTTCTCTCCAGTGGTGCATAAGAAATGGCAAAGCCAAACTAACAGTGTTCTTCAATTTTGTGGAGAAGAGTGTTTCAGTGCATGTGTTTCCAAATACATGTTGTTGTTGTTTTCAACTTGTTTCACCAGTGCATTAAAATAGCAAAGATAAGGGAAAGGAATTAACATCTGTTGGATGCCTGCTATGTTCCAGGCAAGGACAGAGCTATTTTACAGGTAGTATTTAATGTCCTCCTCATTGTAACCACACAAGGTATTCAAGTGTGATTACTGCATATCACAATGGGAAGCAGCCAACATTCTCTAAAGAATAAGAGTCTCCACTTATCAGCTGTGTGAATTTGAGTAAGTATTTAAACCCTCTGAGCTTCATTTTCTCTCTGTAAAACAAATTGAACAATAGCGGCTAATAGGGTTGTGTAGAGGTGAAGGGAATTTCTCCCTCCCTTTCTAAATGTTTGAGTCTTTAAGTTTGATGAAACAAATAGGAAACAGGTTAACAGGAGAAAAAGCATACAAATTTATTAACAAGCAAGTATGCCTGGGATCCACACAAAGTATGAGACTCGAAGAATGGCATTAGAATTACTCAGACATGGGTTAGAGTCTCACCTCAGGCATTTACTAGCTGGGTGACCTTGAAGAAGCCACTTGCATTCTGAGCCTTGCTTTCCATAACTATAAAACTGGCTCAATCATAGCTACCTCCCAAGATTGTTAAGGGAAGTTTCCTTTAAACCTTAAGAACAATGCAGGGCATCTTTTATATACTTAATATTGGCTCATCTACCACCTCCTTTTTCTTTCTCTCTCTCTCAAGGTTCAAGTATTTAAGTTTGCTGAAATCACCTGGAAATAGGAGAAAATGCACAAAATTTATTAAGGTACAAGTGTCATGGAATTCATACAAATTATGAGACTCAAAGAAGAGCCAGATGGTTGAAGCCTAAATACCATCTTCATGGGGAGAGGGACATGGGGGATACAGCCAGTTGTAGAAGAAGAGTCAATGATTTGTAAAGGAGATGAGTGGGCCCAAAGAGCACAGAATAGCCAGGGAAAAAGTTCTGCTCTAGGAGAGGTGGTGACAAGTTTTGGAAAAGTGAGGGATGGAGATGCACTTTGAACAAAGGTTGTCGAATTATGCAAATAAAATCTCTCAGGTAACAGACCTTAGAAAAATAGTTGAAAGAACAGGCAAAAAGTTTGCCTAATCATGGCATTCTGGCTGTGGAGACTTTTAATTTTCTTCTCTGCAATAGAGTTAATCTTCTCTGGTAAATGTAGATTCCAGGGAGAAGCTCCGAGGCAATTTTGACAATTGTATTGCATTCCTTCTGGATGAAGTTCCCTCAGTCAGATAAAGGAACTTTATCTGGAGCCTCTCCCTACACTTAGAAAGGGAAGGGGCAGGAGAAAGTCAGACAAAATGTTGAATCTGAGGCTTCCTTCTTAGGCCTTTAAATCTTCTTGGTTCAAAAAACTCAGGGAGTCAAAGTGCCATATTTTGAAGCATGGTTTTCTGAGACATAACAGTCACCATGAAGGCTGAATATGATAGTAACATAAAGGGTTAACATTTTTATTTGACCTGAGGTGGTCAGTATTGAGAATTCCTCTAACAAAAAAAAAAAACAACAACAAAAAAAATTGAGTTTCAGGGAAGTTGAATAATTTGCCCAAAGACTCACAGCTGATAGGGGGTTCTGCCAAAACTGACACCCACCTCTGTCTGATTTCAAAAACCCTAAAACTACTTTTTACTTATAATTACTTAGTGCACCCCATCCCCTCATCCTGCCCATCCTAGCCCTCCCTCCATCCTGTGATAACTACACGCACACATCCCTCTGGGAAGCAGGATCCTGGGAGGCCTATTTCAGTGACATCAGAGACTGAGAGCACAGGAAGGCAGATCAGGTGTTACCAGGAGAGTGATGTTGACAACTCTGGCTCCTGTGCTGGAGCTTAGAATACAGCCGGTCCCTCAAACCACAGGGCAGTGGCAGAACATTTGCATATACCTTTGAAGGCTCGATTTGGTGCTCTCTTACTGAGACCCCCATCTTGCTCATTGGTTAACCACTTGGACAGACCGGTCACAAGTGCTTTAAGTCTCACTGTGTTCTGTTTATCATTGCTTTTATTAACACAGCACAAAAATGGAAGACACTTGTTCATGAATGAGCAGGAACCTCTCCAAAGAGATGTAAACACAATTGGTAGGGGGAGTTCTGCTGTGGGTTTAATCTGTTTTGATGGGATTATTCCTTTTCCAGTTGAAAGCAAGGTTTTAAGGAAGTGAAACCCAGCAAAGGTCAATTTGGGTGCAAATTATCTGTATTTTTATGTAAAATCACAGTATTTGGGGGAGTAGGGTAGCCAGAAAAGAGGTTGGATCCAGAAAGTTGGAAGTTGGGAAAAATAATTCAGAAAAGAAACTCCAAATAAACAACAGAGGTGGCTGCTCAATGAGCCAGAGGACACCTGAGGACCCTGGTAGGATGCATTTGGTGAGCAGGAGCCCAGGCAGGACAGGGCAGGGGACAGGGTGGGGAAAGGTGCTAGAGTTCATGCTGAAGACTTGTAAATGGAAACCAGGGTTGTTCAAACACATTATCTACTCTGTTAATTCCCTGCCAAACAATACGTGGTGGTGCTTTTAGTTCCTGATTGAACTTGACATAATCCAAATACTCAGACCTGTTTCCTTCTTGTCAGACTAGCTAGGCATTTCCTCCAGCAATTCAAGGTGAAACTGAATATAAGTATGATTTCCATATCCGTTTGTTTACTTTGGTCCCTATTATAGAGGCAGGTTAAAAGCCATTTGGGGAATTAGCCAGCAGGAAGTGCTTATTAGTGTGCCACTCAGGTGGGAGAGACGCATGGATTGTCAAACTATCTCCATCCTAATGACAAAGTAGAGGAAGTCAGAAGCACTAGTCTCTTCTGTGCAAAGCGCAGGGCCTCCCTCGGCACCCAGCCGCCAACGTAAATCGCCTCTTAGGAAATTCTAGAGGTTAGGCTAGGCTTGAGGCATTGTAGAGAAAAGGTTTAGTTTACAGCTTTCCTATTCATACTTTACTGGTAACAGGGAAAGTAAAATGTATTTCTAGCCTTCCAGTCCTAAGCGATGCTTTTAAGTGGTTAATTTTAATGAGCAACACAATGATGTACCTAGCACTCTCTCTTTCCTTAGGGGGTTCACTTAACATAGCTTGGGTGGTCTGCTTGTTTCACATAGAAGATGAATAACTATGATATCATTGAATTACATGTAAACTATGCATTATAAAATATTGGGGTGCCAGGAGTGAAAAATTCAAGTCCCATTAACAGTTATAACAGGTGAACCTCATCTCATTGTTCTATGATGAGTTCAGTGAACAAAACCTCCAGTAAAGTCTGAAGTAGGCAGGCAAGTCTTCACAGAGAGGTGAGATCTGGGCTGTGCCTTGAGCATTGCTGAGATTTGAATGGGTAGAAAAGAGAAGGGAGAAGGCCGGGCGCGGTGGCTCACGCCTGTAATCCTAGCACTCTGGGAGG
>VBSM01001979.1:19528295-19548056 GCA_008086735.1 Cheirogaleus medius | reverse complement strand
GCCATGCACTGAGAGTTTATGTGGGTAGCAGGCAATGCATGAGATACTGAGGATGCAGAGAAGGATGAGGCCCAGCATTTGCCCTTAAGCCTTTGGAATGTAAATGATAGATGAATTAACAAAAACAACTTTATTCTAGTATAATAAAGATGTATACACTTTATAGAGGAAGCAAAGAGAAAAGAACCATTAGCTTTGCCTGCTAGAATCAGGAATGGCTTCTCAGAGATAGTGAGTCTTGAGCTGGGTGGTGCAGGATGTATAGGAGTTTGCTAGATGAGCAGATAAAAAAGGCATTCCAGGGAGAGGAAACAGCAAGTTCAAATTCATGATATAGTCCTAAATTATGTTTCTCTTTATTTTAGCTAGTGCTGTTTCAGTGTTACTGGAGATATTGCACATTTGGATTCTATGTTACATATCTTAATCTTGCCAACTTGCTTTGTTTGCAGACCATAATTTCATAGTTTATCTCTACAGTGGTTTTCCAGCCAAATTACTCCACTAAAATAACTCTAGAAATGTATCACCTCTGTTTTCTGCTGCTGTCAGTGGCTGTTTGTGTCCTTACCATTCAGCCAACCTCAGTGGAGACTGGAAAGAGAAATATAAATTGCTCCAGAAAGAGAACACAGGCCCCTGTCTTCAGCAGCAGGGCGTGGGTGGACTGGGAACATTATTACATTATCTCCCACAGACACCATGTGAATTCACAGACACCTTGTGAATCTACAGTGGCCTGTAGGAGAGGAAAATATTTGGCCTTTACAGAACATCATTAGGAGATGGGCCATTGTGCAGCATATATTGTTAAAGTCAGCATCTATGAGCATGACCAGAATCTTCCATTCCTTTAGCACATTCATTTTCTGAGAGGCATTTTACATGTACTATTCTCTGTGAGGCAGCATGGACAAGCATAATCCCATTTTATAGGAGGGAAAACTGAGTAAGGGAAATGCCTACTGGATACATGGATAGAAAAATGACATGACTTTGGTGTGTAGATATTTTGAACATCTATTATATTTCAGCCATTATATTAAGGACATGGCAAATGGATATAAATAAAACACATATAGTTCTATGTCTCTGTTCTTATTTTTCATGTCCTTGAGATTCCTCTCATCCCCATCCCTCTGGATTAACTCAACTAGCCTCATTTTATCTTTAGGACCAACCCAAATGTCACCTCCTCTCTGTAGCTTGGCTTGACTCTCCCTGACCTCTCTCTGTAAACACAATGATCACTCTACCACATTGGTTTACAACAAATTCTATCCCACGTTCTGTTCTACGCATTTCTTTCTTCACTTGACTGGGATAAAGTCAGGTCATCTTTTTGTCCCTTTCTTTGTTTATCCAGACTGCTATAACAAAATAACTTAGCATAGGCAAGGGCAATTAAAGACCGCCTCCTCCTTCCTAAGCCCTAAAAAAAACCTAGTGTTTCTCAAACTCATTACTTTATAGGACTCATTATATATGAAAACCCATCAACATCCCACATAATGAGCAAACTTGAACACATTTTGGAACATGCTGCCTTTCAAGCCAGTATTCATATTATGAATGCAGGCATACCGCAGAGAGATTGCGAGTTCCATTCCAGACTACTGCAATAAAGTCAGTATTACAATAAAGCAAGTCACGTGAACTGTTTTGTTTCCCAATGCAGATAAAAGTTATTTTTACACCATTCTGTAGTATATTAAGTTTGCAATAGCATTATGTCTAAAAACACAATGTGGATACCTTAATTAAAAGTACTTCATTGCTAAATAATGCTAATGAACAAAATGCTCTTCAGAGAGTCATAATCTTTTTGTTGATAGAGAGTCTTGCCTTGATGTTGATGGCTCCTGACTGATCATGGTGGTGGTTGCTGAACTTTGGAGTGGCTGTGGCAGTTTCTTAAAATAAGACAACAGTGAAGTTTTCCACATTGATTGGCTCCTTCATGAAAGATTTCTCTGTAGCATGCAATGCTGTTTGATAGCATTTTGTCTACAATTAAACTTCTTTAAAAATTGCAGTAAATCCTTTGAAACACTGCTACTGTCTTATCAACTAAGTTTATGTAATATTGTAAATTCTTTGTGGTCATTTCAACAATGTCCACAGCATCTTCACCAGGAGTAGTTTCCCTCAAGAAATCATTGCTCATCCATAAGGAGTAGCTCCTCATCCATTAAACTTGTATCATGAGATTGCAGCAATTTGGTCTCATCTTTAGGCTCCAATTCTAATTCTAGTTCTCTTGCTATTTTCACTACATCTGCAGTTATTTCCTCCACCAAAGTCTTTCACCCCTCAGAGTCCTCCATGAAAGTTGGAATCAACTTCTTCTAAACTGGTAATGTTGATATTTTGACCTCCTCCCATAAATCATGAATGTTCTTAATGAAATCTAGAATGGTGAATCATTTCCAGAATATTTTCAAATTACTTTGCTCATATCCATCATAAGAATCAGTATCTATGACAGCTATAGCCTTATGAAATATATCTCTTAAATAATAAGACTTGAAAGTCAAAATTACCCCTTTATCCATGAGCTGCAGACTGGTATCGTATCAGCAGGTATGAAAACAACATTAATCTCCTTGTACATCTCCATTAGAGATCTTCAGTGATGAGGTACATTGTCAATGAGCAGCAATATTTTTAAAGGAATCTTTTTTACTGAGCAGTAGGTCTCAACAGTAGACTTAAAATATTCAGTAAACCATGCTATAATTATGTATGCTGTCATCCAGGCTTTGTTATTCTATTTATACAGCATAGGCAGAGTAGATTTAGCATAATTCTTAAGGACCCTAGGATTTTTGGAATGGTAAATGAGCAATTTCTTCAACTTAAAGTCATCAGCTACAGTATCCCCTAACAAGAGAGTGAGCCTATCACTTGAAAGTTTAAAGCCAGGCATTGACTTCTCCTCTCTAGCTATGAAAGTGCAAGATGGCATCTTCTTACAATATAAGGCTGTTTAACCTACACTGAAATTACGATCTTAGCTAGATTTTCTGCATAACTTACTGCAACTTTTTCTTCAGTACTTGCAGAGTCACTTTGTGCCTTTATGTCATAGAAATGGTTTATTGTCTTAAACCTTATGAACCAATCTCTCTTGGCTTTCAATTTTCCTTCTGCAGGTTCCTCAACCTCTTTCAGCCTTCATAGACTTGAAGAGACTTAGAACATTGCTTTGGATGAGGCTTCAGCTTAAGAGAATGTTGTGGCTGGTTTGTTCTTCTGTCCAGACCCCTAAAACTTTCTCCATATCAGCAATAAGGCTGTTTCACTTTCTTATCATTTGTGTGTTCACTGGAGTAGCACTTTTGATTTCCTTCAAGAACTTTTCCTTTGCATTTACAACTTGGCTGTTTGGCATAAGAGGCCTAGCTTTTAGCCTGTCTCAGCTTTTGACGTATCATCCTCACTAAACTTAATCATTTCTAGCTTTTGATTTGAAGTGAGAAAATGTGACTCTGCCTTTCACTTGAACATTGAGAAGCCATTGTAGGGTTATTCATTGATCCAATGTCAATATTATTGTGTTTCAAGGAATAGGGAAGCTCAAGGTGTGTGAAAGAGATTGGGAAATGGCTGGTTGGTGGAACTGTGAGAACGCACACAACATTTATTAAGTTTGCCATCTTATACAGGTGTAATTCATAGCACCTCAAACAATTATAATAATTGCACCAAAGATCACTGATCATAGATCACCATAACCAACATAATAACAATGAAAAAGTTTGAAATATTATGAGAATTACCAAAATGAGGCACTGAAGCATGAAGTGAGCTCATGCTGTTGGAAAAATTGTTCGGAGAGACTTGTTCGACATAGAGTTGCCACAAACCTTCAATTTGCAAAAAATACAGTATCTACAAAGTGCAATAAAGCAAAGCACAATACAATGATGTTTGCCTGTAGTTTGAAAGCTTTACATAAAACCTATAGCTAAATAGGTTGTTACTCTAAGGCTCCTTTGTACTCAGTGGGCCTTTGTGTAAACTAGGTAGAAGTGTTCATGCCGGGGGCTTCCAGAACAATTGCCAGCTCTGAGGATAGGGTTAGAGAAAGGAGCACCCCACTTTGTGGGGCCTGAAGCTTATACAGTTTGTGTGTGTGTGTGTGTGTGTGTGTAAAATAATTCAAAATTAAATACAAAAATGACCATTTATTTAGAATGAGAAAAGAAATGATGAAAAATTACAAATCTTAAAAAGCTGATAAATATCACAAAAATGCATAAAATAACATTTTTAAGTAACTGCTTGACACATTTCTATAATACTTTTTCCTGCAGTATTATTAATATTCTCTTTGAATACCTTTTCGTAGGATGATTTTGTAATATTAGTTTCTACAGATAGAATAGAAAGGTAATTCAGTTTTTCCTCTAGCCTGGTTGATCAAATTTTGTTTTATTTTCATATCATTGATTGTTTTTGAAAGTTCATATTTGTAAAGTCAAGTGAATTTTTAAGAACTATTTTAACTTTTGGCAAACCCCTATCAAGACACACATTCTAGTCCTGGGTGACCAAAGCAGACCCCAGGGCAAGACAGCACAGAGGGTAGGAGGAGCATTACTAGAAGCTATTTCTGCACCTGGACAGCTAGTGATAACTTAATTCTACAAGAACAAGATTGGGAACTCCTTAAAGATATCCTCCCAAAGAATTAAATGTGTCCCAGCTCAACTTCCCATTAGTTACATCCCAAATATGTTGACAGCCACTTCATTATCACCCTATCTGAGGGAACATGTGATGCAGAAGAGATTAGAGGGGAAAGGTATTGAGGTCTTCACCTACTACACTTAAAATATCCCATTTTTACAAATTTTACCCCAAAAAAAATATATATGTTTCAATGAACACTCAGTGACTCTCTTGGGACTTTGGAAGCCCTGAATGAATGAAAGCTCTAATGAATCAGTTTCATTAGCTTCCCCTCATGAGGGAGCGTGGGAGGGATGAGTTTATATTAGACAGTTTGGAGAAGGGTATCGTGCAGCAGAAAACTTTGTATGGGAGGCAACAGGAAAATCTATTAAGAGGTCACAGGTTCCCTACAGAATGAATTGGGAACTGTTACCTTGGAACAACCTGCTCATCCACGATCAGCTGTGCTCAGAGAGATGCCATCCCCGGCCTGACCCCTTGGTATGCAGCTGCTCCCCTCTGTCATCACACCAGGCACTGTGTGGTGCCTCTTTATGAACTAGAGCCCTGCTCGTGCAACAAAGGCTGGTCCCACTGCAGAAACGGTATTTGTCTTCTCTTTATTTTACTGGAAGTCTTTGCCGCCATCCGGGCTGGAAATTGCACCACACCGTTTCTGAATCGATTGCTTTTAGAGCTGTCGAGCTTTTATTACTGCTACTCGTTGGAGAGAGGAGAGAGAAAGAAGCAGGTTGGCCTGGGCTCTGCGATAGATGAATGTTGTCAAATTGTCTTTCTCCAGCTGTTGAATAAAACGAGTAATGCTATTCAGTAAAACCCAAAAGAAAAAGAATATGAGAGTGTGAGGGAAAGGAGAGATATCAGAGAGAGAGAGAGAAAGAACAAGAGAACATATGGGTCTGCCTTTTCTTGGAATAGACAGCAAAGCCATATTGTTATGTTGACTATATAGTGCAATAATGTTGAAGGAATGTAGCAAAAAGTAAAAGACAAAACTATTTAAAAATATCTGTTGGCAGTTGCACAAATCTGTCACTCTTCTAGGTATACTGATGTTTCCTCATTCTTGGAACTGAGGAGAAAGGTATATGTTTTGTTTTATTTTATTTTTCTCACTTGGTTTGGTAGGCTATGTAATTTGATTCAGATATGATAGTATTCCTTCCTAGTTATGCATGTTACTGTTTTTTTGCTAGTAAATGGTTTTCTCCCCACAATCAAGACACTCTTATGAATTGTTTCCAACTCTTATTGATTTATCTAGTTGCATTTCCTCATGGTTTCATCAAAGGTAGCAATTGGCAGGGCCATTCCCTGGAGAATGAGGAACTCACATAATTAGATTTAGTGAGGAGCATTCTCATTCCAATTGGAATCTGTTTTCAAGGAAAAAAAAAGAAAAAGAAAAAGAAAAACTCCAGCTTGAGGAACTTTGAAAGACAGACTGAATACTGACATAACTTTTGTTCATACTAATTGTTCATAACCCCAGACAAGGCTTCATTTAATGATTTTGTCCCCTATGCTATCCCCTAACATTCTTCCGCATCAATTGGTTTCTTTCTTATCATCAACCTTTCAGAAAGGATTTAATGACAGTTCATGGTGTTTACCTATTTTCCAGAAATAGTCTAAGTCAGCCATTATAAATTGGACTTTCAAGTTAAATTGGTCTGAAACATATTTAAGCATCATATAAATGTCAGATCTTTCATATGATTCTCCTCCACTAAGCAGGTGGCAATACACCCGCTTCAGAATGCCAGTTTAAATGACTTGCCTGGAGTCATATACCATATCAGAGTTGGACATAAAACCCAGGTGTCCTTATTCCCATTCTACTACTCTAATAAACAGATTCAGTGCTATAATGCTGCAAATTATAGGTCCCACTTTTGGAATGGGATGCCTGTGAATGTCATTTGTCATTTAAATGCATGAATAATGCCATCCCTTGTGGTCACTCTGCTGCTTCCAGCCTGTCCTGTCAAGCAGCATTGCCTTTATTATTGAAATGAAGAGGATGCTTGGACCATTGATCTCAATGGCAGTTGGCACCATAAGAACTACTGGTCTGTTGTATCTTATAGAAAGATATTGCCTTGTATACAAATCAACTGGTGCATCAACCAAAATGCTGGCATCAGATAACTGGACCAAATTGCTATCTCTCTGCCAGCTCCACACCTACATCCCTATTAATTCCTGCCCAGTAACCAGTGATAAAGGGACTTTGAAGGCCCACTGATTTCCATGCAAACGCCATATAATTTTGGATTTGTTTTAACATTCTGATCCCTTCAGCTTAGCTTAGAAGTTAAGACTTTAGGAGAGCCATAGTTTGTGTTAAAGTCAGTTAAAAACTTACCTTGTTTGGCCTTCAGAGAGACTCCCATCCTGTATTTCTAGGACTGTACAAATCTAAAAAAAAAAAATACGAATAAAAAGGCATTTCTTAATGGGTTTAATTTTTTTTCTACTAATTGTTTTGACTAACAATTAGAATCTGTTCTCAGTTCATGTTGTCTCTTTCTGTGTCAATACTTCATGGAGCATGAGTAAAACTTTGGAGAACACATAATATCTGTAGTAATTCACAGTATGTGAGGCCCTGAACACAAGATAAAGAAAACATATAACCTATTCTAATAAGCTCAACTTACTGTAAACTCTTTAGGAGTAATTAGGGACTTCAGCAGGGTCACACTGAAAGGCCAGCTCATTGCAAAACACTTTTAGTTTTTGCATGAATATTATTTCTTTGAAAGTAGATGACAGACTTTTTAAAATGCTATCTTCTTATCTATGGAGGATAATATTATAGTGAGTTTATGAACAGGAAACTGAGGACTAGAGAATTTTAGTGATCATAAGAGTTACCCAAGTGCCGTGTGTCAAAATGAACATATTTGACGCAGGCCCATCCCTATGGGTTCTCACCTTTCACTTGTGCCCTGATGTCCAGCAGCTTGTTGGAGGAGGGACACCCATTGTTGGTGTATGGAGCAAGATCTTTTGTGGGTATCAGTTTTCAAAGGCTTATGGGAGTAATCAATATGCTATGCAAATAATGGAGGTGTTTAACTTCCTGAAAAATCCCAGTCTAAGCTTTGAGGATGTGACCATAAAATTGACAGGGATTAACCTTAATATTTGACTTGTTCACTGTAGGAATTTTTTCCCTTACAGTGCACTTTGTCAAAATCGGGTCTCATTAAATAAATCCCCATCTTATCAGAGAGGAGCTTCCCCACAAATAATGTGAAAGCTAGCAAGCTCAATTAATGATTCTTTTTCTTTAAAAAAAAAAAAAAAAAAAGGAAAGGAAAAGAGAAAGCAAGATAAACCCTTTACCCTGTTCTCTTTCTTCTAACCACAGGGCACACTATGGCCAGTTGCAGGGCTGGGTAATTGAATTCAGTTCTGCAAACTGACTGCATTTCTACTGTAAGTGGATCTCTCTCCTGTATCAGTAAAAGAAAATGGCCTCAAATGATTCTGACTGGGACATAGCAGCCATCCCTCTTGTAAATAGCTGGGCCTTATTGACTTCTCTGGGTAGGGAGCCCAAATTACTGCCCAGATGAGGCCAAGCAGCAGCCAGAAGAGACCCAACTACACATTTGGCTTCTATCCTTATGGAATAAGTGATCCAGAGGGTCTATCTTGGAGGAAAGAAGAAAAATATGGTCTAGTGAGTCAGGCACTGATGCTTGGCAAAATATGACTTTAGGGTAATGGTTTTCAATAATATGCAGAGTTACATGTATGAGTGTATTAGTATGTTTCATAATATAGCACATTACGAGTCTTTTAAAAAAGGATATTCCTGGGTTCTAACTATTTTTCTTTGCATAGTGGTGTGGGGGGAGTGTAAACTTTATAGGTGTGCTGACCCTTAAGAGAATTTGAAATAAAAGAAGACACTGAGAGAAAGAGAATGTGGTTTGGGTCTCAGACACCAGCCCTCAAATTGCTAACAGTGAAGGTCTGTAATGATGATTGGCATTAATTCAATTTGCCATGCATCTTTAGTAGAACTTAATCTAATGCCCAAGGTGGAATTTCAAAAATGTTGAGAATCCATTTATGAAAAGACCAAACTGATAATGTTAGTTAAGTGCTAAATATATTAAGAAGTAATCATGACCACCAGCCTAACCAAACCCTATCTCTCCCACACTTTATTTGGACCTCACGTTCCTGATGGTTAAGCTTGTTGGGCCACAGCTCACAAAGACAAATTTTGTATACAGTGAAGGAGTTTCCAAGAATACATTCTCAGGGGTCTCAGAGTTCTCTGAGAGTAGAGGATATATGTGTGTATTTCATGTCAATGACAATCCAAAACGTTATAATGCAAACATATTCTGAATGATCTTGCTGACCACCTCATAGCCAGGTACTTCTACAGGATTTTAAAGCCTGTGTTGTGTTCCTAACTATATGGGGACCAAACCTGTCCTACTTTGGTTGTCAAGGGCTACTGAGAAAAGAGCAGAACCAGATTGAGAACATAAGAAATGCATTTGTGCCAAGCAAAAGACAAAATGATGCCAGAGAGTGCTTTTAAAACCAAAGGTTTCATACCATTTCAAATGGAGAAAATTAGGGGAGAGAATAGAATCACAGCAAGCTGTATTTGGTATAAGCATGATAATCTCAGAAGAACCTGGGCCAGAGAGGTCAGAGTTTTAATGTTTACTGTGGGATTGGCAATTTCATTTAAATTAAGCAATATCAGCTGTCATGTTAAATTAATATTGTTAATTGAAATGTTATAACTTTGTTGTATTTAATTTGTAAATTGGTGTTGGTTGCCTAAGGGCTATAAGGATAAGTGGATCATAGCTAGTTTTATGTTTGTATATATTTATGTAACATTAACATAAAAATGATTTGAATGATTGCTGGAGGTCTCCAAGAATGGCTTGTTCTTTTAAAGAGGGCAGGTATTTTATTCGAGTTTGAGAAGTCCTGTCACTGGTAGAGGAGATGTTCAGAACCTGTTGAGTCGGTATTGGGTGTTAACATAAGTGAGGAGTTTTCCCCTTGCCATATTGGAATGATGGGAATTACCAATAGCCAGAAAAAGGCAGCTTTGTTGGCACTTATTGAGTTGAATTTTCTAAAACCAAAGTCTAAATAATACCTCAAAGGCCATCTGATAGATTCTTTGAGAGAAAGAGATGTGTCTGTGTATAGCAGGTAAAGCTAAGCGCATAGACTGTTCCTAGGTTAATGGAAAAGAATGAGGAGAGTGCAGAGCCAGCCAATTATGCTTCCTGCATAATTAGAGTCTTATGAAAATATCAGCATGAATTACTCACTAAGTACAAATTACAATCTTTAATATTTGTTAAGAAAAATAATTCAATTTGGAGCAAGAATGTAAAGAATCCAGGCACCAAAGAACAGGCACACAATTTAATCACTTTAAACGAAGCTTAGTGTGGATTCTTTTCCCCTACTTCAGCTTCAAATTTATTCTGATCTTTTTCTGAGGGGAGATGGGGAGGGAATCTGTATGTTCCAGCTGGGTGGCTCCTGAGCCTGGCCCTCCTCTGCTCTGACAAGGCCCAGGGAACAAATCTTTAGCAGTTTCTTACCCTTCTCCTAACAAAGGCATTTAGTTGCCACCTTAACTCTAATAATTAACTCCATGGAGCAAAATTCCTTTAATTTACATAAGGTGTGAACAAAAAGCCTCTCCTTGCTGCACTTTTACCTCTGGGATAAAGCTCAATGGGTAGGGAACTCGAAGATTATGGAATTTTTCCTTGCTTTTCATTTTCCTTTGAGGAGCCTACCTCCCTGTTCCTTTCTCACTTCTCTCCTTGACCCATCACCACTACTCAGTTAATACTGAATTTTCTTCTTTCCAAACCCTGCAGTTTACCTCAGAATTTCCACTGACAAAGCTAAATCTTGCTGTGATTGTTGCCCACCTGGAGAAAACATGTATTACAGTAACAACCAACCCTTTATAACTTAGGAGGCCCTGGGGTTTCATTGCATTAGAGAGTTTTGCAACCATAAACGCCCAACCCTACATCACCAAGGTTAAATCATTTTCAGTATGAAATGATGTAATCCACTTTGGACACAGCCTCAAACCCAGTGCCCTTCATGTGGTAAGTGTTCAATAAGTACTTGACGTTTTTATTTATTTATTTTTGTCCCCTCTACTATAAAGAGATAATCCTCAATTATCTGTAAAAATCACTTAGATGGAGCACATCATTCATTCTGTAGCAATGTCAGATGAGTTAGATATCATTACATCATCGTGATGTTCCTAATATTGTACATGGCAGTAAAGCACAGTAATCTAGTTTAATTGAGGAGACATGTACATTTACATTGGTAATAACTGTATATAATCTTTAAAGAAATAAAGGGTTATCATTTTCAAATAATTTAAACCCATAATAGAATGTTGCTTATAGAGATCCTGCTCCAAGGATCTCATAATGACTGCATGTAATTAGCTTGCCAGAACACCATCCTGAACCTCGCTGCTACCTGCTTCCTATGTAGTTCGTTCTTTGTAAGGTTGCATACAAGTATTACAGTAAGTTATTCTCTGGCAGTTTGTTTAAAGTATTAATTTGACAGTAATATTTTGACCTTTGAATGACATAATTTTGTTAAATATAGTTTAAACTAGCTTGTATCCAAATTGACATGAATTTTTAAATTAGTGAATTTGGAATCCATGCATGACACAAATGAAAAATAGTATATTTTTTATTTATGCAAAAAATTCTCTGTACTGATCAAAACTGACCTGTGGGCATAAAACAGGACTGGAATTCCATATGTTAATGGAAAACAAAATGGGGAGGGGGCTCCTATTACTTTAGTTTATCAAAAATCCCAGGATACCTCTTAGAATGGTAGAGGTGATGTTAGCCCTTATGTCCTGGACATGATCCAGTTTAGGTAATTGCTAATTACAATCTGTCTACTTAATTCCCCTGGCTCTTGCTTCTGAATGTTATTTTTCTTCACTTAGCAATATTTAACTATTATTTGTTCTTGGTGTGTGGCTGTTAGAACATCTGCTGATTTCTACTTCTGTGTTCAACATGATTTCATTTTCATTTGGTTGTTTTGATAATTATTATTTTCATTGGCGTATAAGACAGGACAATAATAAAATTATTATTCTAACTATTTCTACAGACAGAAAAGGAAACACAAATCCTCTAAAATTCTTAGCTACTTTTAACTTCTTAGGCTGAAATATGCTTAGTCAATCTAACACGTGGACCTTTGGGTCTATGTTTGAGAACTTGGAACCAGTGGTCATACCAGTGGCCATTCTAAGGTTGTGACAACTCAAAGACAGATCTCAGACAGAAGAGAATTTTCAGTGTCTTCAATTCTAGGACTAAAATCAGAGTATTTGGGTGCAGAGATAGATGAAAGTTTGCCCATAACTAACCTATTGGAGGATTCATCTTATTCTGAAGATTTCCCCAAATAGGGATATCTCTATTTTGGGGGATAGAGCATATTTTGATTCCTTTTATCATAATTAAATGGAGCTGAAGAACAGAAATAGAAAGTGATGAGTCAAAAAAAATTTATTCACCACAAACACAGGGCCAAATGTATCCAGATATTCCACATTGCTTCTATCCATTTGAAGGAAACAAGGTTATCTTGAGTCTGTTAAGATCTGAGCCCCTTGGTTTGGGATGTATTGCTTGGAGTTCAGGTTGAGGGACATCCAGGTTTTATCTGTAATCTACCCTCAGTATCTCTAAAAATCACTTAGTGAAATCACTTAGTTGGAACTTCATTCTCTATCAATTTCAGATGAATCGAAGCATCTTTCTCCTTAGTCAATATGTATTGAACCTTCTCAATGAGCAAAATGCTTAGAACTTTGAAGAAATCAGTCTCCCTTTGATTACAGACTGCATATTCCAAACATATCAAACCTGTAGATTTTGACCTCAATTTTACTGTCTCTGAAAAGGTTCAACAAACTACCACCTCAAAAAGAAGTTCTCACTAAATCAACCCACAAGGGATAGCCAGTCTAAAAGACCCAAATATTGTTTCCTGTATTTTCTAGACGATTGTGTTTTTAGCTAGAGCTGGGAGACTCTTCTTGTGGCTTTTATTAATAAAGTAAATAGTGTTTCCTGGGAGGATTTCAGTGTATGATTCAGATGCCCTATCCATGACTCAGATAGTGAGGGAAGTAACCTAATTTATCAGTTATGCTGCTTCCTCTGCTGTTCTTCATGTTTCAGTTCCATCAGAGGGAACAAATTACTTCTGTTGTGCATAAGAACACCATTTAGTCATGAACACTATTTATTCAGAAGCACCGTTTGAAATAGAAGTGAGGAGTAATAGTAACAGAAGAACATTGGCTAATAATTGTGCTCAGAATGGCTATTTGGCCAGGTGGGCAGGGTAAAGGTAATTGTGCCCTAAAGTAATATATCTTCAGAGCATTCCCTGAGCCTAAAATTGCTGTGTTGATGGGATGCATTTTTAAATATGTGATTGTGGCTCTTAGACTTTAAAAAAAAATGGGTATTTTCAGAATGTTCTGACTTTGAGATGTCAGGTAAGACTTTGATGTCAGAATGACACGTACACACACATGCGCACACATACGCTAAGATCTAAGGTTTATTACTGTAAGGCTATTTGTCTAACTGTATTTTTCTTTTTACCTCTTTCCCTATCTTGGCAATACACAGATACTCATTTACCTCCTGCCAAACAATCCCTATTGCCACTGTGCTGGAAATACATTCCTGCCTTCCACAAGCAGAAGGCTGGATGGCTTTGTGATTTAGAAAAAGAAGAAAAAAAAAAAACAAATCCATCTATTCATTGCATTTTTTACTTGCACTAATGGAGAAACTATTTGAGAAAGTATTCCTTTTTCGTAAGTGAAAGAATGAACAGTACACTGCACACCCAGATTTACCATGCTCATCCTAATCAAGACAGATAATACAAATTTTGCATTAAAAAATTGCTATGAAAACTCAAAGTTTGGACTCAAATTTAGAAATTTAGAGGTACCCACAGTGCCCTCTATTTCCTTACATGTAAGAAGAAAATAAACAAAGAAAAAATTGATGGGCATTTGAATGGGCAACATGTGTGTGTGCATGTGAGAGAATGAATTCTGAGAACATATTAGAACCTTCTTCTTTAAGCATCAACAGAGTGGACATATCCATCAGTGTCCACAGGCCCTGCTGGTTTATGGATATAAGGCATTCATCTCCATCATTTACTGACTTATTACCCTACATCAGAACGCTTAAGGTCTTGGCCTGTAATTCAAGCTTTCTTCTAACCTTCTCTCCATGTTATTTCCAGGAGGCCTCAGAGTTTTCTCCATTGGGTCACTCTTGGTCCTCTCATGTGTATTTTCTTCTTGGCCTCTTTGTTGAGGTCTGCTGCCTGCCAATCTGCTTGGGTTAATAATCGTCACTGAAGTAATCCCTGCCATGAGAATGCTTCCTCATCAAGAATGTTGCCTTTTGTACTCCCCAATCTGAAAGACCTTCAAGGACCAAAATAAAACTTAACTTCCCAAAGCCAAGAAATGTATTTCTTTACAGTTCTGGAGGCTAGAATCCCAAGATCAAGGTGCTGGCCAATTTGGTTTCCAATGGAGGCTCTCTTCCTGGCTTGCAGACAGCTACCTTCTTACTGTGTTGTCACATGGCCTTTCCTAGGTGCACACATGGAGGAGAGTGAGTGAGCAAGCTCTCTGGTGCCTCTTCTTATAGAGGTGCTAACCCTATCAGATCGGGTCCCTCACCCTTGTGACCTCATTTAACCTCAGTTACTTCCAGAGAGGCCCTATCTCCAAATACAGCCATACTTGGGGTTAGGGCTTCAATAGATGACTTTGGGGCAAGCATTCATTCTATGACAATCCTCATTTAAATAAACTCACTGGGAACCACTGATACAATTCTATTTATTCTTCCCTGTGTTGGTAAGGAATTTTGCCATCCAATGTAGGACCATAATATATGTCAGAAACTTTAGATAAGTTGTAGAATGGCTTAGCGACTACAAGAAAAATGATATATTAGGTTAGTCTAGTCTTTATTAATCAAATGGGCTATTTTACAAGCCAAGAAAACGAACAAAGTCTCATTTTTACTTATTTAAGGTAAAAATGCATCGATATTGCAAAATATACCGACTTGGAGATAGGATCATTTAAAATATGCCATTTAAATGCAAAGGACTCTAGAAAGTATGGTAAGATAGGTTAAAGAAAATATCGTGTTTCCCCGAAAATAAGACCTACCCATAAAATAAGCCCTAGCAGGATTTCTAAGCATTTGAGCAATATAAGCCCTACTACGAAAATAAGACCTAGTGATGGGTGTGGCTATGCAGCATATCTGCACAACACATGCATTTCGTCGGGGAGCAATAAAGAAGACGAGCAGCCCTTCTCCTCTGCCCCATCGTGACAGCTACCATCCCAGAGGTGACCGGAAAGGTGCGAGCAGCCCCACCAACAAGGTCGGCTCCCCCTGTCAGGTCCGGGCCATACTGTGTGTGCTACAAGCTGAGGCTTTGAGGGGAAAATAACACATCCCCTGAAAATAAGCCCTAGGGTGTCTTCTTAAGGAAAAATAAATATAAGACCCTGTCTTATTTTTGGGGAAACACAGTAACAACCTTGCTAATGGATGGCTGAAATAAGAATTGGCACCCAGGGCTGATGACAGCAAGGAAGGCAGGCAGCTACACACTGGCTGCCAGGGAACATCTGCCTCTCAGGTCCATGGGCTTCTGCCAGACTCTCCCTGGCCTTTGGCTTTGTGTTTCCAGTGTTTTGACCTAGCAGTCCATGGGATCATGCCCCCAGTGGGCCATACCACCGGAGAAGTAACTGGTGTAATTAATTTGTACTGTTAGTCCTGAAGTATGTTCAGTTACAAAAAATAATTGTAGTGAGTATGTGCACACATGTGTGGGGGACATAGATAAATGAACATTTTCAAGTCTACAATAGAAAATTCCTGGTTATTGAATCCAGGGCACCAAGAATACTAGTAAAAGGTGGTTAATCCTTACCCAAGACTTGTAGAAAAAATCTTAATTTAATTTATTATATTTATAGCCTGTTGTTCAGTTGGTCACCACTAGGAGTAGCTCAGTGGACTGTTTCCCATCAGATTTTCCTCTGCAGAATAAATGAGGAATCTTTTTTTTATTTAGGGCCTGAAATGGTGACTTCTAAAGCAATGAGTGATAAGCTATTGATTGTTGGGTTCTAAAAATACTGATGTTATCATGAAAACTCTTGTTGTTTTTAATCACATAAGACTCTCAAACTGTAGCTTATTATGTATCTCTTTTAGTGTTATATGGGTTGTGTTTTGCATTATTACTTGCACTACAAATGCATAATGCACACATGAACAACACACATACCCATACTTTCTATACTTCATGTAAATCCTTTGAAACTCTTCTGTGTAACATGGACAAGGTGATTAGGATAGTTGGTCCCTCAGTAAAACTTAAGATATAACAGTAGTGTCCCCAAAGAATACATAGAGTAACTTAGAAATATTTGGAACATTTATTTAATAGTTTATTTTCTAAGGCTCTTCAGAACTATGAATTATAGTATTAATCAATTAACTAGTATTTATTTTTAATTCTCATCACTTTCATTTTCCATAGGATCCAGGCATGATCTAGGTAACTTGTCATTCCTCCCTGTTAGAACCACAGGAGAGGTCTACAGCATCATGTCCTTCTGTGATGCAGTTGAGGAGCAAGCCAGCTCAGAACAACTGGACCCTGAAAGTAGTGGACTATTCTTAACTCATCTTTTGAGTCTTCAAAAAAGAGTAGAGATTAAATTCGTTGCGTATTTCTTTTGTACCAGACTCTATACTAGTTATTAGAGAAAATGATAAATGAAGACCTATTTTTAATAAATTAACATTCCAGAAAGAAGATATGTACAGTAATGATATTTTGCAACAGATGTCATAATATATGTATGTACAAAGACAAGGTATAGTGTAAAAGGCAATAATTTGTCTTTTGATTGGAGTGTGGTTTGTGAGGTATTGTCCTTTTTATTTTTACTTGGAATTTTATTATATTAATTGTTATTTATTTCAGCATATTACGAGGGTAAAAATGTTTAGTTTACATATATTCACACCTAATGGGTGTAGTGCACACTGTCTGGGAGATGGACATGCTTGAATCTCTGAATTGGGTGAGGCAAAGCCAATACAGGTATTGCCTTTTAGATCTGAAGAATAAATCAGAGTTAATCAGATCAGAAAGTATCCATGTGGAAGGAGCAACATGTCCAAAGGTATTAACCAACATCACGTGTTTGGGGAAATAATTCAAGATGGCTAGAAGGTAACCTATAAGGAGCCTCTAGTTATTTGAGCAAAGCTCTGTAGAGCTGGATGAGTTTTGCTTTGAGAGTTGCTTTGTTGTGTTTTTCCAATTTGATGTTTTTCAACTATCTTCTCCCCAGTGATAAATCCCCATAGATTTGATTGATCCATTTGGGTGGGTTTTTCTGTTTGTTTTGTTTTGTTTTTTAATTCCATCACTTTAGCGCATTTAGAGTCTATGTATCTTTAGCTCAAATGTTCAAATGCCTAGGAACAAAAGATGTAAGGAAAGGGAGAGATACAGATTATGTCATTTAGCAATTATTATTTAAGTACCTACTCTGAATCCAAATGCCTACAGGGATGCAATAGTTGATATGAAAGAAGGTACCAGTGCAGGTGTAACTCAGCAGGGAGTGCTGGAGATGGGTCCTGGGGGCTCGAAACCATGTAGTTCCTCTAAAGTGGGCAGCTGCTCTCAACCTCAGCCAGTTGTCATGCAGGACCAGTTTTGTCAGAGTTTTCAATTTCTTTTTTTAAAAAAAACTGGAATTGTGATATTTGATAAGGAAGTCTCAATTTGCGAAAGTTAGAAAGTAATTTAAAACTTTAATGAACCACTCATGGGCCAGCATTGCGAAGACTGCATGCAGCCTTAGCTGTTCCAGTCTATAGACCACACACCTCCAGTGGTTGCCTGAAGGGCTCTAGGAAGAATTTCAACCCTGTGCATTGTGGGTTGTGTGCACTGCTTTCTATAAGAGGGCCATAAGGAAACTCTACTGTTCTCAGCTGCTTTTGTGGTTACTTGGGCATTCGTAAGGCTTAGAGATGATATTGAAGTTGTCTTGGAGGGCTGCCATGTCTGTGATGATGTAGTTGCTTATCCAATTTTGTAATCTTTTATCAATTCCCTCTACAGCTTGAAGGCCAGGCTGAGGGTATGGTACAGAATACTAAGTGGTTTCAAATCAAGTCCAATCTCTGCTAGAATCTTTATGGTGATAATAACTTATATTATTAATAACAATAACAGACAACAATAATAATGTGTTATTATATTGTAAGTTTATCCTAAATTATACAGCCAACCCAGGAAGCTATTCAGCCAATATTAAAGCATTTTCTATCACAGCCACATGTTTTACATTGTGTAAAAGAAAAAATTAAAAGCAATCTTAATGTTAATTAGAATTGGGGAATATTGAAAGGAGTATAAAGGAATTAACACAAAGAAAAAGTAGGCCAGAATGTGAGCATATTCCACTAACAAAGAGATGTTTGCTTGGGAATCTCTTACGATTCTCCTCCAAAGTGGATACATATACACATACACACACGTATATGTGTACACATATATATTTGCCACAGTTTTTTAAAGGAGTATGGTATAGCATAAAGGTTAAGAGTGTAAACTTTGGGTTCATACTACCTGAAATTCACCACTTACTATGTAGCTTTTCAAGAATATTTAGCATCCTGAGCTACAGTTTCTTCATCTATAAATAGAGCATAATAATAATACTTCCCTTTTGTACTGTTAGGTATATTCAAATGAGATATTCTATGTAAATCATCTAGCATACTGCTAGATATATTGTATAATAATTGCTAATAAATTTTGTTATTGTCAGTATCATTATTATTACTGGAGTTTTAACTCTCTGGCTGTTGGCAGGAGGCCTCGGTTTCTGTATCTGTGGGCCTCTCCACGTTGCTGCTTGAGTATCCTCAGACATGGCGGCTGACTTCCTCACTCCTTCTCTCTCAGGTCATTCGTGGTGGGTGAGTTAACTGAGAGAGGAGGGTGAAGAAGAAAACAGGCAGAAGTATTCACCTCTGCCACATCTCTTCATCAGAAGTGAGTCATTATGTCTGACCCACAATAAGGAGAAATTGAAACACATGGTTAAAAATTTGAATATGTGGCTTAAAGCCACCGCAAGGCCTGGGACTATTATTCTTAATTTAAAGATGAAGTAATTGAGACACAGAGAAGTTAGGTAACATACTCAAGACAACACAGTAAGTTGTGTAACTTATTCACTGGAGTCTGTCCCTAATCCCCAACCTATGTGACATTATTGCTTTAAAAATGCAGATTATGAAATACTGGTGTCAGCGTTGTATTCTTTTTTTGTTTGCATGTGTGTGTATGAAATGTGCCTTCCCGTAAAAATTCGAAGACCTTATTATTTTCTAGAATTATTTTCTTGATGTCATATTTTTGAAGTAGTCATTTGTATGCAGTTCACCTGGTAGGGGGAGTGTATTTCTCACTGGAATAGTATATGCAGAAAACATCATCAATCATAGTCATCACAAAGCAATTAGGTACCTAATTGTGCATAGCACTGAGTCTGCTGCTGTAACAGAAAACTTCCTGGGCCTGCTGCCTACCCTCTTGGGGCTTGGAATCCAAGAAATCAGTAAAGACTGAAGAACTGTGAAGATAACAGGAACTCAAGGCTCAAGCAACTCTTTTGAAATATGGTTGCGGTGGAGGGGTAGGGGGGATTCAGAGGAAAAAAAATAACATGAAATAAGATGCTGAGATAGCATCAGGCTCAAGAAAGGACAAAAGGTAAAGTTGCTGAATTTAAATGACCTGGATTTTGTTTTTTAAAATGTATAAAAATATCTGAAGAAAGGCTTCATTTTATATTTAACC
>VBSM01001979.1:19513814-19528195 GCA_008086735.1 Cheirogaleus medius | reverse complement strand
TTTTTTTTTTAACTTAGTTTGCTTTCTTTCTGGGAAGAAGAAAGAGAAAACGTCCAGAAACCAGCAGCAGCAGGTTCTGCCAAAATGGTATTCTTCTTATCTGTGCTGATTTCAAGGGGAGTGCAAAAGAATGTGTAATTGCTTCCCTCTCAAGCTGTTGGGATGGTGCCCGTCTCTCTGGCATTATCCACTTATTTGATCTAGGTAAGGACAAAAGCAGAAATAAATTAAAAATGCATTTTCCCAAAGGCTCCAAGGACATTATTCACACATGCTCCCTTGTAGCAGTCTCTGCCAGTGGCATGTAAATATATAGTTAGGGAAACGCAGCTAAGGTCAAAAGCTCTCTTGGATATCCTTCTCCTGTCATTATATTTACCTTCTTACACACACACGGAAAGATATAGAGATAGCAGAGAAATTGACAGACACAACAGCACAACACTTTCTTTTCAATGTGGTGATTGGAGAAGGCTCATATATTTAGGCCACAAACGTCAAAATTGGAGTTTCTAAAAAAAAAAGAAGAAAAAGAAAAACTTCTGAACGTTAAGTGCTTTGCTTATTTAAAGAGTCATGTTACAAAACGATGGGAGGGAGGAGAAGGTTTCCCAAACCAGGAGAGAGACAAATGGGAAGGTGGATCTGTTCTCATTTCGGCATTGGACAGAAGGCCGCCTTCTGGCCCACTGTCGCTTCCTATCTGTTCAGGCTTCGCTTTGCTGCCCCACCAGATCACATTCTGACTCATAGCAGAGACTCCCTCTTCTGATCCTACTTTTATCCCAGGCCTTTATCTTTTCTTTTCTCTTTCCTTAGACTCCTAGATTTCAGAGGAAGCTCAATGTCATCTCTCATATTGCGCTAAACCTTTTCAGAAATGTGACGATTACCAATATTTTTACATTTTCAGTAGTTGTCGATGTTTCTTAAATCTAGCGGTAAGGATGTTCTTCCAAATATCATATCCAATTTCCTTCTATTCTAATAAAAGCCATTGCTTTTTACTGTATTCTCAGTGGCAATGAAGCAATTGCTTTCCATCAGCTGCCAACATTTTCCAGTATAATTAATAAAGTCTATTTGGATTTTATTCATAGCCTTTATTTTTTAGTCATTTGAATGTATTCTTACTGCTAAATTTGGGTTATTTTTAGTTTTGCTGCATTTTTTTGAATTTACGTTTTTCTCGTTTTTTGCCTATTCATCATTCAAAACCAAATCAAACATTCTTTCCGTGAAGTCAGTGACTTACCACATCAGAAGTATAGGTAATTTGAACTTGGTAAACACCATCATACTTTATGCATACTTTTACAGAGTGTATGTGTGTGTGTATGTATGTGTGTGTGTTTGCATAATTTTCTGTCTATGAGACAATAAACTCCTCCAATGCAGAGATCCTGTATTATTTTATCTGTGTGCCTTCAGATACAAAATGTGGCAAACAGTAGATGTTCCATATATGTCTGTTGAATGACCGTGTAAATGAATGAATGGACATGGTGCTGATGGCAGAAAAGTTCATGGTGTATACCTAGAGGTCATGATCAATGCAGGGCTGGGATGATGCTTCTCTTTGCACACCAGAAATGTACTTCACTGACTAGAAGATGTCTCACTTAGACTTAATGTCCGATATAAGGACTGCCATTTTGACTGGAAATGTGGGTCCACCACCTTGGGGTTTTTCAGCTTCAGAAAGCCAGGTACATTCACAATCTGCACTGTGTTATCATACTAACTCTGGGTGAAGGACACATGATCCATATGTCCCATCTGCCCGACACCTGATAAATGTTACTAGTATACGTGCACATAAGTGTTGATCAGTTAGTACCAATTTGATGGTAAGTACATATGGTGCTTGTTTTTCCATTCTTGTGATACTTCACTTAGTACAATGGGCTCCAGCTCTATCCAGGATAATACAAAAGGTGCTAGATCACCATTGTTTTTGTGGCTGAGTAGAACTCCATGGTATACATTGACCATATTTTGTTAATCCTCTCATGTATTGATAGGCACTTGGGTTGTTTCTACATCTTTGGAATTGCAAATTGTTTTCCTATAAACATTCTAGTGGAGATGTCTTTTTTATAGAATGTCTTTTTTTCCTTTGGGAAGATGCCCAGTAACGGAATTGCTGGATCAAATGGTAGTTCTACTTGTATCTCTTTGAGGTATCTCCATATTGCTTTCCACAGAGGTTGTACTAGTTTGCAGTCCCACCAGCAGTGTAGGAGTGTTCCTATCTCTCCGCATACATGCCAACATTTGTTATTTTGAGACTTTTTGATAAAGGCTGTTCTCACTGGAGATAAGTGATATCTCATTGTGGTTTTGATTTGCATTTCCCTGATGATTAGAGATGTTGAGAATTTTTTCATATGTTTGTTGGTCATTATCTTCTTTTGAAAAGTTTTTGTTCATGTCCTTTACTCACTTTTTGATAGAGTTGTTTGATTTTTTCTTGCTGATTTTCCTGAGTTCTATATAGCTTCTAATTATCAGCACTTTATCGGATGGGTAGCATGCAAATATTTTCTCCCATTCTGTAGGTTGTCTGTTTGCTCTCTTGATAGTTTCCTTGGCTGTGTAGAAGCTTTTTAATTTGATCAAGTCCCATTTATTTATTATTACTGTTGCTGTGATTGCCTTTGGGGTCTTCTTCATAAATTCTTTGCCTAGGCCAATGTATGTAAGAATTTTCCCAACGTTTTCTTCCAGAAGTCTTACAGTTTCATGCCTTAGGTTTAAGTCTATTATCCACTGTGAGTTGATTTTTGTGAGAGGTGAAAGTTGCGAGTCGTATTTCATTCTTCTACATGTGGCTATCCAATTTTTCTAGCACCATTTATTGAATAAGGATTCTTTTCCTCAATGTATGTTTTTGTCTGCTTTGTCAAAGATTAGATGGCTATGTGAGGATGGTTTTATATCTGGGTTCTCAGTTCTGTTCCATTGGTCTGTGTCTCTGTTTTTGTGCCAGTCCGTGCTGTTTTAGTTACCATGGCTTGAAGTCTGGTAAATTGATGCCTCCCAATTTGTTCTTTTTGCTTAAGGTTGCTTTTGCTATACGGGGTCTTCTCTGGTTCCATATGAAGTGTAGAATTATTTTTTCTAGATCTGCGAAAAATGATGTTGGTATTAATAGGGATTACATTGAATCTGTAGATCACTTTGGGCAGTATAGACATTTTAACAATGTTGATTCTGCCGACCCATGAGCGTGGTATGGTTTTCCATCTCTTGACATCCTCTGCTATTTCCTTTCTCAGTGTTTCGTAGTTCTCCCTGTAGAGGTCTTTCACCTCCTAAGTGAAATATATTCCTAGGTATTTCCTTTTCTTTGTTGCTATAGTGAAGGATATTGAGTCTTTGATTTGGTTCTCAGTTTGTTGTTAGCATATAGGAATGCTACTGATTTCTGTACATTTTGATTTTAAAGATACTATTTAAATTCAGTAGAAATATTTCATATATGATCTAAAATTTGAACTTACCAAACAAAAGTATCACAAAGAATAGATTCTGTTTCACTGAATGAATGGAGACAAATAAAAAATAGTTAAAATTCTAAGTGAGCCCAAAGAATGACTAAACTGAATAACCTAAGTTCTCTTTCTTTTGTCTTTGCAATCAGTACACTAACATTTTTCATTTCAAGTGTATTTTTTAAACAAAGGGATATATAGTATTTCAACATTAGAGACACATACTGGACCAAATCAAGCAACAATGAGTCTGGAACATTAGAAACTTACTCTCCAAGTGAACTATGGGTGTTGGGACTGATTATATAATCAGCAGTTTCCAAATTATCATCCATTTAGAAATAATTGTTATTAATAAAAATTTGTTAATTTGAAGCTTACATATAATCTTTTTTTTTTTTGCGACAGAGTCTTGCTCTGTCACCCCAGGTAGAGTACAGTGGTGTCATGATTGCTCACTGCAACCTCGAACTCCTGGGCTCAAGCGATCCTCTTGCCTCAGCCTCCCAAATAGCTGTGAATACAGGTGTGCACCATGATGCCTGGCTAATTTTTCTATTTTTCGTAGAGACAGGGTCTCACTCTTGCTCAGGCTAGTCTTAAACTCCTGAGCTCAAGCAATCTTCCAGCCTCAGGCTCCCAGAGTGTTAGGCTTATGGGTCTGAGCCACCACGACCAGCCCTTACATATATAATCTTAAACTCAACAATGTCTGCAGCAGGTGTTTAGAACTTTGACCAATACAATTTTTTTTTCTGGTGCATGGAATATTTTATTACTGACATTGTTCATAATTGTGGAGGGAAAAATTTTTTTCTGTCTCTTTAAACTTAGTCGTCTCTTCTCTGCACCACAAAAGATTGTGGCTTTTTTCCATAACTCGGTGTCTTTATGAGCTGAATGCACTCTGATATTCTTTCCTTGCCTAGGGTAGGATATACTCTGAAGAAGGGCCGGGATTGCTCAGGCATTGCTGCGGAGCGTGCTCTGGTGCTATTTACAGTCCTAATTAAATGGAGGATTATTAGAAATGAGAAAGCAGCTATAAATAGCTTGGGCCATTTTATCTGTTTCTTTGGTGTGTGCGAAGAGCGTTGCTGAGATTTTCCCTTGAAGTTCAGTTAACTCAGGATGTGTTCTGCTTTTGTTATTCTGCTTTGGCTTTAAAAAACAAAAATATCTGCTGCTGCTCAAAGTGAGGTAAAAAAAGAGGAATCACTCTCAGTCATTGTAGAATATGGACAGAAGGAAAGTGGAATGAAACAGAAGTGGGGAGGGGTGTGAGTGGTGATAAGAAAAAAACACAAAGGCCTAATCCTTTCTGACAATTTTTTCTGAAAACAACTATAAATAAATCTTATTTTCAGGTCTATAAAAAATCAGTTCTCTTCACCCAGCCATAATGTGATCAACCAATTTGTTCAGAGAACCGAGGGCTGAGGGCCAGAGCCCTCTCTCTCTGTGGTCCTGCTAGGACACCTTTTCCAGGGAATGGGGATCTCCATTACTTTCTCCTCTTGCACAGTGGAGAGTGCAGAAATCAGTTCAGCTCTAGGGGCAAGGCTGTGACCCGAACTGAACTTGACCTTGGTATAATCACCTGGCCTTTGAAAATCCCTGATTTCCAACGTTGAGTTAGGATGTACTTTAGACACAGTATTCTAAATCTTAGCTTCTCTACTGCTTCTCTCACACCCATCTTTCCTCACCTCCAGCCTCTATTCTACAAGCTGCCACACTCATTTACTTGCTTCCGGCTTTGAGCCTCTCTCTTCAACAGCCTTCAGTATTTCTTGGTCACCTGTTTTAAATTTCCCAAATTCCTTAACTTGTGTTTATGACAACTCACTACCTTTTCTAGCCAACGTCACACCCAACTCTCTCTGGTTCTCCTTAGTTCAAAGGGGTTCTGGTCAAAGGGGTTTTATAGGCATTGCCCAAACTCATGGGGTGTTTTAGCTATTGACTCATTGTTTTTGTTCATGTCTTTGTTTGTTTTGTTGATGTATCATCCTTGTTTCTCCTATTTGTCTTAATTGTATCTCAAGACTCAAGTTAAATCATAAGTCTTCCAGCTGTAAATTATTTTTTCCCTTACTCTAAACTCCTAAAACCTTAGTGACTGAGCTTTCCATTCAGCAATAGCTAACTGGCTGGTTAGGTATTTTCATTTGTGTGATTTTTTCCCCTTGACAACAAATTTTAAACTCTTTTAGAATCGTCATGTCATAGGATTATAACTAGCCTGCACCTGTATTGTGCTTTTAAGCATATGAAAGATTTTTCTCAAATAGTCTAATTTGATTTCTAAGGCACCATTGTGAGAACATATTATATTATTCATATTTCATATATAGAGTAACAGAAACTCAAGCAAGGTTAAGTAATTTGTGCCAGATTAGTAGGCTGGTCACCTTTAAATCCAGATTTGAAAATGCTAGACTTCTGACTTGTATGCTGTAGGATTCTTTTATAGGCCATGGCTGCTTTTATAATTTTTGTGTCTACCACAATGCCTGGCCCTGGTTTTGATCTTTACAAATTAATAATAATACTTGTTAACTGAAGGAAGGAAGAAATGGATAAAAGAATAAGGGGATGAATGAATGGACAAATAGCAATAACACTCTGTGTAACATTGAGTTTAATAATTCAGCAGAACTTCACAATGACATTTTCAGGGCACTGGCCAGGAACTTGAGAAATGAAACCATTTTGTTACTGGTACTTGTCTGTTTCAAAAACTGATAATAAAAGTCCATGCAAGATAGTCTTAGGTATATTTCAATTCAATAGCAAATGTTGTTTGAAAGCAAATCCACTGCATTTATAGAATGTTTTTCCTCCTCATTTGCACTTTAAGATACTGCATAAAAATCAAGTAAAACACAAAAACATATAGTCTAATTTAAAGAGTGACACTGATCTCAACACAAAATACCTAGAGACAGTAATTTCCCTCTAAATTCCCAAGTGGCTAAAAAGAGGACTATATAGACAAATTTTGAACAGGTGCTTCTCCAAGCTTCAGTTTTTCATCTAAAAATAGAGAAAAGAGTAGTACCCTCCTCCAAAAGTGGCGGAGATTGGTTGAGAGAGTCTATGTAGAGCCCTTAGAACAGTGCCTGGATATAGAAGAGCTAAGTAGTTTCTATTATCTTAACTAGAAAAAGAAAGGCATTTGCCACCTTGATGCCAAGTAGTTTCTTTAGTGAATTTCACGTGATTTTTTCCCTATCCTTTTTTTTATTATTATTATTGGCATTTGTTCTGAGCATGGTCTTCTTTATTCCAATAAATTTATATTTTGTCCATAATTAGTATGACTAAGGTTAAGAAAAATGTGCTTTGGTTGATGGAGGAAGAAGGTAGCCCCTAAATGCATAGCAACATCTGCAGAAGTGAACCCCTGTTCTCTGTGTGCACTCCTTCCCTCCTCCCTTCTTTTCTATGGACTTAAGGTTAGATTCGAGCCACTCTAGAAAATGACCATGTAGTCACTGTAGACAATTCATCTAAAATCATTACAAGCTGTTTATGTCTGGAGAGAGGCAGCCCCTCTTGCAGTGATAATGACAGTTAGATGAGAGGATTACAGTGATTACATCTTTGGCATATACTATAAACAATGTCTGCTCCAATTCCATGAAGCCATAGACTTGCAATCAATTGCCTGGGGAAATAGATTTTGAAGTAGTACAGTTTCTAGTCATTACTATGTTATTTTTTTCCAGGCCCTTATTTGTTTATTTAGGCCAGGGGACAATGGTAAGTTGTACACAGAGCTTAACTGTTTCCCTCAATGCAACCCCCACCCCTATCATCTTTTAATGGATTCAGCCAAGGTGCAATGTACGATGAATACAACCATGGCCAGGGGTGATGGGGAAGAAGAGCATTTGAGGAAAGGGGATATTATGTCAGTCCTCAAACTCAGATGAAATCTTCTAAGTGTATCCCAGAGACTGGATTTGTGAGTCTGGTAAAACAAACAAAATGCATACTCTTCCCAGATGGGGTTTATTTGCATGATTGCATAATACATGTGAGCTTTCATTTCTCAGCTGAAGGACCAGAAAGAAGAAACATAGGTGATTACAGGTGAAGAGAGAGCTGGGGATGAACATGGAGAAGGGTTAGAGAATGCAGGCAGAAGCTGATGGCAGCAATTGGACGAGGACCCTTGTGCGACTGTGACAATAACACTGTGACCCTGAGTGAGACCTCAATGAGAGTGTCTTATACAGATGGAGAAAAGGGACTATTTTCTCCACAACCCCACTACCGATAGTGGTACAACGTTAGTGTCCGAGGGGCACAGCTTACCACATGAAGATGACTGCCTGGCTTTGAGTGACAATAGAAGAGCCTACAGGATGTGTAGGAGCAAGGTCCTAAATGAGATTGTGCGCAGAAGAGGGAGTGGTGAGCTCCCTGGCAAGCAAAGTAATTCAGCAAAAGGATGAATGAATAGGAAAAAGAGAATATGCAGCTTCCCAGACAAACATGAGGAAGAATTAGAATTATAGCTAAAGTCATGTAGCTGGGATGTTCTGTTTACATTTGAGACTAAAACAGGCAAAGCAATCAAAGTCCTTTCTGTTATAATTAAGAGTAACTTTTAAGTGCTAGAGACTAGAGGGCAGATACAGCACTCTAAGGGAATGGGTTGTTCAAGTCTTAATAAATGTGTTGCATTTATCATATGAGTGCAGTATGACAAATGATCTCTTTTGTGTTAGAATCTGCCCAAAGAAGTTGTGTTAATTTTAGTCAGACTCATCCACAACATCAGGATGAGTTTGGTCAAACAAAAGAAATTTAGTTGAACGATAACCAAAAAGACCCTTATCCTCACCCTGTCTTCTAGACCTCTGGGAAAGTCATGCCCAAGGTATTAACTGGAAGGGCATGCTACTTTCTGGAAGGATAGTGTCATAGCCTGAAAAAGTAAAGGTGACATCTCTGTAAGAACTGTAATGAAAATTGAATAACTCTGATCAGGTGGAAAGGGACTGAATGGACGTATAATGTTCTTTTTAGTTTTTGGAAGACATTTGATAACACTATCTGGATATAGCGCAGGACTTCCTTTTCAGTAGAATTCTCTTAAAGATGCATTATGAGTGGACAGCAAATTGCTACTGACTTATTAGTGTGCACACACCACTGATTTCCCTGTGTCTTAGCTGTGCATGCACATTGGTTTTACAGCAGATGAAGGCCAAGCTTGTGGCTTAGCATATGGTGCTCCTTCAAATAAGCACAACTGTCTGCCTCTCTGCTTATCTAATCATAGCAACAGAGAAATTGACTTTTCATTTTTCTTTTCCCCAGGCCCTGGGAGATGTGTGTGCCAAATACTTGGCATTCTTTGTAATAGAGTCAATCATATTTAGGATTCCAAATTAAAGTACATTGCCAGCTAGGGCATGTAGTGTTTTATATTATTTGTTTGAACAAATATAATATAACTTTAAAACAGCAAAATAAAAGAAATAAGGTCATATTTTCATATGGAATAGCCTTGTAGAGTTTTATTTTATCAAAATGTTGGATAAAATGAGAATGCAAAACATGTTAAATATAAAGATTTATCTGAAATTTGGTTCTTTTAAGTTAACAATTTAGTTTTGTAATTTTTTGTTTTGTTTTGAAATGCCCATTGTAGAATGATGGAGATGGTCAGATGTTGGGTGGGAGGTTTATTGAAAATCAACTATGGAAAAATATGGTAGAATCAGTCATTCTGTTGACTTTGCCCTTAGAATCTGATTTGTCCTGGTTTTCAGTGGTAGTTAATGTTTCACAGGGAAACAAAAATATTTTCTGTTTGAATTCATTAAAAATCTATTGATATACTTTAGAGATAAAAAAATCCTTAATAAATAAAACAGGCTTTTATTTGGGATATGGCATTCTACTGTCCTCACAATCCCTAATGAGTAACAGCCATTATCCACTCAAACATTGGAGCTTAGGCTGCAAGAATTCCCAGGGACTGCATTTCCTCATTTATAATGAGAGGGGGCATAATTGAATGATCCATGAATTTACATAATTCATTGAAGATTCTAGTAGTTAATGGCAGAGCCTAGGCTAGAACTTAGTTTACATATTCACAAAACAACAACAAAAATACAAACTGATCCACTTAGTAGTGTAAAATATTGGTGGGGTGCAGAATAGGAAAAGGTATTTAAGAAAAATTGTTCACTAACATGGAATTCTCTTTTTTAATCCTAAACCTCTGTCCAAGATTCTAACCTTCCTTTCCATCTGTTTCTTCTTATGCCTTCTCAGTCTGTGGACGTGGTGGAAAGATGCATCTAGAACACATCTTGATTTGGTTTGAGTGCACAATTCCAACTAGTCTGACATAGTTCTTTGAAAGAGGGTATTACTGAAATTCTTTTTCATCCAAGATTTTTGTGACCATTTTATTCATTGCTACCATTTTTATACCAATAGTAGCTATTCATATACATTCCTGTACTTTAGTTTCTTTGTCACTGATTAACTAGTTCTTCAGATTATTAGCCTAATAATAGTAGTTTCAGGTTGCATTAAGCTACTATTTCATTATCAACACTAGACCCAGGTAAATCTTCTAGTCACTAAATACTGATGATTCCTATTTTTGTCAATGGCTTCAGCCACTGATTACCATTTTAGCACTGTTTCCTGCTCACCACGTTTGAGCCTATTCTACATTTTCCTCTGAGAATGGTCGCGCCAGACTTTTTCATCCAGAGCCATTTTTAAAGCCTCTACTATCCTCACTACAGAACATGGCAACATTTCATTGGCAGTGAAATCAGTTAAGTGGCATATAGAATGCTTTAGTTCCCACTGAATAAAACGTGTTATGCCAACTTAAGTCATTGCTCTTTTTAAACACTAAAGTTGGGTAAATTGTTTTGTAAGACAATTTTGCCACCTTTCGTGTCTCTTCCCTTGGCTTCTTCTTGGAAAGCTTTTATTTCAGCTTTCACTGTGAGATCTTTGTCATTTTCACCGCACGCTTCCGTCAAGGAAGCCTTTGGATCACTGCCACGATGCATCTTTGCTGGACGTTTCTTTCAAGTGCTGTCAACACTTCTCTTAATTGCATGGCTTACACATCAGGCTAGCAATGTGTTAAAGTTAGATGGCAACTATATTTAAGAAATATATGTAAATTTTTATGCTTTCAAATACACATTCAGCCATGCATGTATAGATTTCAAAAAGAGAGCAAGAAAGAGAAGGGAGAGAGAAATCTGTGTATGTAAATGGAAGAGCTGAGGTGGAAATGTTTTGTGTGTGAGTCTCCAATTTCTGGGCTAAGATGTCTCACATGTATATATGTATAATACTTATGCATATGCATGCATACTGCCCTTCCAACACCAGCAAATCTCGGTGAGCAGGAATCAGTAGATTGCCAATGGTAGGACCTGGAACTTCAATGTCTTTAATTTTAAATGTTCATCTGTTTTCATGTATAGATATTGTGACACTCACTTTAAGAGGTGATCTGAGTTTGAAGTCCTCAAATTGCATTTGCATTTGACTTCTTCTTAGTTGGCCCTTGATTTCCAGTTTCTCTTTGGGCAGTGAAGTTCTTAGATGATATATATCTAGCTGGGTGACATGGGTGATTTATAATCACCTCATAGTCATCCTCAAATATAATTATAGGCCATTTCAGACTCATCTAAAAAAAAGTCACCTGTCAAAGTGTCAGTTCTGAGCAATTTTTATGCTTTGCCCATTCTATTATAGAAGTGGCTTTTGCCTGCAAGTAACTTGTTCCTGAACTTGTGGTCCATGTGACTAGTGTAGCTTCATAAATCAAAATATTGTTAAGCTCATACAAATGACTATAACACAGGTATCTTAGAATTGCATTTTGGTCTTGCTTAATCTGTCCCAAGAATCAAAGGGTAGTTTTTCATGTTAATAGCCCCCTCAGAATCCACTTGTGAACTTAAAGGCCAACTGTACCCTGTTGGTTTCTTATCAAGAAAAAAAAAGTGTCTGCTATTTGAACTAAACTGACAGTTTTTGCTGATGAGCCATGAGAAAGATTACATTTTGTCTTGCTCTTCAATTGTTCCTGAGGCTCTGTGTAATAGAATTTTATTTGTGTCAGTAAAGTTGACAGCCCTGAGTCAGAAGACCACGGGGAGATGAGATGTTGATTAAGAAGCATCACATTGACCATGGTTTAAGTACGTAACAAATGAACTGAGAGGGGAGATCCTGGCTCTACGTTTGTCTATCCATGAACTCATTGTTAGCAAATAAGCTTTGGATTTTCATCCCTTTTCTTACTCAGTAATAGCATTCATAATTGTGGCATTATCTCTGGGAAATTTTTTTTTTTTCTAAGGTTTATTCAATTTTATTCCAGTCGTGTAGGCCCCAAGATATTGTTTCTTTTGGAAATAAAATTAGAAATATTCAAAATAATGAATATTTAAGAGAGAATGGGGAATAGGATAATGAAGAAAAAGAATTAAATAAGGAAGAGATGGATAGTAAGTGAGAAGTAAGTATAATCGATTTGGAATATATTTTATCAAAAATTGCTTTTTAAGTGGCACTTTCTCTTGCTGCAGAAGACATTATTGAACAAAAAACAAGCTCAGTGCAATTCAATTTAAATTTATCACTCTATTATTTTAATATATTTACTCAGGGTTAACAACTCATTAAGCACCAAATTGCTCACTCTTAATGAGTCTCTGATGCTAAAATCGAGCTGACTTAAATTTTACTGTAAAATAGCAACAGTGCTATTGCATAAAAATGTAATAAAAATTAAGTAAATGCTACTGAATGGCTGTGAAGTAGAAAAAAGATTTGTGGCATGAAATATAAAATATAGACATTTGGCTTGCAGAAACATGACTAATAGCTTTTACAACCAAAACATGATAGGCCTGCTTTTGCTTTGCTTAGTGGAGTCTATAAAACCTGGAATCATGTGTATTTTATTTGTACATTACATAGTTTCTATAATAAGAGAGTTCTCGAATCTATTAAGAATATCAACATGTCGAATGCATTAGGTCCCACCAGACTATAACTGCTGTCAAGGTTATGATGGCACTAGTCAATACTGGGTTGATTTTCAAAAATTAGCACCCTTTATGTTAGCCAGTTATTTCTGGGACATGCTTGGAGAGTCTGTCACATGTACCCATAAACCAGTCAAACATCTTTAGGTATCATATGGTATCCAAATTAGATTTTTTGCCCTTCTCCATTACCACGCTGACAATAAAGCATTGGCCTCAAGTCTGCTGGCCTAGGCCCCACCAGGAAAACCATCCATCATGGGAACCACCTATGCCTCTGGAGCAGGAGCTCATTTCTCCCCAATCTCCTGCAACATTCTGCATGTCAGAGCAATGCTGAGTTCCCCACCAAGGTGGAGTTCATGGCCTCTTTCTCAGCTCTATGCTGTGGAGTGTCACCTGGGCTAAGAAGTTCTGCTTGTGCCTCAGATTTTAAGACTTTCTCTTGAATTTCCATTGTTCTGTCAGCTTTGCCTATAACCCGTCTTGCAAGTCCTCCCTTCCCCTCCATCTTTCTAAGGTCTCTTAGAGCCGTAGCTCCAACAAAACCTCCTTCCTTCTCTCTTCCAAACAAATTTCCAGTAAATATCAATAGAGTAAACAGATATAGTGGTAGCTGGGGAAGGACAAAGGACATTGAGCTAATATTTTCACTAACAGCATTGGGCACTTGCACTGTCAACCGAGAAGAGTCTTGTTATAAATTTATTCACACTGTCCATGGCTTTGGGCAACATTTAGATGAAAAATATGAAATATATACTATTTATGTGTCTGGATATGAAACATAGTATTCATGTAACAAGATATGAAATCTAAAGGCATTCACATTTATTTCTTGTTTTTGCTTTGTTTTGTTTGTTCTATGAAGGCTCATCATTCAATCACCATGTCTTCAGGGAAATCAACATTTAAGAATTATGGTTATTATTAATTCACTCTGATTCGAACCATGACCCTATATTTTATGCCTGTCAATAAGCAACTCTGTCTTGGCATTTTCTTACATTGTTTAAAAAAATACGCATAAAAATATTTTCTGTTCTATCTTGGTCTACATCTTAATATTTTCACCAAATCACAATTGCCAGGAAAATACAAAGTGAAGTTTAAGTTAAAAAAAATCTGCACATAAGAATTTGAAAAATTAACCTCTTTAATTGATTTTAAGATAGATGATTTATTAGTCTAAATTTGAGCATCAAATATAGTCTATATGCTAAGTTTAAGAACACTGTAATTTTCATGTTTCTTTTAGTTCAATACATTTTATGTATTTATTATGAGTTTTTCTGTTTCTTTTTATTGTAACAGCTTTCTAGATGCTGAAATTGTAACTCAATATTTTAAGAATTCAGTAATAATAGGGTTTCCATTTCTGCATGATGGATGTTCTCTAGTTTACTGTTCCTCTTGCTTCTGTATAAGTTAACTCTTTTGGCACACAATCATTTTCATGATAGACCCAATTTCTTATGTTAGAATTAATTTTGATGTTTGGATAGAGCCATGATTTGCTTTGATCTTAATTTTTATTTATTGAAGTATAATTTACATGGAATGAAAAGCTCAGATCTTAAGTTTACTATTCAATGAGTTTTTACAAATACATGCAATTGTGGATTCCACATCCCTATAACAGGACAGGGAACTTTTCAATCTCTTTTAATACCCTCTGAAAATTCCCTCAAACCCATCCCAGTTCTCCTTTCCTCCAAGCAATCCCTGAACTGATTTCTGTCACCATACTTTACTTTTCTTTTCTTTTTTTTTTAATTTATTTTTTTATTTCAGCATATGATGGGGGTACAAATAT
>VBSM01001979.1:19474096-19513714 GCA_008086735.1 Cheirogaleus medius | reverse complement strand
TCTTACTGGAGATAAATGATATCTCATTGCAATTTTGATTTGCATTTCCCTGATTATTAGAGATGTTGAGCATTTTTCACATGTTTCTTATTCTAGAATTTCATAAAAATGGAAGCATATACCGTGTCCTTTTCTGTCTACCTTCACTCAGCATACTGTTTTTGATATTCAGTGCAGTGTTTTTTTAATAATATACATACAATTGAGTCTCATGGACTTGAACAAGTCAGAACTTCCTATGAAATTAGATGTTATGATTTGCTACCTACTGAATGATGAAGATGAACGATGTATTTAAGTGACTTTAAGGCCCTGAGATGGTATTTGACTACTGTAGAAAATATTTTTCATCTTCTCTGTTTTTGCATTCCTTAATTATTGTCATTAAATGTTAGTATTTCTAAAAAATTAATTAATGAACTTATTTATCCTAATTGAGGCCTTAGCACAAAGTTTGAATCACACATTCAATAAAAAAGACTTTTTATTTGCAACATAATATGTTTATGCTCAATGTCCTGAATGCTGATGAATCCTATCAACTTCTAATAGTTAATATCAACTATTAAGTTAGTTACCCATTTTCATCTTTCTTATATATTCTTTGTAAATAATTTACTAACATGTTTTTTCAAGACCTTCACTTTCTTAAGAAAAACAATGTGACTAAGATTTGACTATTTCGATAAAATCCTAAAGAGCTATTTAACTTGAAGCAAAAGTCAAGCAGAGACTTTATTATCTGTCAACAAACAATAAGAATTATTTGTTTCTCTGAATTGAAAAAAGAAAGATAAGGCAAGAAGTTGAAGAATGCCTAGCCAACTAGCAGATGAAGCCCAGAAGTTTCTAGCTCTAGGTTTGATGAAAAATAATGACACATCTGATATTATTTAGAATCTAATTTGAAATATAAGTCATCATGTAGTTCAATTTTCTGATATTTTTAAAGTGAAAATATACACTAAATACTTATTTTCATTTCACTTATTGATACTACACATTTGTATTAATATAAACACATGTTATGCAATGAGATTTATTAGACAGATAGTTCATATCTTAATTCTTTTTTACACAGAATCATTGAAAAAAAACTCAACCTCCTTCTGAGATAACTGTCTCCTCTCACTACTGATTGCTTATGGTGTCAATTCAGTAAATGAGAAGAAACTATTACAATTATTCACCATCATAAGAAAATAAAACTCTACAATTTATAAAATGGAAATATATAAAGGAATTTTAGAGTGTGTGTGTGTGTGTGAGTGTGTGTTAAAACCACAGCATTTTTTAAATCCACTTTGGGAAAAACAAAACTAAAAAGGCAATAGCAGATATATTGATTTTGATTGATTCAGTACCACTTCAGAATTAAACACAAATTTATTTATGTAGCAGAGATAATAACTTTCAGTTTGATGAATCTTTATTTAATGAAGACTCATTATGGTTTTTAGAAAATGTTAACATCCAATATGATATGACTTCCTTAGTCTCTTTAGTACCACAGGTGACTGGGACAGCTTCAATGGCCTGAATTATAAAATAGTAATGACCTCACTTAGAACAAATAATTATTTTACGAGTACAGCTGCACTTACCTTTATAATAGATGTCCTCCCTCCTAAGATGCCAAGTATAAATGCTTTCTTTAAAAAATCTTGAATCATCATTTGAATGTTTTAAGGGAACTCTTTGCTTAGAGAAATCCTTTGAAGTTTTCTTTTATAATGCAAAAACCCATACAGACTTGTCTGTTTTGTAAATTAGGTTGTATTCATATTAGTTTTGTTGAAAAGTGACGCATTCATCCAAGTGTAAAAGTTTTAAAAACAGTATCTAAGTATATATGATATAGCTGTTATAGGACATAAATGCATTCATATTTTAGTGTTTCTTAGTCTAAAGGAGGTAAGAGAAGGGCAGTCAGAGTCACTGGGACTGAGTGTGTTTGAATTGCATCCTTCCCTTGCTCTGATAAAATCAGTGCCACAGAGAGCCATTGAGACTAATCAAGCATCTCATATCTTTCAGATATTTGGAGGCAGAGAAAAAAGATGAATTACAATTCTAGAGGATCTATAGTTTTTCAAATAAATATTATATCATTTTGATTTCTACATCCTTTTAAATGAAGATGGTCCCTGAAATAAGTTATGGTCCAAAGTCATGCAAGTACCATCTATAGCCTAAGAAGAAATTTCAGCATTTAGAGAATGGTGGTCTGTCTTTTTTTTTTTGGCAGTTGACATTCTGAACATAAAGTTCTCATCATTTTGTAGCTTCAAGGAATTCTCCCATAGTAGAGAGGAGTCCGGGTCTTGAAGAAAGATGGCCTGAAGGTCTGTGGGAGATAAGCTTAGGAAAGGTAACTGCATGGGAGAAGAATTCAGACTCCAACCCTGGGGGCTTTACATAACAGATAATGAAGGATACCCTTAGAGCTCATCCCAGGCCTTGGGGCCTCCATTTGTACAAGTCCATGCTTATTAGACAGGCATGGTTCCTTCTAGATACATTCTTCCAAGACATAATGATGATTTTAGTTCTTTTTTTTTTCACATTAGACAATTCCAAGATTAATTGCATATAGGCTTGTTCAACACTTTAAACAATTCTTGGTTCCACATAAATGATATAATTTTATGCATATTTCATCTGAAAACTAGTAGTTGTATATTAACGCTTAATTCTCTAGATCGGTGTTAAAAATAACTTCCAAAATTTTTCAGTTGCAGAAATCTTTGGTGGTATGCAGGTAGTCCATTAACCGGCACACATTTGCCAATGCCACTCTCTCTCTATCCAACTAGCTGTAAGAGAGTAGAATTGGAAGAACAGACAACCTAACCGCAGTGCCTACCCTGTCCTGTTCATATTGTGAACAATCATCAAAAGATAAAAGGTGAAATATATGGAAGATTCTTATTATTATTTACAGTAAATACCTTCCATTTTGTCTGCCTTGAGTATGTTGGAGTTAGCTTTCATTTTCACAGGTGTTCACCATGAACATCTTAGATATAGCATGTGAAAAGCTTATATATATATTCTGTTCTTCTAGAACTCTGCCATTCGATATAGTAGCCAGTAGCATATGCAGCTATTAAGTAAATAATATATGGCTAGTGTGAATGAGTAAATAAATGTTAAATTTCATTTAAGTATAATCAGTTTAAATTTAAATTTTAAAATGAAGGCAGTGTCAAGCATTTTCCATCAAACACAAATTTATTGTTCTAACAGAGCTGTGTTTTACTTAAAGCATTGAAAATTTAGCATTTGAACTGCAGTGGTGCTGAGTGTAAAATATATACTAGATTGCTAAGACTTAGCATTAAATAAGATATAAATTATATCATTAACAATTTTATATTAATTGTTGAAATGGTAATATTTTGAGCAGATTGGGTTATAGAAAATATATTATTGAAGTTCATTTAACATATTTCTTTGTACTGTTTTTAAATGTGAATCTTACGGAATTTGTAATTGCATGTGTGGTTTACATTATAGTTCTATTGGACAGTGCTGAACTAGAACATTTTGAAATGTGTAGCAATTATTCCTCTATAGCTTCATAAAGAAAATGTTAATCCAAGGCTGAAGATTGGTGTATGAAAATCTGAGGCTAGTGGTTTTCTTGATGGTCTGTGCAGTAAGGGAAAGGGTTTCTTTCCCAATATATAAGAGGAGCAACCTTGGGCTTAATGATCTTTTTTGACCCATATGTCATTTTTTTAATGTTTTCTCTTGTGCTTGTGATTCTGCTTTGTATGTAATACATTCTTTCTAGGAACAGGTTTAAGGATTTCCCCCCACACACACACACACACTTTTCAATCCATAGATTATGCATCATGAGGAGAGGTGAGTTGATAGTTCAGAAAGGCCAGGAAGGATTCAGCTTGATCTAGTTAGGAAGATGTGAGTTGGAAGCCTTGTTCTTCCAGTTACCTGCTATGTGGCCTTGGGGATACTGTTCAACTTTTCTCAATTTCAGTTTGTTTCGTCTGAAAAAAAAACCTAATAGGGAGGTTTTAAATTTCAAAATCAATGAGACTTAAAAGATATAAGAAGTATGAAAATACCAAGTATATGGCAGGTCCTCGAATGGGTTCTGAATGAAGACATCACTAAGATTTGAATGGGTGTCTTTACTTAGTGACCATATGGAGTTATGACTGTCAGGAGGACACACATAGCAGTAGGTCTGGCACACATACCTGCTTACCACACGGATCTCCTACCTGGCTCTCTTCTACCTGGGTCCCTCTTTCTACACTCTGTGCGATCTTCTAGTTCTTCCACTTCCACGTGCATTAAAATTAAATTACCACTTAGATTAGATCAAAAGATTGTCCCTGATTGTGAGAAGAAAGAATACTTTAAGCTAGCACTAATTCCTTAACACACCATTATATTCGGGGACATTTTTTTCCTAGCAGGGAAATTATTTTTCAGCCTTCTCTGAAGTACTAAAAGTCCTTTGCCAACATCAGCCCAGCACAAGTTAACCTGTTATGAGATTTGTTTTGTGCTTTGGAAACGCTTGTCAGACAAGCATTCAACACTGAGATGCGTGATTTACATTAGTTTGCATAAGAAAATGTCACTCCAGGGACAAATTTCTCTCTTTATTCCTTCTTACACAACAGAACAGACAAAGAGGATTCGGTGGTTGCTTTTTAGTATATGAGTAATCACTTGGGATTCACAGAAAATATTAAATGCAGTGTCATTAGTCAAACCTTGTTTCTCTTCTGCAGTTCTCGCTCATGTCCCATTTGTAATATCATTGTTATTATCATCAAATGCAAACTTTATTTCCCAGTTTGGGTGATTGGTCTCAGCCAAATACAATGTCTCTTTATCTTCCTATCCCTTAGTGTCCTTTCATGTTTGGAGACAACTTGCTGAAAGTGGAGGTCAGTGTGACTCTTTGGCTTAGAAGACATAGCCTTTTCTGAGAACTTAGGTAACTGATTCATAGCTCAAGTCAGTCTCTTGGATCTGTGAACAAAAAAATGCCCAGGACATGGTGTTTGGAGTCACTTTTCTATGAATATGAATATATAGACAGAGAAAGAGATTGAACCAGGCTAAGCAACCTCAGGGCATAAAGAGGAATGTTAAGATGCACCGTAATGTCAAAAGTTAAGCATTCCAAGAAGCCCATTGGAAGTCTCTTTATCCAAATCTTCTCCACCTACCCCAACCCCAGTGTAAACATTAAATAATTCTTTTAAAATTTGAATACTTTAACAAGAAAGTAAAGCATAGAAGATAATTTTTTAAATCAATATGTAGTGATTGGAAAAAGAGGAGGGAAAGGTGATGTGAGATTTTAGAAATATGTACTTTAAATAGGAATAGACAGAGCTTTTTCAAGGATAGATAAACTCATCATCTCCTTTGTAATATAGCATTATTAGTGCAGAAGATGTAGGAGAGAAATTTAGTTGTGGTGGCAGAGACATGATCAGGGGTTTTATGTGCAACATCATCTTCAAACATTCAGGTCATAGTTGTCAGACAGCTTGCCATAAACAACATCTTAGTCACATTTCCTGTCCAAGGCAGGAATATCCTACTGGACATTCCCGACAGATCATCCATCTTGTGCTCCAATGACCAGGTCTCCTACTAGAGGTTAAGGCAAAGTTTTGGCTTTATTCAGTGGTATTTTATAAAAGAATCTGAGAATACCAACATCTTAGCCCGCTCATCAGGAATCCTGAGGGAGCTGGTAATATGGGAGAAAGGGTTTCCTAGGGCCGTGTTACTAATAGCTATAAAAGCTTCATTATCCACAAAGCAGAGCTTTAGAAACAGTCTGTACTTAGGCATGAAGCCTAAGTAGAATTTCCTCTACTTTCCTCAAAATCTATTTGTTAATACCAGCAAGACTGGATGTGTCCAGTGGGATGTGGGTTTTGGGGGGATTGGAGAAAACACTGAATCATGAGGAACCTGTACGAGAAAGAGCACATATGTCTGTGCTTTTGAAGGCACTGGGCCTCCATCCAATAGCAAAGGGAGGGCAAATGAGTGGCTTCAGATTGGGCCAGATTATCAAATCCTCCTTCCCTGATGAACAGTTCACACATGGATTAGAAGAGGTGCATCTGACATGGGAAGCACAGTCCAAGAATTCCCTCCTTTAAATCTCACTATTTTCCAGGGCAGCCTCTTCCATGTCTGAACCGCTCCAATTCTCAGGAAATTCTTTCTCAAATTAACTGCCATTTGTCTCCTTCTATATTGCACTCATGGAGCCTCACTGTACTCTTAAAATAAACATGTACATTCTGATCTTTCTTTCCCACATGAACTGTTGTTTTTAAGATAACTACTCACTACCCAGCCCCCTTTTGAAAATTGGACCACCATTTCCCAACCTCCAATTTCTGAATCTATTTATAATAATTATTTAAAGATACCTAACACTGGTGCCACAATCACATCTACAAGTCCTCTAAACATCTCAGGATGGCGCTCATTTGGGCCCAATGCTTGAATTCATTCAGAGGTTCTAATTGCTCTCCTATTCTGTCCTCTCCTATCTTGAGCTTATCTTCCCTGAGAAGAATATGTGGTTGTGATTCTTCTAGAGTGGAGATCATTTCTCTTGTGAGGAAAAATAAAAAGTAACTAGTTCTACTTCCTCTGTCTCATCACACCTTCTGTTTTAAGTAATATTCCTAAACTGTCTATGTTCTTGCTCCAGCCAGATGATAAATGCTACACCCCAACCCAAAATAAAGCAAAACAAAACCTTACTTCATGAATTATTACTGTCTTTGTGTGCAGTCTTTAGTTTATCTGGGTCCTCATTTTACCTGATACTGTTTATGACAGTAACAACACAAATAATAATTTAACAACAAGGCCAGGAGCAGTGGTTCACACCTATAATCCCAGCCTGGGCAACATCTCGAGACCTTTATCTACAAAAACAAGAAAAATTAGCTGGGTGTGGTGGCATGCGCCTGTAGTCCCAGCTATTCAGAAGGCTGAGGCAAGAGGATCACTTGAGCCCAGGACTATGGGGCGACAGTGAGCCATCACTGTGCCAATGCACTCCAGCCTGGGTGGCAGTGAAACCCAGTCTCAATAATAATAATAATAATATAACAACAAGAATCAGTATTCATATAGAGCTTATTTTGTTCCAAGCACTGTTCTGAGCACTTTACATATATTTACTCAGTTGACGCTAACAATACTGACTTTAGGTGGCTATTATTAATATCTTCATTTTATTGATATGAAAACTGAAACTCAGAGAAGTTTAATGATTGTGCATAGACACAGAACTAGAAGGTACTACAGCTGAGGTTTAAAGTTTAAATTCAGGCAGTCTGGCTCCAGGGTTCATGATTTTTTACCAGGACACCATGCTGCTATGTCTACTTATAGGAGTATGTGCCCTTTTACGTTCTTTCCTGTTTTTCTGAAGCTTATTTTATCTTTTTTATCTTTTAAAACTCTGAGCTCCTTAGAGATTTTCCAATGTGGCCAGTCAAATTTATTTAGGTTCTCTGAATAGTCTCAGAATGGAAAAAAGTGTTTTTTCATCACAAAAACCAACATAAGTACTTGAGATGCACAAGGTTCAAGGTCAGAACCTGAAGGAGAAAGTATCACAGCATTTTTAACAATGTTAAAATTCAAAGGAAGATGAAAACCCAAAATATGCTAAGGTCAAATACTAGAATCTACAGGGATACTGTCCTGGTTGAGCAGCAAGAGAAAGGAAGTAGCATAAGGTGATTCGGCAGGGGAGAGATGTGAGACCAACAGAGTTACATCAGCAAAGCTGGAGGATAAACTCTCCAGATTGAGTTATGAAGGAGAATGCCAGAGAGGTGGAGAGGTCGGCTAGAGATTCTCCTGGCAACTTTATAAACCAGGGATACTAGCACCTAGGTCTTGGTTTCTAATGTAATTATCTAATAAAAGGGATCAAGGATCTTTGGAGAAATGGCTAAATCTAGGACAGGGCAGGTAAGATACAAGAAGAGCCTGGAACATCTGGTAGAGACAGAAAGTAAGAAAGTATAGAAAGAGAGGAAAGAAATGGAGGGAATGGAGAGAGGGATGGGGGAGGGAGGAGAGCAGGAAGAAGGAAAGAAAGAAAGGAACAAAGGAACGAATGAAAGAAGGAAGGAAAAGAGGGAGGGAGGAAGAAAAGGAGGGAGGAAAGAAGGAAAGATAGGGAAACCCCAATGAATGGGATTGGGGTCTATTTCCCTCCTTGTACTTAACAGTCCTTTTTGTGAGGAGTTGGATTCTGTTTCTGTTTTTTGTTGCCTTGTTTCTGCTGGCAGTCCAAGAACCTCCAAGCACTCTATATGATAAAGACATGCCTGTTCTTTCCGCCTTGTACTCTGATCCCTGCTAACAAATATATCCTTAATACTTCTTGTCATTTTGGGCAAATAGCCTGAGATTACTACACTTTCACTTGAACTTTATTTCCAAGATACAACACTCCTCCCATCTCTGTGCCTTGACCCAGCCTTTCTTTCTGTAAGCTTCGTGCTGTCTCTCTTTCTCCAGAGTGTATACGATTTGCTCTAGCACTCTGTACATCCAGTGCCCCTGCTAGGAGCAGACCAAGATGCCATATCTTGATGGTCTTCATTCTAAAGTAATCCTAGAGGTCACCTCCAGTTCATAACATTAACTGGTTGATACAAACTCATATGCCTACAGAGGTTACAAACTCATATGCCTACAGAGGCCATATGAAATAAATGAGCCAGCTGGGCCGGAGATCAGGAAAATAATAGTTCAGGCAAGACTGCCACTAACTTGTGGCCTCTATGTCAAAGAGACAACAAGGAGAGGTGAAGACTATGGCACCCTGGAGAACCCAGACTGAAAGGGCAGCCCCTGCTCAGCTGCTATGAGGCACTACCACGCAGGGAAGCTAGACCCATCACAAGAAATATTCTTACTTTTAATGAGAAGCCAGAAGTGAAGATTTTTATGTAAACTCTGAATTCATTACCAGTATTTAAAATTTCTTTCAATTAAAACACCGATCAGGCTGAATAAAACATATCTGTAAGATATTACCCACCTATTGCAAAAACTCTGCCTCTGCATGGAGAGGAGAAAGAGAAGCACAGTAAACTCTCTTCATAACGCTGGTGTCATGCGCCCAGGATGAATAGCCCAGTTATAGGCTAACAATTTCACAGCAACCATGTGGTTATTATGTGTTGTATATATGAAATTATGTCATAATGAGCTAGCTCATAACAAGATGGTGCAGGCTGTAAAACTATTTTATAGCTCCAAGAGAGAGTTGCTCCTGAGTTCACTGACAGTTGTTATTGTTTCTTTCCATCCCACTTATTTTCGAACTTAAAAAAAGATGCTCACCCTACTCTGCTCAATGCCAAGTTTTACAATAGCGCATGGTGTTTCTTCATCTTATTTTCTTAAAATGACCTTTCCCATCTCTTCCCTTCAGTTATTTCTACCTGTTCCCACCTCCCTCCCAATAGTGTCCCCAATATGGAATGAATGTGCCGGAGGTGTTTGGCCAGTTCTTGGGCGGAGTTTCATAGTTACTTGTCTACTCTCTCTGTAAGGTGGGAATTCAAAAAGCTGAAGATTACCAAAACATAAAACTTACATTGTTTAAACAAATGTTTAAGAAAAGATTTAACCAGTTCCTCTAAGAACTAGAAGATACTTGAAAATTCGAGATAGACCCATTTCCTGTAATTGAAAAACAGACCAACCTACTTTTTCATAGAGGATCTTATCCATTTGGTATCAACTATTATTTGTAAATCTGGAATGATTCCCAAATCAAACTTGTGACCAAATTTTCAACTACCTGCCAAGTATCTTTGCTGGAATTGCCCCTTGACATTTAACTGTGGCTCAAGTCTGCTCACTTGCCTTCATTCCCTGTCCTGCTAACACTCCCCCGTGGGGAGGCTGGGAACTTGGGGACTTCTATCCCGATTGATCTCTCCCTTCCCCACCAGCCAACAAGAGGGCAAGCCCTACTTAACATCTGAAATGTATCTGGGATCCAGGCCTCTTTCAGCCTTTCCATTTCTTACCAGAACTTTTACAGTAACTACTGAACTGCTACTCTTGCCTCTGAACTGCTGCTTCTCCACTCTATTATCCACAAATTCCCTGGAGTTATTTTCCTTAAAACAAAATGATAACTTTGTTTCATTAAAAGCCTATCGGGATACTCCATCGGCCAAAGGGAAAGGAAGAAAGCAAGAACCCGCACACTCAATCTTCCTATTGTGGGACTTGACGTCTAATACATCTTTTAAGTTCCATCTGCTTCCTCCTCTCCTGAGCTCCAAGCTGGAACCACACTCATCTCACTGCCCCTGCCCACCCCGTCTTCTGGCCTTTAGACCTCTGTGCCTTTTTTCTATGCCGTCCCTTCTGCCCTGCCAGGTTCTCTGGCCTACTCTGGATTGTCTAATACCTTGTCACGTGGTCCTTTCTCTGTGAAGCAAAATATGCATTCCTTTCCCTGCATTGTTTAGTACCTAGTTTATATAAGTCTCATGGTACTTATTACAATCAGGCCTTGTTTTTGTCATTTTTTTTTTCTTCACATTTTTCTCCTTTTGGAGGGAAGTTAGGACCCAAGTCTTCCTCATCTTTTGGTTTAACTAATACCTTGCACAGAGAAGGCAATCAATAAATACTTTTTAAAAAAATCCAATTCAATAATTAATTATCAGTTTCTCTAGTTAATGAAAATTTAGTGAAATCAAGGAAAAATGAATTTTCAGTCTTTGTGAGACATCTCTTTTCTTACAGATGTTAGGATAGTCTGCCTTACAGGAATGGGAGAGAGAGAATATAAAGAAAAGTGGAAAATTCTTAGAATATTACTATTTTCTATTTCATTTTTTTTCTTTTACTTTTCTTACACTCTCCAAAGTTAATTCAAACAAAACCTTCTTAGTAAGATGAAAGTAGGGTTTTAAATCCCACCCTAATCTAACCAGCTAACCACATACTATTTGGTATAAGAAAATAAAAATCTATCATTGATTTTGTATCTCAGTCCAGAGAGTATTTATTTAAAAATATCATTCGGGCCAGGCAGTGGCTCATGTCTATAATCCTAGCACTCTGGGAAGCCAAGGTAGGAGAATTGCTTGAACTCAGGCATTGGAGACCAGACTGAGCAAGAGTGAGACTCTGTCTCTACTTAAAACAGAAAGGGCATCTTGGCAAGTACCTGTAGTCCCAGGCACTCAGGAGGCTGAGGCAGCAGGATCACTTGAGCCCAGGAGTTTGAGGTTGCGGTGAACTACGATGATGCCACTGCACTCTACCTGGAGCAACAGAGCCAGACTCTGTCTCAAAGAAAAAAAAAATCATTCCATTTATACTTAGTGTGAAGCTGTGCAACCAATTTTTCCTTATGGTCAAGGTGACAATTCAGCCTTTTTTTCTAAAGTATCATGAATAAGCCATGTGTAGGAAGGAATGACCTGTGGATGTACATGTTGGGAGGACTTCAGGCCATTGCTCTCTTTGTGTCACCATGACATCAGCCTTGATAATCATACAGGGGCTCTGTCTTCACAGCAGCACCTGGGCCTATGTCAGGCTGAGTTCTTTGATAATATTGTATTTTCATCGGAAACTTCAGTAAGGTTATCTTTTTCTCAGGTGACATCCTGCATATTACGAAGTGTAGGAGAAAGTGTCCTAGGGTCTGGTTAGGATTCTGCCTTGGGCTTATTTTGCTCTACTTGGTCCTGTAGTCCTGACATATGCTGTCAAGATACTGTATAGCTTTGTTGGCCATCATTGGTGTCACATCCTGTGTGTGCCCAGGCTACCATCTCTTGTTGGCAGAGACAAATAGCCTTTTGTTACCCAAAGTGATAGATCAAAAGGTATGCGAGAGGATGTACAGTATCCAGTTCTTATTGGTTAATCATGCCAGGTTGATGAAGGGGCTTCATGAGTTCCCTAGTAGAAGAAGCATGAATTTGAGGCTGCTTTGAAGCAGTTATTTGCTCTGGAATTAGCTAATGAAGGCTCTCTTTGTTTGGGTATTGGAAAGCCTCCAAAACTCACTCGGGAGGGAAATTAACAAATGTCTTTTTGGTTACCTCCAGATAAATCTTCATGATGAAATGCACAACCGTTCCACCTCTTCAGTCTTCTCTCTGCTTCTTCCCGAGTGGACACTCAATTACCATGAATGAATGAATGAATGAATGAATAAAGTGGGGGGAACCCTGGTTCTTTGTTTAAATAAATAGCAATAAAGAAATGTTTGAGAGTTATGACTAGTTAGAACGGCTGTGAGATTCACCATCTCAGGTAATATTCTAAGTATTCCATATTTATGCAAACTTTCTGATTATTTAAAAATGTTATTTATATACTATCTTATAACCACCAGCTGCTGGTATTGTCTGAACATGCAAAACTGGAAACAGTACACTTGTAGGTGTGTGTGTTTGTACTGTGTCACAATAAAATGTATCTATCTTTGGACTTACTAGTCAAAAACACTAGGAAGCTGTTGATGTAAGTAATGGAGACAACAGAACTCAGAGGGTAACATTTGCATACATTGCATACTTGCAATTTTATTTTCTAATATCATTTATATAAAAAGTTAATTATATGAGCCAACTGTGAATAAATAGTCTTTTCAGATGGAAATACTGCGGTTGTGACAAAGACAACTTTCCTCATGGCCTACAATTTACTCTTCTAACACTTGGAAAAAATTAAAGAAATACTCAGCAATGTGTAGAATTTCAATCTCAGAGAGATAGGGAGAGACTGAATAGCTCCAGATGCAATATTCTAGTTATCTTGGCAACGTATAAAGCCACCAGTTCTCATAGGGGAAGGAGAGAAACTCAATATTTGCCTGTAACATCTAAGCTTTATCCTAGGAACACATCTTTTCTGGTGGGAAAAAGGAATTTAGGTGATTCAAGCAGAGAGAATAAACATGTCCATGACCAAAAAGGAAATAGCTGTCTGAACAACATGTTTATGTTAATGCACAATTTTTTTTTCATAGTAGACTAGGCTTTAGGGTCCTGTAAAACATTTTCCCCCGTAGGATCACTCTGCCTATATTTTAGAGCTGTTGACATCTGATTTTATTGATAAATATCCCTGGATTTTTTTTTTTTTTTAGTTTTCTCCTTTCAACTCAGTATCTGTGCTTGTCTTGATATTTGCTATAAAATTTCTGCCAGATTAAAGATTTCTAGAAACAATACGGTTCAAGATTTTGTATAACCAATATAATTATTCTGGAAGCAATAATGGTAGAGGGGAGAGTCTGAGAATTTGGTGACCTATGGGTAAGTATATGACATGTTTTCTCTTTCTTCATATTTACCTAATATTGCAAAATTTTAGGATCACATTTGGGATTGGTGGAGGGAGACAGGGCTGGAGAACTTACAGAAGATGGCAATGGTATTAGAGATGGTGAATTGATTTATCTGGCATTGCTAGGCGTTACTCCCTGTCATCTTTTCCTTCTTTACTTAAAACAAACAAAAAGATCCAGGCACAATGGCGCACGCCTATAGTTGCAGCTACTCGGGAGACTAAAAAGGGAAGATAGCTTGAGACCAGGCAAGGCTATAATGCTTGTGAATAGCCTGCACTCCTGCATGGACTGCATAGAAAGATCCTGTCTCAGAAAACAAACAAACAAAAACCAGGAATCTGAAGTATAGGTGGGCTTCTCATGCTCCTCCTTAGTTACCTTGTATCCCCGTTTTTAGTAAGGAGAAGCAGAGGCTTAATGTGGATAAGGAATGGGTAGAAGCCGATGCTCATGCATTTTTGCTGGTACTAACTCAGCTGCTACCCTGCCTGACAATGGCTGGTGTCCAGCTAGCCTGGGGCACCTCTAGCATCCTATGTCATGGGGCAATATGTTAATGTATTGAAGTGCCAAGTAGAAATGGGACACAATTCCAAACACTTGTAAACTGAACAACACCTGTTTTTACTTGTTCATTATATTTTTTCTTCATATACTTGAAAAAATATTTTATGTAAGAATGTCAGTGCATTAAAAAAAGTGTTAATTAATGAGCCATTTCCAACTTAGGCCTCCTATTTCCAGACCCAATTCTAAGACCCATGCCCTTCACAATGTTCTAAATAATTCAGCTCACAATGATCTTCCTCTCCTCGAGACCCATAATATTTATTGAGTCAATCCCTCAAAGAGTAGTAATGAATTATGGTGAAAAGAAAATTGAACTACAAATCAGAAGGCCTGGGTTTTAGTTCCTGATATTTTCTCATAGTATATTTAATCACACAATTAAACTCCTCGGTCTCCCACACTATGATGCAGTATGGTGAGTTTGTGTGAGAATGTGTTCACTATATGATACTGGACCCAAAAGAGCTACCAGTAATGATTGCTGTCCCAGGAATGTGCAAATGGGAAAACAATTATCAGCCCACACTCCAAACCAGAAGTGACTTATCCCAGCAAAAGAGGTTGAGGACTCATTGCTACAGTCACAAAAACAGAATGTATATTCTTTCAGAGAAAACTCAGATGGAGGTCATGAGATTAAAGCCTTAGAACAGCATATCAGAATCTTCCAAAGCCTGTTTAATGTAAGTTTGGGGAAGAAATAAATTGATTAGTGTCTACTTGGAGCCACTACTTTGATCATGGGCAGAGGAAAAGTCTAATATTTATAATAAGAAGATTTTGAAGCTAGAAGAGGAATCATTCCTACCACATGCAACTAAAACAAAACAAAACAAAACAAATCAACCGTGGCAATACTAGTTAGGGATTATCATTATGTCTTTAATGAAGAGGAAATAGAGACTTATAATTTACCAAGCATCCCTTGTTGATCCCTGTATTTCACTAGTCAGAGTAGATGGTAAAATTTTTCCCTTCGCACTGTGAGTTTCATTAATTCACACAGTTATCAAATATTGATTGAAAATATACTGTATACCAGCTAGTTTGTTAGCATTAAGAAACCAAGATGAATAAGCCAACCATGGTATCTAACTTCATGGAGCTTGCTGCATAGAGATATTTTATTAATAAACTTAAACTTAGGATACACAAATAGTGTCACCTACAGTATAATAATGATGTGAATATGACCTAACTATTAAAAGATTCTGATAGCAATAGAAAGGAAAGATCAAGAAAATAAAGAAAAAACAAGGCATACAGCACACTTTAACAGCTTCTTTTTGAAGAAACATTGTTATCTCAGTTCATTGCATATTAGAAAATATTGTGAAGCACTTAATAAACTTCAGGTGGTGGCATTAGGTAATTAACATGCAAACTTGTTCCTATGATTATTTCAATTTTATGTTGGTATTTAATAATTTGCATGTTTATCACCTTTTTCTGCAATTAAGTTGTAAAATCCTTAAAGGAAAGGATAAGGAAAGGAGGACAACAGAGGAACTAGCATTTGTTGATCTCCTACTATGTGCCAGTGACAGCACTAGCTTACGTTACTTCATTTAATTATGAATCTCAGAAAGCATTTGTGATGTTCTCGGTATCCCCCACACTGTATAGTGTAATATTTCACATTTGTGGGTGCTTCATAAATATTTGTGTTGCTTGACTTAGCAGTTTAAACTACTTCCAGATAAAACAAATGCAGTCTTTCCTAACAGACTCATGTCCTTCCTTACCAGGTAAAATAGCTCTTGCCATGTCACCTTCCTTAAAAAGCAGGGCAAAAAAGTGGTTGTTTTTATATTAAATTCACTTGTGTAATTGCTCACTCATTTCTCAAAGTCTTTGTGGAGCTAAAGATAAGTACAGTGCCCATTTATCTCTTACATTGCAAGTTCTGGACTGACAGCTCCCCATGCCTGAAAATGGTGTAACCTCCCTGGTTGGAGAGAGCAGTTTGCCAGTGGGATGTGATGTTGTTCCGGCAAGTGTTGTAACAGCCCGTGTAACAGCTCTTAACTGGGGAAAGAACCAAGCAGAGAGTAGGAGAACAGCCTTTATTCCACCAGCAGACTCAGTGTCAACTTCTGACTTCTGACCCCCCTCCCTTGTTCTCCTCCAGTTTTTATACCCTTAGTAGGACTCCAAAAGTGTCCAATCAGCAACAAGCTTTAACATCCAATCAGCAACAGTAGGATTCAAAAAGTACCCAATCGGATCACATGAGCAGCGTAGCCGGAGGGCGGGAGCAGGTGGCCTGGACCCGCAAAGGAGGCCCAGCCCTAGCAGGGCGCACCTGCCCGCCATGGCCACCAGCCAGCCCGGTAGCACCAGCCTGCGGGGATGCTGAACGGCAGCGAGGCGGCCAGCGGCCACTTCCTGGCGCCCCACGGTTTTCCCCGTCAATGTAGCCCTTCTAGACTTTGGAGTTTTCCACGAGGGGATAGTGAGCTGTTAGTTTGTTGGATCGCTGCTTCTGGGGAAAAACCAGGTCACTTCATAATGGAATCACTCAATTTTCGGAAAATCAAATGCAGGATGCAGATTCAGTTAGTAATAACAATATATTTTTCTTTCTTTTAAAAAGTATAGGGAGAAAAACAGTATAAGGGGAGGAAGACTAATCGAAACACAGTGGCAGGCTCTTTGTGCTCAGTTGCGTAAAGAGAGAGGAGGAAAATATTGCAGAAAATGCATCTGATATTGATATAGGTTAAGTGAGAAAGGTAAGGTAAAAATTGTTTATGACCTCCATATGAAAACTAACCAAAATAGACACACATTGTTTAAAGAGATATGATATTGGTCAAATTATGCACAGTGATTCAAACGTATTGGAAGTTGAGGAAGACTAGCGGGCAAGATAGTGCCAGTCAGTACCGAGAATTTTTTCTCTTTCAGAAAGCATTATTGCTCAGTGGTTTTAAGTTTTGAATGTGCAATCATACTGCCTGCGTAGAATCCTGGATCCACAAATTATTGTATGATATTGGGAAAGTTGCATTTACTTCATCTGTAAAATGGGAAATATCTGGGGATTAAATTCAAATATAGCTGGATCATCACATAGCATAATATATAGAATATACTAAGTGGTGAATAAATAATACTGTTATCATTTCTCTGACATCAATTTTTTTGAAGATTAGGGGATTTTCATTCTAGTTAACATATTGCAAATTGAGCTAGGCTGTGAAAAAAATATATGCTATGGTAATAAACAGACAGGCACTGAGCTGTGGTAGTATTATTTAGGACTATATAAATCGACAGAGGCTACCAGAAATTAACATGAATCAATGGGAATGTCAATGTCTTATAAATTGTAAAGCCCAAGACACCTAAAGGTATTCGATCCTTTTTTTTTCTCTTTTGCACTCCTTATTTGATTTCACCCTGTTACCATTATTCCCTGTATTTATGGCTTTTCACCTGGTTCAGTAGTTAAACCAGGGTGTTGAACACTGCATGGGGATTCTCCAAAGTGCCCGCCAGGCATACCTGGGCAATGTGCTCCAGGTGGATAAAGAGCTATTTCAGGGGCATCTCCCTTCTCTGCAGTACAGTGATCCTTGTTGGACAACTAGAAAGTTGAGGAAAAAGGACAACCAGCCAAATAGTGGCAAAGTAATGGAAAAGGAGGCAGGCTTTATGTAACCATGTAAAAGAAACTTCCAATTTCCATCAAAATCCATTGTTTTTTTTTTCCATGTTAAAAAAATCCCTGATTTTATATATAATGACACTGCTATTTAAAAGGTGAAAGATGTATACATTCTGAGGATAAACCAGAGTACAGCATCCAACTATTTAAAAAACAGAACAAAATAAAACAAAAAGCTTTTCCACCTTCCCTAGCAGCTAAGTGAGTATATAACTAAAAGTTTGACAAGTAGCATGTATTCAAAAGTGTTGAGTAGTACATACAGAAAGACTGCTTAAAGGGATCTCCCTCAGATGCATGGGTCACTCCTTGCCCTTCTTGTTGCCTGAACTACGGATGTTGTATCTGGAACTGCAGAAGCCATATTGGGTCATAAGGTAACCTTAAGGATGGAAGTTATGACTAAGAATGGTACAATACAAGGATAAAAGATAAAAATAGAAGCATCTAAGTCTCACATGATATTTCTATATCAGCCTTAAGCTACAATGCTAGACATTTTTTAATGTGAAAGAGTAAACTTTCATGGTATTTATGCCACACTATTTTATATTATCACTGTTACACTGAGCACAATTTTTAATTAATACATACATAAAATTTTCTCAGGTCTAAAATCAATTGTTCTGCCTCCAGGAGGACAGAGCTGAATTCCAAGCTGCCTTCATGTCTGTGGATGTTCTAAATAACACAAAGTACATTGTCAGCTGCTCAGATCCTGTCCTTGTTTAGCCTTGTTTAGCCAAACCACTTATCAGCTTCAAGTAGCAAAGAGATAAGTCACCTTATCCTTAGGATTATGTTCTCTTTTTATGAGTAATTGACAAGAATTGTACCACTTGAATAGATATTGCCCAAAGATCTTCTAAAATCCCATATGGTCCCAAATCCCACCAAATCCTAAAAGAGACTGACCAACTGACTCAGTAACCAATGCTCACACACACTCACTTATTTCACTCAATATATGCTGAGTACATTTTGCCCCCTGAGAACTAGGCAGGTTCACAGTGTACAAAGATGATTCAGAAACTGTTCTTTCTAAGTCTTTCATTACAGTTTAGCAGGAAAGACACTAAACCAGGGCTGAAATATGCTAGGGAGGATCGGGTGGGCAGTAGCTGGTGATACCTCTACAATACCACACTGCAGTTCATCTGGCATTAGATTTAGTTGAAATCACTTTTTCCTGCAATACTGGTATCTTGATAGATAGATAGATATAGATAGATGATAGATAGATAGATAGATAGACAGACAGCAATATCAAAAGGCCCATGCTATTTTCTGATACCAATTTGTGTCCAATTTTCTGAGTACTAGCAAAAGTATTTGCTATAGTTTTAAAAACTTTAGAAGGCAGTAAATCCTCCACAATTGCCACACTTGAAATCTGATAGACACAGAGTGAGCAGATAAAGGATGCTTCAAGGCGATTCTGTTCAGTGGTAGTTCTGTTGAGATAGAACACACTTATTCACACAAAGTGTTTGAAATAAGAATTTCCTTCAAGGAGAAACACAAAAGGAATAGGAGGCCCAATGTTTGTTACATGCCTTAGAAGAACTTACTGTTCACTTATTTATAAATGTAAACAAAGCCCAATTAGTCTTTAGCCCAAGGAAGAGAGACACAAGAGAGGAAGTGATCGTGAATGGCTTTCATGAATTTCGTTTCTCCACGTGAAGCATGGAAACTCATTTTCAGTATTGGATTTTGACTATATTGTTCTTCTACCTAGAGGCTGACTCTGCAGAAGTCATTATCAGACGTTTGCAAGTACCATTTGATCTACTTCTGAATATAGATCCCCTCCTTCCCTCCTCTTCTCCCTCCTTGCTTCCCCCCCCTCATCTTATTACCCTGATTGCATGCAAAATTAATTATCAATCCTGTCACATCTTGTACTGCTAACAGTGGTCAGTATTGAATTATGGGGAATGTGAACGCAATTTTCAGCAACCTAATTGCTTCTCCTGTACCCAGCAAAACATTACATTAAATACCCACAGCAAGGCAAGTGGATTGTATTCAATTTACATAACACACTGGAGGAGTTTCATTGCCAGAATCCCTAGCATCTATGCATATGACTCCCGACTATTCTATCAGGCTGGTCTTGGATAAAGCAAATTCCTTCTGAAGCTATAGCTGCCTAGTGAGGCACTGATAATTTTGTGTCCACTTGCAGGCCAAAAAGAGAAAAACAACAAGTGGTCCCTGAGAGTAAGTGCATGTATTAAAACCAGATGAGGTCTTCTCGTTTGGACGATGACTGACTGAGTCCCACGATGCCTCACTCTATTCTGAGCAAGTAGGAGTGCAGTGACAAAAGGATCCCCAGGGCAGTCATAGTGTTGTACCTAAAGATTTCAAGAGACTAACCTATAGTGACAGATGACAGATGTATTCCATGGACAATGACTGGGAGTTTTCCACTCAAGGAGCTCAGAGACTATGTAGAAGGAAAGACAAATGTAAACAAATAACTATAATGTGCACTGTATAATGCCTCTATAGTTGGATGTATCTTCAAGGTACCTAGGTAATTTAGAAGATATTGCAGTTGCAGGAGAAGAGATCTGAGATAGTCACTAAAATCTTAACAGAAAAATGAACACCGATGAAGACTGAATAGGAATTCATTAGGCAGGCATAGTAGAGAGGGGTGTTATAGGAAAAATGATAATGATAGCAATCTTTGATTGAAAGCTTAATTATACTTGTCCTTATTGGAAGCACATTGTATGTATTAAAACATTTAGTCTTCCTAGCAATCTTATGAAGTGTTATCCCCATCTTAAGAATGAGGAAACTGAGGCACTGAGAGGTTAAGCAATTACCCCAACATCACACAGCTAGTAAATAACAGAGCAAGAATTCATTCCCAGCAGTAAGAAGTAGTTAAAGATGAGCAGGGATTTTGATCATTAATGGTCACCCAGGACACACCAGGAAGTTTGATGTTAATCAGTAGGCAACAGGGAGCTACAGAAAAGAAGTGACAAGGTTGAATTTGCAATTTAGAAATATTATGGTGGAAGCAGACAGAAGGATTGATTAAGAGGAAGCCAGAGCTAGAGTTTGGGAGGTGAATTACACAGCTTTCACAGGAATCCAGGCATGGGGTGATGGGAAAGAGACTGAATCATGGGAGCAACAGAAGAGAGGACATGTGTGGGGAATATTTCAGGGGTACATTTGGCACAACTTGGTGCTAAATGAAAGCAATGGGCAGGAAGTAGAATCAGTGAATCTCCTCTTCTGACTGCCATTCCAATCTCCAATCTCACCAAGTTTCCTGAATTATGAAGCAAGGAAATAGGGTTGATGAAGAAAAAAGAGGGAGAAAGGATAACAGAGAACAGGCTCAGGAAGGGAGAATTACAAATTTGGAGTATTGACGTTAGGGACTTAGTAAGCTTGAGAGATGTCTATGAATTGCCCGTGTATTCCATGGATTCAAATGTGGACCTGCCATTAAAATTTACAGAACTATATAGGAAAATAAGGTCTGGAGAGATTGGAGTGACTTGTCTCAGATCACTTAGCCAGTTTGTTATACAGCCAAATCCGTATCTCGCATTTCCATTTGCTTTGGACCATGACACCCCTAAGTAGTAGCCAATTTCCTCCTCCCTGGAAATTAGAATCCTTAAACACCAAGTTCTGATCTAATATGCCTGACAGTCAGTCCTTGTAGGGGACACTGTGGTGCACTGCCTAGGTCCCTCCCACCCAACCCTAGGACCCACATACTCACTCCCCCAGCTGTGGGGAGTGTTGGTGGCTGATTGGTCTCAACTGGGTCCTCTCTAGGAATTGCTTTCTGCTAAAGGAAGTTGTCTGTCTCAAGATTATGCTAAAATGAAAAATAAAACAAAAGCTTTGTATAGAGGGTATTTGTTGCCATGGAGAGAATGCCTATAGAATAAATTCGCAGAAGTAGAATTACTGGTTCAGTGGTTTTAATGAATTTCTACATGTTTGACATCTATTCCCAAATGGCTTTTCAAAAGTGTGCATCAGTATACACATAGAAATATGCAATAGGGTTAATTTCACCACTTCTCTCACCATCTTTTTAGAAGCTAATTCATTTTGCATTCCCAAATTCCTATAAGCTTCAGGAGAGCAGTCAAGGAAGAATACCAACCTTTGAAGCGTTAAGAGCATATATTTGAGACATTATATCTTCTGCAGTCAGTGGCAAATGTTAAGAAGAGAGAACATGCTTTAACTGACCAATAGCAGAGAAAGAGACCCACATTCAAACTTCACTGCTTTTTACTTAAAATATGCTTAGTAAAAAGCAATGATTTCCCACTTCACTCACTGATGGGTCTTTCCCTAATTAGAATATAACTAAAACCAGTTGTGACTGAGGAAGGGATGTAGGAAGAGACTATTAGATAACTGTAACAAATGAGGTTGTCAGAGTGACTTTAATCCACCTACCCTTAACCAACTGCAGAGTCAGAAAATAACATCAGCAAGAGTTTTCTGGAATTTGAAGGCTGGATACTATAAAATCGCTGAGTCCATTACTATTATTATTACTAATATCTTTTAATTTTGAATTCAGAGATAGTAGGTGAATAACAGCAACAGAAGATGCTTATGAAGATTTGGTGAAATTACACTCCCTTGGTTCTGGAAGATAAAAAAACAAAAAACAAAAAACCCTTCCTGCTTTATTCTACTGTTTACCTGAGTTTTTAATATTGAAGACTTTTTTGTAGTCTCTGAGTCTTAAAGATTAATTCTGTGAATAATAAGATGAGACTCTTATTTGCCAGTAATACTTCTGACCATAGATTCTTTGTGATGTTGGAACCTGAAACTGCCCAAAGAAATTAACTACTAATCATTAATTTTGCCTATATTGAACACATCCTTTATGGCATGCCCCCTATTTGGGGACCACCTCAACGTACTATTGATCGGAATATATGTCTTCTTACATGATGTTTTACTCAGTATTGCACAGAATACAAGATTCATAAAAATGAATCAACCAACAAATATTTATTCTTCTACTATATGTCAGATGGTTGTATAGATTTTAAAAAGATACTAAACACAATAATTAATTCCTACCCTCACAGACCTCCCAATCTACTGAGAATGCAGGTACCATATATATGAAAACATAAATGTCTTTATAAAGTGTTTCTTAATCATGAGTACCCACTTGAATGATCTACAGGGTTTAAAAAGTTATCCACAGAAATTCTGTTCACTAGTCCTGACATGGTGCCCATTTGTATTTTCAAAAAACATTACAAGTGATTTGGATGGGTACCTTTGAAAGGGAATTACTGTCTTAGAAATGTATGGGAGGCAGGGCCTGGAGGTCTTTACAAAGTTTGTGTAGTGTTAGCTGGGTTTTGAAGAATGAATAGAACTTGGATAAGCCAGGAGGAAATAGGAATATTCATGGGGCAGAATTAATGATGAAAGAAATCAGAAAGCATAGGGAGTGTTTATTAAGGATGTTGTTTATGGCTAAAACAAAAGGGTTATATAATGATAGTTAGTAATAAAGCTGTAATATAATAAACATTGAAATTTTTGAAGAAACGTGAATTTAAAACATTGAATGTAATAAGGAGATTTGGAGTGTTGGAGAATTTCAATGCCGAGGACTAGTCCTTCTGAAACAATAAAGGTACTTTGAGTAAAGAAGTGACTTCATGGGAAAATATGTAAGGACATGAGCAAAGATGGATGAGAATAGAGAAGGCATGGAGATGAGCTGATTAGGATGCTACTATTCTGAGGTTATAAAGACGGTACTAAGGTGGTGGCATTGGAGTGTAAAATAAAAGATGACATTTTAAAGGCAGAATTCCCTGAGAGCAGGGATGATTGGACTTTAGAGGAAAGAGAGAATTCATACCTGAATGAATGGAAAATTGATATTAAATAGTTCCATATCCAAAAGCAAGAAATTTATTTAGAGAGAATTGGATTTGGTGGAAAGAAAAAATGAGGGTTTTTCTGATGTTTGAGATAATAGAGAAATAGTCATGCAGAGATATCTGGTAGGCAGGTGGACATAGAATTGGAATTCAAGACCAAGAAGAGGTAGAGGAAGAGATTTTAGAGAACTTCTCATGGAGGAAATAACTTAAGTCTTAAGAATGAATGAGATCTGAAGGGAATGGAATGTATAGCCATAAAAGTTGAAGAATAACACTCAAGCCTTGGGGAAAGTCTACATTTAGGAAGTAGGAGGACAAAGTAAAGGCACAGTATGAGAAATAAAGAAGTCCTAAAGAAGAAAAAAGGCCAGAAAAGTGGAATCCAAGGGAAGTGAGCATTTCTGGAGCCAACAAGGGATCAACACTCTCAAAATACTACAGAGAAACCAGTAAAAAAAGTACCATTAGGACTAGTTTTCTCATCCATGTAATAAAAATAATTGTGAAGTATTTCTGTAGATAAAATGATGACTATTAATCAGTTAGCCCAAGTCCAGGTACTAGAAAAGAATTTAGCCAAGAGCATCTGCTATTGTAAATATAATAACTACTAAACTGCACTCAACTATGCTGGCACTTTCACATTTGAGTAAAATGCAAACCTCAGTTTCAAAGATATCAGTGTCAATATAAAGATAAAGAGTTAAATCAATAAATACCATTCTGTGATATTGTTTTTGTAAGAAAGATGCATACATAGTAGAAAGAGGTATGAGGAGGAAAAAAGTGAATACTTTATGAGTCCTTTGCCAGACATAAATGATAGGATTATCCATACATGTTAAGTTTTACTCTCTTAGACTTATAAAATTTGCTAAGCCAGGTCATAAAATAATGAATCTGTGTAATTGTTATGTTCCTTGATTCAAAGCTGCCGAGATAGACTCTTGGGAGGGAACAGCCAGGATTCAGAGCTTTATGTTTTACTTCTATGCACAGACCTTTTGCTTACTTTCTCTATCCTAGTTAAATCAGAACAGCTTTGAACAATGGGCATTTTCTATAGCCTGAGCAGCAGTTGATCTTTAGACCCAACTTACAAATTAGGAAAATAAATAAATTATTTATAGCATGACAAGAATAGGATTTGGTCGAGTCCAACAGCTTTCTCAGTTATACCGCTTGCTACTTAAGTAATGGATCATTTCACACTTAGCTGAATACAGTTTTGTTTTTTTTTGAAACTTTCTACTCAAAGTATGATTCTCTGACCCATAGCATGGCTGTCACTTGGACACTTGTTTCAAATGCAAAATCCCAAGCTCCACTGCAGACCTACTGAATCAAGGTTTGCATTTTGTCAAGAACTTTAGGGGCACTGTGTGCAGGTTGAGAGGCGCTGGGCTAGAATCCTGAATGACAGCTGAGGACGATGACCACATCTTCCATGCTGTCCCAGTGTACTACTGTCAAAGCATCATGCACGGATCTTGGATTATGGTTTAGCTCATAGTTCCTGCAGAGGAGGCCACAATTAGCATAGGGTACTCTGCTTTTCTCATCCAAGACATGTGACATGGGTTTACACAAATGAATGTTTCTGACCTATTCATGTTAGAGGTAGAAGTAATTATTTTGTCACTATAAAGTGTTTCCAGACTTGGAAGCCAGTAAAACCTGAAGAGTCTTTCAGAATTATTGGCTAAGAACTTCATAGATGTTTTATATTAATATAAACTAACTGCATGGCTTTAGGCATTTTAACCTCTCTTATCTTTGGTCTTCTCCTCCATAGAGTGGATGATAATTGTTGTACCTGTATGACAGAGTTGCTGCGAGGTTAAATGAGTGAGGGTGTGTATGTAAAGCAATTAGCACAATATCTGGGACCTAGTAAGGGCTCAAAAAATATTGTTTGTCAATTATTTAGTTTAATTTCATTACTATTGAGTATTATCTGATCCCTTATACAAGAATAGTGAAATAAGAGACTTCTGAATATTTGGGGAGAAATCCAACAATTTTAAGTGATGTTGGCAAATCACTTCTATTTCTAATATATGATATTAGAAATCCAGGTAGCAATTAGGGATTTATTTTCTTAGTCTCTATTCTGTGGCTAGTAAAACTATTTATTCCTTTTCTCCCTGCTACATTTGAGTTAAAGATCTGGAATGCATCCACACGTTCCTCAGGAAATGCCATCAGCTCACCATCTCCACACTATGCAAATGTCTTTTACAGCTGCAGAAGCAGGTTTGCGCAGATGAACACAGCAGCATACGAACACGTGTTTACCCTCCTTTGCCACAATTTGTCTTACTCTACATTTTCTAGGAACACATTTTAGGATGGAAATGCCTTTACTCCATTTATATTTAGTCAATTATCTGGTTTAGTTTCTGTTTTTACAATCTAATTAAACTCAGCATATCGACTCTGTTTAAGGCACAGCAGCTGTAGAGACTTAGTTTATCTAAGGGAAAAAGGACAAGTTGGTATAGGGTCTTCCCATTTTGTGTGACTACATATTAATATAATTAAATATGAGCATGGCATGGTATTCTGGTCCTACTATTAAGCCATCATAGCCAAAATGAAATACCTGATTGTAACCCTACATATTTTCCAGGAAAATACAAATCATCACTTTTAAAGCAATGACAACTTGTCCATCACACAGGTTTCATTCAGAATATTTAATTCTGAACTACTGGCCTGTCACCTGTTAAGTACTATTTCTAACTTCTTTTGACTCCCTCAATGAGATTAAAAGAAACTCTTAATTTGTTTCCTCTAAATTTTTTATATATTCTAGAAACCATGAAAGGAATCCTGAGCCCATTCTCATATTTTTCCTTAAATTGTAGACTTCTAGAGCATTTCAGTTTTATTGATTGTAATTTTTTATCATTCTTCCACCAACATTGCGAGTCTTTTCTCCATTCTCTTGGAAGGGCCTGACAGGAGACTCTGTACCTCCCCTGTGGATGATTTCACATAGATGCCTAAACTCCCATCATAGCCACTGTTCATTTATTAAAGATAAGGATTGCACTTTGTTGATGCCACAAGCAATGATTGCTTTCCTTCTGGGCACAGAGCAGGTACTATTGCAGATGTTACCTTCCCCTCATTGGCTGAGCCACTGATAAAGATTAAAAATTCAAAAAATTACCAAAGAGCCACATTATTGTCCCTTCATAGGAAGCTTCAGAAATACATGGCCTAAATTGTTTATTCTAAGCCAAATGTCAATTCCATTATTAAGGTGACAAAGAGTGATAAAAGAAAATGTTTCTATTTGTAATTTTTCTACTGACTCGTGGTATAGATCAGGTTTTTTTATTGTATATATTTAAGGTGTTCAACATGTCTCCATACATATATACATAGTAAAATTATTATTAATACTATAGTCAAGAAAATTAACATATCCATCATCTTACATAGTTACCATTTTTGTTATTGTTATAGCACCTAAAATCTATATTCTTAGCAAATTTCCATCATATAATACAATCTTACTAACTATATTCATCATGCTGTACCTTAGATCCCTAGACTGTCATCCTACATAACTGTATCTTTAACTCCTTCGTCCTATATCTTTCCATCTCCCCTTCCCCATCTCTGGTAACCACCTTTCTACTCTGTGTTTCTATGTATTTAACTTTTTAATAGATTCTGTATAGAAGTGAGATCATGCAGGATTTCTCTTTCTGTATCTGGTTTATTTCACTCAGCATAATGTCCTCCAGGTTCATCCATGTTCTTGCAAATGACAGTATCTCTTTCTTTTTATGCTGAATAATATTTCATTATATATAATATGTATGTATACTACAATTTGTTTATTCATTCAATTATCAATGGATGCTTCGCTATTGCGCAGTAAACATGGGAATGCAGATGCCTCTGAGAAGTATTGATTCCATTTCCTTTGGGTCTATACCCAGAAGAGGGATGGCTGAATGATATGGTAGTTCTATTTTTAATTTTTTGAGGAATATCCATACTGTTTTATATAATGGCTGCACCAATTTATATTCCCACCAACAGGGGTTCCCTGAACTTCACTTTATATTCTATTTCCAAAATGGGATAGAAATATATGGAATAAAGTACTATTAAATGCAGTTAACTCTTTATATCCTAAATAGTTCCCCAAGGAAATCTTTCTTAAGTTACCTTTACTACTGTGTGGATCTGAACATGTTTCTTTATTTCCAGCTGTCCTATGTATCCAGTTTCACAGACACAGTATCTGTAAACAACGCTGCTGTGTTACACCAGAGTGTAGCAATTAAGAACTTAGGCTTTGCACCTTTCTAGCTTTGCAGACTTGGGCTGATAACTAAGCCTCTTTGACTCATAGTTTCTTTATCTAGAAAATAAGAGACAATAATAATATGTGTCTCATAGGACTGTCGTAAGGATTAAATAAATTATAATTAGAAAATTGATGTGAAATACCAAATATAATTACTAGCCTTCATAGGTATGAAGTAAATAGTTATTTCCATTACTTATTAGTTTACATGGCTGTCTCAATATATTACAAGCTTTTAGAGAGCAAGACTTAGATGGTAGGCAATGGGCGTGGTGACTCACACCTGTAATCCTAGCACTCTGGGAGGCCAAGGCAGTAGGATTGCTTGAACTCAGGAGTTCAAGACCAATCTGAAAAAAAGTGAGACTCTGTTTCAACTAAAACTAGAAAAATTAGCAGAGCATCATGGCATGTCCCAGCTACTTGGGAGGCTGAGGCAAGAGAATCACTTGAGCCCAGGAGTTTGAGGTTGCAGTGAGCTATGATGATACCACTACACTCTAGCCAGGGAAACAGACTGAGACTCTATCATGAATGAATGAATAAATAAATAAATAAAAGACTTAGATTGTAGTCCATTTTTATGTCTCTATAATGTAGCATTTCATTTAGTAGTTAAATAAATAGTGAAGGAATTAATGTATAAGTGAATAATCACCTCAAGTATATAATTTGTCAAAGAAAAATTTCCAGATAGATTTTTTTCCCCTTAGGTAGTGTTTATTAAGATGGTCTTAGTGCCCACACCACAAGAGCCAGAACTAGATCTGCAGAGCAGTCTGGGACCTGGATCCTCCTCTCCAGATGCCAGGCAGTATTTCCTGGAACCAGCATGGGTCTCAGTCATACACCTTCATTCATTGGTCCTTGTCTTAATAGTCATTTTCCCATGTTTTCCACTGAAATAACACCCATGCTCAATTTTCTAATGCTTCATGTGGTTTTAAATTTTCTCCCCATTCTCAAGATGAGAAACAGAATTATGGCAAACCTCTATACAAACCTACATTTTTTTCACATCCTTAGATCAAAAACTCTATTATTCTTCAGATAAACAGGTTGCAAAAGTTTTAATGTTGAACAGAATTGAAATATGACATTTGCTTTTATTGATCCATTGCTTATTTGTGGCAGAAGTTTTCCTTCACCCAGTTTCATCTCTTTCTATCTTCCACGCTCTTTGTGAACTAGCCACTTTCCGAGGGTTTATACTTTCAAGCTTTCTTAGCACTCTTAGCCCTGGTAGCATTGCTTCCTTCCAAGGTTTTCAGGTTATTCACATAGAATACTATTTCTACACCAATTATGTTTAAGGATTATTAATTTATATCTAAATAAACAGAAAAAAGAAAATTGATGCAAAATGGTAGAAAGATAAGATTAACAGGTTGGACTGGACAATGGTCAGATCATCTAGATTTTATAGATAGCTTTCTGATCAGAGATCCTTGGGGAGGGGTGCAAATAGGAAGAATGATGGTCTTGCCTGAATCCTGCATCAAGAAGACAGGTAAAATAATGACACATGGCTTAATTATAAACACCTAATCTTTGGTAACTGTAAGTGCTTTAGTTTTTAAGATGGCAAGTGATGACTCTCCATAGCCTCTCCCTGAGATGGATTTCTGAGCAGTTGGATATTGATAGAAATACAGGTCTTGCTGAACACTAGACAATGTCTGTGGAAATTCTGGCCAAGGATCTTCCAGATCACCAGATAATGCCACCTCAGCAATATTATCAATAACCAGTGGCCCACTAAGAGCTGGAGGGGGTGGTGCATTGACTGAAACCTCACCATAGGCATCTGTGCCATTCTGGATGGTTGTACCTCTGTATCTTTTCTTCTCTTTGGTTTCACTGGGATCCTTAGCTATTGTGTTCTACCTTGGTGCCTTCCTGCCTCATTGCAGAAGAAGAATAGGAATGGGCATCTAAGGCATCTGTCTCAGAATGCAGAACAGGTTGGAAAATGACAACCTTATTTATTATTAGTGCTTGATGGGTTTATGGATTTGTATTATCTGTCATTAAATAGCCATCACAGTCTTCATTCATCTTTGTATCAACTCAATAATTTATTCAGAGAATAAATATTCTGTGACATTGGATATAGTTATTAACCTCACAGAGCTTCATCTTTAAAAGTTGAGTGGTAGCAACTAACTCATCAGGTTGTTAGAGAACTAAATGAGATACCCTATCTAAATGAAGTACCATATATGAAGCTTCTAGGTGTTGAAATGTAGCAGGTGCTCAAGAAATGGTAGCTGAAAAAAAATGTTTCTTACATTTTTTGATAGCATATGGAATCACAATTTTCAGTGCAAGTCGTGTCTGTATATGTGCAGTATTATTAGTAGCATTTTGAAATTCCATTGTAGGCTTTAAAAACATCTGAGGAATTGGATTTTGTCTTCCTTCTATGTTAGAAAATAAAAGTAAAAGGAGATTAAAAAGAAAACAAAAGTAGGATTTCTTTTGATAGATCCATTAATAGAGAAGAAAATAAGCACTGCGATTTCTTTGGAATAAAACATAATGGACAGTTTATAAGAAAATTCTTGAAATAGGAAGGCATGTTTTTAGCTGTAAGAGGACAGTTTAGAGGTTTTAAAAAGTAACAAGGTTCTCATTTTTTATATAATCAATCAAAAATTATGAACTTACTTTTATGAGTGTCTCTCTCTCTCTCTCTCTCATAGTCTGCATTTGTGGCACAGAGAAATTCTTGCCTTTTAAGGTTTGACTCTGAGGAGTTTTGCTAGGTACAGGTTAAGACCTGTATTTTTTCTCATAACAGTTCTATGATATTTTTAGAAGTAACCACTTTTTTTGAATATGTCCATTCCATTGGTCTTTTTAGTATCTGTATCTCTAGGTGATGTCTATATTTTACCAATTTGAAAGCTCTTCTGATTTGGTTTAGCAGGTGGTTTGCAGAATACAGGGTCTTGTCTAGGCCCAAGTCCTTTGCCGTCCAGGCATAACTTGCCCAGGTGACAAGAGATATTGGAAATAAGGAGGAGAATTATGTTCTGCAGCCCTTTTAGAGGCTCAGGAATATTTTGGCAGAGTGAAGACTTCAGCTTAGAGAATGCTAGCAGTAACAGATAGTGCATGGTTCCTTTAATTAGGCACACAGGCAAGGGTTAGGTCAAAGGTCTAGAGCTGCCAGTCCTTAAGCCCTGGGCTGCGGACTGGTGCCAGTCTGCAGCCTATTAGGAACTGGGCTGCAGATCTCTGCTCCCTCAGCAACCCCAGTCCTTGGAAAAATTGTCTTACGTTAGGAAATGGGGCAGGGCAGTGGGGGAGAGTGAGGAGGGGGAGGCACACAGCAGGACGTGAGCAGCAGGTGAGGGAAGCTTCATATGTATTTACAGCCCACTCCCCATGGCTTGCATGGCCACCTGAGCTCGACGCCCCTGGTGCCCCCATCCCTGGAAAATCGTCTTCCATGAAACAGGTCCCCGGTGTAAAAAACATTGGGGACCGCTGGTCTAGAAGGAAGAGTTGGCAACACAGAGTATTTCCAATCCCAGGAAAATGTCCAATAGACATGTTCTGTGAAACCTCAAAAACCTGTAATAGGTGAAAGTAGAAGCATTTCCAAGAATTAGTTAGATTTTGAGTGATATCCTCATAGGAGAGTGAATTCCCCAACACCAGAAATACTGAAGAAAATAGAAGGGCAACTGCTTTTCAGAGTTGTTGAAGGAATTCACCCATCAGATATGTTTTGACTTTGATAACTACTAAGTGCTTCTCTGTCTTAGAGATTCAATGGTTACTCAGATTAGATCCATTTCACTATCTCATTTCCACTGTGCAGTTCTTTCCTGATGCACCAATACAGTTTTTCCTCTTTGGAATTTATGAGAAGTAATAGAAATGTGGAGCATTTAAAGGTGATGGCTAATTAGTATATTATTTTTAGAGAAATATATGCAGATAACTTTTAAAAATGATCAAAACTGTATTAGGGGTTTTATTTATTTTAGAGTCAGTTTTACGTCTTCTACTTGGTTGCTGGCAGAAGGTGGGGAAGAGGGAGAAAGAAAAACCATATTCAATTCCTGAAAGAAAAGAAAAGCAATACATTGAATATAGAATGAATATTTGAAAATAAAAGTAACAGTGTGCTGGGTTGTTACGGTCATTTATAATGTTCATCTTCCCTTACACCTGAATGACTTCCTGCTGGATTTGAAACACCTCCCTCAAGAGCATCATCACACAACTGTTAGAAATCCTAATATGTTACAATTTTACTACCCTTCTTCTCGGAGAGTTTGCAGAGCCCTGGTTAATTAATGTTGAACCTTTCAGGGTATCCATGAATCTTGGCAGGGGTGGTTGGGGACTAGAATTTAATTAAAAGCACAAGCTATGTGGGGATTGTGAAGTCTCTGATTGTAGAAGGGAGACAGTCATTGCAGGCAGGATGCTAGTAGGGGGTAAGCAGGGTGACAAAGTGTGTGAGGACTGAAAGAAGATGACATGCAAAGGTCTAAACAGGGAAGAAGAAAAACAAAGAGATCAGCATGCTACAGCTGAGCTTTTTCAAAGGCATAGTCATAGAGAATGGATACGTTGTGTGTGTGTGTGTGTGTGTGTGTGTGTGTGTGTGTCTATGCATACTGGCTGGAAGGTAGCAGCCCTTTCCCCTGATAAAAATTTGATGATGGCAGCAACAAAACCTAAACAGAGAATAATTAAAGAGCAAGGGGGTAGCTAATGAAATGAAAATAACTTTAAAAGGATGAAAAGAAATTGTTGTTAACACACCATGTGGTTAACCTATGAACCTAGCTGCTGTGGCAACATAATAGCACAGAGTCAGCTCCTGCAATGCAAATAAGCTACTTCCTGGGTGGAAATGGGGCTCTTTGGGAAAAGATTAACTTTTCTGTCCATAGAGGCATTATTTAGCTCACTGGAACAGTAATTTCACAAATGCTGCCATTGTGGCCCGAGTGAATGCTGCTGGTTTCTATTAGAAGGGCAGGTGCTGCAAAACAATCATGGAAAACATTCTTGCACCCCCTACCCCCAGCATAAGGACAACTTTGAGCATGCTCATTTTCGAGAGTTCAGCAGTGGAAAGAAAGCTCTAAGGTTTGGGGAACTGTGGCTCCCACTGGGTAGAATTAGGCATGGTTCAGAAAACGTTTTTCCAAGGGGTTGCTGCTTACTAGCTTTGCCCACACTGGAATTTGGAATTGTCACTGTTCTTGTCATTTTGGTCCTGATTCAAATAAAAATTAAAAGAGTTTCTTCTGTTTGACACTTGAGTTAGTTGAGGTCTGATGGACATATATTTACATACCCAAATACACATGACATAGTGAGTTGCAGTTAATTCCTCCTTACTGAGAGCTAGTAAGCATCTAAGCCAGGTAGGGAGGGCCAAGGGAATGTTTGCAGTTCTGGCTGTGTAAGGATTTCTGTTTCCTTGTCACCTTGTTTTATACACCATCCACTGATTCTTTTCTAAGCTCCAGGCCATTTTAAAAGAAAATATTCCTTCCATAAACAAGAAATTTAGATCAAGGGCAAAAGAATCTCTATCTCTCTGTTTACAACTCTTGCTCAGTGTTCAAATCTTATATTCAAAGTTCTCGATACTTGTCTCTTCCTATTGTATTCCCTAATACCTTTGTACAGATATGCATTTCGATCTGGAGAGGCTTGAATTTAAAGAGAGTAACTCTCATTTGGTACATGTTCTGCATAATACCTCTGCTTGAGCTGTCTTCTTGCCCTAGACTGCAGTGGTAGGAGAGATTTTTCATATATTCTGGCTTTTGCCAAGGAAAGAACAACCTTTGTATAATGCACTAACTTAAAAGTTCTGCTTTATTATGTTAAAATCATCCATTCACTCATTCATGTATTTACTGAATGCCTACTATGTTTCACAAAGGGCTCTAAAGAGAATAACATAACAAGGATGAGATCCTTGTACTCATATATGTCATATTCTAGTGAGCGGAGGTAGGTAATACTCAAATTGGTAAATTAGAGTCAGTTGCCATTAGCAATGAGTGCTGGAGTGGAAAGGAACAGAACAAGGGCAGGAGGAGAAGAGGGTAGTTGGAAAAGGTCCCTGGGAAGAGGTGACATCCCACTTGAAATCTGAGAGATCAGAAGGAGCCAGTGATAACAGACCTGAAATAAGAGAATTCAGGACTGAGGGAGCAGAAGGATCCGAGGTAGAAACTAGAAGGTCATTGTTGCCAGAGCAGAGTGAGGAGTGTGAGACGAGGGGCCAGTAGAGGCTGGCTCTCAAAGTCAGCCTCTGCTGACTCACAACAGTCATTGACAATCTCATCAATTTTCTACAAAACCCCACTTCATAGTAAAAGAAAAGAAAATTACATCTCTATCTTTGCCTGAGACCTTTATTAAACAACAACAATAAAAATAATAAATGTATTGAGTTTATTCTATGTTCCGGTCACAGTGATAAGTATTTTACATACATTATCTCATTTAATCCTCACATTAATGCTAAAAAGTAGTGATGAAACCAAGATTTTTAAAAAAAAAAATTAACCAATTTTTCAAGATTTAACACAGCTAGTAAACTGCAAAACCTGGATCAATCCTACATTGGCTTGTTTCCAAAACCATAGATTTATTTTTAAACTATATAGCCTTTCTAGCACTAATATTGAACCCTTACCATGTGCTAGACACTAAACTAGATACTTTACACATACTACCTTAACATACAAAAGAGTCCTAAACAGTAGATTTTATTAATATCATTTTGCAAGTAAGAGAACCAAGAAATAGAACATTCAAAGGATTGGTTCAAGGCCAAATAATAGTAATTGACATTGTTGGGCTTCAAGAATGAATCTGAGTCTAAAGTCCATTCTATTAAACACTATATGCACCTGCCTTGCATGTCATCAGTGGCTCAATCTGAAACCTAGGTTGAGGTTTCAGGAGAGCTAACTTGATAAAGATAACTTACAGGGATAGGATTTCAACTATGCTTTGTTTCAGCTATATAACTTCATGTTTCCAGTCAGATAAAACCGTATGCATTTCTTTTTTCCCTATCAAATACAGACTTCTTTAGGAGTTGTTCCTTGATAATGTCCAACCCAATAGGATCTACTTGTCAGTATAGCCTCCATGGCACTTGTATCACTCTGCCTTGGTTCTAGTCATTTTTGCACATGTTTCATTGATTCTTTCTACTCACCTCCTATAGATGTTCCCACTCGCTGAGAAATAGAGCGGTATCTCCCTCACTGATGCAGCCCATGCGACACCTAGCTGCTTAATGTGTCACACAGAATAGGTGCTCAATAAATACTATACTTATCAAAGTAAGCCCATGTTTTAGGAAGTATGGGAAATACCTATCCCTGCTATTCTACTCTTGGATTCAAGAATTTGAGATGATTTGATAGGAAGGCCACAAAGGAAAATTGTTAACATTGTTAATGAGACATATAATGAGACTGTCTTTTGAGATGAGAGAAAACAATAGCAGCAAGAGATGGATGAAAAGAGAATGGTTCTGATGTCCGCCAGCTAATGTTTCTCTTGTCCCCAGAGGAAGATGGAATCAAAAATCTTTTCTGGTTTCTTGAGATGAACCAACTGACCATGGTTTTAATTTCTACTAATTGAGTTTTGGCTATTGCAGCTTTATTATGAATTCACCTGGGCCAAATTGGGCTACTTCAGGATGGGATATGGCCCAGGAAGTTCTGCCATATGAACCTCTTGGCACTTTGTACTCTATCCAGTCTCACTTCTGATGTACTAACATGCCACATGCCACACAGACAAAATCAATCCATATTAAAAAAGAAAAGATAAAAAAAGATCTTAGGCTACCCCTGCTACCCCTGTTATCCTGACAAAAGTGTCCTATTCCAATGGGACATGAGCCCTTCCCCCCAAATGATTTTTACACAGAAACAGCTGTGATAGGAGGAATATGCAAAGTAAAAAATATTCTGCTCCAATCCAGAGAATAAAGAGAAAACAAAGTGGTTAGCCCTAGCAATCCTACTGGCTGACTCACTGTTGCATATTGCACCCTATTATCTATCTCTGTGGTCCCCAGTCCCCGGGCTGTGGACTGGTACCAGTCTGCGGCTTGTTAGGGACTGGTCCCCAGAGCTCCACCAAGTGAGAAAGCTTCATCTGTATTTACAGCCACTCCCCAGCTCCATCACTCACATCACTGCCTGAGCTCCACCTACATCCCCTTCCTGCTGCCATCCATGGAAAAATTGTCTTCCATAAAGCCAATCCCTGGGGCCAAAAATGTTGGGGACTGCTGACATGTTGTCTGCGGTTGGGTAGTAGCAAAAGACAGATGTTAGTCCAGGAAACATGACAGAAAGAGACAGAGACAGAGGTTTTATTATATTTGCAACCTCTCCAATTTGCTTTTGACAGTTTTCATATGGAAAAAGCCTCACATAGACACAAGGGTTTACTTAGATCCAAGTGAAAATAATGTCCTTAAAATTCATTTGCTCTTTTGATGAAGGCAGTCTTTTTTGAGGTTTTAGATACTATGTTGGTTTTGGGGAAACGGGCCTGAAAGTAGGCCAGTTTCTGCAAAGCAAGAAATTCAGAACTCAGAGAAATGTGAAGTTGCTTGATTGTGCCCAGTATAAATAAAGGGAATGGAGGCTCAAAATGGTTAAGGAGCATGTCCACAGTCAGACTATCAGTGAGCTCTATCTTCTTTAGGTCTCTCCTGATCCATCTGGCTCCAATAGCAATGCTTCCTCTTTCTCTTGTTGTCTATACATCTCTCAAAGCCACACTTAAGACCACTGGTTTCACATTAAACAAAAGAAGAGGAACCCATTGACCAACTTCTCCCCATACCTCGTGTCCCTACTCTCCCCAACCTCTGGTAAAACCACTATTCTACTCCATACTTCTATGAGATCAACTTTTTTAGATTTCACATATGAGTGAGGACATGCAGCATTTGTCCTTCTATGCTCGGCTTATTTCATTTAACATAATGTCCTCCAGGTTCATCCGTGTTGTTGTCAATGAAGCTCTGATGTTCCATTGCACAATAGTGTTACTACAGTTAATAATAATGTAACTCGAAATAGCTAGAAGAGAGAGGATCTGGAATGTTCTCACCACAAAGAAATGACATGTGTTAGAGATGGTGGATATGCTAATTACCCAGATTTGAGCATTACACAATATATACATGTACCTTAACATCCCACTGTACCTCATAAATATGTAAATTATGTGTCAATTAAAAACAAAACTTAAAAGAAGAGGTAAACATGAGCTAAAAAGGAAAGCAAGCACACAAAAACACTAGCTGAGTTAGAAGATCATTTTATGCTTCTTGATCAGACTTCAATGGTGGGAACATCAAGCTTCAACTCTTGTCTGAATCCCCAGACATGGAAGGCAAGAGGAATAGACTTAAGGCTAAATAGTCAACTAGAAGTCAAAAGGGGGATGGAGTTCACCAAATGTATTAGTTTCCTAGCAAAATATCACAAATGGGGTGGCTTAAAACAGCAACATGTATTATCTCACAGTTCTGGATGCTAGAAATCCAAAATAAACACACAGCCAGGCTTCCTCTGATGACTCCCCGTATAATCCTTCCTTGCCTCTTCAAAGGTTCTGGTGTTTGCTGTCAATCCTGATGTTCCTTGGCTTGCACTCTATCTATGTCACTCTAAGCTCTACCTCTGTCATCACCTGGCATTCTCCCTGTGTGCCTTTCTTCACACAGTATTTCCTTCTTCCTACAGAACACCAATCATGTTGGATTAGGCTGTATCCTAATGACCTCATCTTAATTTGATTATATCTATAAAGATCCTAGTTCCAAATAAGGTCACATTTGCAGGTGAAATTAGGATTTCAGCATATCTTTTGGGGGGATATAATTCAACCCATAATTCCAAGTTACAGCTCTGCATCTTCTGAGTGTTGGTAGGACTATGCCCCTGGTCACAAAATATGTTGTCACCAATATGCTGAGGTCTGGGGGAAAACTCAGAGATGTAATTTTTCTGACACATGGCCGTTGAATCCTTTTTTTCTGTCATATTACACTCTGGCTGTCATTGTCACTTCCCCATGAGCTGTGATAATTTTTGTGTCACACAAAGTGTGTGGGTTGGCCTCTGACGAAGTGAAGTCTGGGTTCTTGTTCTTCCAGGCAGTTAACCCAGGGCACAAAGACAGAGACCCAAGCGCCTTCTCTGAGATTATTTTTTTGATTATATATCCAGTGAGCAGAAACATCACAGATATGGGACTTGTTATAGAAATCACAGGGAGTGTATCCTAAGGGAAACATGATCTCGGTTCAGATATTACTAAGTGAAAAATGTTGGAGAGTGTTGCATCCACACTGTCCTCTAACCGTCACTGCAGAGCAAGAAAGGAGGAGCCCATAGGTCGATGCAGCAGCACCCCAAGGTCCTAGGCTCCTCTGCCAAAGGGGCACAGACGATCATTTGGGAAGGACATTTGAGGACCTCTGGTCTGTCCTCTTCATTTTTCTGGTGAGGAGACAAAAGCTCAGAAAGGACAAATGACTCGACTAAGCTACTTATTGGAAGGTGGGGTGATCAGGATGTGGCCCCTAAATAAGACTGTATAGCCAGCTGACACCCCTTTGAGTGATAAAGCAGTGAGTCTTTTGTTTTGTTTTAATGGTGTACAAAGTCACAGAGGCTCAGGGATAAAGAGTGGAATCAGAGAGCCTGAGTTTGGATCCTGGCACCTCCACTCACAAACTGTGCGATTTGGGGCAAGTCAGGTAACCTTTTCTTACCTCTCTTTCATTGCCTGTAAAATGAATATAATAATGATAGTATCTACCTCATAAAGTTGATGTGAATATCAAATTTATAATACATTAAAAGTACTTACAATATTGCCTTACACAGACCAAATGTTAAGGAAGGGTTAATATGATGATGATTATTATTATTGACATCCTTGAGTTCCTAATCAGGGTGTCCCGAACACACTGTGTCCAGGGCTGGAAGCCCCACCGCTTTATGAAGACATGATCACTTCCCATGAGCCTCAGCATATTCAAGCTGTTGTTAGCAAGAGTGGAGGGAGGCCAGCAAGGTGGGCACAGGCAAAGCATATTGCCTACAGTCTGACTATAGCAGTATCTGAACAGAGACCATGTATAGTCAATGAGCAGCACAGAAGTAGAATCCTACCAAAGGCACCCCCAGACTTGGTGGAGGTCCTCGGCAACTCCAGAGAAAAGGATCCTTGGATAAATTGAGAAAGCAAGAGGAAGATTTGTCAGTTCTTCCTGGTCTAGTGGAACTCCCCAACCCCAGAGCCAAATTATGAAGGTGATTTTGCTGTAATGTTGGGATCAATGGAGGATATAGGAAATTTACTTTTATGTTATATACATCCATGCCGTTACCCTGGTTCTTCTCCTCTTATATCTGCAGTATCAGTGTGTTTGTCATCTATACTTGTCCTCTGATCCCCTCCTTTCCAATCAGTGGTTTCTAACATGCTGTGAGTCTGGAAACCAGATAACCATGCAAGTTAAGTGTGTGTGTAAATCAAACTCCATGCTACTTCACGTTCTTTTTTTGTTACCCTTAATGTGGTGGTCTTTATTTATTTTTATTTTTTTATTTTTTTCCAGCATATTATAGGAGTACAAATGTTAAGTTTACATATATTGCCCTTGCCCCCCCCC
>VBSM01001979.1:19408400-19472769 GCA_008086735.1 Cheirogaleus medius | reverse complement strand
GTGGATCAACAAAATGTGGTATATGTATACCATGGAGTACTATTCAGCTTTAATTAAATTTTTTTAACTGGCATTAAAACTTTGTCATGATCAATGAATTCAGTGAAGGGATGAAGGAGAGAAATGCAGACAAGGAAAGTACACATAAATGAGAATGTCGGTCTTGATTGGTGTATGAACTTATTTCTGCTGTAGGAGAAGAAACAAATTGAGGGCCAACCTCTTGCATCAGATTTCAAAGTGGCATTCTGCTGGGAACAGTTTGAGTAACCTGAAGTAGCTGAGGTGGTGAATATTTTTACGGTGGCTGAGGAAAGGACATTTGCAGCCAGGGAATCAGGTGTTTTTTTTGGGGGGGCATGACCTTGAATAGAGGCAGCTACCTTTGGCTTCCATTTCAGATAATAAATCCCTCCCCACCATTCCATCTCAAGGAAAGACAAATTAATCAAGTGCTTCAGAGACTTCCCAGTAAGTGGTTTATGCAGCAATTGGACATTTAGAGGGGCACAGTTACCCATATAGGAATATTATTCAGGCTATTTATTTTGTTGTCCCTACAGTATAATTCTTTGGAGTACAAAGCAAAGAGTGATAATTTGTCCAATAGTTGGAAGAAAAAGAATTGGAGGAAGAATTTACATAAGCCAAGGAGTCTAAAGCAATTTTATAAAGCATGGAATTGATTTTTCCTTGGAGTTTGAAAGAAACTGCAATATTTACAGTTGTGGGATTGAATTCTTTGCTTTTAATGATATCATAGGAGCATGCTGCAAATTGTTAGGGAGCATTGCTTATATGGATTTAAGTGAATGAGGTTGTTTCAGTAAAGCTATTTTCAACAATTCATTGGCATTTTTGATATTTTGTTTTGAATTCATGCAAAAATACATATCTGTAATGAGAATTAGTATCTTTTTCTAAACTAGCAATGAGTAGTCTTCCCATTCCTAATGTCCAACTTGCCCACTACTAAGAAATGCTTTTGAACCCCAATATGCAAACCATCTTGATATTACTGCTTATTTTGCTTAAATCGTAACGATCTGACCTTTTTATTTTTATGTTGATTACCAATAGGGTCATTGCAAGGTCCTATACAATACCCAAAGTATCTCCATATTTTTTAGCTCCTATAAAGATAACAAGTTTTAAGCCTTGCTATGGAATTGAATTCCCTGAAAAAAATACACACTCTTCAAAAGCTCCATCTCAACTTCAGTTCAAACATGGAAGCTGTTCAGTGACTTTTGTTCTACTTGATATGGTCTATTTATTCTTAAGTGAGTCTGAGTACAAACTGCATTACCCAATGTAAAGGAAACAGGAATAATTCTGACCACTAATTTACTGACAGCAAAGAGGCTGAGGGTCTCAAATGGAAAGGACACTTCCATGGCCATGACATTTCAGAAAGACACTACCATTGGCTTTAAGGTAAGAGAAGTGGTTCTGCTGGTGGTTAAGGGAAGCTGAACAAGCATTTAAGTTTCCTTCTATATCATCAGTGGCTGTTTAGGATGGATTGTAATACCCACATTTTTCAAGTTCTAAGTCTTAAATTAGATAACAAACGATATAGCTTGACACTTTCTTCTTTAATATATGTGTAGTAAAAAAGTTGTATGGCCATTTTATTTCATTTGGGTCACAGCTTCAGAAGGTTATTACCAATTAGAAAAAATGTTTAGTCTTTCGTTTCCTAAAACTAAGTACATTAGTCAGTAATTATCTAATAAGGCTGTGTAACAAACTATACCAAAATCCAGTGGCTTACCCTAGCAAATATTTATTCCCATATTTACAGGCCTGCAGGTTGAGTGAAGTTTGGATTATCTCATTTGGACTCAGCATGTTGGCTCTACTTTGGGCTGCAGGTCAGCTAGCATTAGCTCCAGGCTGGGATTAGGTTCAAATATGCTCCATGCATGTTTTTTTTTTTTTTCTGGGGCCCACGCTGAAGGAGCAGTGGCTATCTAGGGCTTATTCTTTCATGGTGCATCTTTACAGCACAAAAAGGCAATCAGATAATGGGAACATGTTTAAAGTCTCTCGACATCACATCTACTATCATTCCATTGTTCAATACAGGTCATATTGACAAGCCATCATCATAACATGGGAAAGTTTGATCTTCTCACATTGGGAGAAAACTGCAAAGTTATGTGATATTCAGTGGAAGGAAGAATTGGGACAATAACTCAACTTACCGTCAAGTAGCCCCAGTTACCTGCATGGTTATATTTGATGACAAGGTATAGGCTCTTCCAGGTGGATAAGGTGTTAGAAGTCATCTGGGTTAACCTCCCTCCAAATGCGGGAATTCCTTCCACAATAGTCCAGACAGATGTACTTTCAGCAGCTGCTTGTGTTCTCCCAGTTCTTCCATGATTATGCAAGGCAGTCTGTTTCATTGTAGGAAAATTCTAACAGAGAAAAATGTCTATTATTATTCAAAATCTTTCTCCTTATAATACATCCTCCACACTCCTTGGAAGTCTTATACACAGAAACAAAGGTTAATATGTACTCCTTTCTTTATGGGACAGCTCTCATGATGACAGCTATTACTTCTTCAAAGTCTTTGCTTTTCTACTTTCTATAATCATTCCTCAGATGACATAAAAGTATTTGCAGAAGTTTCACCATTCTCATCACATTACTATGGACAAATTAAAGCCTGTTGATGACTTTATTAAAGCAGGATATTTATTACAAAGCAGGATGCTCTGCTCTTTGCCTGGCTTCTGCAGAGCAGAGAGAGACCATTCCTGTCTCCAGTAGCAACACTCTTCTATTAATCCATCAATAGTTTACATGAAGGTTTTTATAGAGATCCTATCCTACGCCTAGATCCTGTTGAACTCCTGGTCATGTGGTTCCTCCAGGTCTTCTTCCTGAATTCCATTTTGACCAAGTCATCCCAATCCTACACTAATGCAGTTGTGTCTTTTACCTAAAAGAATCTGTATTTATCTTCATCAAATTTCATTGAGTTTTATTCTGTTTTCCCAGTCTTGCCAGAGCATTTGTATTCTGACATTCAATATATCACCTCCCTATATTTGATAGGATTTGTAATCATATCTCTTTTTCTTCATCCATGTCACTGTTACAAATATTGACCAGGTAGGTTGTTAAGGACATAGTCCTGAAGCTAGCCCTGCAAGATCTACACATCTCTCTAGTGTGCCATCTATAACTCCTAATGTGTAAGTGTTCCCCATTTTTCTCCACAGTAGCCTCAGATATATCACTAAAGACCCCTCTGATGCTTTGTTGTGATTTTTATACTATGTCCACAGCATTCTCCTGATCTTCCTATTTGGTAAATATTAATATATTCTCAAGAAGATGAGATTCGTTTGATATGACTATTCTTTATGAAGCTGTACGAGCTCATTGCATGTCCTATTAGCTCCTAAAACCCAGAGGTCACAAAGTCAGATACTCGTAAAGGCAAGGCAGGTAATAAATGTTTATATTGGAAGCTGGGTATAAGTCATTCTCTGAACAGAAACATGTATCCTTTGAGTAAAAGACTCTGCCAGCAGAACATAATACCTCTGTTAGTTAATTTCACCTGCTATTTTATGATCTATCTTCTAAAACAGTTTACTGGTCTGTTATTAATATAAATTTATATCCTTCCCCATTTTGAAAATGAAAACCATACTGGTACACTGCCTGTCACAGATTTGGTAGGAACCATGAAGGCCCTCGTTCAGTCCCAACTCAATAAATCCCCTCCAGGATGTTCTTAAGAAATGATCTAATAGATTTTTTTAAAAACATATATCAAATTATGGTGCTCTCACCACATCACAGTGCAGCTGCTACTATATTCCTCCTTCCTTTCTGTCTCGGAGGAAAAATTTGCTTGTACCCTTCCACAATTGAGTCTACCTGGGCCCTTGGCTTCCTGCCCTTTTGTCTCTTCTGGGATCTCATGCCATCTGTTACCTCATCTCTATTTTATCTGTTATATTTCCTCCCCTTTGCCTCTTCCCCATCTGCTCAGAACATGCTCAAATATATGTAAAATATATTTTTTTTGTCATTTTACTCACTGACTTTCCAATACCAACTAAAGAGAGTTTATATTCCTTAATATATGATTTGGCCTCAACCTTCCTTTTTTATCTAGCAAACTCATTTCTCTCTGGTGTAGACACTATACTCTGGCCAGACTCATCCACTGAGCAGACTTCATGTTCCTTTTAATCATTGTTATGGCCATGCTTAAATGTTATTTCCTCAACCTTGTTTTCACTCCCTCCATTCGTCGAAATCTCAGATTTCCTTCGTGACCTAGTCTCTGAGTCATTTGTTTCATGAAGCCGTCTCAGCTCTCCCTAGCAGAACAACCATTTCTACTGAAATCCTGTTGAATTTTGTTTGTCTCCATATTGCCTTTACTACTTTTTATTTTTTAATACTTATTTTTTTGTCCATGCCTTATATACTCAATTGTAAACTTATTGAATACCTGCATTGTGTCCTATACATCTTTACATTTTTAAGATCTGGCACAATTCTTTACACCTAATATATACCCAATAAATGTACATTGATTGATAGAATAATTAATTCTGAAAGTCATTGATAATAATCAATCTAAGTATTTATCCAAATCACACCCAACTTTCTATATTTTTGGACAAGCACTCTTGAGATAAACCAAATTCTCTCCATGTCAAACAAAAGAAACTAGCCTTTATTTTTCATCTGGTGTGGCATGGATACTTGACTGAGTTTCTTTCATAAATATTATATATGCACTATTCTCTTTTTATCTCTACAAAATTCTGTTTGGTGAGAATTTTTGTTTGCTTGTTTAGATAAAGAAACAGAAGCTAAAAAAAAAGTTAAATAAAAAAATTACCTATTTCAGAGCTGGAAAGCCATGTCTGCACTTGGAAGTCCCCTGGGGGGAGAAGGGTTGGGGACGCATATGATGCAGAGAGCAGAGAACTGGCTAAAAAGATGCCTGAGTCTATTTTCGGCTGTGACTTTGATTCACTATGTGACTTAGGAAAGTTTATCTTAGGCTTTTCCATTGATTTGTAAAACTGAGATTCATATACAACTGTGCAAAAAGTGTGTCCCTTTACTTACCTCCCTCCAAGAGATTAATGAGATGATATCCAAGGAGCACTTTGATTTTCTCTGATAAAAGAAATGGATAAGTATGAAGTGAAGCATTTTCTGCTTCTATTGAAGGTTTTAAAGAGGGTGAAAACAGCCTTTTAAAAATTATCAAAGTAAAAGCTAGAGGAAGGAATAGCCTTGTACATTTAAAATCAAGTCAACAATTATTGTAGAACACCTAATGATCTTCTGATAGGTGTATTGTGCATTGCAATTTACCAGGCACTTTTACATATATTATCTCATTTGATCTTTATTACTATCCTATGAAGTATATAGGCTGGGCAGTTTTATGACCATTTTTAAAATAAGAAAACTAATACTCAGAGAGGCCAAATGATTTGTTCAGAGCTACTGGACTCAGATATAAAATGGTCCCAGGGTTAAACCCATGTTTCCTGGATTTCAAATCCAAGTTCACATAACTTGCATTTGTGTGGTTTTACTAACATTTTAGCATACAGATTGGACCATCTCCTCTGTATCCATCCACATTCAGTCCATGTTCAGAGTTAAGTTTAAATTCCATTTCTGTTATAAAGCCTTTCCTTATCATTCTAACCTAAAGACAGTTCTCCTTTTTCCATATTTTTTATTGTACTTAAACATATTGTTCTGTGGAAGCCTTTATAGTAAGTTGGGTTCCCTGTACTGCATTCTTTAAAACAAACCCTTGAAATTTAGCCCAATTTCCAATCTTCTTGCTCGTTGCCACCAATCCATTCTGTTTCTGGAACTGAGCTTCCACACAAAGGGTATTTGAAAGTTAAAAATAGTTCTGTTCATTTTGTTAGTAATGCCAAGCACAACATCTTGTACCAAGAAGGTGCTCAATATATGCTTACTGAATAAGTGGCTGGACTAATCTACAATTCTGGATGGGACAGACGGATGGTTCAGAAACTTTCATGAGAAGACTGGAAATAAAAGTTGGCACCTGATAGTGGTAGATCTGGTATAATAGGCTAAAGTTTGAAATTTGCCTTTTTGGCAACAATAGAATTATTGGCGCCAAGGAATAGTTTTGCTGAATTTTCTATGTCTAGTGTAGATTCCACTTTTAGAACTCAGCAAACTCCCTGCTTTTTTTTCCCCCCTTTGTCTTTTCAACTCCACCGGGACCTCCTCCCACCAGTGCCACTTTACTGAAGACTTGTGATATGTAAGACAGGCCACAAAACCCAAGTGAATCAAAGAAGCCTGTTAAGAGCACTGATTTCTATGATGTCTCAGTTTGTTAACTAAATTGCAGGTTGTACTGCTTGGCCAAAGACAGCTGACAGGCAACTCTGCCTGAACAAGTAGCATCTCCAAATGACATGTGCACTTTAGTTTCATTAGAGGCGGTGGTATAGTTATTGCTTGGGCCATCACAGTAAATATGGTGATTATATGCATCCCTTGGGATCTGGGGCTGACAGCATAGTTGGCTACACTACAGTGTCTTGGCTGCTGCACTGACATAAATGACAGCAAAGCAGATCTCTGGGCCCCTCAGGAAGGAGGCAGAAGTTCATGATGTGAAGAAAGTTCCCTGGCCTGCTGAAATCTTATCAATCAGGATTGTAATTACATTTGTTTCTAAATTATAGTTAGCATTCCTCTCTCTAATATTTTTTCTCACATCCCAATGTCCAGAAAGCTAAAGCATCAGCTGCATGTTGCTAAGACTTTCGGCAATCAGCAGAAACAGTAGTAGTTATAAACCGTTTAGTCCAAGGCAGCTACTGTGCTTCACATGACCATAAAGTGAACATTTCAAGATCCTCAAACGTGTACCAACCTTGAATTAACAAATCCTCTTTAGATGCCTGCGGGTTAGCTCTCTGGGTCTTCTTAAGCTAATCTGTAGTGGTAGGATTGTTTGGAGAGGGTTTAAATGGGCTTCTGGTTAGAAAAGGCATGACTTCCCCATCTATACTGTTCCCTGAAAAGAAACTACTGGAGTGACACTTGTAAGTTTTCTCCAATCCCTTATCTAGTCGGTGGGATGGGATACAGGATCTTCACACATCTGGTGAACCCCTTTTCTTCCCTTCATCCTATCCAAAGGGCTCTTCTCTCTGGGCTGAGCATATGCCGGCTTGTTGCATCTCTGCAGGAGGGAACGTGGAAGGGAAGAGAACTATTAATAGAAATGGGAGTAGGAAGAATGATCTGTGGCCAAGTTTCAGTTTGGTCCCAGGCCTACTCTCCCATCTAGCTGCACAACCAATGAAATTTGCTGGTCCTTTAGTCTGTGTCTATTTCTCACTTGGCTTGGAATTCAGAATGGAGAGGGCTATGATTTATTGACCCACTTAAACCTCAACCTGGTCAAGTAGCAATTTTGTTTTTCTAGCTCTTATATTGCAATGAACATTTTAAATTTATTTGACAGACCTTTATATAACTAAAATAATTTTTTTCACTATCAGTTTCTACTCAGAATTAAATGGTAGTTCTAGAGCAGTGTCCTACATTAAATTTTTGTTGATGGCTATAGCCATGCAGATATATGAACTCAGGGGACTAAAAGTGAGTTTGCATATAATTTATATGTACCTTTCAATACTGAATGGCCTGCTGTCATAACAGCTTCAGATAATGCATTTTATTATCATCATCTTTGCCAGCATCTATTAATCCTATTTTTTGTTGCTTAAGTGTACATTTCCTATTGGTATGTTTCTGAGTCAAGGTGAAGGCAGCTAGTACACTTAAGAGTTCAGGCAGATGTTTATTTAAATCTGGTTCTTCTTAGAAGGCTGCCTAACAGTGATAGATTTTGTTGTCGAGTCTCAGTTCATGAAAAGCGCATTAAAACCTTGAGCGGAGCCATCTCTCTGAAGCAGCAGTTGGGTCATTACGTTTTGGAAAGCACTTTAGATGTGCATATGATTTTATGATCAAGTCTGCTTAATTCATCCCAACTCTTTAAAAGGGAAGGGAGCTAACATTCCTTGAACCTCTCCTCTTATGTGCTAGATGCCAGCATATATTGTTTTATTCCTATAGCGAGCTTTCATGGTAGATAGCATTTTTCCAACATTGAAGATGAAAAAATTGAGGCCCAGAGAATCTAAATAATATAGTCAAGAACACACAGGAAATGATGGAGTTAAGCTTCAAGGCCAACCCTGTCTTACTCAAAAGCCTATGATTGTTATAGTAACTTAGGGATTAAAAAAAAATAATAAACAAACAGAAAAGTCTGCAAGGAACAGAGAGATAATATAAATGATTAAAATAGAGTGGGATATGAGAAAAAATGTGCTTTATCTCATTTTTCTTGAATTCTATGGCCTTTTCAGTCTTTCATTGAGGTTCTAATCATACGGTGACAAAAATATTGCCTTTCCCTCTTTACTTTACCAAAAATATAATAAACAGAGCTGAGAAAACTTGATGATAAATGGTAACCAACACCCAGCCTTTGCATCTGATAGGCAATAGAGAGTGGTAGGAACTGTGGCGAATTAGAGAACTTGTGTCTTTCTCTCCTAATCAACTTTGGCTGACTGTCCTACAGAAATGTTCGCTCAGTGTTTCTGAATCTTACCATTTTTTCAAAAGAACCTAGAAATCCAGCTGTTCATAAGAGATCTTCTGATTTTTAAATATTACAAACTAATTTATATAGAAAAATACTATGTAGTACCCTCTCTTTAAAAAATAAAGCCTCTCTGAGGGTTGGATGTAGCGTAAAGTCTCTGAATTTGTAAGTTCTATATTACACACGACAGCTAATAAGTTCCTACTGGGAAGAATAATTAACAAGCAAAAATCAAATCAAAAATGATTTTCACTACTCTCCTAAGAAGTATGCCCTCCAGGTTTAGTACCATTTGTGTACCATGCCACTCTGTGGCCCTTCACCTGCGCTTCACAGAGTGGAGATAAGGCCCGTGTGCTGTGACCACGCAGCTCTTAGATGCTTTGAGCATTTGTTTCTGTGCATTCCCCGGGTAAACCTGGCAGTCTGGTGAGCAGGGGTGGCATGGCTCATCGGCAGTCATCCTTTGGCAACTGAATCAGAAATGCACCATGCTGTCTACTAAGGAACATGTCTATGCTTGTACCTAGCATTCTAAGACGTTTGCCTCTAGGTGTTTGCCTGCAGAAAGTTTCTTGAAGTCAGTACAAAGTAGAGTGGGAAGCAATGCATCCACGTTTGAAGATTTCGGGAGTTGTTCTTCTGCATTCTCTCAGATGAGGCTTGGTGGGTATGTTTAGTCACCCTCAATCCAATTCCTTGTCTGAATCCTTATTATTTCCTTCACTCTCCTTTAAGTTTTCACTTTCTCCTGACCTTAATCACTGCTTAGTGGACTCACAGGTATCACTGAGCATGACCAGTTTATGACAGTAAGATAACCATTAACTGCTGAAACGTGGGTGCTCTAGCATTGCTTGCATGACGTCTTCCCTGAGGGCCTCTGAGCCTCTGGCCATGGTTGGGGGTTAGTGCATCACAATTCATCTCCCTTCTAACCAGCTCAAGCTCTTCTGCTGGAAGAGGGATTTCTGCAGCAGAAAGCAATGGAGTCTGCAAGACACATTTGGGAAATAAAAGACTTTATTTATATTTATTTTGAGTCTATGTTTCTATATCCCGTAAATGTAATTGTGCCATCTTTACGAAAACATTTGCTTGGGGGTATGAGGAAAGCCCTTTGGGCGAGAGAGAAAATATTCTCTATGATGCAGCATGTTTATGAACCACAAAAATTATTTTTCTGCATTGGTATGTGTTAAACCCTAGGAGTCTACCTTAACATTCAAATGTCTCTTTCTTGGCTAAATTAGTGAAGTTTTAGAAAGCAGACAAACTGGCTAATAGTCTAAGAAAATTGTATGCCAATTATTTTCTATTTTTCTCTTCTACGTACTGAATTAATTTTTTCTTTTCTTGAGATTGGGGTCTCACTACATCACACAGGCTGGTCTTGGAAGCTTGGGCTCAAGCCATCCTTCTGCCTCAGCCTTCAGAGTAGCTAGGGCTACAGGCATATGGCACTATACCTAGCTAATTAAAAAAATATATTCTTAGAGTTTGGGTCTCACTATGTTACCCAGGCTGGTCCTGAACTCTTGGCCTCAAATGATTCTCTAATCTCACCCTCCCAAGTAGCTGGGATAACAGTTGTCAGCTTCCACACCATGCTCTGAATTTCATTTTTGTTCCAACAATTTCAACTTTCTAAACCTCTCTCATTCTTCCTTGCCTCCTCAACTCCATCTACCTAAATAGGGCTTATTGTTTTAGTCAGCTTGGGCTGCTATAACAGAATACCAGAGATTGGGTGGCTTATACAACAAACATTTATCTCTCACAGTTCCGGGAGCCTGGGAATTCCAAGATCAGGGTTCTGGCCAATTTGGTTTCTGGTGAGGGCCCATTTCCTGATTGACAGATGGCTGCCTTCTTGCTGTATCCTCACCTGGTGGAGAGAAAGAGACGTCATCTCTCTAGTGTCTTTTCTATTAAGGACACTAATCCCGTTTATGAGGGCACCACCTCAATGACCAAATTATCTCTCAAAAACCTCAGCTCTAAATACCATCACATTTGGGATTAGGGCTTCAACATAAGAAGGGAAGAGGAAGGACAAAAATGTTCAGTCCATAATGTTTATATAATCACGATTTTTTTTTCCACTTTTGGTTTGGCCCCTCCCAAATCAGGTAGTGTGATATTGTGAAATATATATTTGATCTTTTTCCTGTTTCCTGGCATAGAAATCATAAAATCCTTGGAATCTTTAGAATGATGTGTCTTTTTGTATGCTAGTAAGTTGACTGATGGCTGGCAGCCCCTAGGTAGGTGCTGGATGGGTACTGGTCACCAGAAAGACCAAGACAGGATTAGAGGGTTCAGACTTTCAGCTCCACCCCTCAACCCCTGGGGAGGGAAGAGAGGCTAAAGGTTAAATTGATCACCAATGACCAATCATTTAATCAATCACACCTATGTAATGAAGCCTCCATAAAACACCAAAAGGACAGTGTTTGTAGAGCACCCAAATAGCTGAATACAGGGAGGTTCTTGGACAGCGGTATACCTGGAGAGGGTGTGGGAGCTTGGCACCTCTTCCCACATGCCTTACCCTATGTATCTCTTTATCTGTGTCCTTTGTGACATCCTTTGTAATAAAACAGTAAATGCTGAGTAAGTGTTTTCTTGAGTTCTATGAGTCATTCCAGCAAATTAGTTTAACCCAAGGAGGGGGCCGTGGGAACTCCGATTTATAGCCAGTCTATCAGAAGCACAGGTAAAAAAAAAAACAACCAAAAAACCCCTGAAGCTTGTGTTTGGTATTGCAAGTAGGGGACAGTCTTATGTCTTGACTGAGCCCTTAACCTGTGGGATCTGACACTATCTCCAGGTAGACAGTGTCAGAATTGAACTGGATCGAGGACACCAGCTGGTGTCCACTACAGATTGCTTGTTTGCTTGATGTGTGTGGGAAACCCTCCACACGTCTGGTGTCAGAAGTGTGTTGTGAGAGTATGGTATGAGAAACTGAGTTTGATTTTTTTCCACACAAGTAGAATTTTCTGTCCTGAAGGGCAAGTAATGAATCCTCTGCCTCCAGTTACTTGGGCAATTTATCAAGGACTGACTGGGGAAATTTATTTGGAAACATTAGATAGGAATGTTCCTTAGCTTTTTATATCTTAATTTAGGAAACCATGTGCTTGTTTCTCGTTTTCCTTTGTCCCCATCTATTTTGTAATGACATATTTTTTCAGTGATCCCTATTTTTCAAGTTCCTGTTACAAATACCTCTTTTTAAATCTCTGTCATCACCCAATAAGCTCAGTGATGTATCCTTGTCTTGCAGCCGAGGAAACTATGTGCAGAGTGTTTGTGACTTGCCCCTGGACCTGCATTAAGTGAACAACTAGAACTTCTGTCCAAGCCTTATGATTCCAATGCTGTTGCACTTTCCACTACACCAAAGTGTAGTCTAAGCACTTGAGGGCTCAGCAATGCCAGATGTATTTATCCAGCTTCTGATGTGACTAGTAAAAGTGCCCTGTACAGTGATCAATACACATTTGTTTGGAAAATTTCTATGACATGGTTCTACTTATGCAACCTTGATCTGGAGAAATGAAGGTTATTTCTGGAGGAAAAAACACAACTATGCATAAAGATCCTTAATTTGGAAAGTCTAGTGCAAATTGAAATGGATGCTGGTTATAGTACAACCACCTTGTGGGAACCCTAAATGACTATGATGAGGGGATGGCCTCCCAAAGGCAGAGCTTGAGCCCTGCACTGACCAGTAATCACTGCATCAAAGAGCAAAGGAGAAGGCAAGACAATGGAAATGAGTTTATCTGAGAGTTTGGCATCTTGAATATTTCAAAGATTAAAGTCGTGTTTAATGGGAACCAAATGGTTCAATTATCTGGTAATGGCATGGATTGGTGTCCACCTGTAGGACTTCAGTTTGAATCTAGTCCAAATAAAGAAGATGGGTGGGTTGAAGGCCTTGGTAATGAACACTGAGCCTCTCAGCTGGGTCCACAGAGCAAGTCCTTAGGCCACATAGGCCTGCTGGAAATTTTCCTGAAGACTGTTCAGTAGACTACATGAAATAAATTAACAGCTGTGGTCCCCTGAGAGGTGGTCATGTTCTACATTTCTAAAAGCACTGTCCCAAAACAAAACCATAGCAAAGACGGAAAAGCAGTAAATGAACCGTGGATGGAGATGTTGCACTCTGGCTAGAATCTTGCTTGTAGAAGAATGCAAAGGTGCTTTCACTATTGTGCCAGGTGCTCAGCTGAATGTACTTAACCCTTTATGTGGTAGAAGAAACACAAAAATAACAATTCATTTTTCTGCCCTCGCAATGCTCATTGTGTGACTGGGGAAAAAGAATTGTTCCATTAAAAAACAACATACAAGTGAATCCACACAAACGATTGATTTTATTATTGAGTAGCTGCTGAAGAGATTGTGGGATAACTGGAGGATAATCTGGTTAATCAAGGTTGGCTCTGGAAGGGCATGTGTATAGAAGTGTTTTCAGCTCTATACACCTATGCACACTAGCTAGGGAAAGCTGGACCCTCTACAGAGAAAAGTCTCTTCTCCACATAGAAAAGTGTACCTCATTCAGCTTGAGACAGGACCAGACCTAAGAGATATGTCTTTTCTTTGGGTCATTCCTGGAATTCATTCCCTAGAGCTCCCATGGACTCTAGATCATCCTGTTGTTTGATTCATTCTGAAATCCATAGTTTGTTCTGAGTCAGGTCTGTGATAGATTCACATTCCTGAAAAGCCTTTTATAGAAGTGAAGACTCAAGATTCCACTGACTGCCCTTGGCTGGGACTGTTTAAGGGCTGGACTAGAACTGAACTATAAATGCCTTTTGATGGAAACTGAGGGGCCTGGATTCCCCTGAGCCATCAACACTTTGCTTAAAAGAAAAGGAGAGGGTCAGAGGAACTAGCTTTTGGGTATGTTAAGTTTTAATATCTTGTTCAAACACACACACATGCACACACAAACACAAACCCACTTCCATTGGCACACATACAAATAGAACTCTTTATTTCTCTAGAATTATATTTCTTAGCCTTCTGAATGACATCATTTACTATCTTTATATTGATGGATAAAATTGTAACACATCCGTAGAGAAGAGAGAGCAGAAAGAATGTTAGCGCTTTTTAAATGCCATAATACAAATTTTCCTTCATATTGTGTGTGCATTCATTATAAAACCCATGGATAATCTGTGTATCTGACACTGTGGCTGGCTCCCAGAGGGCTTGCAGTGCTTGGCATGTCACAGGGGAATGATGGCCTCGTGCTGTTCCAGGAACATTTCCTGCATTTGGCTGAAACTTGCTCGCTTTACAATTTGGTAGGGACACTTAATTCAAGCAAATTAAAATTAGGAGATGTGTTCTCTAATTATTTTATCAAAACAGCTCAACGCTGGTAGGGTGGACTCTTTTCAAAAGGTATGAGTCAGCTCCCTGTGACCTGTTTTCCAGTGTCTGGTTTGGGTCACCTTTACTAATCTCATCAGAGCTGAGGGAAAGCACTTTCCTTTTCATACTTCTGTGCAGGGGTCCAGGTGACTCTCCCCTACAGAGGCTTTGATGCCGTCATGGAGGTCATCGGGCCTGCCTTCTCCCGATGCACTGTGGCTGTTTAAATTTTACTTTTTTTATTCCTCTCTTTCTGTTGCTTTTATTATGGTGGTTGGGGGGTAAGTCAGAATCAACCTTTTAAATTAGAAATGCTGATATTATCCAAGAGAGAATGTTATAGTGGTGATAGTTGACAATGAGGAGAACCATAAAATATCACCTGGATGAAATACCTAACTGCAACACTATCTCCGGGACACACACATACCAGAGTCCCTGCTTGCAGACAGGCACTGCTGATATATTACCGTCTGCTGGCCGTTTTGTTTACGATAACTAGGAAAGGAAAAATGAGCCCCTATTTCAGTGTTTTCATCCCAAGATGATGACACAGTAGATTCCCCTTGCAGGTAAAGCAAGAGAGCTCAGTTAATCACCATTTATCACTCAAGTGACTCAAGTGTCTTACAGATGCATTGGAGCCCTGGAGACGGAGGTATTCATTGAGTTGCAATGCTATTCTTTTCTCTCATTCCATTTAATATAATAACTGAAGTCCTAACATCAGACTGATGTGTGCTATCTTTTAGAGTCAAGAGCCTTTAAAATGTACATGATTCACTCCCATCAAACCAGATAAATTTTCTGAAAGAAATGTTATATCATTATAATTTTAATGAGTTATAACTTCGCTCCATCTCCTCCATTACCAGACTATTCCTAGCTGCCATCGTCTTTTGCTAGAAGCCTCTAATTTATTTCCCTGCATCTGCAGCTGACCTCCTTCAAACAGTGTTATATTGAGTTGATTTTAGTACATAAACCACCCTCAGTGGGATCCAAGATAGATTAGTTCATGCTTAATTGGGTGGATTTTTATATATCTTCTTTTTTCTTATCAGAAGCATGCTCTAATTGCCAGATCATAGTTGTGAAGTAGGTTCACTCCACACTGGTTACCAGCTTGCCTGAGTCCACCAAGAGAGGACACCTACACACCCAAGTTATATGAAGTGGGTTTGTCATTTATAGATATGCAACACAGGAGAGCAAAAACCTGGGATTCATTTCTTGTTGGTCCTCCGAGGGTAGGAAAGCTGTCCAGAGAGAATGGAATCCTGTCTGTGCATACCCTACTTGCACTGCTGCTGAGGGACCCTGGAAAAACACCCTGCTGAGAGACCCTTTAAAACGATTCTGGGTTTTATACTCTGGTGGCGACATGAGACAGTGGCTGGAGCACTGAAGGACATCCTGTTCTGGGAAGGTCTGTTCTGGCCAGTCCCTCCTTATTCAGCATATTTGATATCATTCTTGAGAACCACAAGTAAGAAAGGAGGGAGAACTGGGTTTTTTCCAAGGGCTCTCGGAGAACTGTCCTGCAATAATTAATTAAGCAGTTAAGGTACAGAACAGGCTCCCCATTTGACTACCCCACTCCTATTGAGTTATTCTTACTACTTGAACGTAAACTATTGGTCAAAAACTGGAAAAAAAGAAGAGAAAAGAAACATGGCTAGCCTTAAATTGCGCAAGTTTCCGCAGTAAGGGTCAGCAAACTTTTCTGTAAAGGGCGAGAGAGTGATATTTTAGGCTTGTAGGCTCCATGATTTCTGTCACAACTACTCAGCTTTGCTATTTTAGTACAAAAGCAGCCAAAGGCGATACATAAATGAAAATAAGTGCAGCTGTGTCCCAATAAAACTTTATTCATAAAAACAGGCAATAATTAGATTTGGCCCACAGTTTGCTGAGCTGTGCTCCAGGCCAATCTGCCTCCTCCAACTTTTACATCCATTCCTCAAACATCTCATTAAAAAACTGCCATAATCTACAGAGTATTTTCTGATGAACCCAAGAGCTAAATCTCTCAATTTTGAAATTTTTTCTCTAGAAAATGGGATAGAGTTTAGCATGGGAATTTATCTGTGAGAGTGACTAAAAATGTCTTACTTATTAAACCAAGCATTCTTGGTTGGTGTTTATTATTTACATAGACCCATTTACCTTGAAGCCATGATGTCAAAACAGTCTGTCACTTACTTGGAAGATAGGTCAATAGTAAAGCACTTTGAAGAATCACTAAAGGTTTCTTCATAACCACGGAATAGGTCTGGAAGAGTTACTAGCTGTTTGTTCATCTCTCTTGTGTAGAGCAGCAGCTGCTCATCCTTGGCCTAGAATATCTGCTTCTCAGAGAAAGAATTTCTCCTTTGCTGCCCACTCAGAACTAATCACGCATCTTCATGGAAACTCACTAAAATGACGTAGTCTGTGTGGTAAAGGCTCAAGGGACTAAGTTAGAGGTGTGACTATCAAGTAGTGTTATTTTTCCAGGGAAGATGTCCTGGGAGACCTTCTCAGGCACTAGCAGCAATGAGTCAGTAGGGAAGAGAGTTACCAAGACCAGATAGACAAAACATCATGGGTCATGTATACTAGACCTGCCGCCTTCTGATTCTGTGAGCTTGCATTTCAAAGTTTACACCTGCAAAGTGGACATTTGACCAACACATAGGGTACAGAAGAGTCATAGAAATTATCAGTATATGCTTAATCCTCACCTTAATTGTGGTCTAGCTTTGGGGGCTAGACCATGGTTTTACACCAAACATGTGCACACATGGGCATGCATTCACATGCATGTGTGTATTGTGTGTGTGTATTCTGTGCATGCATACACACCACACGGAAGGGTTTTTGTGAAGGATGCATTAGACCACACAGGCAAATGTATATAGAACAGTTTCTGTCATCTGTCATGTAATACATGCTTTATGGATGTTTGTTGAGTGACTAAAGTTTTGCACTCCCTAGTGCAGAGTTTCTCAGTAGTGGCACTATTGATATTAAAGCCAGATACTTCTCTGTTGTGTATTGTTGGGTATTTACCAGTATTCCTGGCCTGCATCCACTGGATGCTAGTAGCACTGCACTTCAATTGTGACAACCAAAATGTCTCTAGACATTGCCAAATGTCCCTGGGGACAAAATCCCGACCAGTTGAAATCACTGCCTTAGTGAACCAAGACATTGATGTAAGGAGGTGGCTCCCACACTTTAGCCCACATTTGAATCACCTTGAGATCTTGTGAAAATGCAGATGACTAGGCCTGACCTTAGAGTCTCTGTTTCAGAGGGTCTGACATTAGACTCCGAGATTTGCATTTCTAACAAGGTCCCAGCAGCTGATGCTGCTAGTCCCAGGACCTTACTTTGTAAGTGTGTAGGTAAGTTGTAAGATGTTCTGGAAGAACTTCAGATGATTTAAATGTGTTCCCTAATTTTGAGGACCATAATGTAGTTAGTGTGAGCACAGAGTTTCAGATCTCCCTACTGAGGCCATCATATGGCTCCTTACAGCTGTGGTAGAGATTTGGGGGAAAACCAAGGAATCCATGGGAGATGTTCAGTATGTACTAGATTTCAGTCAGCGCTGTTCCATCAGCTATCACTTGAATCCTGCCGGGAGGCTGCTCCAGGTCTTGGCACAACACTGAGGCACCTACAGAAATGAACTTTAGTACTTGCCTGGGAGTCACACTTAACTACCAAATGAGCCACTGTGACACCCACCGGGGTCTGTGAGTGAGAAATGGATGTCCGGAGCACATTTGAAGGACATGATGACACAGGATGCCGGTTTGTGACCAGTGACTATTAGAGCCATGGCTTTAACTTGCTTCTTATTTACTTGCACCAGCTGTCTTGTCCTTCCTTGACTCTCCCCTCTTCAGGACAGGGTTCCTGTTGTCCTAAACTGTCATTCCTACTCTCTCTCTCTCTCTCTCCTTTTTTTTTTTTTGCTTGGAGTTAGAGATGGAGCTGTCTTGAGCTATTTATCAGTCTTATCTCTCTTGGCCCTCTGTTAGCATTTCAGACTGTGGATCTAATCCGCTTTAATTGATTGACCTCACCCAACCAGACATCAGCAAAACACCAAAGGAAGCAAACTACAGCCGGGGGAGAGGTGGATGTAACTTTTCTGGATGTGTGCATAGGTCACTGAGGCCTGTGAAGATTTAGGAAAGCAGAAATAATTTCCAAGCCATTTAACATGAATTTTCTAGGGATAATATGTACAGATTCTGGATTCAATAATCTTGAATGGGAGATAGTTATTATCTATCTAGTACAGGGAGTGTACACTCTGTCCTCTGTGAGGGCATCGTTTCTCACCCAGCATCCCCACCGACATCACTGTTGTCACCATCTACGTCCTCACTGTTACCATCTTTGTCATATCATTGTTTGTAGAGCACTTCAGAATTTGCCAAGACTTCAGTCATTTCTCATGAGTATTATTTGACACAAGTATTATTACTGTTATTGTCTTTGTATTGTTTTTATCATTTTTCATATAGTTAGATTGAAACTCATATAGTTGAGGGACCTGCCCAAGGTCACATGGACAAAAAGATGTGGGGCCTTGACTGGGACCAGGGCCTTTAATTATCAATCTCAAACTCTTCTAGAACTCAAAGCAGACATTTTCGTCTGCCCTGCTCTTCCTGCCACAGCCACGTTGACACTTCTCCAGGGAAAGGGGACCGGGTCATTGTCATGAGGTGATAATGGAAATTTGAACCATCTTCAAGCTCCACATCTGGGTGATTCCTGAAAGGCTTGTTGATGGAGAGACCTGGTCTCTTACATCTCTTCAATCCTTTAATAGTGCATGGCTCTGCACACAGAAGGTGCTCACTCAGTGCTCATGAACTAACAATTGTCCTGAGTATAGAACAAGAGAACCATAACACTGAAAAAATAGAGATTAATGATTTTCACTGAAAGACAGTTAACAGTCACAAAAGAACTCCAACCACATTCTATTAAATTGAGAATATTTTATTCTAAAGAACTTCAATACAGTCCTCTGTCAGTCAAAATTATCTGATGAATGAACTAAGTTGTACCTCATCGTTTTGTATTTTACAGATTGCATTTATACAGCATAATAAGATAATATGTTTTTGCTAAGATTTATTGCACAACATCAGAATATATTAGAATGTATTACCAACTATCTATTTTATCCTATATTATTAAAATCCTGTTTAGCTTCTCATGGTAAAATATGCTCTCATAATTTGTTTCTATCAAAACCACACATTCTAATTCATTATTTATTCATTCACTTATTCATGAATTTAACAAAGGCAGACCTAAAGTACATAATATGTAACATATATGCCCTGTTATATAAATAATTCTACTGCAACATGTAATACATGTGACTGAAACATAACACATGGAAAATGTAGGGGTTTTAGAATCAGATAGACTTGGTTTCCAGTCTTAAATAAGCCTTTTATTGTGTGAATTCCCTGGTGGGTAATTGTGAGAATTTGAAAATAATTATATTAAAAAAGATTTACTGACAACATTCTCTGTCCACCCAGGTAGTCCGGGTCATGCTGTAGTAACAAGCAGCCTTAAACACTCAGTGGTGTAAAGCCACCAAACTTTCCTTAGTCACCCTCTGTGTCCATGGAAAGCTGACATGTTGCCTTCCTCACTCAGTGATACAGACTGAAAAAGTGGCCACTACCAGAAACTTGCTGGGTGCAGTGGGTGACAGCAAATGAGAGAACTCTGGTGGGTCTCACACTGGTGGCTCAGCAATGACATCCCATTTATTAGTTAACGTTGGTCTCTTGGCCCTACCCACCATAAGGCAACCGTGAAGGTCTCTCTTACTACGAGCCCATAGTGGAGGATAATTAGAAGAATGTGGTAAACAGTGCCACTTATTATTTATTTACTATGATCCAGACTTTGCAGTGGGTATGGAAGGCCTTGTAGTACCTGGGCCATGGGAGGCATCATTTACATGTTGTTTTCCTTGTGTTATTGCCTAGCACTGAGCTAAGAAATTCTGTGGGAGCCTAGCCATGAAGATACTGAGAATTGCTTCCATTGTACACCTCCTGGCATGCATTTGAAAACCTCAGTTCTGTTTCTGTCAGCTGCAATTTTCTATAATAGAGGATGGTGCATTCTGCCCTCCCCAGGGACACTCTGGAATGAATGAAGAGATAGCCTTCAGGGAGATCTTTATTCCTGAGGATTTTTCTTGCCCCCATGCATGCCTCCTCCTAGAACCTCTCTGTGGTGTTGGTAGCATCTCTTGGGTCACCTCGGCAGCAATAACTATGATGTGGCTGATAGAGGATCAGAAAGCTAGGGCTGGATAAATTTGGGGAACCAGGTGGGCTCGTAAACAGTTGTTATTGATGAAGAATGACTTACTGGCTATTTAAAGACAGCTGTTTTCTGTACTCTTCAGCTTTATTCCTGAGTGCACTTGAGGATTCTTTGGGAATGTCTTCTGATTTACTACTTGTCTTTGTTTTTAATATCAAGGAAGAACATAGATGGAAGCGATTGCCTTGGTAGCAACTTTAGTGGTGATGGGTGTGGGGTTATTCAAAGTGATAGTCATGCTGGTTTTGCAGCTACCCTTTGCTTGTCTTAGAAAAGCTTATAAAAGGAATCAAAGAATGTGAAGAGATAGCAACTCTCAAACTGTGACAGGAAATCAACCCTGTATAAATTTTTTAAAATATATTCTATTTGCTAAAATGTACATTTATTTTCACAATACATCTTGATGACAGTGTCCACCAAACCAACCGGTCCTAAACTCATGCCACTACTTTCAATTACACTAATGAGAGGAAAGAAGACCAACATGTATTGAGGTCCAAAAATATGCACAGCCACATGCCAGGTGCTTTACACGTATGTGCTCTCCTGTAATCCTCACAACGAGCTTCAGAGGTAGCAATTGGCCTCTCCTCCCCTCTACACATCACTTTAAAGGAGAAAAATCAGAAGTTAAATAACCAGACCAGGGTCATCTAGCTTTAAAAGCCAAAGCTGTTATTGGAACTATGCTGTGCTAAAACCCACATTTATCCTGTTGAGCCAATTAACCTCTCCAATAATCACAGGGTGTCATATATATGGTAGAATGATTGGATGGTCCCTTCTCCCAACCTCATTTATCTCTTACATTTATATAATGTTTTATCATTGATAAAGTACTGTCATATTCATTATATTAATCATATTATGTTATCCTTACAATAGCCCTGTGATGTATGTAAAGCTAGCATCTTGTCCCCATCGTGTATTATCAAGAAATGAGTTCGGAAAAGTAACTTGCCCAAGGTCAGTCAGGGCTGACTCCAAAGCCAATGCATTTTCTCCCTTACTTCTTCTTCTCTTCCATACACATGTGAGCCAGCAGAGTTGATTTTCGTAGCAGCTGAGCATGATAGATCGGAGCCTGGGCAACTACATGGGTATTTGCCACAAGGCTTCCATGACTTATAATGAACTGAAACAAAGCATTTAGCCACAGATTATAATGCCACTGTGGTCCCATAACAAATGGCAAGGAGGTTGCAGTAATGAAATCTTATTGCTACAAGTACAGAGACCACATCTGAGGTCTAGCACAGCCACATTTACCACTGTGGGAAACTAAACATCTGGGTAAGGGGCGCCACTGGCTTTGGCAGCATGCTAACAGGATTAAGAAGATCTCTTTGAAACAGTGATTACAATGGCAAATGTGTGGTGCCTAAGATAAGGACCAAATATTTATTCTGGCAGAGATTAAATCTTTTCTTTTCTCGAATCTAATATGGATCTTGCGGAAAATCTGCCCAAGACTGTATCTCGCTGATCAGCCAACTCACTGAGCCAGAACTGTACTTTGCCACTGCTGTTGCTGAAAAGCTGCAGAATGCTGGTTTAAAGGTCTCCTCTCTCCTTCCTAAAACTGTTCTCCATCCATGATTAATTAGTGACTCCGAGGTGAATTGAATCACCAGCCGTCCTTTCTATGCATTCAGGATTTATGTACTGGGTTCTCATTGTAGAACAGTGGTGCAATAAACAGCCCACATCTGCAGGACAGGCAGAGGAGTAATGGAGTCTGCAGTCATGGTTTCTCAACTCCTCCAGTCCTTTCATTCTGCTAAGCAGGTTATTACTCAGGTTATTATAGCCTTGCTTATTTAGGCGTGAGGGTGATTGGGTACCAACACGCACACACACACACACACCCTTAGAAAAGAGAAAGCAGAAAAGTCATGTTGCCATTTCTGAATTCCTTGAGAATCAAGGAGGAAGAATAAAATGTATGATAGTATTAATTATGGGCATAAAAGGTACAAAAAGAACCCATAATCAGGTTTATTTATCCATGTATCATAATTTAATGCTGGGTACTTTGCTTAGTTTGGAGATGCATATATAAAACAAAACAAAACTGAGAACATAGTGGTCCCAATAAACAGAGATTTAAGAAATCATGAGTGTGTTTAGTTATCATTTGGGGAGGCACCTGGGTCACTTTTTCCAGAGAACAGAACATGGTAATTGCAGATGTCATTTCATGCTGTGTACTATGCTATCAGGGCATATAGGAAATAATGATATCCCCTCTGCATCTCAGCATCCTTGAATGCTGACAACTTCTTTAGTCTATCAGTCTATATTCCTCCCTTCTAATATCAAGTCTCCTGGGTACTTGTCTATCCTTTCATTGCATATAAGATGAATTCACATACTAAATGACAAATGACAAGTTGAGAAAAGCCTCTCTTTTAGGAAAACAAGTGAAATGTATCAAACTCTATGGAAACCAGTGTGCATCCCACCAGAAGCCTTGATTTGTTGACTTTAAGCATAGTAGGTGCTTAATGAATGCTGCATTTATATATTTATTGAATGAATGAATGAATGAATGAAATAAATTATTAAACCTGTTATTCAGTGAAATCTTTTCTGTATCTCAATTTATATGGATTCTGACATTCTTTTCACATATTCTTCTTCTCCTCTTTCTGTCTTCCTTCTTCTCCTTCTACTTCTTGAATAAGGACATAGAAGATGACAAAGGCTAGTGAATAAATATTGTGACTCAGTCCTGTAGAATGTCAGAATTCCAACATAATTTTATTATCCTTGTGTTCTCAACCTCTTGCCTATCCCGCTGACACCCTGCCATGTTGTGATGCATTTCCAAGAGGTTGTGAGAGGCTGGTTATATTTGATCAGTAAGGTTACTTTCATTTTAAATCTCACTGTTAATACTAATCTCAACTCATAGTAGTCGCTAATTGTTAGAGGAGAAGAGTAAGAGTTTTAATAGCATTATTATTTATGCTTTGGTGTTTTTGTGCATCATCCAGGAGGTGGATGATGCCATCCCCGGCACCATCACCATCTCCATAGTTATCATCTTCATTGCCATAGTGTTAGTTTTCTCAAATTCATTCCAATTTCCATTCTTATAGGTCTTTCTTGGCCACAGAGGTTCTCTTCTGCTGTGTGCATTAGCGACAGCGTTGAGTGTTAGATCTCTCTTTGTTGTTAACATGAAGAGTAGAGCTACAAGTATGGGAAAAGTGGCAGCTGTCTTCTTCTGAAAACTCCAGCTTAGTCTCACCGGCCTCTACTGAGGATACGTTTTCCATATGGTTTAGACCTGCAGAAAGAATGATTAGTCTATAATGCCAGCCACTCTGACATTGGCTCCTAACCATTCTATGCCTCTCCCCTTTGACTTGATTGCCCCGAAACACGCAGACAAGCTCATATTTGCTCTTGAATTGAAAATCAGAATTGAGAAATGATTTAGGTTTCAGTGTCTTACTGGTCTCTCTTAGAAAACAGGCCTAATTCATCTCACATAAATGAACTTTGCATTGTCATTGCATAGTTGTTAGGTAGTTCCAGGCTTGATATCTGTGGAGGGAAATTGAATGATGTAACCTGGGCAGTGCAGCCTGTGAGAGCAATTTGGGTGACTTTATGCTGTTGGTTTTTATGTTCAGGATGAAAGCCTATGGAGAAATATAGAATACTATTATTAACTTCATGCTGACAGCTCCCTCTGGGCACCTACAGGTTTATTGCTAGTTGGAGGATCAACTTTAAAGGGAGAAAACCTTGTGGTTGGTGATAACTATGCCTTTTGTGTTTCTTTATTACAGGAACAGGGGAAAATTGGAGTCGTCTTCAATATTGGCACAGTTGACATCTCCATCAAAGAGGAGAGAACCCCCGTAAATGATGGTAAATACCACGTGGTGCGCTTCACCAGGAACGGAGGCAACGCCACGCTGCAGGTGGACAACTGGCCGGTGAATGAACATTACCCTACAGGTACATGTGGTACTCTTAATAGTCATACTCTCTTTTACTTTCCTATTCTCACTTCTAAATGGTGATTTTCTCATGCCTGTCACCAAGTCACAAAACACTGAGTGAAGCTCACATCCATGTTTTTTGAAGATCAGTTATTTCTTGAGGACTTGATCCAGTGTAGGGAACTTCTGGAGACTTACTAACTATGCACTGAACACTTTTTGTCAACCTTTAACTGATACCGCCTGACTGGCTCATACCAAAGACAATTACTGTAGGTAATTCCTGGACGCTGCATGTAGTGGTAGAGGAGGGAAGGAAACCATCTCGAGCTATTGTCAATAATTATGGGATCATCAAATTGAGATCTGGACTTTGTGATGTCATTTAGTCAGGTGTGGTTGAAGGTACAGACAGCCAGAGGTGCCAGAAAGACTGTGAAAGGAAGTTTATTAAACTCGAATTGATGAACATTGAGACAGGGTAACAGTGAGAGAAAAACATGAGGATGTAATGTTATTCATATGATTGACTTTGCCAATTATTTTTTCTCTCTCAGCCTGCCTTGATATTCAGAGGTTGGTCCTCGTGGTCGTTTTAATAGCAAGCGTGCTGGCATGGGAGGGAAAGGGGTTAATCATCTGTTTCAATTTTACTATCAAGAAGCATTCAGCAGCAAATTCCCAGGGCCAGATGGCTGAAGGAAGGACAATGGGAGAAAAGGTTGCTTTCTTTAAAAGAGACTATTCAAATGATTCCTTAGCTTTCCCTCTAGTCTCTGGCTTCTCCCAGGAAAAGAGACATGAAGCTTGATTATGGAAGTGCCAGGAAGGAAAGGGAAACACTTTAGCAAAGGGCTTTTGCTCCACAATTACATTGTCACCTGATGGATGCAAGAGAATAGCTCAGAATATTGCATTTTCACTAACGTGGACATGATGCTGTCTAATGCTATCCTACATGCCAAACTCCCCACTATTTTCTCACTGTTCTCCTCTCACTTCCTTTACAATGAGGAGGGCACAGTGACAAAGAAGCCTGAAGCACATTCCCAGAACTCTAAAAGCTGTTTAGCTACTAATTATCAAGCTGCAAGAGAAATTTTCAAAGTAAATTTGCCTATTTGTGGCCTAAAACTTTTGAACGGCTTGAAGGCTGTGATTGTACCTTCATGCCTAACTCAGAATTGATTTTCTTTAAGAGTCAATTATATTTCACTTCTTAAAAATAAAATAATGAAAACGCTCATTGGAAAGTTATGCTTTGCTTAATGCTGCTGTAATACTATGTTATAGATATTAATTTCAATAAAATGTATTTCATTTAAAGAAAGAGTCAATCAGAAGTATCTGTGCTGCTGGACTGTTCCCAAATAGACAAAGTCCCCATATAACTGGTTTAGGAATTACGAGAACATCCACAAACAGCATGCAAGACCCCTGAGGTATAGAAGCAAAAATCCCCATCTATTGTCTACCATCTCGGTTTTGATTAAATAGCCATTGCTGGGGGTCTCAGAATTTCTTGAAGTACAAAAATGACCTTAGGAGGTTATCTTTGAGCATTTGAAGAAAGTCTGAAGTGTTAGCAGTTGCTACGGAATTCTTACCATCATCCAAATTCACTACGGGCTAATAGACCTATTTTTTAAATGCTCCTTGTTTAAAGTCTGAGGGATGGGGGGAGGGGCAGAGAGGAATCAAAATAGCCCAGGATCTTAAAAGCTGTCCATTGGCTCCTAGGAAAAATCAGTCTCTCTCTCTATGCATATCATCATTGGACCTGCTGGTGCTGCTGTGGGGTTTGTTGTGTTTCTGTTAGGAATTTCAAGGATTTCTAAATTGATGTTAACCACTTGCCTTGAGCCAATAGAGTTTGCTGCCAGCAATAAAAAGGCTCTATAATGGACATTTCAAAGACACAGATATGTAAGATATGTAAGAAAACCAGGGACACTTGCTGTGTGCCTGTTTCTTTGTGTCTTTCCTTCCAAATTATGGGTTGCTTCCTATATGTTTTCAAAACAGAATAAACCTTTTCTTTAATGGCATCGCTTCCTCCTGAAAACTATTATTATCATGGGTAACTGTTATTTAGTAATAATGTGTGTTATTATTACAGGATAGGGTACAGTATAGCAGTTATAAGTATGGATCTTGGAGCCAGCTGGCTGGAGTTGGAATCTTGGCTTCATCACTTGTGAGTCTAAGGCGGTTGAATTAAGAATTGAAGTGCTCTAAGCACTTTGGTGCCCTCCCCACGTGTAATTCATAATACAACAGTACTGAATTATAAAATAAGTGTAAGAATTTCCAACAGTTCTGATTTTTCTCCTCTGATGATTTTTTATAATGGTTTAAAAATGTATCAGATCTTTCTTCCCAAATTCTCATGTTTCAGTTTTCTCTGTTTTATTTATTCTCTAAGTAGGTGTTTATTCTTCCCATTTGGTGATCCAGTTCCAACCTTTACACCAAGTTATTGAACTTCCCTGAGCCTCTGTTTCCTAGTCTGGAAAATGGGGTAATGATAATACTTACTTCCCAGGTTAATTTGAAAATTAGGTAAGTTGAACACATGCAAAATGCTCAACATAATAGTGGAACAATTAAGTCAGTATTCAGTAAGTGTTAGCTGTGAGGATTGCCAAACATTTGGGTAGCGTTTTTAACTAATAACATATTTGCTAACACAAATTACTTCATTTTGACTATTAAATACCCTGAAAATTGGGTAGGTTAGTTATTTTTCTTCTCTATTTCAAATAAAAGACCTATAGAGATGCCATGCCTTTCCTAAGGTCACATAATAAATGAGGAAAGAACAGGACGAGCTTCTTCTGTTCCCAGTTGGGCACAATTTCCACTATTGCTCCCATAGCAAATTGAGGGATATTTTGAAAAATGCATAGCTAGAAATGAGTGGCTTTCTTATTGTGTCATCTTAGATTGATTTATTTCTTTAAAGGAGTATCATATTTCAAAGGTCAGTTCCAATGATCACACAAAAGTGGTTATTGTGAGATGTGAAGTCAAAAATCCTTGTTTAAAAAAGAAAAGTTTTATTAGCACGAATGAGCCCAAGCTGTCCTACTTTAACAATGGCAATGTGCTCCCATAAAGTAGTTGAATGAATATTGAGTATTTAAAGAAACTATTACCTTCCCTTGTTGCCTAGATTAAGATGTGGTACGGATATACTAGATTGAGTCTAACATTTGAATTTTATGTTAAACTCCGGCAAGACTTCCTAGAAGCGACTCACCTTTTGAACTCAGATAGCTTATCTTCTCTCCTGCCTGCTTTCCTGTGCTATTGAAAGGATCAATTTAAAATACCATTAGCACAATCTGGCAACATTTAATTTATTTTAAATCATAAGCTCCAAATGCCCCCTGCATTTGGGCATCAAAGAACAAAGCCACCAGCCTGGTAAGGCAATCTTGACACAATTTCTGCAAAAATGATGTCTCCTCTTTTTTCCCAAACCAGTCTGTTTTATTGATAACTAAGTTTAGAAAGCATCAAGAGGAATTCATTCTTGCTTCTTGTCTACTACTAATGTTTAAAAGTAAAGAAATGTAGAGTAGCTCCTACAGAATATTCACTTCAGTTATCTCATTCTAAGGGCATACTCTCAGGGAATTGTTCCTGCTCCCCAGGTCTGAATGAATCAACTGTGCACCAGGATGAATGGGTCAACTCCAGAATCTTCTCATGGGCATTTATAGGATTTTATGGGGCTTTACTGAAACATCCCACCGTGAAATATTTAGAACCCAGCTGGGCACAGGGCATGTAGCATGGGCTCTTTGTGAATCAGGAAGGATACAAATGAAAATAGTTCTATAGCAATCGGAATCTTGTATCACTTAATTCTGGGAGGTAGAACTCAAAAGCAACTTCTTTCTTTGAAACTGAAAATAGAAAAGCTAAGGAACAGGAGAGGGAAATAAAAGAAGAATCAGCCCAGAGCTATCATCCAGGCACTGACAAATGTTCCTTATAAAGCCTCTGATTGCTGTCTCTACACAATGCAGTGGTGAGGACAAGGGAGGAGAGGTGAAAGGTGACATGAACATGAGGAATTAATTTTAGCCACAGCTCAAGGCCCCCTGGAAGGCTGAGCTGGCTGGGATTGTTCCAGATCCTCTCTCTGCTGTGAGTGGGTGGCTGGTGGTGTCGTCAGTGCTATTGGACCTCTGAGCATGGTGCAGTAAGGGCTTCTCAGGTCAGAGCCAGGCTTCCTAGAAAATAAAGACCGATAAGCAGCTTCAGTATATAAGACTTTCCATCTTTCCATCCCAGGGGGTGCTGAGGAAAGCAGGGTTTCTACTGGTCTTTTTCTTGATATTGCATACCAACTCAATTGAAGTGCTCTTGACTGAATTCTTCTTCTCCAGGTAATAAAACATTCACTGATGACCTATGTTTAAATCCTGTTTGACCATCCAACCCGGAACGTGAAAAGGATGTAACAGTAGCTCCTTTTCAAGGACACTAGATTAGAAAACTCTCTTTATGTTTGAGTGTATCAAATTCCATAGAACCTGTCTTTATGGGGGTTGAAAAAGAAAACATTGCTATAGTGCTTACTGATGCTCAAAATACCTTCATATACACTATTACATTTGAGCTTCACTCCATACTGTCAGGGACTGGGTTTGGTATTATTACACTCACCATACTTTTTATTTTATTTTATTTCATTTCAGAGTATTATAAGGATACAAACGTTTTGGTTACATAAATTGATTTTGTACAGTTTGAGTCAAAGTTATGTGCGCCCATCCCCCAGATAGTGTGCTTTGTACCTGTTATGTGTGAATTTACCCATCTCCTTCTCCCCAATCTCACCTAGATTTCCAATCAGTTTTATTTTCATACGTGCACATAAGTGTTGTTCTATTCATTCCAATTCAATGGTGAGTCCATGTGGTGTTTGTTTTTCCATTCTTGTGATACTTCACTTAGAACAATGGTCCCCAGTTTCATCCATTTTAAGATTACATCATTAAGGCTTCATGAAACTAAATAACTTGCCCTTTATCATATAGCTAAAGAGGCAGAGCCAAGACTTCTATCCTGATCTTAAGACTGCATTACCTCAAACTTTCTGCCCACTTTCCTATTTCTCAGAATCGTGATTTTATTGATAATGATACTATATTTTTTTCCATAAAAAGTATTTTCAAATAGAAGTCCTGACCTGGTCAAGTTTAGTTAGTAAGGTTTCTCAACCCACTGATAGTTGGGGCTGGATAATTCTTTGCTCTGTGCGTGTTGGGGGGAGGCTGTCTTGTACATTGTAGGATATTTAGCAGCACCTATGATTTTCACCCATAGATTCCAGTAGCGTGTTTCCACAAATGTCAAATGCCTTCCAGGGCACAAAATCACCTCCAGTTGCGAACCACTGACTTAGAGAAAGTCTCCAACATGTTTTGTTTCAAATACTTGATCCTTTCATAATTTAGACAGTATACATGGGGATAAGAGAGATTTTTTTGTCCACATCTCATCCTAGATTATCAAGACTTTGAAGGATTAAAAGCAAGTCTATGTACTTGACATGATGCTGAAATTTCTCAGGCCTTGGGTTTTCATTAATTCCTAGCCAGGAGGTTTTATTTTCTTTCCATCTTTGCCTGCAAACATTTGAGACCTTGCCAGATTTAAAGCATGCATTAAAACAAGCCCCATCTACCTACTTATTCATCCGTTCAGGACTAGTGCCTCTTTCAGTTCAACAGGGGAGAAAAAACATAGACAGTGAAGTCCTGCAAAGGGAATGAGAAATATGAATACAATCAAGAGGGAAAGACATATTTGAACACAATTGCAGGACTGCAGAGATGTCATGCAACTAGAGAACGGCTCAGTTAATGAATGTATTTGAACATTGCCGGGTACGTTTTCAAACCATCTTATAAATAAGTTATTCAAATATTCAGTCGCAAAATGTATCAATTAACCAAACTAGTGCATCCTAAAAACTTGTGCTGCTAAATATTCATTCTTTCCAGTTTGTCCAGAATGAATTCACAAGTTTGTGAGTTTTATTTCCAAGGGAATTTCCACATTCTACAGATGGTCTTTGGTAACAGATCTTTTTCAATAGTTATTTATATATAAATTTTTATGTAAAGCACTGGCCTTAAACCTGGCTGCAAGTGGGAATTCCATGGGAATGTGAATCCACTGCAAGTACTCAGGGCCCAGATCCAGGTCATCTAATTTAACTGGTCTGGTATGTGGTCCATGGATCAGCAAGATAAGCATCTCCTAGGAGCTTGTTAAAAATGCAGACTCTCAGGCACCACCCTAGACCTACAGAATCAAGATCTGTACTTTAACAAGATCCCCAGGTGATACGTGTGCATTAAAAAATTTGAGAAGCACTGGTCCAGGCATTGGTGCTTTTAAAAGCTCCCAAGATGATTCTATAGGCAGCTAAGTTTGAGAATCACTGATATGTAGAAGCTAAAAACAGCCTTTTCTGATTCTGTTCAGTATGGTAGCCACTAACCGTATGTAGCTATAGAGCAATGTTGCTGGTATGACTGATATCCTGAAATTTTTGTTTTATTGTACAACTATTTTGTCCTAGGCACTGAAGGCTTTAAACACACTTCCCATTCAATCCTCATGCCAACACTATAAGGATGTAGTAGGTTGGTGGTTAGTATTGGCCAGAGCAAGACTAGAACATACCAACTCTTTTTTCCTTTTAACTATTTTTTATCATGTAAATCTTAATTTGTATCATTAATGGGCATTTGGCTTCATGTGCCTTATGAACTCATCTAATGAGTTTTGTTGTTACATAACCACAAGGACAACTTCACTCTATTCGTGGGGTTGTTGGAGGAGCAGTAGAGGGTGAGGATTAAGGATTAAGCATAAGAGTTCTGAAGTTAGACCGTCTGGGTTCCTGGCTCTACCATTTACCAACTTGACCACAACCTTGAGCAAGTTCTTATTGCTGAGAAGTTTCCCTGTGCTTTGATCTCCATGATTATGTGTATGTATTTTCTCCCATTAAAAACAAGAAACAAAAACAAAAACAAAAAAACAACGCATATTCAGATTGATATTCAATGTAAAGCACTTCAAAATAAATAAATAAATAAAGGACTGGCTAGAGATACATTTCCTAAATAGATCTCAAGCTGTATTTGTACACCCTGATGACATGGCTATGGTGCAAGCCCATCAACAAGCTTGATCCTGAGAAACCTGCTACCTCACCTATAAAATGGGTATTGTGATCATTGTTTAATTTCATAAGGTAGACAGTTCTTTGGATACACTAAGGCAGTACATGAATGATAATTGTGGTTACAGGTGCTTTATCAGGATTATCTGCTACCTGGATACATTATAGACTCATTTTCTTCTCGTGAGAAGACTTTCTACACTTAGCTTTACTTAGCAAAGTGAGTAGGGAATAGGGGACCCAATGGGACCTTCCATCTTGCTTTCTCATCCTTCATGCAGAATTCCACAATAGTAAAAATGGTGCCAAAGTAAGGGATGTGCACTGAGTGAGCACTTCGTCCCAGAGGTATAGAAAGTGGCAGATGGTGCCATCCTCCATCCCTCAGCCAAACTCACCCAGATGGTGATGTCTGCCATTTGTTGAGCATTTTCTACATACTCCCCGCTTCATACGCAAACTCCTACCCAGCCTTGAAACATCCCTTGAGGTCACTGTTGGTTTTATTCCCATTTTATAGAATAGTCCAAGGGAGTTTAGGTTTAGTTTAATTTAGTTTTGGAAATGCTGATATCCAACCCAGAGCCACCTGACTTAAAATTTTTAATTTCTAATCACATTCTACTCCTTCCTTAGATTCTTTTGAATACCCTGAAACAGTTGCATATCCTAGAAATTCTGGCCTTAACTCAAGTCTTGACAATTTAGAATTTTTCTCTCAAGTTAGGTTCTAGAATTCTTCTCTCAAGTAAAATCTCCAATTTCTGCCATGTCTAGAAGTTGGCATGTCCCTGAGCACCTATAGGCGTTTGCCTTTATCTATGTCATCGCTCAGGCCTTTTGTGGCATTGGAAGCCTCTTTCCTTCCATGGTCCCATTTTACCTCCTAGTGCCACATCTAAGTAGACAGGAAAGGCTTTTAAATGACAGTCTGTTTTACTGTTTAATGGTCTTGCCTGAAGGATGGATGGGAGAGTGGCAAAAAGGTGCTTAGTATTTTTTCTCTTTAATTTTTGTTTTATCAAGCAAACCTCCTTTGTCCTCTGTGAATTCCCAGCCTCAAGATAAATAGCCTTGTATCTTACAAGTTAAATACAATTACTGCTATCAAAACTAGAGCTTTTTTCTCTCTCCCATAAATGTCTCTTAGAAGCTGATAAGCATTTCAAGGCAAACTGTAGGCTTGGGCTAATGCTAAAATTAAATATAACCACCCAGAAGACAAAAAAGAACAGAGCGATATGTGTAAGTGTATGTGTATGTATTAATATGAGCATTTATCCTATTGAAAAGAAGAACATGTTGGGCAGAGGGAGAGAGAACACATGAACACATGGAAACTTGCCTCTAAGATATTAAGTTAACACATGACTCAAGGTTATTTATAAAGGAATTAAAATAAATATACACAAAGGAGCTTGTTATAATTATGAAGATGTATGTCAGATAATAGCAAATATTGTAACTAAAGACATTATTTTCCAGAATTAATTTGTGAATCGGACAGTGCTTTGGTCTATAGGGTTGTTAAGCAAAAGAATAATTTCGTTATAACCTTCTGGGGGATTTTATAGGAAGCATGTTTTAGTCTGGGTCCTGGTTTATATTTTTCTCATTTTTAGTAGACTATCTTGGGACTTAAAGAGGAAGGTGAACTTTTATAAATTGAAAGGCACATGGTATTTATTTAGCCATAAGTTAAATACTATAAATATTATAGTCTAGAGACTCAGTGAAATGAGTAATGAGAAATTTGAGGGTCACTTATAGGCACTATTTAACTAGAGATATAAGGAAAAGGATTATTTAATTTCCATCTATAATACATATATTCATATTAAATCACATCCTTGAAATAATACCTTCAAGATTAGAATTTCAGTGTAGTCACACTTTATGTGAATTTTAAATTATACTCATTCGAAATAGTGTGGAATGAAAATATTAATAACACCTCATTCTATGTGAGGCATCTGTAATAACACGAATCTTTCTAAATTAAAGCAATCATCAAATAGCACATAATTCCAAAGATGGTTAGTGAATTACAAGTTTTGTTTTCCCTGTTGTCACATGGAAGCTCCAGTTTAAATAGTTTAAAAAAATTCTGGCTTGTGAAATTTGCCTTTAATTATGAAAATACAAAATTACTATCCCAACCATAAAATACAGTTGCCCTGTACTATTTTCCCTCTGCCCCAGAGTTGGATGAACACCAAATGCCCCAACACTCATACAAGAACATAGTTTTATTCATAGGGAAAGTTTCTAAGTTTTACTCTCCTTATTTAAGTTTTGCACAAGGTTGCAGGGTACCTCCAGTTATTTAAAGTCTAAAAGGAACATTAAGCTTCTTTGAGAAAGGTGGTACATAAATATCCAGTAATAATAATATATATTCACATACAGTATGTCATTTATAATTCTATAAAGCAGAGAGGGTAATGAAAGGTGCTCTATACTGTAAATCGCTCAATCGATTGTAATCATATTGCAGCTCATCTCAAAGAGATAAAGACTTTCTACTCCTCTAAAATCCCTGTCAATATCCCAGCAGGCTGAAGAGAGGGGAAAGGAGGTCAGAAGGGGAAGAAGGGAAAGAGTCAAGGGCAAAGAGACGCTTTTAATTTTCAGTTCATGGAATTAGCATGGATTTGATTGCATTCCTGGTGATATTTAGTTTGCTCCATAAGATGCATTTCTTTTTCATATGATACTTTTACAACCTTTCAGTAAGCCCCTGGTGCTCTGTGTTGGCCTCGATGGCAGGGTTTGCCAAATGCCAACAGTAGATATATACCGTGTTTCCCCAAGAATAAGACAGGGTCTTATATTTATTTTTCCTCAAGAAGACACCCTAGGGCTTATTTTCAGGGGATGTGTTATTTTCCCCTCAAAGCCTCAGCTTGCAGCATGCATAGGATGGCCGGGACCCAACAGGAGGAGCCGACCTTGTTGGTGGGGCTGCCCACACCTTTCTGGTCACCTCTGGGATAGTAGCTGTCCTGATGGGGCAAATGAGAAGGGCTGCTCATCTTTACCGCTCCGGGAGGAAATGCATGGGTTGTGCAGATCCACTGCGTAGCCACGCCCATCACTAGGTCTTATTTTCAGGGTAGGGCTTATATTGCGCAAACACTTAGAAATCCTGCTAGGGCTTATTTTATGGGTAGGTCTTATTTTCAGGGAAACATGGTACTGCTGCATAAGGAGACATAGGGACTAGGTGCGTAAACAGAAAATGACAATTTAACAGAAGTCAAATGCTGAAGTATAATCAAACAATGGAAATGTGTTGGTAATAGACTAGCAAAATATTTATATTGCACTTTCAAATAGCAGAAACACTGCAAACTTCTTTTTGTCTTTTATCTAACTACTGTTGCATTGAATGTAAAAATGTTGCTGTTTCATTAACCTCATCAGTGGGGTGGGTTTGGGTGGAGCTATATCATTATGCATTCATTCATTCACCATTCAACAAATATTTATTCACATCTACTTTGCATGGGAATCTGTGATAGGTGATGGGTATATGGTGAGAAATAAAACACAACCCCTCTCCTTAAGAATCCTCTAGAGTAGTGGAAGAGAAATATAAGTATATAAGCAAGGTAATTTTAATACCTAAACTTTATTGAGCAGTTATTACATGCCAGACAGTGTACTGAGTTCTTGTATTATCTTCACAATAGCCCTAAGGGGTAGATACTATTTTTATCATCATTTCACAAATTAGAATAGGAGGCCTATAAGATTAGTTAACTCTCCCAGGTTCAAGCTGGTACGTGAAGAATGAACTGAAGCCTGTGTGTCTTGAAAGGCAAACCCAGTGCTCCTGTGGACTATACTACCTTGTTCTGCAATTCCTCACGGTGAAATAGGTGTTATTATTGGGGTGAGATCTGGGTTCCACTGCAGGCACACATAAATAAATGCCCGATGGCACCTAGAGACAAGATAGGGGTGAGCATGGGCTGAAATGTGGCCTGTGACCTTGGAACCTTGAATTCTCTGAATCAATGCTAATAAGCTATGTTCCCCTACCTAGATGCACACAAGTGTAAAATGTGACAACTACACCTTTCACATTGAGGGAAGTAATGGGCAGGGATTTTTTTTTCCCTTTTTAAAAAAAATTTACAGCTTTATAGAGGTATGATTTATATACATAAAAACCCCTGCATATATTTAGAGTATACAATTTGATGCATGTGGATAGATGTGTATACCTGTGACATCATCAACATAATAAACATCACATTCATCATGCATTATTTCACTTAGTGTCATCTTCCCGATGGTTCCAGATAGAAGTATTAATCTCCCTCCTTTAGAGATAAATAAACCAAGGCTGAGAGAGGTTGAGCTCATTTGCTGCAGTCACTTGTCCAGCAAGTGTCAACCCTGGGATTCCACAGAGATTAGTTTGTTTTCACACCCCAAACCCTTTGTTACCCACTTTTCCAGCTGTCTTCCAGGAGCACTCCAGTTTACCTTGAATATAGAGCTTAGATTCATTTGGTTGACAGATATAATATAAATTCACATGCAAATTTACTCTTGTTTTCTACATCCCAGTACATGCAGAACAGTCTGTAATCCCATTATTAAACATTTACTAGAAATATGCTTTTGCCCAATGCACAATTGCCAGCCTCAATGTTTAATTAAACTAAATTTGTTTTCATTTTAATCACATTATAGAAATGTGGTTTTCTCAGAGTTTAATGGTGAGCTCATTCCAAATGCCTCCAAGTGTCTGAAACCTGTATATCCCAGAGAAAAGGTTGAGGATGTTACAACCTATCCTTGCATATAGCATTTTAGGGGAATAATACTGGTTCACAATAGGTACCTCTGGGATACAGTATTTGTTATTGAATCTTCATAGCATCCTGGAAATGGATTCTATCATTGTTACCATTTTGGAGGTGAGAAAACTAAGTCTCAGAGAGGTTAAGTAACATACTCCAATGTTGCACAGCTAGTTAGGTGGCAGGCCGAACCTGGATTCAAATGTGGGCAGGGAAGCCCTTATACCTTTATTTAGATAAGGGGTCAATAAACATTTTCTTTCAAATGCCAAATTGTAAATATTATAGGCTTTAAAAACCTATATTATAAATATAAATATATTTAATGTTATATTTAGATATTTATTAATATAACTATTACAGGTTTACATGGTCTTTATTGAAGTTATTCCACTCTGCTGTTGTAATGTAATAAGAACCATAGACAATATATAAAGGAATAAGCGCATAGTTTATTCAAATAATAGTTGCTTTACACAACCAAGCTGCATTGAGCCAGATTTGTCCCTTAATTGTAGCTGGGTGACCCTTGATTTAGATCATGGGTATTTTGAATCCTACAGTCTTTACTGATCCATTAGCTTTGTTTTGTGGATTGTCTTATCTCTGTTTAGAATAAACAGCAAGATAATCTCTAAGAGGATGAGTTCAATCCCCAGAAACATAGAGAGTAGTGCTGCTATGTAGAGTGACATAGATTGGTGGGGTTTATTCAGGATAAATAAACAGAGGGTACATAAGAAGGACAGGCACTCCATTTACCTGTACTTAAAAACAACAAACAAACAATAAAACAACCAAATACCACTTTCCTAACTCCGCATGAAAGACACAGATTCAATTCTATCTTCATGTATATTTCACCATACCTTGCTTAGAGCAAGATTGGAAGATGACAAAGAGGAAGCATTGTTTCTTTAGTTCTGTTACTTCTACTTAGTAACTGTAAGCTGTGGTGATCCAAATATAGTTTTTCCCCCTCTCCCAAGGAATGTCACACATTTTTCTTTTAAATTCATGGATTTTTATTAGCCACAGTCTTAGCTGCCCTAGACAATTCCCCATAGCCCTTCTGCATAGCCAGTTGACACCTAGCATTTATCTTTACTCTTACCTGCTCCCTGATAGTTCATCTTCTACATCCCAGAGAGCATTCCCTGCATCTTCTCAGCATTCCTTGTCCCTATGCAGCAGGCTTTGCTTGTCCCAGTCCAGCAGCTTCTGTTGTCCCTCCTCTGCAGCTTGCTTGTCCTTATCTAGCAGTTTTGCTTGTCCCTATCAAGCTTCCTGCTTGAGCTTGTTTCATTTCTAGCCTTCAATCTACTCGTAGAGGGGGTACCATCCTTAGATGCGGCTCATCTTACTTCCCACTGTTGAGTTGTAGAGATTTTAGAATCTGGTTCTCTATTTATTAAAAAAAGCAAGAACCAGGTTATGAGTTTTTACAGGTGTGTGTATGCATACAAGCATGTGGCTGTTTAAAACAAATTTTAAAAAATCATTTTGACCTACATCTTCCTATTGCCACCCCACCATTTTACTCTCTGTTTCTATGTATTTGCAGTTTTGTAAGATCCCACATATAAGTGAGATCGTGCGGTATTTTTCTTTCTGTACAAAGTGGTAGTTATGAAGGATGACTCGGTCTCAAGCTCTAATGTACAACAAGAAGACTATATTTAATAACATTGTATTATGTGCTGGTAATTTGCCAAGAAAGTAGATTTTGAGGTACTCTTACCATACAGGCACATACAAAAAGAATGGTTACTATATGAGATGATGTGTATGTTACTTTGCTTGATTTTAGTAATCAATATTTATATCAAGGTTAAGTATATCAAAACATCATGTACACCTTAAATATACACAATAAAAAACTTTTAAAAATTAAAAACAAACAAGCATACCAAGTTTTACTTATAAAACAAGGATCTTTTCACATTTTGCTGACCTTGATACTTACTATGATGAAGTTATCAGTCAAAGTTCTCACTACCAGAATAGAAAGCATATATCTCCAGAGTTGGCTCCCTATAGCTGAAGCAAAATGGTCACAGTTTTTTAATCCTTTTTAAAAATAGTTAAGTATGGTAGATGCTTAATAAGTGTTAAACTATACAACTTACTGAGATTATTGGAGACGCCTGACTTCGCTGACTACATGTATACAATAATAATATACATTAAGGTATAGAGCATCCTTTATAAGCAATGATTATAGATAATTTCATTTTATAATAATACAAAAATATCAAACATTTACTATTCATAACATGTAATACTTACTAGGAATTTTTTTGTTTCTTTGTTGAAACAATTAAATTTGATTTTATTAAAATATTTTTACATTGTTGATATGATCATTGGTCCCGAGGGGTTGATTTCTCAGTATAATGAAACAAATGATAAATGGGAGGAAGAAGAAGATTTATATATCCATGAAAGCTAGAAAAATAAACATAAACCTAACATAAATATAAATGTAAAATAAAAATAAATCTAAAATCTTCTCAGACAGCCAAGGTTTAGAAATACTTATTACTTCATTTTTATGCCTATATAAAACTGTTTGTGAGGTGTTGACTGTTTCAAATAAAATACAAATTTATATAAGCAAAGTTCAAGCTACAGTAGAACTAAAATGCTTTTAGACTTTCAGAATGAATAGCTGTTGTTTTTACTGAATTTTCTGTGGGATAAGGGTGGTACTGGTCTCTAGAATAGGTAGAAATAAAGGCAATCTGTGGCAAAGAATATATTGTTCTCAGGGAGCAACTGATCTCTCCTGGAGGAGATAAACCAAGTGAAATCTAATAGTCTTGCTTCATTTTGTGACTTTCTCCCACTATGACCTCAGAGAATTTGGGGCTCCACGTAGGTCCATAAAGGGAATTTTGAAATACTCTTAATAGATCTGTTCTTGATGTAAGTCAACTGAATTGAGCGAGGTACTTTGCCAACATGTTAACCAAGAGTCCTGACTGTCCCCAATTCCAGACCTCCATGGACAATTCTCCAGCCTTATTTCCATTCTCAGTAGTTGCATATGATTCCTCTAAACCACTTGTTCAAGCCGACCTTCCTAGTGATCTGCTTGAAATGAAATAGTGATTGTAGATGTCTCTGATAAACACATAGGCCAAAAAGCTGCTGAAGTTTTCAGGCAGTAAATCCAGCTCATTCTGTGGCTGCATAATTGAATAAGTCTATCTTTTTGTTAGGTTACAGTTGCTTTAATATTATTTCTTGTCAAAGGGAACAATCAGCATAATTGTACTTTGTTCCTCTCTCTTCCAGCTTTGATTTGTGCCACTCCCCACCTCCATGCTTCCATGCCCCCACCTACCCGCCCGACCGGCCCCTGCAGCTATTTAGAACAAGCAAACTGTTGACTACAGGGACCGAGAGTTTGAGCAATAACTGTGTGCTTTCAAAACTCACTGCCATTTGGAAGTGTAGCATCAGCTGGAATCCTAATTGACACAGCCAACCTCTAGAGACAGAAGCAACCCTAGTATATGCTTTCCTTTGTTTACAAAAACCACTCAAGTTCCTCTCTAAAAGTATTTATTAAACATCCATCTCTATAAATCCCTGTACTAAAGACTGGATAATAGGACTTCAACCATTAATTAGACCAAGTTTAAATACAACACGTTAAAGTAAGGAGAAAATCAACGTATTTCTTTACTTCTCACTGTGTCTGGGTTCTCATTTCTGAGTCACACTCAAAAAAAAAAAATCTTTGGACAACATCTTTGGGTTGGTTAAATGAGAAATTTCAATCCTTGCTCAGAAGTCTAAACACGTGTGAAGATTCCAATGTGATTTAAATAAGCCACCATGCCTTATAATCAGAAATAAAAAAAAAACATAAAACCAAGAAAACTGCATGTTCTCCTCTCACCTGTCTCTTCTCTTGTCCTAATTACACCTTATACTAACTAATGTTGTAAGTGCTTTTTGACAAGACAGCAATGGTACATCAATAGACACTGTATGAACTTGAGTAGGCAAATCGAGTCAGTCAAAGGCCTTCTTTTAATCTCTTGGATCATTATTGCAAAGATAAAAGCAGGTTTATGAAAGAGAGAAATTCAAAGAACCTAGTAATTAGAATGGTGAAAATACTAGGTCACCTGGTCCATTTCCTTGGTTGGTTCAGAAATTTCTACACAATATGGACTAGTTTAATTTTATGAGTCTATAATTTGAAGTGTTACAGATGATAGATATTGTCTTTCTTCCACCAAGAGAATAGATCTGTCTGATTTCTCCTCTTTGGCCTTTTTATAAAAAATATTTGTTTAAATCCTTAAATATTAGGAATGTCAGTTGAAATTATTCTGAATCATTTCCTTAAATCACGGATATTTATTTCTTACAGATAATCTAGGAGCTGTTTCTTGTTACAAGGTGCAAGATTCTATGGAGCACAAATAGAAAGCATGTTTTCATTTAAGATATTTATAAAATCTCTCTTTCTATACTGTATATACACACAAACATCACACACTCATACATACACACGTTAGTGGGTAAATGTAAAGATCATTGCATTTGCCCTAGCACATGGCAAATGTTCCATAAATGTCTTTAAATTTAAAATAGCTTATAATCTTTAGACATATTCCTCAGATAGCCAAGATTTGATATATATTTGATATCATATTAAATGGTGAAGAAAAAGGAAGAGGCATTATTATTTTATGTATATGTCTCAAGTATGTGGGTTATCAAAGGTTATAAGAACCTTAGTGGTTATCTAAACCTTCAAAGCTGATAATTCAAAGTTGATAATATTTTGTTGGATTCCAGGATACCTGCCTCTTTTGAGGTGGCAATAGTCAATTTCTTGAATATTCTTGGGCACTTAAGATGTGTCAGTGTTTGGTGCCATTGTGTGTTGAGGAAGAGATTGTGGAAGTAGAATAGTGTACCAAGATTTTTTTTTTTAAATCTGCTTCTAAGGTGATTATAATTTCATAGGGGAAAAAACCATGACTGTAAGAACTGATATTCAATGCAGAATAGTGGAATCTGGGTGCCAGATAAATATTTAAAATGTATGTATTGTTTTACATAATCATTGACCACTTTCTTAAAAGAGATTTTAAAAGCCCTAATTTTTTTTAAAATGCTATTCTGGCCATCACATTTATAGTATGAACTAATATTTGAGACATAAACCATCACTTATTTTTAATGCCTGATGAAGTAGTATGTGTCACTTCACTTGAGTTGCAAATCAGAATCTTTAGCAATGTTAGTTGTCCTTACTCTTTCTGTAACCCCTTAATTCACAGATCTTAATCATTTCAGGTACTTTTCTCTAGGGTCTAGCTGCCAATCAGAAACTAAAGCAATACCAATCTAATACCAATTATAAAGTCTTAGGGAAATGATTCTAAACTGTTGTCCATAAATTTATAAAGGCTGTTTTTGTCTAATCCATAAACTTTAAGAAAAGTTGAAGAGGCAATGCCTGTTTTTTAAAAGCCAAGTTTGCAAAGTGGAAATGTTTTCCTGTCTATTTTAATCGGCGTTTTGCTTTGTTTTTATGGTTCTGTATTTGTAGGAAATGTGGTGGGGAGTACCTTTCTATTCTAAGTATAGATAAGACTATTCATGACCAGGGATTATTCATACCCTGCAGGAACATAAATTGTTTTGTTTGGTTTGGTTTTGGAAGGTTAGGTTTAAGGATGGCAGTGAAGGCCATGTTTGCTCAGAAAAGACAGGTTAACCCTAACCCTAACTGCTAATCCTTCAAGACTCCTCATGAAATCATTTATGGAGTGAGAAATTCATTGATGGGGAGGGGAGGTCATGGTACCAGAAAGTCTTACTAGTAAATTCAGAATTCAACCTGCTCTTTTTACTAATCTCTTTCACCCCTTATTCAAATAGTGATGAAGGAGGTCAGGTAAGTAGCACCTTGTCCCCTTGTTAGCTCTACTCATCATTGCCTTTGGAGCCACGCCACACTTCTCTCCTTCCCCTTCCCCTAGTCTAAATCTAAAAATACAGATCAGAGAACTATCAATCCCTCTCCAGTTTCCCTGCCCTGCCCCAACTATGTCAGCCTTCCCCTCTCCCTCTCCACTGAGGAGTTGCCTTATCACATCCTTTGGATTTGTTCTCCCTTTAGAAAGAAGAACAGGGCTAAGAGCAGGTAACAGGGGCCCAGGTCTCTCTGTTTTCATCCCAGGACTCCTAAGCCTTTTGCTACACAAGCTCCTTCCAGAGAGAGCAACCGAGTTGCTTCCTCCTGCTGTCAAGCCATAGTGGAAGCCCTCCTAGGAGAGGGGGCTTCGTTTACCTACTCTCAGCTTCCCTGCTCTTCCTAGATTTCCTGACTTCTTACCTACATCATTTACTGTTTGCTGCATAGAAAACCACGCTAAAACTTTGCTCTTCATTGGCTCATGTTTCTGTGGCTCACATGGATGTTTTTTTTCTGTTCCGGGTTGTCTTGGATAGAACTAAGTGATCCTGATGGACTCATCACTCCTCTGGGGCCCAGGATGAGATGGCTGAGTTGGCTAAGTGGATTCAGATTTCTGCGTTTCTTTTCTCATGGAAGAGGAGCCTAGACTAGTTTTCTCTGAGTGGCAATCTTAGGCTTTGGCAGCATGAAAGGGCAAGCACCAATACGCAAGTGCTGTTCGAGCCTCCGCTTGCATCGCATTTGCTAGTGGCTGATACGCCAGAGCAAGTCCCACAGTCAACCTAGAATCAGGGGTTGAAAAACAGACTCAACCTCTCATTGGAGGAGTGACACAGTCCCCTTGCAAAGGGGCATAGATATTGGAATGGGATTGTAGCTATTTTTCAGTTTAATACACTGGAAGAGAAGAAAGGTTCTGACTTTCACAATCGTATCTCCTTCTTAAACTTTCACCCTTTCGACCTTAAACTGAGGTCCCAAGCCGAGGTCAGAAGTCAATGACTTCACGAAGGAATTGTTCTTTCTTGTCTTTAAAACATAGCATTTTAAAATTAATCTTGACTATTCCTGCCATATCACATGCCTTCTTTTTTCTTTTTTTCTTTGTATGTCTGATCGTTTTGTCTTAAATTAATTGCTTTTTGAAAAATTAAATGCCCATTTAAAAATTTTTAATCCTCATTTATATTCTCTCAGAATGCTTTCAAATACTTTATTTGCCTTTGTTTTGGATATTTATGATCTATCAGTGTTATTTATAAAATGTGTTATATTTGAGCAGGGCACGGTGGTACACACCTATAGTCTCTAGCTACTTAGAAGGCCGAGGCAGGAGGATCCCTTGAACCCATGAGTTCAAGGTTACAGCTGTGATCTATGATCAGGGGACGGCCCTCCAGCCTGGATGACAGAGTGAGACCTTGTCTCAAAAAAAAAAAAAAAAAAGTGTTATATTTATATAGGATATGTTCTCCCTTTCCTTTTTTCTCTTTTATTCTGATTGTTTTAAACAAAGGCAGTTATGTTATAAAAACAGCCCCCATGGTGATCCATACTTTTCTCTAGACATTTCTCTGGGCTCGATACATTGTTATTTATCCTTTGTTTACAGCCAGATTTGAGGCTATGTTACATTTCTCACAAACAAATCAATTTGAATTAATTTGCCAAATAGAGTTAACGAGGCATTGTATGAATTCAAGATACACTATAACTACTACATTCCCTGAGGTTATTTCTTCTCTGGGAAAATTTTGATTTGTGTGCCATATTGCAATAATGTATATCTGACCTTTGAATCTTACACTAAATGAGGCATGGCTGCCAAATGGTTTATTTTTTGAAAAGCCTTGGAAATGCCATGCAACCAAAAAAAAATAAATAAATAAGAGCATAGAAAATTATTTAATACTTCTGTGGGGAGAGGGTTGTCTTAAAGATCTACACTCTCTGATGATTGCATATGTTAGGGGTTCTATTTCCATTGATGTTCTAAGCAGAAGTTTGAGAAACATCAAAATAGGAAAAATATATTTCTTAGATGACCTTTGAGGTCTCTACAACCTTAAAATTCTGGGCTTCATCTCTTAAATTACAAACTTTAAGTTCTAGTGAACTCTACTCCCAGAAATGGTATTTGTGAAATTATGAAACAAAAAAGCATTTGCTTAAGAAAGACCTCAGAGGTTATATGAAAGTCTCTCCCTCCCCTGCATGTACATTTTCATCTGTGACCAACAGATTCTTTAGCAAAAAGGATTTTCTTTATACTGGAAAGACTGATACAAACAAAATAATGAATGTCAGTCTTCCCACCCCTCTCAGAAAAGGTAAAGAAATGATAATAGAGTTCTTCAAAGGAGCTCAAACTTCTGGATCTTTGATGATAACCTCTCAGGGTGCTTAAGGAATGTGAACACCAAGCCCCTGTTAATGTTCACTCAGAAATAATTATTAATAATAGGAGACAGTCAGAATAGAAAACTAGCTTGGGAAAAAGTATCCTAAATTTTACATTGTATAAAAGGTGAGGTCTATTCAACTTAGGACTCATAGCTAAAAATTCTCAAGCATTTCATTTGACAGAAAAGTTGGCACATATTTAACCAGATTCAATAGAGATTCTGGTGATGACTGCGGACTAACATGGTCTTACCAAACGAGTGTAAATTTCTTTCGGATAGCATTAGCAATTGGCAGATAAGGAGAATGTTACAAATATGGTGCATAGTGTATCTTCATTTCCCTAAAAGAGTATACCCTAATGCAAGGAGATCTATGAAAGAATCTTATGGAGATCTGCCTGTGGTTGTGATCAGATGAAGTTACTCTGTATTTATTGCTATGCAACAAATTACCCCACTAAGTTTTAGGGTGAACTTAAATAATAAAAGTAACATTTATTATCTCAAAGTTTCTGTAAGTCAGAATTTGATAGCAGCCTAGTTGAGTGGTTCTGGCTCAAGGTGTCTGATGAGTTCCAGTCAAGATATCGACTAGGGCTGCAGTCATCTTAATGTTATCTAGGCCCGGAAGATCTGATTACATGAGAGATCATTCACATTGATGTTGACAGGAAGCTTCAATTCCTCCCTGGCTATTATTGTCTGGATATTTCTTTCTGGCTGTTGTCCTCTCGGGCTGAGGTCCTTGCCATGTCTCTATAGGGCTTCTTAAGTGTCCTCATGACATGACAGTAGCTTGCTCAGAATGAATGGTTTGAGAGAGAGAAAAGTGAGAGTCTCAGTGCCTTTTACGACTTATTCCCTAAATCCACACACTGTCTTTTCTACCATATCTTATTCTTTAGAATCAAATCACTAAGTCTAGCCTGCATTCAAGTTTGGAGTACAGAGAGGAGTTTCAAAGCATTTGTAGATAATTTAAAGCTATACCAAAAATCCTCCTATTCTATAAAATTTTCAGGTACTAGAATAAATGTACAAAAGATACGCTTATTAAATTTGCAAGTGACAAAAGCTAAAAGAGGCATCTCCTACAAGAAACAAAAAACATAGAGGTAAACATTTTCTTTTCAGGTTTGAATGCTCTTATGAAACAAAAAAGAATACATTTAATGGGATATAATTAAAGTTCTGCTTTGAAGTTCACAAAATGTACTGCATGAATGCAAGATGGCCCAATCTTTTTGGGAGGCAATTCAATTGGAAACTTAGTTGGGTTTTAATTGAAAACAAGCCTAATGTGTGGTTGTGCTATAATGTGGTTGTTTAGACAACTGTTGCAAACCAGTATACTGACCAGGCCATGGATGGGTGGTGAATGGAACAGTGATTGCTACTTTCAGATCTCTTGGAAATAATATATTAATTTGTAGGCATGAGGTTCAAGGCTGGCCTAAAAGACTTATAATTTAGAAACACCAGAGATTCCATAAGCTCTAAACAGAAGGATTACTATAGCATAAATTTATTATGGCGTCAGAGATGTTACTAATGGTGTGACTTTCCTATTTATGGGGATGAAAATGTTCCTATGTGTTGCCCAATGAAACTGTCCTCCCAAACCTCCTGCTGGTCCTCTGAGCAGTGTCGTGACAGCACACATATATGTTTAAATGAACAGAACTTTTTTTGAATCAGATATTCTAGCATTCTGGCTTTAAAAAGCTTGAGTTTGATGTCCTCTACTTAGAAACGAAGACAAACATGAGAGGAATTAAAGGAGATGGAGATGAGGAGTGGGAGGAAGAGGGTGGATAGAGAGAAATAAAAGAAACCAACAAGACTAAAGAGAAACGGGAAGATCACACAGAGGGTGGACATGCAGGAATGCACAGATCCTGGGGAAGAGTGAGCCCCAAAATAACACAGTGGCTTTTGCAAAGAGGAAATGCGTGATAAGAGGAAAGGCACCTGGGGAAATCTTGAAGGGATCATATGTCAAATAGCCAAAGAAGGAACATTAAAGCTTCTTTTGAAAAAGAAATTTGAAAATATTTGACACTAAAAATTTTGTAGGGAAGTAATTCTTGTCGAGTTTGCCTTCTTTATAGTTTAACTCTTCTGAGTCAGGTACTTGTTATAACAATAACAGCAATAGTAAAAAATCATATATTGAGGGTTTATTATGTGCCACATGTTTTGCTAAGTGCTTTATATACATTTCCTGCATTAATTCTCACAGCAATCATACTGCAGTTATTATTATAATCCCCATTTTATATATGGCAAAACTAAAGGAAGCAGACAAAATCCAGATGTTGAAATCAACTAGTCTAGCTTCAGTACATATTTCAGAATAATTATAGAGGGGAAAAAAGTGACAACATTTGAGAAAGGAAAGCAAATTTTATAGTCAGTTTATGTTTTGTTAATTTATAGCATTCCATTTTTAAGAGTGGCTCTTACATAAAGAATTGGTGCTAGGTAGACCTATCATACTGAAGCAAGTACCATTAGAAATTGCTTGAAAACATTCTCTTAAACTATGGGAGTGAATAACGATGTTGCAATCACATGAGCCTGGTTTTATTAATCTATCTGAGATTGAAAGTATCCTTGATGGATAAGGAGAAGTGAGGAGGAACTACAGGAGAAATGAGCTTCAGGAGGAGAGTTAAGAAGGGCCTCAACATGCAAAGAAAGGTTAGGGATTGGTGATATATGTTCTAATTATTGCATCAAGATAAATCATCTTTAGTATAATAACACATCAACAGACATGGCTGTTTGATTTAGCCTTAGGATGTAAAAGAGAAGTTCAGTGGTAATATGTATGCATAGAACACGTATATTCAGCCAGCAACAAAAGCGAAGGAATAAGGAAATGGTCACTTCGGTAGCTGGACCTAGTGCACCAGGGTTACATCTCCAGCATGGCCCTATTCCTATGCCGTAGCCTGTAAGATACTTGAACAGGAGGACTGAAGAGGACTGAATATCTACAGCCACATCAGTGATAGAACATAGACAGAGACTAGAGGTCAGTGAAAACATCAAGACTAGAAAAGATTCTGGAAGGTTCTGTAGGCTCGGATCCCCCACGCCCCCCACCCAATATTTCCTAACCCTGTTTGTTGAGAGGAAGGACTTTCATTTTGTAGCCTTAAACATGTGTTAGGGAAAGATCCTGAGAATTAAATCGTGCACTCTCTCAATACCCACTTTCTTTTGACTCCCTGTGAGTTAAGCTCTTCCCTGGATTATTACATTTAATTTGTATAAAATCATGCAACATAGATATTTTTTCTCTTTTTTTATGAACAGATGAAGAAGCCAAGACTCATATAGATTAAGTAAATTATGAGGTTTGATTTGATCCAAAGTTTGTCTGACTCCGTAACCAGTGCTCTTTTAAATTCACGTTGGAGCCATCTTTGCTTAAATAGCTCCACTCTATAGCCTTGAGGTAGTAGGTCCCTACTATGTCTTTGATACAGGAAGGAAATGATAATATGTCTGTTCATGTATATTTTCCATTTCAGCACATACCCAAAAGACATGTAGAAGTGAGTTTTATCAGCTAAGTTAGGATATTCTTGGGTGATTCACACTGCTTTCCAGGGGTCAACATCTCATCACTTAGGAAAGGTGGTTCTCCCTGGCTCTAGAAACCACTTAAGCGAGTCTGAAAAAAGCTCCCTTGCTTAATAATGCCCTTGTGCTCTGGGTCTATTAATTCACTTCACCCAGCCGATCAGTTTTCTGTTCCAAGAGATTAATTTCTTTACCTTGGCACTAAAGGATCAAGGCTCACAACATATAAATAGTTCTTTTTTCTTCAGCCCCAAGGTGTGTTGTAAGGATTAATGAGATGATGCTTATAATTGCATTTTGAGCTCCTTGGTCAAAGGCACTTCATAAATACAAGATATTAGTTCTTTGCTGAGGTTCATCTATCAATTGCAAGTGGCCAAACATTCTAGATGCCCTCTGGGTAGCACAACATCTCCCTCTCTGATTCTAAAAGAGTTGGTCTGAGGCAATGCCAGAAATGTATTAGAGCTAAGCTCAGGGTTTCCCCCGTTCCTTTCCTTTAGTGTCATATTTTTCAGAAAGTGTTCTTTGGGGACAGAGGTGTGGCAAGAACCTCTGAACTGCCCTGCTACTTGAAGGCAGCAGGACTACTACATCGATTTTCTTTTGCCTCTGGCTCTATTACATAGCATTCATTCTTTGACTGTTATTAGACTCACAGTCTGATTTTTTTTTTTTAGTGTCAACAAAGCAATAAACAAAACTTTTCCTTCCTTTATTTTAGGGCTCAAAACAAAATGCAAAAATACCTCTGGCATTAATTTTGCACAGATGAATGTTGTAACGATACTCCTGTTAGCACATCCACGTGCTTGACAACATTTCAGATGGTATTAATAGTCTATCTACAAGAAAGTGCTTTCTGCCAGCCTGGTGCAAATTGCTAGACCCTTTAAGCCACTCTTCCTTAACTTAGCAGCAGTATATCATCATTACCTGTGGCTGGACCAGGAAATCACATTTTTCAATGCCTGAATTGCTCTTTTACTTTCATTGGCTTTAGAAACCCACTTTGTTTTGGAAATGGGGTTAGCTGAGTATATGTTAGAAGATACAGAAAAATAAAATGCAATAGCTAGGAGATTTAGGGGATATTTAGGACGTTACATTTTCTGTGGTCAGTTGATCTTCACAAGATAACTTCTGTGGGACCAAATAGGATATGGTCATCTTTTGAATGAAGGCCTGGTAAGGTTGTGAGACAATGGAAGCATACCATGGAACCGATGTGTTTCCTTTTGATCATTAGGAAAGAGTTGAATCATGTTAATAATAATAGTTTAAATAAATTACATGTTTTTCATACCCCAGGTTCTATATACACTTCTACTTCATATCATTCCATACCAAATCCTGTGGTGAATTGAGAAATGGACTAACTGAGGCTAAGTGACTTGCTCAAGGTCACACAGCTAAAAGTTGGTAAAGCTAGGACTCAAAATCAGATTTGTCTCCAAAGCCCATAGTCTTAACCCCTATACTGTATTGATTATGGCATTAAGAAAATTAATATAACTTCTAATGAATAGGACCTATGTTTCAGTAAAGTGTAAGAATTGTATAAAAGTTGTTTTCTGTACTATACAAGCGTTCTTTCTACTTTACACATTTTCACTTGGAAGAATTTTTACTCCTTTGGAACCGTTAACAGATTTCAAGTCCTTACCTTAAAGAAGGACTGGTGTATATTTGGGACCTATTGAAGGGTCGGGGTCAGTTTGCTTTCCTTGTCTTACCTTCCTCTGTTCCTTGTTTTCTTCTAAATGGATTCACCCAAATGTAGGAGATGTGAGGTTGACACATAAAGGTTGGAGCTATGTGTATATGAACCAGTTGGGCCTTAATAATTTCACCTGAGAGTGTTCTGTTCTTCACAGTATTATAATTCGAAAGTTCATGTGCATGTTATACATGTCTCCAGGAGTTGAAATTCTTGTTAGTAGAGCCAATAGTCCAAATGAAAATGACCATGAGTGGCCAATTATATAATGACCCCAATTTCTTATTAAAAATAGATAGGAATGAACACACACACTTAGTTTAAGTAAAATAAAATGTGACTAATATTTTTTTCTAAAATCCAGTCCCATGTAGGTGAGTATCAGATCCATAGAAGTAATTTAAGAACTGTCTATTTGAAGATTTTTTTGTACAATTAATAGATTTCTCAGTGTGATTAAGAACTGCAGCCATTACATTTTCTTTTGTCTAATTAGTAATGGACATGTGCCTCCTTTCAGTGGCATTAGGAAGGTACTATTCATAAGGTCATTTTTCCTGAGTATAGCATCACTTTCTGTTGAAGAATTGATTTCACTCTTTGTTTAAACTTACATGCTCATTGCTATATGAAATGTACAACTGAATGTCACTAAGAATTTGACAAGAATGTATATGAATTTGGTGAGGTTTGTTCAGCTGTCAGAATAGTCCTGTGTTTGCTCTTCAATCAGTTTAGCAAATGGGGCTGGGGCAAATGAACTCATTCTCATGCACATGTTTCTATTAACAAAACAATTCTTACTAATGTTTGAGATAAATTAAAATAAAAACCAACCAGAACATGAAAAGAGACTAAGAACAATGTTAATGTGGCAATTTAAACCACTTTGGTTTTCCAGATGACCTTCCATCTTTCACAACTTTTAACACCATGAAAGATCACTATCCTTAGTGCCAGATACTGTCAACCTGGTGTGGACAACTTAAAACTTTTTTCTAAACGTCTTTAAAGCTGAGGTGGAGAAGAATGACTCTCTGTCACTTTCAGAAGACCTAAGGTTGAATCATGGCTATGCTGTCCATATCAATTCCATATCAATTATTTGTTATCTAACACAGTTACCGCTTTTTCTATATTATGTCTCCAAATAATTTTCCATGGTGCTTCATGTTTAAAAGAGAGTGGATGGTGGGGGTGGAGATGCTTAGGAGGACCAAGAGCCCTGTGTATTTAAAGGAAGTAAATTAATACAACTTCTTAATTAATTAATTTGATGCATATTGAAATCTAGCAATTTGTAATTTGGGTTACTTCTGATTTTGCCCTGCATTTTACTAAGAAACTTAGCCTGATATTTGCTATTGACTTCACTAATCTATTCCACATTGAGTAGAATGAAGGTCATTACTATATTTAATGTTGTAGCCAACAATGCCAGACACAGAAAACCCAAAGTAATATTAATAGAATATATTCAAGGTAAATCTGGCACGAGCTGATTGCTATTTCTCAGTATGGTATTCTGCGGTGGCTAAAACCTTAGAGGATGAACCATGCCTTCTGTGATATCTGTTACCTGTAGGGTAGCATTAAGAGTTATACATATAGGTTCTTTTCACAAAAACACATGCTCCTTTTTTATGAAAACATCTGAAAATTTACCCCACTTTATTTTGGATTAATAGAATTTTGTAGCAAGATTTACCAAGGAGGAACATTATAATGATCTCTAATTGGTAGCAATATTAAGAGGTAAAACTAGCTTTTTCCACAATGGGCTTATTATGGAGGCACCAAAAATTAAGTTACATTTCTGCTTTTCCTTCTTGCCCGCCCATCCTTTTTTTGTTTTTCTGTGAGAAATTATACTTTGAGAAAAACCTTAAATTATCCACTATAATCCAAAACTGTTAATTATTCTTTCTATTTATTACATTTTATTTTTTGGCCTGTTAATATGTTATAGTACAGGCCAGCTAGATATGATCCCATAATATAGGCTGGAGGCATATCCGTAGTTGCTTGTTTTTTTTTTCTTTTGTAGGTTTTTGTTGTTTGTTTTAATTTCTGGATATTAAGAATAATAAGCTTCTTAGAGTAATTTGTTCATAAGAGAAGCAAATGGGGAAACTTGCAAACATCCCCCAATATTGTTACCCTTTCCCAACCTATTCCTCCCCACACATGGACAGCAGGTACCAGTTTAGTCACATGTGTAATTTTCCCAGCCAATAATAACTCGTGTATGGAGATGGACCTATGATTAAAATGCTATAGCATGCCTCTGTTCACTTTATTTGATGCTATATACAATCCTAATATTCTTTATGGCTTTTAGATTTCTTTGTAAATTGTTTCCAAGCCACCTGCTTTGAGATTTGTCCTTCATTTTTAATATCGGTAATTTGGAATGGAGTTCCATAAGTTCCAATATAGGGCTATGAATCAGAAGTAAGGAATTACAATTCATCACCAATTTGTGCTAGATCAATGTGAGGTTGGTTGATGAGAAAGAACAGTTCCCAAGGCATGGCTTCATTATTTTGTTATTTGAAGCATATTCATTAGGGGTGTATCTCCACCAATACCACTCTCCAAGTCTGTCCTAATTAGAGTAACCATCCAGGAGTGGTAATAGCAGTTACGAAAGGAAGAGGAGGGCATGCAAGCAGTTAAAAGCATCATGTGTGAGCCTCAAAACTAATTAAATATTTCATGCTTGGAATAAGTATCCCTACCAGGCTTTATGAATGGATGCATGCTCAGGAAGGATCTCTCATAGGAAGAGAGCGAGTGAGAGAGAGAGTTGGTAAACATATGAAGTCAGTGTCTCTTTGTAGTAATAAAACATAGGTGCTCCAAAGTCTACAAATGTTATATCATTATATTTATAATTACCTTTATTTCCAGATATTTACTTTGTGTTTCCTTCTTTTTAGCAAATCTGGAAAAAGAGGTAGTGATAGAAAGATGCATCTCTACTGCTTTATCTCTTTAACATAGGTGGTGAGATGCCAGGGTCTCCTTTATGGAATAAGTCTCATTGGCCATCAAGGCTTAACTTATCTTCTTTGACTTTCCTGGGCCAGAAGGCAGAACAGTTGTAAGAACTTAAGAGGAGAATAATGAAAGACAATGGTCCTAGGCTTCTGATTATAATACAACAGAGTGGTAGTGGATCATTCACCCCCTCACATTGTGAAACTGATCTGGCAGGTGAATTACTCATAGGTCAAGGAGATCTTTGCACCTCAGTTGGCCCAATTAAGGTGTGGTTGGGATGAGATGGAGAGAGAGTGAAGGTAAACCCATTTCTATAAATGGCCAAACCTCTTACTGATTCCTATTTCAAGCTACATTTCCAAAACATGATGGAGTACTGCATAGCTAAGACTAACCTGAGCTCTAAACCTATCAACCAAGGGCAGAGTGACTTCAACTCCACCTCTACTAAAGCTAAATTGATATCTATCTCTAAAAACTTCATAAAACAAACCAAAAACCTAGGATGTTTTTTTGAATGACTTATTGACTTTTCAGATTGTTTTTTAAGCTGTTTTTTAAACTTTAAAGGCAACACTGATAATGAACGCTTCCAAATGGTAAAACAGAAAATCCCCTTCAAATATAACCGGCCCGTAGAGGAGTGGCTGCAGGAAAAAGGTAACCGTCGTTAAAACTTTCATTTTAAAATCATTTGATTCTAAACCCTCATTTTTAAAGCCTGCAAATAAATGTTCCTTAAATGATAATCGCCTGCTGCATAAATGACTGTTTTAATTTTCATTATAATTTGTGTCAGCTTCCACATGCCATATGTTGATAAATCATGCTATAATACATTGCCATTAAAATACAGTTAAAGGGACTAACATCTAGCCTGCTATCAGCGTGACAACCACAAACAAGAAATTCCAGGAACCTCTAAAAAAGAAATGTATTATGGCAATTTAACCACTGCATGACATTATTTGTTAATTTGTTTTAAATTACCTCTTACACCGAAGCTTTCTAAAGAATTTTGAAAAGTATTTTTTAAACTTACACGTTGAGGCTGTTTTGGCTTTACTCTCGGTAGCATGGTTAACAACAACAAAAAAATCATAGATCGACTCTTGTAACTTAAACTGCTTAAAACAAATGTTATAAGGGGAGCGATGTTTTCTTTTTAAACATTTGTTCTTAAACAAAAGAATGAGAAAGATGAATTTTGCCTTTAAATTAAAACCTACAGAGGCAAAATTATTTTATAAGAGATTAATTGTATCCTAGCTGCTGACTGAAACTAAATCAAAACAAAAGCAAACTTATTACACTTTGGTTGTGTGATACCCTTGTGTATTTGATGTTTTATGCAACAAAAGTGTAAGCGGTTGAGATAATGAGTTGGAAAGGAAAAGCCTCATGAAAGGCAAAACAGCAGTTTCTGATTTGCTGGAGAAAACAACCACTCTGTTAATAAAAGAGGGCAGCGGTTATAACTGATGTCAGAATTTTCTGTGTGGCTTCTCCTTGTTAGGAGATAAACTATTGTCTTTCAATGAAGAAAATTCTCTGTCTCTAGGAAGCTATTTATTCTGTTCTTTCCTAAGCCAATATAAGTTACTTTTGTCTCAACACCTTAAACGATCTCTTAACATTCCTGAAGATTTGATTGAGTTATATATAAGGAGTAATCTGGTCTATTGTTAGTCTACAATTTAACAAAACAAAGGACTACAGAGCTTTAAGTTGGGTGAAGACATTCAGACCTTTAAACACGGAAAATCCTCCCGGAGTCTTAACTGTTTGCCCTGTTTTAACCGTATGTGGTCTAATTAAAAATAAATTAAGACTAACTCTAAAAAACAAATAATTTTGTTTTGTAATCACCAGTTCATAAAGTCCCTTTAACATTAAAGACAATGATTGCCTCACTTTTAGACAGGAAAAGAAAACTAGATGCATGTCTGAGTCTCATGTGCCTGAGAAAACTTTTTTGTTTCTTTCAATTTTATGTTAATAATATTTTATTTTACTCCATTGCCTTTTGAAGTCTAAGTTTAATAGCATGCCAGGCATTTTCATTTATATAAGCCATTACGATGTTCTGAGTAGATTTTTAGTTTTCCTTACGATAGCATTGTTATCAGTTGGCTTCCATATAGAAGGATGCTTTCATATATATGAGTTGAAGGTTGGGGATGGATGAGGGGTGGTGGCTGAAGTGGGATGGAGGAAGACATCCTAGTTTCTTAATTAAATACATGTATGTTTATCTATGCATATAATATTGAAAAGAATTATTCATAAATGGTGAGGTTCTCGTCTACATTTGTTTCATTTAAATCAGTATTTTTTTGTAATTTGGGTGAGTAACATCTATTTGTTCTATTGTTTTACCTCTTCCTCTGCCTAGCTAACTTCCCTTCAAAAGGAATAGAAAATATATAATGAAAGACTTTGTAAAGATAATGAACACAAAGGGTAAAGATAGAAGGATGGACTAGACAGGTACATTAAGAAGTACTTAGAATGCCTCTTTCTAGTTGTTTCTGTCATTTGGGAAGAGAGCTGGGTCACAGAATTCCCAAGTCTCTTTTCCTGCTCTGTCTACTATTGACTAACTTTCTGACCTTAGACAATTCACTTAACCTCTTTATATCTCAGATTTCCCATCTGAGGAGAGGAGAAATAATACTGCCTATTCCCCAATGGTGTTCTGAGGTTTAATTAATTAGTCTTTGTGCAACACTGACTAGAGACATGCAAAGATTTAATTTAAGCAGTATGTGAACTTGATGTCCAAATGAAGTAATAATTAATGACTTTCAAGAAGATGGGCACCTAAAAAAACCCAAAGATAACCTGCTGTAAGTCCTATATTGTAAGTCCTATATTATAACCAAATTTTGTGTTATTGATGATAGAACAATTCTCAGATTGGGATATGCATATACACATATATTAATATATATATATGTATTTGTGTGTATTTATATATATAAATAGTTACTATAAAAACATGATTGATCATAAGTCACAAAGAGTGAAAACAATAAGAATAATGAGATCTAGCATTGATTTTGAGAAATCTTGGGCAAATGATAAAAAGAGAAACTTTGTCCAATCAGTCCCTCACATTCTTCACAGGCAGAGGGTAGTGATGACTTTCTCACTTATTCACTAACTGCTGCTTAGCTGAGAGAGATGCAGTAATTAGAGGAAAGGATGGCAGGAGACTGAGAGTGTTCCACTGTTCCTTTAGTTACTGCTAACTTTGCTATTAACCATCTAATCCAAGGTACAGAGGAGTAGGAGAAGTTTTTAACACTGAAGAAAAACAGATTTAGCCATAAATAGTCCATGAAACAAACAAGCAGAAAAACCTCAACTACTTCCTGTGGAAAATTTAAACATAGACAACTCCTTTTCCTGTCTCACCCCACCATTGTCTTTTTCTCAAAAAGTGATTAGTCAGATCTCTCTGCAAAAGTAGTGATAACCAGGAGTGGACCCACCACTTAATCTTATAGCCCAGGAAACACGCCTTTGCCTTTCTTGATGCTTGAGTCGGTCTTGAACAAGCAAAGAACACTTCATGGAGTGAACTATGACAGCTTGAATGAAGGCGATCCATTCTTTCTAGCCAGTGAAATTCTGCTCTGCATTTCAATTTTTTTCTGACCATCTTTTTATTTGTAATCATTGGCAGGATAACCACCAGAAAAATATCATTAGAACCATTATAGAGGTTATTATTGTAAAGTACATTCAAGAATTAGAATATAAGATTTTCTACCTGTAATGAAATATAGCCATTAACTTATTACAAGTGCCGAACTGTGTACACACACACAAAAGTGATGGATAAATATTATGATTGGACAACAGTTACATACATGAAAGGTGTCACTTGTCATTAGGGCTATCTAGTGTAAGATATTGAATTTGCATATCCTAGAAATCTTCTGTTAGGCAGCATCTTCTAATTAATTATGTAAAGCTTCCCCAAATGCCTATGTGAAATTAAGGGAGTATTTATTCTCCCCTTATATCATTCCATTTCTTTTGTAGTAAGCTTAAAGCTTCCAGAAAAAGCTGTTGTCAAAAATAAACAGTAAAGAGATGTGAACCCCAGGCCATTACTCAGTGTTATTCTGCATTGAACTTTTTGCTGCATCTTGTGACAAGAGGACAGAGGCCAAAGAACAGACAGTGATGCATGCACATAGCACATTGATGAGATTGGTTGGATAGTAATGGAAATCTATTAGATTTGTTTTGATTGCACCCTTGAGATCTGGGCAATTCTGTTATTATTAAGGCTGGCAGATCCCATTTCCATATTCCAGAGACTTCTTATAAAGGGTAGTTCATTTTTACTATACCTCTCTGGCCAATTTACCATACTACAATGTTTGAAGCCTCCAAAGGGATATTATTTATAAATTATTCTTGACTAGTAGGCCTTTAAGAGTTGCTCAATGAGAGGAATTGACTCTTGTCTAAAGAGTATGCTCTGAGCACATGCATTTTTCTCTTCCCTGCCCCTCCTCTTTCTTCTGTTATTATATATTGAGGAGGTTTTCCACATTATACACCAAAATTCAAGCATAGCTAAGCACTCTATAGCCTTTAAGACCATGTATAAATAATGAAGTAGAGGTTAAGAGCCCAAACATCACATTATGTCATAATAGTGATTGAGGAGCAAAAATTTTAGTTTGTTAAAAATATACCCCTTTTTATTAAGCCAGCAAAACTAAAATAAAAATATTTCCAGTTATTTATAGCTAAAATAATTCAGGCGATTAAGAATGACTAGAGCATTGTTTGATCATTAACTGAAGTGGAGGAAAATTCAGAAGGGATATATTTAATTCCACTAGTAAGTCTTTCCCCCAACCCATTCTTCATACAGAAAAGTAGGACAAATGAATCTAGAGAAATAACAGTAAAGAATGACTTAGCATGTTGATGTCCTGATAAATTACAATGAATTTTAAAAAGCTATTTGAGTTTTTCTGGGAAAGATCTAGCACCTGAAAGAGGCTTTTATAAGTAGAAACAGTTGGGAGTAATATTAGTTGAGTTCCACTATTCTAAACTCTATTCTGTTATGATTTCATTCTGATAGGTTTCTTTTCACGGAAGTATAAATGGTCCCCAAAGGGGAACTCAAAATAAGGTGAACTACTGATATTCTTCAACCCATCAACATACCTCTGTATCATTTTAAGGAGTTTTATATGTTGCTTTCTTGATTAATACCCATTCTCTTTTTAAAGTTCTTTGATTATGAATGACATCTTCCCCCCACCCTCAGGCCATGATCATTATCAATATCTACTTATAATCCATATTTTAGGGAATGATTTAGTTGTATCTATACCCCTGAAAAAAATTGATAGAGATAGGAATTTATCTGCCATAATCTTGTTAAACAGAAAATATAGATAGAATGTTATGTGCTAAGAAGATTTATAGGATATGATGTGTTTGATGATTAGGATGTTCATTTTTACAAGTATACAATGAATCCAAGTCTGTTAACTAGAATTTAATTGCAGTTAATTTAATTTAATTATCAGACATAGTTTTTAAATTTAATGTTCGGAGTCACCTCATTGATTTTTTGTTGGCCATACATAATCCTTTTTAGTTCTCATTATGTTACTTTGTAGCTATTGTAGTACAATAGGCATCTATGATTTATTTTGCTCATTGCCTAATTTAGGTGTTTCTTTCTTTCAACTACAATTACATACCCAAGAAGAATACAATACCTCTCATTGTTGAACCAAGATTTCTTCTTCCTCAGAATAAAGAAATAGAGACTTGATTATTTAGGTTATGTAGGATTTTTAGCTAGACAGTGGAAGAGATAATCATAGTGAAATGTTACTTGCCAATGTCTATATTGAATTTTTGTTATCCATTTTGTCTCCCTTTCAATTGCTCAAGGAAGCCTGTTATGATACCTGGTCCATTCCGACCAGGTAAGTTAAAGAGAGAAAATGTATGAGAATAATAATGTTTCCCCCACCCAACCCACTAGGCCGGCAGTTAACCATCTTCAACACTCAGGCGCAAATAGCCATTGGTGGAAAGGACAAAGGACGCCTCTTCCAAGGCCAACTCTCTGGGCTCTATTATGATGGTTTGAAAGTACTGAACATGGCGGCTGAGAACAACCCCAATATTAAAATCAATGGAAGTGTTCGGCTGGTGGGAGAAGTCCCATCAATTTTGGGAACAACACAGACGACCTCCATGCCACCAGAAATGTCTACCACTGTCATGGAAACCACTACTACAATGGCTACTACCACAACCCGTAAGAATCGCTCTACAGCCAGCATTCAGGTAAGCCTTTTTCCAAGCGTTAATTGCTTCTGCATCTTTATCTTTGAAAGGTTGTTATCGCAGTCAGTGTTCTATGTAGCCAAGGAATTTGAATTACTGTGTTTGCAGATGCTCATAGTAATAAGACCCAAGAGAAGAGAAAGGTGAAGTCATTGCTAAATAAGTTGTATAAGTCTTGTGGCACTCAGGGGTTATTATTCCTATCATATTTATCACTGAAATGGTAAAGCTGTTATTCAAAATGAGCAATGGCCTACACATTCAGTATGAAATACTCCCTCTTTTCATTTTATTACCCTTTATTTTCAAATAGCAGAAAGGGAAAATGGGAAAAGAAAAATTTGTTATCATATGAAAGACCATATCCTAGTTCAATTCTATTCACATTCTCCAGATGGCTTTGCTAGAACATGAATCGTTCATTATTGAGCCCAATGGGTACCATTAAATCAAGGGCAATTGAAGCTAGAAGTTCAACTAATCCTTGTAAAATGCAGTCTTTGTGTTTGATACCAAGTCTTGATTAATCACTTGTGATTTTTTTGTCCATTTTGTTTTCTTTATATTTGACCAAAATACTAATTACATTAGAAAATGTGAAGGTTTGAGTTTGGCTATATAGGAAGTCCTTAGTTTTATGGTAAGGTTTTTGTTTTCCACTTGAAAGTAATTATATCCAAACTAAAGCTTAGTACTCTGCTGACTCCCTTGGCATTTCATAAATCTAGTTAGTAGGGGGTAGGAGGTTAATTGAGTTATTAGCCTTAGATGCTCTGGCATAAAATAAGACGTTCCAATTGCTTGTGGGGAAATTACCCCTAGCCTAGTTAGTGTTTGTAGAAAATTCAGTAGATTAATACTTGTCCCTTCTATGTCTTAGTTTTAAGACATTATCTGGGAGCTCAATTGAGTCTTTGACATCACCCTTTCATTGACTCCAGTGGACATTGCAAACTTAAAGTCAATAATCAAGTAAACCCCATAGGTGTTCCTATTTTTCAGAATTAAGTTTATGTGAGTTTACTAGTGGTAAAAGTGTTGTCTTCCTTTTTCCTTTTCTTTGAGCAGAAACATCCAGACAGCTTCTTAAATGACTCCATAGGAACAGTTTGAAGCTGTATGTGCTGATTATATTATCAGACCAATTTTATGTGGTTTTGAAAGGCTACTAAAAACCTGGTCAGCATAGCACACTTATAGTTGCACGTCCTGTTACATGCAGACATACACACATGCTCAAATGAAAAAGAAAATAGCTCTTCTCTACTGATATTAAAGCTATAACTTCTGACACTATGCTCTTACTCGCTGAAAAGAAGATAAAAGGCAATATATATTTCTATTATGACTCTCTATAGCTCAAGAGCAGATCTGTTTATTGTTGGTGAAAGGATAGTTCTGTCTGCACAGATCTTGGCAGACTTGTTTTGTTTCTGTCAGAACATATTCCACTGACTCTGTGGGAAGCAGAAAAGCAAATGGCTTTTTCTCCTTAGGAATGGCTGGCCCTACAGTCTTTTGTAAGGCCAAATTTTCATTGACCTCAGGAAAATTGAATGTTATATGTGGATTCAGGGGCTAAGTCACAGTGATGATCGATCAGGTTTTGGCTTTCCCACCTGTAGGACATACATAAATGGGAGCAAACGGGGTAAGGTCCTAAACTCTTTCCACAAAGTGAGAGCCTCTGGAGAAAAGCAAGGTGCAAGGTGCATAAGTCTTGCCAGTGATTATAACTCTCCATTGTAGAGGCGGTGGACATCTGGGAAGGCCTTTCCCAACAGCCTCTATCTTATGTGTGTTTCTTTTCTGTTGAGTATAGTCACAATTGGATTATATTTACATGTCTTTACTTCTACCAAGGCTATAAAAATGAGTTATTAATATAAACCTGTTGACAGGCTTCGGTTTTGAGGGTGTATAAATATATACTCTTGGAGGAAAGCCAACAACCTAGCAGAATTGATTAGACTGGATTGGGGATAAAAAAGGCTCATGTTCTTTGTAAAGACTAGCTAGAGAAAATAACTTCATGCCAAGGATTTTGGACATTGTTGTTCTTGCCAACTAGCCATAAGAACTCTGCCCTGTGCTCAATCAAAACTCAAAACCTCATCTCCAAGCCTACTCTGGTCTCAAGTACGTTCTGTAGACCACATCAGACCTATATCAGGCTTGGAGACCCAACACATATTGGAATCTACTAAAGATTTAGGACAATTCCCAGACTCTGGAGACTTTGAGTGAGGAAGGTCTGTCCAGAAGTATTAATATGCCTGTGTGATATTTTTGGATGAAGAAGATTCATAAAGCTCTGATCTCTGGGGAATACTTCAGAAGGGGGGAAAATAAGTGGGGAAGACTAGAGATTCATATTTACCAGACACATCATTCACATTTCATCTATATGTGAAATCATATATACAACATTTTCCAGTGATACTGTTCGGTCGCTTTGATAACACTTCTAAAACAAAGTTGTCCTAAAATGAGACTCCTATAGGGGAAGCAAAATAAGCATGTGAGTCCAGAAGTATAAAAATTTGGCTACTCCAAAATCCACTAGTTCATTCTTAAAGTAAAAACTAAGAAAACATCCTTTAAGGAGTTCTTTTCTGGTGGACCTTGGTTAGTGTTGATTTCAGATCAAAGGAAACCTGTAAAGTGCTTTGTTTCAGTGCTGCTCTTACCTGTGTGTAAATGTGAACAAGTAGTTTTTGAGTTGATATGGCTTTCCAGTGTGTAGCCTCCTGGAACTAATTGGTGCTTTGACCTTTCTGATATTCCAGTTTGTTACAGATATGCGTATACAATTACTTATGAATGACCTGGACTATGTTAAATTACTCATAGCTATCATGCCTAAGCATCAGGTCTTGATCCTATATTAAGGAGGACGTCTCTAGGTGTTCCCTTAAAGACAATGTTAATACGTGTACTGAGAAAGCAGATGGGTGGGTGATAATTCTGAAGTAAAGATCTGGAACTTGGTAGGTGCTCAATAAATATTGATTAAATAAGTCAAAAACCAGACAGGTCTTATTATCTACCTTATACTCAGTCATTTAATAACTGGCAGTATCATAGCTTGGGGAAAGATTTTCCTCCAGAATGATCAGGGTACTTTGAACAATTTTCTTTTACTTTTTCAGTGGTAAGGCTATAGCTTAGTGATTCGATGTATACACTTAGAGCCAGACTAGCTGGGGGTTTGTAACCTAGTTTATCCTCATATTAGCTAAGTGACCCTGGACAAGTCACATAGTTTCTGGTTAACTATTGCTATGAAACAAACTTCCTCATAATTTGGTGGCTTCAAACAATGACTGTGTCATTAGATCTCACAATTTTGTGGGTCAGAAATACAGACAGGATTGGGTAAGACAATTCTCCTGCCCCACATGGAGCTGACTGCACTCACTCTGTGGCTGCTTTAGTCTGGAGGGTCTGGCTTTATTTACACATCTTCTGCCTTGGTGGGTTAACTAGAAAGATTGAACTCAGCTGGGCCCTTTTTCCTCTCCATGTAGTCTCAAGGACTGCCCTTGTGGTCTCCCCAGCAGATGAATGAGCCTCTGTTCATGGAGGCTTAGGGCTCCCAGAGACAGAAAGTAGAGGGTACCAGGTTTTTATAGCCTGGGTCAGAAAACTGGCATGTGTCACTTGTATCATACTCTATTGGTTTAAAAAGTCAGAGAGCTTTTCCAGTTTCAGGGGAGGAGATGGAAGGAGTAGCAGGAATTTGCAACCACCCTAAGTTTACCACATTGTGAAATGGGTAGTGACTGTGTTAAATCATTATTATAAGGACAACTGAGTTAATATAAGTAAAATGCTTAAAACAGGTATACCACATAGAGTAAGAGTATATATATTTTAACCACTATTATTATATTCTATCCCCAATAATTGGTGTGTAAGTAAATACCCTTTCAAGCAAAGATCTGCCCCAGAAAATGGGGACTGCTTCTTTGGACACTAGTGGCTATAGTTTTCTAGTTGGGCCTTGGAAGTTTGGGAGGAAATAGAAATTTTAAGGTGAGTCAGGGGAGAATTTAAAGACTAAAATTAGTCCTAGCAAATAAAAAATGTCTATGATCTCAGGAACAGACTTCTCTGATGCCTTAATACCAGTTTTTAATTTTTTCTCCTATTTCTAAACCAACTTAGAGTTCTATGGACCTAGGAAAATATGTTCTATTATGAAATCTGTCTATCCATACATTTTTTTAGGGTTACAAAGGAGTGGAATCCAGGTTCCTTGCTGTTATGGCCCTGAAAATCTAAAGAGAGCAAGAGGGCTTTTCATTAGTTATCAATATGAGGCAGTGACTTTTGAATGATTTTGTGTGTTGGGGGTGAGAAGTGGCATATGGGGTGGCTTGGCCAGATTTCACGGATGGGGTGGGTATAGAACTGGGCCTTATAGAATGAGTACAATTGGCAGGTGCTGAGAGGAATGTATTCCAGGTTGATTGAATGCCAGAAGCTAAGTCGTAAGAGGCAGAGATGATAATTTTGTGGGGAGATAGCCAGGTCCAGGTAGAACAGAGAATGCATGGAGGTGATTTGTGAGAAACAAGGGATCTGGACTCTTGACAGCTTTGGCCTGAAACCCCAAGTGGGAGAGAGCCCAGAGGAGTGAACTGGATTGGGTTTCCTGTGGATCTCACTTTCTGGGAGGCACCAGCAATTGCATAGGCACTTCCTCTGCAGCTGACTGATATTGGTGGGTGGTGAGTATCATGACACCTATAGGTCAGCTTCCAAAATGGAAAAGTCAACTCAGTCTGCACTCAAATTCCTTGGTCTTCATCCAGGATAGAAGGAAAAAGTGAGAAACAAGAATCTTAGGCCTTCAGCCTGAGCTGTTATCAGCAAAATAAAAAA
>VBSM01001979.1:19395208-19408390 GCA_008086735.1 Cheirogaleus medius | reverse complement strand
AAAACAAGAGAGAGAGCTTGGTGTTTTCTGTGCAAATCAGCATTTGGAATCACTTTTAATCTATTAGCAGAATACTGATCATGATGCACTTTTTCTGTGCTGGGCATTGGTAAAGTCACCCTGACATTGGCCAGTGCCAGAAAATCACAATGCTCAGCCTGGATTGGAACTATCCTAATAAACAGCAGAAATAAAAGACAAGAGGCTTGTGAGATTTCATTGTCATCTCAAGCTTCACAAACTTGGCAGTTAAATGTGAGTCACTTTGAAAAATTCCAGAAGGAAGCAACCATTTTTCAGGCTTTTATAACAGTTAGTATATGGAAAGTCCTCCTTTTGGCATTTCAGTCTCAGGCTGGGGACGGTAAGCATCACACTTCAGCCTTGATCACGATGATTGCGAAACAAAATAAAGCAAAAGCTTGGGATTAGAAAGTTGATCCTGTACATTGTCTGTTCTGGGTAGAGTCTCAGTATGTTGAAGGGAAGAGTATGTACTTCAGCGTTAGAATTTGTCAGTTGGGTTCCAAGTTCTTCCAGTCACTCAGCTGTGTATCTCTGGGCATTAGTTTTTCCCAGCCTCAGTTTCATTGTCTGCAAAAGTAGCAAAACAGTCCCTCCCCAATAGACTCGTTGTGAGTAGTAAGTACAATTATGTGGAAAATTACCCCAGAAGGTTGCACTAAAAAATTTCACATTAGGAAACCACTTCAACCTAAGAGACTCCCAGAATTCACAGATTCTCATAGAGCTTAGCCCTCCTATAGGATTGGATAAGCACAAGAAGAACGATTTTTTTTTATACCCACACAAACCCACAATGACCTAAGATCTCTTTTGGAGGGTCCCAGATTGAATCAGAACCCCGAGTTCATCAGTTAGGAGGGATTTCTATCAGAGACCCTTTCATATTATGGAGTGGGAATTGGCTTTGCTCCAGTTATCACACACAGACTATTCTATTAAGTAGAAGTGTATGAAATCACCATTTTTGTAGGTCAAAATGGTGAGATATCAGCATTTTCATACAGTTCGGTGAAATACACGACTCACAGTTTTACAGCATGTTGCGAGCAGTGGCGTTTTGGTATGAATGCTAGAACACCAAATTCTCTCAAGGTTCTTTGAATAGTCAAACTGTCTTGCGCTGGGATTCGAGATAGATCTTCCTTATCCCAAACACCATGCTCGCACAGGATGTAGATCACACTGAATCAAGAGTGGCTATACTTACCCAAAGAATTATCCCCTCGGGCTCCCCCCGCCTTTTCCCTCAGTCACCAACTTGATAGAAGCACATCAAGGAATCCACACAGTTTTCATTTCCTTGCTTTTACCACTAGACAACAGAGCCTCTAGGGGAAGTTTATTTTTAGGATCAGGGCTCCACTAATATTGATTAACAGCCTTACATAATGTGTGGCTACAGGGCTCGTTCCTTTCCTGCCAAGCCTCATAACTGGGGAAGGTGCTGAAGATTTGTCAGTCTAATTAGACGTTAGCTGCCAGCCAAGATATATCTTCTGTCTTCTCCTTACCCTTACACAGGTACTTTCTTTTCCCCTCTCGGAGAATAATTTGGGAGGAAGAAAATTGGACTCTAATTTACTCATTGCCTGTAAGAGTGTCCAGTGACATTTTCTCTCTGGAATGGTATAGTTCTAATTTTTTTTTAAAAAAGGAGCTTGATGAGTTTACCTACCCCTTAAAGACTTATATGTTGGCAGTACAAATTGGCCAGTAAAGTGATTGCAATGTTGTTTCTTTTCATCTCCTTTTTAATACTTAATTTTAATGGATAGGACAGGTACTTCCCAAAGCGATGTCTCGTCACTTGAAGGGTCCTGAGGGCAGACAGGCTGGAAGTCTGCAAGTTCCCAGGAGCAGTCATAGAGATGCCCTTCTAATTAGGTTGTAATATTGATAGGACGGAATTTCCACCAGAACTGCTAACAAAGTGCTGAATCTTATTTTGAGACATCCAAACAGCTGGGAAGGAAGTGGGGTCAGCTCTTGGCTACTCACACGTGGAGGCCCCAAGTGTTTTCATAGCTCAGGATGGTTTTTCCGATTACGTAACAGACGACTCTGCCAAGTTGAAAGCCAAAATTCTTACCGTGTGGCAAACAGATCTCCTCCTTCCTATTTCTCAGACTGTGTTTTCTACCACAGTCCTCCAGGCATACAAGGTCTTCTTGATCTTTCTTGAACACGGGGCCAGAAGAAGGGAGAAGGGAATAAGCCAGGGTTGTGCAATTGCAAGGTTGGATTTTTGTCTTTATTTAAAATGCTGGTATTTTTTCATGGAGTTTTTTCGTGTGTGTGCATTAATGTTGATTTTAAAATATTTCAATACAATATTCTTTATCCTGAACACCGAGTTTTGGGGCACCCCCTTAAAAATTGATACCATAAGTGATTGCCTCCTTTGATAGTCCCGGCCTTGTTTGAACGTGCCAAGCACACCTATGCCTTTTCACCTGTCCCTCCCTTGGCCTGAAACAGTTCTTCCTGCTGTTTATGTGACTCATTTTGTCACTTCACCTGGGTTTCTACTTATGCGTCACCTTCGAGAGAGGCCCTCCTTGACGATCTTGTATAAAACAGCACTCTGTCACCTTCTCCTGCTTTGCCGTTTCTCAGAGCAGTTCCCACTACCTGACATTATATTGCATATTTATTTGTTTATTGTCTCTATTTACTGGGATGTGAGTTCTAGGATGGCAAGAGCTTCGTTTTAAGCACTGTAATAGCATGGTGACTAGAGCTGTACTGAGCAGGGAGTAACACTCAGTCAATATCGATTAAAAGGCACGGATAGGCGACAGTCTGCCAGTACCTTCTCAGTGAGTCCGCAGGCCTTGCAGTATTTACAGGCTGACTCTCACTTCCGCCCACCCCCCACTTCCCACAGCCCACTCCCTGGTGAGACTTAGCAGTGGGATGGTCATCCCTGTTTTGGCTGCTCTTGGATCCTTACCTTAAGGATAAGGAGTCCCAGAACTGTCTCCTTATCTCTGGTGGGCAAGATTATTATTGGCTTTCGAATGTAGCCAAGTCCTAGTTTTAGCAAGGACTAGTCCAAGAACTAGCAAGGGCTAATTCTAGCACTTACATGTTTCAAAATTTTGGGAGATGCAACATCACCTACTTTCACTCTCCAATTTCTTCTCCTTATTTCTTTCCCAAATAACTTAGCTCTTAATTCTCCTAAAACCTGACTCCAAATACAGGTGAATAAAAGTTATTTTAATGTCCCACTGCTTCTATTCATTGGTAAGGATGGAAAATTAACTTGAGGCTGTTTTACCTTTTATCTATGTGTGTGCGTAGGCCGGTGGGAGTCTCCGACCTGACTCCAGTTACTGTTCTTGTTTTTCTTTCATGGCTGAGTATGTTATATAAACACCATTGTTTCATGGTCATGACCTGTGATTCAACTGGCCTCATAGTTACCTGTTTTCTTCATGATCTTTTGAAAGAACATTGATGAAAGATACTGTGTGAAACCACTAGACTGAGAGGAGGGGCGGTATCCATGTTGCTAATCACTGACATTTAGGGCTGGAATGGTCTCCCACCACCAAGGGGCGCTCAAAAATATTTGTTCAAGAAAAAAATATGTTAAATGAATTAAATGAACTTGGACAAATGCTTATCTTCAGAGTGAAGAGGCAAAGGACAGGGGCCTATATTATTCATTTTCAAATACAGCCATGAGGAAGCAGCCTGGTATGAAAATGTTTGTTGCAGCAGGCATCGGGAGGCTTGGCTCATGGGCAGAGAAGTACTTAACACCATGACTCTAGGCAGATCTTCATTTTCCAGTTGTGGGATTTTAGCTAAGTTACTTTTTGGAGCTTAGTTTTTCATCATCTGAAGTATAGAGATTACAACTCTAACTTCAAGAACTGGTTAAGAGAAATCAAGGGTTTGAATTGGTAAGACTCAATAAAAGGTTCTTATTATTGCTTCTGCTGTTGTTATTTCAAATGGTATGACAATCCAGGTCTCAGTTGCTAAGCTAGTTTTGCAGCTCTGTTTTATTTTTTTTTTTCTGTTGCTAATTAGTCATGTGGCCTCTGGCATGGCAATGAGCTTCCTTGAGCCTATGCTTTTTCCTCATCAAAAAAGTATAATGGTAAATCTTGGTTCTTTTCAATATTTTTTAAACAATATCTGACATTGTGTCTTGCATACACAGAGACAGTCGAATGGGTGGATGAGTGAACTAGAGGGGAGAAAGGACAGGGAAAGTTGAAGAGAGGAGAGAAAAGAAGACAGCAAGCAGAGATGCTCTAATTGTTGCTGTGAGAACTATGTGCCCATTTCATGGATTTGGATGGATTAGGTTCAGAGAGAGGAGTAGAATGCCTTTGATCTAATTAAAATAATATGATAATAATATAAATAATATTTTTTCTTATCACCCCCTTTGCTGAGAGTCATCAGATGGGGCTCCAGAATGACCAATTCTATATAAAAGCTAAACTACAGTCAACTTTCTGTATCTGTGGGTTCTTCTGCATCTGCATTCAATCAACTGAGGATCAAAAATATTTGAAAAAAGATTGTGTCTGTACTGAATATAGACAGACTTTTTTGGTCATTATTTGTTAAATGGTACAGTATAAGATCTATTTTCATAGTATTTACATTGTACTAGGTATTATGAGTAATCTAGAGATGATGTAAAATATACAGGAAGATGTAAAGAGATTACATGCATGTACTACGTGATTTGATATCAGGGACTTGAGGATTTGGGTATCCCTGGGTAGTCCCGGAACCAATCCCCTATGAATACTAAAGAATGACTACACTTAATAAATGTCTCATAAGTCATCAGAAATAATCAATATTACCAGTTTAAACTGAAGTCCAAGAATTGTTCTAATTTCTTTCTGCAAATACATCATTTTCTTTCTATTTATATATGATAGGGAAATGACTTCAAGCAGCAATCATCGCTAGCCAGGCTTTAAGACGGATATTTCCATTCTGTCTTTGACAAGGTGGTGGGAGGGGTGGGATGTGCTTTCATACCTTTCTGTGCATGTTTGAATGCTTGTAAAAATTAGAAACACACTGAGGCTGTTATGACAGCCTTGCCTTTTGAAACCTTCTAATTAATGCCTTGGGTTGTCTAGAGAGCTAGTTCTGTTAGCTAAATGGAGAATGTAAGGTTCTCTTTGGTTTTCTCATCATTCAGCAATGAAATGGCAGGGGAAATAAATGCATACTATGTCTGTGGTGGCTAGCAGTCACGGAGAGAATTACTTGATGGGAATTTGATTGACTTGTGTATAGAATGCAACCTTTTCTATCTCTCGCCCCATTTTACTATGTGTGTCGGGGTGTGTGTGTGTATGTGTGTGAGAGAGAATTAGGGAGAGGGAGAGAGACAGGATGTTCATGTGGGTTTGCATGTATGATGGAGAATAATAGTACTTCTTAAACTTTAATGTATAAACAGATCACCTGGGTGATATTATTAGAGCACAGATTCTAATTTACATCTGGGGTGGCGCCTGAGATCATGCACTTCTAATAAGCTCCCAGACGATTTCGTACTGCAGATATGTGTACCTTACTTTATAGAATAAGGATGGAGTAGTTATTTACAGTTTCTCGCTGAGTAGCTGTAGCATCTGTTTACCTCTCTTTTCCAAATGGTCTCCCCAAACTTAATTCAGGTCTCTTCAAGATGGAAAATCTTGTTAACTCAAAGTATTATGTAAGTGACAGAGTGGATACCCAGCTAAGGATTAGCAAAGAAAAATTTATCCCATCAGACAGTGCTGCTCCTGGTTCCAGTTGTCCCTCCTTCCTGTCCCTTATTCCGCTGCATAACCCCAAGGCAGATAGGAAAAAAGTAGCTAGAATTTAACTTGTCATAATATTTATCCCCCTTTCTGAGAGGTGACCTCCAATGAAAGCAGAAGGATGCGAATGATTTTAATCCGCAGTAACAATGGGGAACCAGTCCTGACCATCTTGAGCACTATAAATATATAAAATGACAAATGCTTCTGCTCTGCCTCTCTGCTTCCTCCTCCCAGATACTGAGAGAGACACATATTCATGCACCCACAGTTCATACTATAATACACAATGAAATTTCACCCAGCCTTTATCTCAGAGCTGCTGTTCTCATGATTAATGCCCCACTGGCTGGGAAACTATTCTGCTGAAGAAAGACAAGGAGAGAGGAAGACCTGTGAAATATATCTCTGAGGCCATTTCTCATTATTATTATTATTATCATTATTAGTTCCTTACTATCCTATCTGGCCTGTTAGAGAATGCTTGATCTATTGGCCAGGGGCAGGCGATGACATTTGAGAGTGGATTTCATGAGGGAGAAATGAGCAAGGACAAAGAGAGAAATAGTTTTTACTAATGAGAACTGACCTGCATGAGGTTTTTGTTGTTTTTCTTTATGTTAGAGTTTGTTTGCTTTATTACTGTAGTTGTTTTCATTTTAAAGTCAAATATTGTAAATGCCTCCATCTGTGTCTTCTGTTTTTTTTTTCCCCTAGACATTTATTTTTGCATGTGTTCTTTTGTCTTTATTGAGTCCCTGTCTGTAAGAATCAATATGCTAAAACTTATGCAAATGTTTTCTCTGACCACTTATGCAAAAGACAGGACAGCATAGTTTCATTGCTTTGTAATGCCCTTAATATAATTACCTACGTATCCTGGTTGATTTCAAGTTTTTGAAAGGGCTACTTTTAAAAACAATAAAATTCTGTCTATGTATGTATTGTATAAAACCACAGTGTCTAATTTCTCCTGTTTCTCACTCAAAGAAAAGGTGATTGCTAAATTATTTCTGGCTCTGTCGTTTAAGAGGACTGCATGGCAGTAGTCCTGGTTGGGAAGATGGGGCTATAATAAGAGTGCTATCACAACATGTGTGTCTACTGATAAAATGGCAAATTCATTAGCCTCGACAGAGAGTACTGTAATCTGATTTAGAAAATGCTACCAAAGTTGAGTTTATGAGGATATGGGATTTATAGCTGAGGCTTCCACATGTAACTACAGTTTAATTGGATTTTGGAGTCAATCATTGAATATTTAGGTAATTGAGTGCTCAGTTACCTAGCGTAGGTAGTATGCTAGGCACTTGGGCCACATCAGTAAACAAAATCAACTTAAAACCTCTTTCCTTTTAGAGCATATATTTTATTCCACAAACATTGGATACCCCATAAGTGCAAGGCTCTGCGGAAATAAAGAATAAAATAGATATTTTTCCTTCCTTAAAGAAACACACTGTCTGGCAGTGTTCTTAAATATTTTTGAAATACAATCAAACTCACTTTTAGGACAGTATTTTTTTTTTTAATAAAAACATTAGCTGTCTGATCTACTAGTACAGTCATAAAGGCAGCAACCATCTATATTCATAGAGGTCAACTCCAAAAATAAAGTATTTAATTTCTACTCTAAGAGTCCCAATTTCAAATGTAAACAATACGTGTTGTAACTAAAAAAAAAAAAAAAAAATGGCAACAGTAAATCACATTACAGTAAAGTAATGGAAACATTACATTGGAAACATAAGTTTTACAATAAACATTGACTGAGTTTGCAATATTTATTGCAAATATTTTCTTGTATCGACTTGAAATTATTGTCTCCTGGAATGTTTATATTGGAAGCCCCACATAACCAAGTGAGATTTTAGAGATGGGCCATTCTTGTTTTAATTCCTGGTTTCATCACTCAAAGCAATATGTTCAGGGGCAAATTGCTTAGCCACTTTTTTTCACTTAAACAATAAGTATAAATTAATTTCAGTTTTTAATTTAATTTTTATCTAAATAACACGTCCACATAGTTTAAAACGTTGAATAGCACCTAGATCTCCCCTTGAGGGCTAAGGCACCCATTACTTCAGCTGCTGGCAGTGTTGGCTGATGGCTGTTGGCTGAGTCCTTAACCAAGAACTTCCTTGGACTAAAGAAGCCACCTTGCCCTAGGTCAAGCCCCATCCTGGGAGTAGCCCATATCCAATGAGTGCTGGATGATGAGGTTAGGAGGATGTATACAGACTCACCCTTGTCTTAAGACTGGAAAACTGGGTAGGTCCTCCCAGCTAGAGAGTTTCCTGTGGGTGTTGGTGTCAGCTGAGGTCTGTGTTGCACGGAAGTTACCTCTTCCTCCTGCTCAGACCCTGACATCACTCCCCTGAAAACTTCCCACGTGCATCACTGGGCCTTAGACTCTGTTTCCTGAAAATCCAACTGAAGACAGTGTCATGAGGCTTAAAAGAAAATAAGCAAACAACGACAGAAGAATAGAAGTCTCTTTCTCACCATGTCCTGAAGTCCCACTCCATGCTTGCAACCCTTTTAGATCTTTTTCAGACATTTCCCACTGCATTTCCAGTAATGTGCTTATATTTCTCTTAACTTCTTCATTTTTGCGTATTAACTAATGACTTTTGACTATGGAAGAAAAGGATTCAGTTTTCTCCCCCACCCCATCTCCCCAACATACATACACACAAACTACTTTGCTCTCCAATTTCCCAATAAAATTCTATCACATTTTGATCGAATCAGTATTCAGAGTTTACTTTATTATGACTTTGTAATATCATTTATTGAGAAAAATGTAAGATCATACATTAACTGATTTACTCTACAAATATTCACTAAGTACACAGAATGTACCAGGCACTGTTCTGGAGATAGAGAATATAGCAGTGAAAAAACAAAATAAATGCCTACCCCTGACATAACATTCTACTGTTATGATTATATTTCATTTCTTCTGTAACTCTTTGTTAATGAGTACCCTCGTTATCTCATTAGCTTATTTTTCTGTGTTATAGTTAGCACAGCTGTAAAAATCCTCCCAAGATAAACACACAGGTAGTCTTTTTTGGTTGTTGTTATTGGAGATCTCCCTTCCACAGTCTTGTGTTCTTCTGCTCCAATCTAGGCTGGGTGTTCTTTGCACCGGCTTCACAGCTGACATTCTAGGTCTTTCTTGCTCCTCACGCTGGAAAATCCCTGGGCCTACCTTTGCTGTTAAATCCCAAGTTTTGCCTTTCTTAGTGTATTCCCTCATTTTTAAGGTGCACGTCATTTTGTAGCCTCCTGAGAAAGGATAGATGAAAAGCAAAATTATTTAGATATTGTCCATCTGAAGAATATTTTCTTCCACCCTTACCCTTGATTGACAGTTGCCCCAGGAGGGACTTGTAGATTGGAAATAATCTTCACTAATAAATGTAAAAGCATTTGGGTATACAATGTTTTCAGGCATTCAATGTTTTAGTTGTTAACGTAACAATTCAGTCTATGATTCCTGGAGTGTACCTGTTTCATTTGTTTGTTTTTTTCTCTTTGAAATCTCAACTCCTTATCAATGAACCTCAAAGCAAGATTTACAACTTAGATTCCAGAACCACAGGATGTTGCCCTCTACAACCTCGTGCTCTTGTTATTTGCCCATTAACTGCCCTGGGTCAGTATCCTGATTTTAGTATAATTTGTTCAGCTGAGCTATTACTAAGCACATATACCCCAGCTCTCTCTCTCTCTCTCTCACTCTCTCTCTCACACATACACACACAATGAATAGCTCTAATTACAGAAAAACACAAGTTTTTGAGGATAACAACATGGTATAGTAGAGCCCTGAGTTTTACATTTATATAGATATGAAATATATATATAAAATATATATTTTTCACTAAAACTTGAAATTAATGCACAATTCCAATAAAAATTATTATACCACCAGCTCCTCCTATAAACTGAGGTGAAACTTACAACTCTTTTTTGTGTTCCCTTAGGACCCTGTATTTTTTTTTTCCACTTTTACCACAATGCTCATTTCTTAGCCACCTCAGAGAGAAGATGAATTAAATAATGTGTATCAGCACTTTGAATTTTTTGCATACAGAAATGAGCATTAACTCACTCTTCTGCTTCACGCCAGATGCTTATTTTTGAGAGGAGCAAAGATTAGAATTGTCACTCTGGAATTTTTATGCTACAAAATGTCAATCAATCTGTTGGCGTGTCACTGGGTTCCATCACACAGTGTTTGGTGATAAAGTCTGTTCATTTGGCTCTCAGCTTTATCACTGTAATGTATTTGTTAACTTTACATGTGCTGGTGGATAGGTGCTAAGGAAAAAGCATCGTTCTCGCATATTCCCTTCCCCTAAAGAGGAATGATACATTCTAAGGACGCAGATGGGGGCACCACCCTAGTGGCACCACCAAAGTAAAACAAACCCAGTGTAGGAGCCCAAGTTTATATCCACTGGAAGAGAAATGAGTGGAGACTAGTAAGAGGAAATTATGAACAGAAAGGTACAAGGGGAAATTTGAGTGGAAATGATGAGGATGTTCCCAAGGCTATTTCTATAAGGAATCATTCCTAACATTTCTAACCGGAGAACAAAGATTGCTGGAGGCTCTAAAGTAAATCAAAATATTTGAAGAAGAAAGAGGATAAATAGCAAAATTCACTTCCAAAACCATATTAAAAGCACCATAGAGCCATATAGAAAACATTTATAAAATGTCCTTTTTGACTCCAATAGCTGCAGGGGGATTCTTGTTGTTTAATTTTGAGGTTTGGGGTGAGTGTCTCTTTTTGTAATGTTGTATTCAGAAATATACATGCTAATAATTAGAAGGAAATAGGAATCACATGAAATGATGCCAATCAAGTCACTGATAAAAAGGAAACTCAGGTGCATCTCCCTCCTTTGCAGTGAGCTACATTCTTTTGTTTTCCTCTTCACAAGATGAGGATTAGATATTTTTGTAAGAAAGTTTTCCTCTTTTCCCTGTTGTAAACATCCCCTCCACCTCAGCATCCTTTTTAAATTCAAGAGACATTTTCCTTTGCAATGTACTATGAAAGGTGATTGTGTTAGAAAGTATCAGAGATGGCTTTGTCATGTCTGGCGCTGTTAAATCATGTTGTGTCCTAAAGAGCCTGGTAAATGAGGCCGAGGGACTGATTTGACAAGTGAACAAGGCCTCTGCCAGATCTCCCAGACTGCCCCAAAACTCCCTGAGGAGAGACCCAGGTGGTAGATGGAAGCATTTTTCCTTTAAAGGACTGTGGAGACTCTGGCAAACCTGTATTTTGGGATTTGCTTGCAAGGCAGAGGCAGCATCTGAAAAGCAAGGAGTCTTTGTGGCCATTTTAATCAGTACCTAATTGAGGTCAAGGCGGAGGTAGGGAATTCAAAGGCGAGGATTATTTGGTCAACACACCCTTAATGGCTACCGCCTGCGATGTGGAGGGACCTGGATGGAAGTGAAGGGATGAATAAGACGTGTGTATGATGTCTGTCTTCACGGAGCTTACATACAACACAGGAAGAAGGCATAAATAGGCCAATGTCACAAATAATTGTTTAACCACAATCATGACAAAGTGTGGACACAGGAGGGCAGGCTTCTAGGATAGTAGAAAGAGAGCTGAGCTCGTGTTCCAACCTGGGAAGACTTCCTTGAGGAAGCAGTATAGGAGCTGTTCTGTGCAGGATGAGAAGACAGACTGGCAAAAAGAGGATGAGGGAAAGCGTTTCAACAAAGGAAGTAGCCTATGCTAAAGCCCTGATGTAGGGATCACACCGTATCATTTTCCTCTGTCTCTGACCACACATTGCTGCTGAAGTCTAGGTATACCAGATTCAACCATGTAAAAGTGACCAGCTAATGCTCCCACTTGAAGGGCTAGGCTAGGGGAAGGCTATTCGAAGAGTGACCATCCCATTGTTAAGACAAGGGAAATGTGGGACTGGCTGGATGAAGTTTCCCAAGCTAGATCGGATGGCATGTGGAATGGGCTGCATGCTTTCCCAGTCTGAACCCTCCTGATGACTGTCTCCATGGTATGCCAAAGGTGTAGGTTTCCTCAGCAAAAATCAAAGCCATAAATCATCTAAGGCAGTGCCTCACAGACACATGTGCAAGGATTGATGAAATGCATTAATACATCATGCTCATCTCAATTTTTCACAGTACATCGAACTGTGTGTGCTAATGAGGGACCATGAACATTGCACACATCATATAATGGTCATGTATGTCATATCAATAATGTCATGGAACCTGTCATATATTGTAATATCAAGAAACCATTCAGTATGTACATTTGTCTAGGTTTCTAGACATTATAGCTGTCTTGTGTTTCACTTGCTTGTTTCTTCAACAGTTCACTAGTAACCAGAAATCAGTAATTTGAAAACTTCTGATTCTTCTTGCTATTTTCTTTTGCCTTACTTTGGTCTTTCTTCCTGCCTGGTAGAAACTGTGGAGTGCAGTGGAAGTTTTCCTGAAGTCTAATTAGCCTCTCTATTTAATTTTGTAATAAAAACGCTGAACCAGAAGCTAGAGATAATGTGCCCAATTCAATTCATAGATGTCAATTTCTTTTTAATTGTAATTCTTTTCTCGAGTTCTTCCCACTCTCACTGCCCGGGCACAGCTGAGGCTCGGGTGATTATAAGAGGTTCATGCCTACGCTACCAATTATGCCTCCTGCTTTAGGATTAAATTCATTTATTATCATTGTTGTGATTATTAGTAATAATAATGGGAATCTCCACCCAAACCTGATGAATAGTAGTTTTCACAGTCTTTGCCTCCAAACTTAGCTTATTTCAGCTATTTGCCCAGATGGTTCCTTCCTTGTTTAATGGCAAGGAGCATTCAGTTTCCTGTGGCATTTAAATGCTATTTTGAGATCATTCAGAAGGTGAGCCTCTTTTAACAGATTCTTTTTGGTATGGGGAGATGGCTTATTTCCCCTAAATAGGAGTCACCATTTAGTGGATGCCAATGGTGACTTCTCTTGGTGATGGGACTGCTGCTTTGAAGAAGTGTTTGAACTGGCAAGGGGTATCTATTAGCTCCCGTATCTTCCTTCGAAAGGCCCCAGGTCCTGGTCCTAAAAAGCACACATGGTTTTGACTTCTATGCTGACTCCAAAGGGACACTTACTCTCTGCCTTTCTGCTGGAGGTGTCCACACCACCACCACTAACGGAATATTAATATGATCCAACCAACTTAAAAATGGAACTGGCCTCTCAGCAACATGTTAATGGTTTCAGACTTCCTTCTCAGACACAAATTCCTAGTATGTCTTTTGTGCTTAAAACTGCATTGGTAGTATGATCACCCAG
>VBSM01001979.1:19364745-19395108 GCA_008086735.1 Cheirogaleus medius | reverse complement strand
GAGCTAGGCTGATGCCACGGCACTCTAGCCCAGACAACACAGTGAGACTCTGTCACACACACACAAAAAAAGAGGCTATGTCAAGGCTTTTATTTTATTACTTTGCATTTTTATCTCTGAACCTTCTGCAAATCAGAAGAAAGCAATGCAATTTAATTCTGAGTGTGTAAAATATTTACACTTTAAATTATAAATGTCCCTCAATGATACAGCTTCTGCAAATAATGCTCCATGGGCTTTCTAGAAGAATATTTATGATGGTTCATCACCAGGTTTAAGATACTCAGGCTACTATAGTGCTCTTCCTTATCTTGGTTTTATGCTTTTTCACTACAGCTCATTGATATAATTTCTTAATCCTCCTTATCGTGAATCATAGCCTCTTAGACCATTAAACCTTTGCCTATAAAATGAAGGGTTTGGCTCAAAATCTAAAAGAGTGATCCATCCTTCAAATGCCCTAGTCTCTCGGCTCATTCATTCAACAAACATTGCTGGGGAGGGCAGGGTGATTCCTGCCATGAACCAGTCACCACTCTAGGCTCTGTGGCTGCAGTGAAAACACAGTAAAATCATTAAGCAGGATTCTAGTTCTTATGGAACATACTTTCTGGAGGTAAGGGTGGACACTGTCAATTAATAAATAAGCAGGTATGCAGAGGCAAGTTCTACCAAGAAAATAAAGCAGGGGGATATCACATGGGGTAACAGATAGGAGGGTGACTACTTTAGGGACAGTCTCTTTAAGGAGGAAACATTTAAGTGGAGATTGGAATGACAAGAAATGTCAGGTCTATAAAATCTGGGGGAAGAACATTTGCAATAGAGGGATTAGTTCAATGGGTCATGTAAAGGCCTTTAAGATTGAACATGTTGGGACAGTGTTTAAAAGATGAGTATGGCTGGAGCAAGAGGAAATCTGGTATGAGGTGAAGTCTGAGAGGTGCACAAGGATTGAATCATGTAAGGTCTGCTAGGTGGTGGAAAGCAGTTTAGATTTTATTAAAGTGCAACGGGAGATTATTAGAATGTACTAAGTAGTGGAATGACATGGTATAATTTATGTTTTTTAAAGATCATTCTGGTTGCCATGTTGAGAAACAGTTGTAAAGGAGCCAGAGAGAAGGCAGCAAGACTTGTTTTGTGTGCAGTCTACCTGTCTGAAAAATATGAAGAGGTACTGATACAAAGTATGCATAGATTTTATGACATCTCTTCTGGTTTATTGTTGTATAACATTCACCAAGTTACTTAAACTGAGTAACCCTTATCTGTAAAGTGGGTATTACGATCTACCTTATAGGATTGATGTGAAGTTTACATGAGTCATCTTTATATCTCCTTTTACTATTTAATAGCTTCTAAATCCACCCCACCTTTTGTCATCACTGCCATTGTCTTACTAATTTACTTTAGCAGTTTCATAAGTGATTTTCTTGACTCCAATTTTGCCTGTCTTCAGTAGTTTCCCCAGTGCAGTCGGTATAACATTTTGCAGTGTATATCTGATTAAGCCAACCCTTAAAAGCTTAAAAACTCCAAAGGATCCCATTGCAAGTAGACTGCAGCAGGGAGTTTAAGGACTTCAACCATGTTTCAAACTTATTAATATTTGGGCTTGGTATTTAACACCAGAACCTCTGGAGAACCCATGTGTACTGCTATGCAAGTTTATAAGGACTCCTCAGTTAGGTTCCTAGTCCATTTCCAAGTCTTCCAACTCATTGAAATGCTTCAAGCTGGTATGAGTGGGCCATAAATAAGTTGCCTAAAAATAAAGAACATTAAAACTATTATACTCAGTTTTATCAGAATATTTCAACCAACATATTACACAGAAAGAATTCTTCAGAATGGTGTTTGCTTTCTGTGTGTTTGTATGTCATGGGAAATTCCTGTCTTTAGAGACTCATGGAATATTATTAAAATAAAGAATAAAAGTAAGGAGCATGTTTGGAGCCCCATTTTAAAAAATATGTATAGACACAGAAAACTTAAGAGTTAAAATACTGAATGAATTTCACTCTGTATGCTTCTATATCTGTGATAGTGGAGGCTATAAAAAGCAGTATTTATCTGTGTATGTGTTCTATACCAATGTGATCCATCTCTCTAATTAGATAGTCAATTATTTTTAAAGAGCTGCAAATAAGGCCTATAAGAATGTCATAAATGCATTCCATTTAGAAACATCTTGCTGATAAATTTTATTTTTATTCTTCCTACATCCTCCTATAGCCTTAAAAGAATAACAAAAAATAAAATTTTACTATCCAACTAATTCCAGAAATAGATCATTACTGCCTAGTAGTACGTTAATCAGGCTTACCATTCCTTCTCCTTTGACATCATAATGCTTTGGGATAGAAAAAGCAGATGGTGTGTGAGTCTTCTTGGAGAAATGAACTGTTACAGAAGACAGGCTTACTCAAGAGATATAATACTATTTTCATGCAAAAAAAAAAAATCCCAAGTAATAACAAGGGGCTTGAAAATGGTGAAAATACATGATATATAAGTAGAATTATTAATGAGAGCATTGTATCTTTTGCTTCTATAGTATCTTTCATGATGTAGACAAATTGGAGGTAGGCCAGACAGAAGCAACAGGAATCATTAGGAAAATTGAGAGAATGACTTAGGAAAAAAGATTAAAGGAGCTAAATATGTATAGCTTGGCTAAGTGACAACTCAGAGGAAATGACATTATGGGCTATAGATATTTGAAAGTGGCTGGCTACAAGCAGAAGAAGAGATTACTTAGGTAATGGGATAAAATCAAGGGAATGAAAAATTGTAAACTCAATATCTGGACTTCTTTTCTTGGCTATGAGAATTACTAAATTTAAAAAGAGGTATCCCAGAACCTACTGCTTGGATTAAAGCAAGAGGCAGAGTGTAGTAGCATGAAGTCTCTAATAGTTTACTCAATTCTAAGCAACTTGTTGCCAGGAAGCAGATCTTACTTTTAATCCCTAGGATTTAACACATTAAAAGAACTCCACAGAGAGATAAATCATGCTCGGTTCAGTGAGAAGAAAATGGTCTTCGGAGTTAGACATTACAGATTTTGTGACATCTCTGCTGGTTTATTGTTGTCTAACATTCAGCAAGTTACTTAAACTGACTAAGCCTTATCCATAAAGTGGGTATTAAGATCTACCTTATAGGATTGACGTGAAGGTTACATGAGTCATCTTTGCATCTCCTTTTACATAATTAATAGCTGCTTAATATACCCCACTTCTCTGTCATCACTGATTTACTTTAGCAGTAAATTGTCTTCCTGATTTACTTTAGCAGTTTCAAAAATAGTTTTCTGGACTCCAATTTTGCATGTCTTCAATAGTTTCCACAATGCAGTCAGGATAACTTTTTGCAGTGCATATCTGATTAAGCCAACCCTAGCTTAAAAACTCCAAAGGATCCCATTGCCTTCAGGAGACAATTTGTCATCCTTAGGATGGTATGCTTCATGCCATCATGCCTGTCTTTCTAGTTGCTACTCAGATTACACCACCCTTCCCACATGATGCTATAGTCATGCTGACTTGCTTGTGTTTTCCCAAATAAACTTTCCTTTTATGCCTTTTGTAAATATAGAAACATGCTGGTCCCTCTGCTGAGAACTCATTTTCCACACCAATCTCCCACTCTTTGTCTTCTGGCTAGCTCAACACTCTTCCTAAAAAGCCTCGCTCAGATTTTACTTCTTTTGAGATGTCTTAACTGGGGTTCAGGTGGCTCTCGCATGTGTTTCCATGGTAAATGGAGCTTATCATTATCCTACTGTTAATTCTGCTATGTTGTAATTGTCTTTCCATATCTGCACCTCCTAACAGACTTTAGGATTCATTTGAGCAGACACCGAGGTTGGTGATTGCCCCTTAGAAGGCATTCTACATCTATTTTGTATAAACGAACAATGGATGAATGGGTGGAAAGATAGAAAGATGTGTGAAGTGTAACAAAATACCTAAAATATTAAAAAATAATCAATTAATGTCAGTTTTCTTCCCTTGAAGTTTTGAAATTAAGGAATGTACTTGCTTGTCTCTAACAAGCATGGTTGTGAATGGATTTTTTCAGAGTTATTTGTATGTGTTTATATCTATATGACCCACCCTGGTTGGTCTGTCGCACTGGGACGATGGTGCAATCTAGAGGAACAGGAGGAGTCTAGGAAACCTGGGGTATACGTGAGCTCATTTCAGAGAGAAATGTGTCAATAAGGTAGCCTTGAGGGAATACTTGGAAATATCCTACCTTTATAGTTAGATACGGAACTTCATTTTCACAACCGGAAGCTTTGTGGCTTCTGAGAGATGGAAATGAGGACAACGGGGACTGAAATGGGAGTGGAAGTAGGAAAGGGGAAGTGACAGACACAAAACAACTTTTTCCTTTTGCATATTTCGTTCCCTTCTCTGGCGCTTGCCCATGGCCCAGCTGCTTAACCTTAAGACACATGGCCAGCCCCGCTTGTCTTGAGTTTGCCCTACTTGTTGGGTGCATTGTAGCGTCTTACATGATCAATTGCTCATGCCAAGAGCAGAGTGTTAAGATTCATGAAATTCAAGTCCATGCCATTAATAACCTGAGCAGGGTTTGCATTCCTCCTTCCCCTTTGTTTCCTCCTTTGCCAAGCCTCCATTCTCACTTTTTGTGTGTGTGTGTGTGCGTGTACAGGAGACAAATGAAATTTTACATACAGCAATGAATCGCCACCTAAAAGTACACCCCAGGGTCTTCCATGTCCCCTTGCAGCTGTGTGATAAATTGCCATCTTTCGAATTAATTGTTACCTTTTCGGGAAGTGTTTACTCATTTTTATCTCCTCACTCAGTGAACCCCTGAGACAGAGCGCCAGACTTTTCTTTCCTCTCTCAGATACTCGCTATGCGGCAAGAACAGTGACCGGGGAGCTGACAAGCACAAGGACTGGCATCTCCCCGTTGGTCTCTAGGCCACGAATTCAGTGACCATCCACGTCATGTCATTTCAGTTGCTTTTTAATAGACTAACTAGTTTCTCTTTTCTTTTGGCTCTGTATTAAAATTTCTATGACATTTTCCTCCAAGCTAGGTCTCCCAGGCTCAGGGAAGGAGGAAGATAGTTTCAGCAAAACAGTGTTCTCTTCTTTGTCAGATTACTTCTCTATTCAAGACCTGAAAGAGAGTGAGATATTTCTCATGCACCTTTCTACAAATGTGGCTGTGTGCTGTGCTGACACACAAGTATAAGCTGGTCCTTCCCCCATCCTCAAAGATAAGTTGCCCCAGACAGTTTACCAAAGAGATGGCCCTGTTGGGCTGATGGGTGGGAATGAGCCATTTGTGCCACACTTTTAATGATGTCCTCTCTCTCTGAGCCAAGGAGACCAGAAAAATTTACAACATACTCTGTAACTAGTACTTCTGTTGTGCCTGTGAATGTAATATATTCAGTAGTTTTCAATCAGGGGTGATTTTTAACACCTCCCCTTCCCCTGCCAAGGGGACTTTTGGCAATGTCTGGAAAATTTTGGTTGTCACAATTGGGGAAGAAGGAGCATATGGAGGTGCTACTAGTATCTAGTGAGTAGAGGCCACAGATGCTGCTACACATTTTATACTACACATTAACTCTGAAATACATAAATGAAGTAAGCCTCAGTATCCTGCCATACACTATGGGAGATACTTAAAAATTATAAACTATAACCTCTACTGTCTGAACATTTGGGAGAAAAACAACCAACATTTATTTGTGAGCTCAGGCTGTATGGTAGAGCTCAGCTATGTGGTATAAGGTACTGAAGCAAAGCTCTATGGTAGCTGCAAAACAATGGCATGGCCGTGCTCTTATACATCTATTGGAGAAACTTAGAATCTAGCAATAGACTAACACACGTACTGACACTGAATGGTATCAGATGTGTTTAAATTCAGTACTGATTTTGATAAAGCAGTGGAGGATAGAAAGGTCTAAGAAGACTTAATGGAGAAAGAAGAATTTAACCACAGTCTTGAAGTGATCAAATGAGGAAGCAGAGAGGTGGGATTGATTGTGAGGTGTGCACAGCAGAGTGAAGAGGGTAGAGATGAGGGAGTGGAGCCTGGGTACCTGTACTTGTCATTGCCGAACCTTCAAGAATCTCCGGCCAAGCACCAGGTGCAGAAGTTGCAGAACTGTTTGAGAGATCAAAGAGGAAATTTCAACCTGGTTGAAAGTCTTTTCAGGGCTATTTGTTAGAAAAAAGTATTTTTAGTCTTGAAAAATAGGCAAACATGAGATGAGGGCCAAGAAATGTAGAACTCTGGAGGGAACTTTAGATTGACACATATCTGATAATTTCCACTTTGCAAAACAAGACAAGGCAAAAATCACGAGTGGACTTGGAAGACATTCAATATTCGGTCCTCTCTTTGTTTCAGATTGGCAGAAGTGAGATTTTGGACACACTGAGCCATTACAGGAGTTTCTTAAGCAAACCTCCCATAAGTGTGACTTGCCTCTTTCTCTCAGTCAGGCACTTCCCTATGTCTTGTTCTGCTTTAGCTACAGCTCCCACTGGCTGTTGGATTGACATATAGGAGGACTATAGGATTGGAAGTAGACACCCGGATCCCATTTCTTACTCTCTACTAAGTAGCTGAGTGATTTGGGGCAAAATCATCAGTGCAGAGTTTAGGCTGGGCTAGGTCATATTCAGCTCTAATCTTAGACACTGATTCCACCCCCTCATCCCCCCATGACTTCCTTGTTCCATTCAAAGAGATTAGAGAAAAAGTGACTTATCCCAGGCACGTTTTGTGATATTTCAGCGAAGTTTTGAAATAAGCCATGTCAGCAGCCTTATGTTCTCACTAATGGTCTAGTACACCTTATGAATAAACAACACCAGCTTTCTGTTACTGGATCTCATTTGCAGCACATGTATAAAATTGTAACTCCACAGTGTTTCTTGACAGAGATTCTGGAAAGGGAAAACTGACAGTACAGTTGTTTGCTAACATCTGGGTGCACTTTTGTGCATGGGAATAGCCCCGAGGAGAATTGTTCCAAGCCAGGAAGCTAATCTGATTCATATCTCTACCCAGAGACACTTAAAGAAGCTGTCAGATGATTCCCACAGTGACAAATTTGAGACCGAGGGAGCTTATGGAATGGAGTTGAGACACATCTTGGGGAGAAATTCCTATTATCTTTTCAAGAGAAAAACTCCCGCAATATTTTTGTCAACTTCCTGTTTTGCACTTGTAGCTCAGAAACCAGAGACTTAGGCTAAATTATTTGTTTCTCTGGTTGTCTAATTGTTTTTTGTAAAAAGCAAATTTTAATGAAATGTCAGTCATGTGACATGGAGACTTAGATATGTAGGGTTCTAGCAAGAATTTGCTTTAAAATGTTTCTCTCTGACTCAGTTTCTGCTTCTGCATGTGAGTGATAACTACCTTGGAAGTGTTAGTGTTGTTTTTCTATCAAAAAATTGACATGCTCTGTGTGGATAAGAATATTTGATTGTAGAACGGCTTCCCCATAACTTCATCCCCTTATACTAGCAATTTGACTAGCAGATTTTTTTTGTGAATGTTCCATTTGCAAGTATTTGTACACCATTCACAATAGATTAATCCAAAAAAGCTCTTGTATGTTGAAGCTGAAGCACATAGAGTTGCTCTTTCAATTAACTTATAAAAGTTAGTTGCTTAATACTAGTGAATTATCTACTGAATGTAACTATCACTTCCCTGAATAGAGAGCTTACCAGGCACCAAGCAGTAAAGATGATGAGCACTCTACCTGCATGGTACTATTACTTTCCCAGTTTACAGATGAGAGAAGCAAGTATAAGTTACAAAATGTGTTGAAAGTCCAGAGGTATAAATGCCTTTTCTTTCCTCCTTTGCTGAAAAACTCCTTAGGCTTTTGAAATGCGATAAACGAAATTGTTGTTAAAGATTCAGGTTAATTCTAGCTCTCTGGGAGGCCGGGGCAGGCGAATCGCTCAAGGTCAGGAGTTCAAAACCAGCCTGAGCAAGAGTGAGACCCTGTCTCTACTATAAATAGAAATAAACTAATTGGCCAGCTAAAATATATATAGAAAAAATTAGCAGGGCATGGTGGCGCATGCCTGTAGTCCCAGCTACTCAGGAGGCTGAGGCAGAAAGATCGCTCGAGCCCAGGAGTTGGAGGTTGCTGTGAGCTAGGCTGATGCCACGGCACTCTAGCATAGGCAACAGAGTGAGACTCTGTCTCAAAAAAAAAAAAAGATTCAGGTTCATTCACTATGGTAGTTTCATCATCGTGACTTTCCAATAATCATGCCTGGGATAAATGATGGGGGAAAGAGACTGCCTTTAGGTCAAATAGGCCTACATCCAATTTTAGCATCAAGAAGAAGCCATGTGGCTTTGGCAAACTTACCTTGTTTCTCCATTTACACTATTGGAAAACCTAAAAATAATTTACATAAAGTGCTTAGCATAGTGTCTGGCAAATTGTAGGTGTTCAATAAATGTTGCTGGTATTATTTTTGCTACTAATATTGTTATTTGGCCATATAAACCCATAGCACTGAAGAAGGTTAAACAAAGTCTGTACTGATATTGCAGCATTCCTAGATATTTGTCATTTAAAATATATTTCTGATAAACTTTCCTTAGCATTTGCTGATTCCTACTAAGAATTGGGTGAAACTACAATAACCACAACAAAGTCTATTTATTTAAACTTTCATGGTTGATTTCTGGTCAATTGCAGTTTGACTAGACCAACAGTGTATGAGTAGCCAGTTTCAGAGGAGCCATGAACATTTTGATATGTAGAAAATCCTTGCTGAGTAATCAAGCCAAGCACACAGATGTTAATTTCTGAAATAAATAGTCTCCTCTCCAGACCTAGTCAATGGTGCATTGAAGTGACCTTGAGGTCACTTCCACTTTTCAGCAAAGATCAAGGGACAGTGACTGCAGCCCGAGAGTAGCAGGAGAGCTTGCATGTCAGGCCCAGAATGATAGGAGCTCAACCCAAACAACTTATACATCTCAGGCCGCAGCCCCATGGAGGGCAGCAGGTGATTAGATGTAAGGAAAACACTGGCCAGCCTAACTTTTAAGGCTAAGAAATCACATTTCACAATGTCTCGTTTCTCTTTCCTTTTGCTTTACTTCATCTATTGTGAATGACCTCTAGTTTCTTGTTGTTATTTTATGGTAATAAAAAAATCCAAATCCCTGTTGTGCAAATATTATATTCTTCTTGTTGGTTTGGAGGGAAACTGCTATGAGAGAAATGCCAGGTTATGAGCAGCTCTGAGCAGCCCCCAGTCCGAGGCTAGGATCTTTCTGTCACCTCCCAGAGCCTGGAAGAAGGAAGCAAGTCATTTGACAAATGTGCATGTGAGATGCTGACATTCTGGGAGGCGCTCCTTGGCGGGAAAAGTGAAGGATTACCTCACTTGGTTGCTGGCCTCATCTGAAGGCACATACTCCCTGAAGCCAGGTGGGAGTGTTCCTTTGAAGCCTCACACAGATCAACTTCTGCTTTAGGGTAGAACGCTTTAGAGCTAGAAGGGTCCCGGGCTATGTTAACTGAGTAGGTGTTTCTTAGAAAATTAAAAGCAAAAATGACTACATGGAATAGGATGGTTTTTATAGCCAAGTGGTGTCTTTGTATGTTTGACATTTGGACCAGTTAGTTGATCTGTAGAGCCCCTGAGTCCTTCTTTCAGCCTGGGGAGAGCCTGCCATGAGCAAGGGGGTAGGTTTTGGCGTGGCATTAGACCCGAAGTCCCGGTTGACAGGGCCAGTCCTGCTCTCACCCGCCAAAATCTCTCTCCTGCCAGGAGACAGCTCCCTTTCTTCCCCGATTGCTTTCTCTCGTGAGGAGAAGGTCGTTGGTGCCCACTGCTTCCAGGGCAGCCCTTTCCACAAGCAGTGGGTGCCTTTGAAAGGCAAACTGCAACAGGAAGACTTTGAAGGCGAGAGGAGACTTTTTCATCTTTGCAGGCCCCAGCCGGAACATCGGTTCTCAGTGCAGTACAAGCAGTTTCAAAGTTATCTCCCATGCTGATAGGAGTGTGATAACACGGAGCGGAGAGGTGCCATAATGATTTCCTTTCAAAGGCTGCCTCGCCATTTATCTTTGCACACTGTCAAAGACTGATATGGTAGGGAGTTAGCAGTGGCATGGAATAATTAATCTCACACTGGGGAAGTACGTTCTTCATTTGTCTCCTGAGAAATTAGCACGGCATTGATAGGGAAAGTAGATGATATGATGGTGAAAGGGAAGGGGTGTGATATTTGTAACTCCTGGTGCCAAATTGTAGCATTGATTTAGTCATTTAGAGTTTTGGTTGAGAACCTACTACGTGCCGAGTGCTAGAAATACTGATGATTCCTGCACTGGAGTAGATCATAGTCCGTTGAGGGTCATATCTGATTTCAAAATGTTTGTCACCTTGATAAAAATGCCCAAGACTGCTATGGTGACACTTGTGCCATCATCTGAAGAAGATGTGAAATTCACCGAGTGTCTCTATTAGTTATCATAAAGGCTCTACTTCTATAACAAAGAAGTCCTCCTTCCTCTACCAATCCAAAGTGCTGGCTTAATGAAGGTGGCATTTATATATTTTTTTCTCATGTGAAAATCCATGCCTTCTCATGACTAAGGGTAAGACCCTGAAGTAGCACCCACCACATTGCTTATAACCTATAAGGTCACACCTGTCTGCAAAACAAGAGAGGCAAGAAAATGCAGTCACCGGTTGGATGGCCATAAACCTTGCTTAAAACCAGTTAGGATATTTTATTTCTAAAAGAAAGAAGGGAAATTAGATATTTGGGGATGCTAAGTAATCTCTGCACAGAGATATTGGGTAAAATCTCTTTTGCTTCTGTAAATTTCTAGCAACTAACCTCTTACATGAGAAAATTGAAGGAAGTATGCGCTACAGTTCTTTTCAGTTTCAAAGTCAAAATCACAGCTTAAGTCTCCTCCTTCTTCCCCAGCTTCTGCCAGGCAGTAGGCATAGTGATGGACTCTGTATTGGGAATTTTGTTTTGAGCCTGTTTCTTTTATTTGGAAACATCAGATGCTGAACCTGTGTTGGATTCAAATGAAGGCAGGGCATGGTTGTGAGAGGCAGTGTGTGGAAAATTTTAAGCTTGTAATCCTCCTCCTTTGAGGCAGCAATTGGACTGACTGGGCCAAGCAAAACAATGCCATGATCCACGTGAACCAGAGGCAAGATATTAGGCTTTGACAATGGTGGATAGCCAGGAAGCCCTTCTGTTGTAGGGAGATCAACAGTGTCATGTTTTTGCAAAAGAGAGGGGGTTATTATCTGGGTAGAAAAACGTAGAACCAAGGGAGGCATATACGTGTTTTTAATGAACCAGGCAAAAAGCCAGATTAGACTGCATGGAGTCTGATAGTAAATGGCTTCTCCTGTTTTCCCTACTGAAGGAATAGTGCTTTTGATAAGGTCCTGAAATCTAGGCCACAGCTTCCCAGTTTGTGCCTTTGGAACACTGGTGAGCCATATTACGTTGCAGAAAATCAATCTCTTTAGACCTTGGGTTGGCTGAGTGGGACCTGATGTCACCCTAGTCCCTGGGCAAGTCCCCTCCCAACACATAGGCCTCCTCCATCGCCCTCATTTTCTATGTGCACCACGATTTGTAAAAGATTGACAAACACTCGATGGAGGCTACCAATTAGAGTTGGTTTACCCTAGACACTTGGGAATGAACTCAGCTGGTCGCTATGGTGATTTAGCTAAATTGTCTTAACCAGACACATTGGTGAATCAGGTCTGGCATTTCCATCTCCTCCACAAGGTGAATTGTGGAAAGAGGTTCATTATAACAATTAAGAAAAATTCATGCAGTAAGTACTTTTTTTCTCTGTATCTTGTTACACTGCTGGTTTTTTTAGGATCAAAAAAAAAATAATGAGTTGTAGATATTGACTATTTAATTCCAAAAATGTGCTCCTGCATAAATTATAAGTTAGAATTTAATAAATGGAAAGTTTTTGAATGCACCAGATTAGAAAAATATTTAAAGGAACTTACTGCAAATCTTCAGTAAAAATGAACAATTGTCCCCCAGTAACCAAAATATTAGCCTTGGACTGTTCTGTAAATTAGCTATTGGTCCTTTGAGAGATATCTCTTCTCTCTATAAAGGAAAGTGATTGTCCCCGAGTGTAAAATAAGTCTCAGTAGGGAAGGGGGGAAGTGATCTTAGTGTCTGTCCTATCATTCTGGTTTGATGTTCCATGTGGAAAAATCTACAACTCAGAAATACATTGAATGAAATTCTCTTTACTACAGGCAGACACTGTGTGGGTTGCTAAGGAGTGTGGTTTCTGTGGTTGGAGTAGAGAAAAACAGTGGTGTTTTCTGAGATCTTGATTCGACTGTGCAGGGTAGATCAGATGAACAGAGAAAGCCACAGCCACTTGTTCTGCTTCTGCCTGGTTTGCTTCTCCAGAAAGTTCCCAAATTACAATAATGCCGAAGTGCCTATTAGCTATGACTGAGACGCCTCATAAATTGTTAAACAGACAGAGCGCAAGTTTAAAGAATTGCCTTTATTCTGAGCTGTGATTTTACTTGTGTTTCAGTCATTCCCTCAGATATTTTATTTAAAGGATTTCAACAGAAGCATTGTGCAAAATGGTAAATAATAAAACATTCTTTAAACCACACATCCCCTCAAGGACTGATCATTATATTTTCCAATTTAGCATTCATTCTTTTCAAATGTGTTCTCACCCATTCTTTAAAACTACCATAAATTGAAAGCTATCATTTAAACACAAATAACACTCTTAACTAAGAAAAGGGACCTGAGCTCATTAAATATTTCTACCCAGTGAGCTTCTTGGCTCTCCAAATGACCTATTTTTCCTTTCTCTTTTTTATTGTTTTTAACTACCTCAATTACCTAGATTATCCTCTCTATTATTGCATTTATTTGTAGCCAGATTTCTAAAATATCTGCTTTTGTGGATTATCCATAGTATTTTTAGTATTTTGGTGTTGGTTGAATATAATTCCTCTGTTCTTCCTTCACCCTCCAATCAGCTCCACCTATAGATAGAAAAATATAAAGTGAACAAGCGTGTCATGCTACTTCTATTTTTGTTCCTGTTCTTCCTCTTTGTCTCTATTTCTGCCTCTAGCACATAGTATCCTGGTAAAATGGATTTTTTTAGTGGGGGGAACACTGAACAGTGAGAACACTGTGCACTATTCATCCTTTCTCAGCTTCTCTGTTTTTACCATAATGGATCTATTCTACATACTATGTCCGTGAGAACCCCATGTATGTCTGATAAATTAACTCAGGCTAAGGTTGTTATCATCAATAAACTCAATGTTTATCCTAAGTTCGACCTACTAACTTAGTTATTTTAAGAGAATATTGTAAGCCCTTGTGTACGTGAGTAAGGAGGGGAATGAGAATGCAGAAAGAGAAAAGGTCTATTCCCTGGAAGTGGTTCTATCGGGGAAGCCTACACTGTGCCACTCAGCTCAGATCTCATCTGCTTATATGTAAGGCCAGTCTTGTCTGTTAGGCAAGAAGAAATATAATTTGCAACCTATTTTATAAAATAAGAGGCTATGTGGGAATTTAAGTCATCTAAGGTAACAGAATAGAAAATTTGCCTAGATTTAAAACTGGGTCTTTTGTAAGTTTTCATTCATAATGACACCATAATAGCTACTTGTGTTAAGCACTTTTGAATCTGCATCCATTTAATATATTTTTACATTTATAAATGCACTGAATTCTCACAATAACTGTCCACATAAGGTTCTTGGGCTTCCATTTTGCCTATGAGAAAACCAAAGAACAAAAAGCTTAAGAAATTTCTCAGCCATTAGTCTATCTTCTTTTGAAAAGTTTCTGTTCATGTCCTTTGCCCACTTTTTGATAGGGTTGTTTGATTTTTTTTCTTGCTGATCTTCTCGAGTTCTGAATAGATTCTAGTTATCGGCCCTTTATGGGATGTGTAACATGTGAATGTTTTCTCCCATTCTGTAGGTTGTCTGTTTGCTCTCGTGATAGTTTCCTTGGCTGTGCAGAAGCTTTTTAATGATCAGGTCCTATTTATTTATCTCTGTTGTTGCTGTGATTGCCTTTGGTATACCATGGAATTCTACTCAGCCACAAAAAACAATGGTGATCTAGCAACTCTTGTATTATCCTGGATAGAGCTGGAACCCATTCTACTAAGTGAAGTATCCCAAGAATGGAAAAGCAGTCACCACATGTACTCACCATCAAATTGGTATTAACTGATCCACCCTTAAGTGCATATATAGTAATAACATGCATCTGGTGTCGAGCAGATGTCGGGGTGAGGGGATGGGTATATACACACCTAATGGGTGCGGGATAGGCCAGCTTCAAGCTCTGACTCGGGTGGGGCAAGGGCAATATACATAACCTAAACATTGGTGTCCCTGTAATATGCTGAAATAAAAAAAAATTCTCAGTTTATATTGCTGGTAAACTTTGGAGATGGGATTTGAACACCGATACTCTTAATCATCATTTATAGGTGTTAATGTAGTTTGACAAAAAAAGGTATAAGCAGAAATGATTCTTTAGGGCTCCAAAGAAAATGCTCAAATCCATATTTTCATATTAATATCAGCAGGATAATCTATTGAATAAGTGTGGCATATAAGGTATAAAATTAAGGCTTTCTCATGAATCTACTACTGTGACCAAACTGCAAAATATACAGTGAATGAATAATTAAATCCAGATGTCTCTTTCGGCAACAGCAGCAGCAAATACTGGAGGTGTGGGTGAAGCAAAGATAGAAGTGACAGACTCAATATTCATAAAAGTCATGATGATGATTTTTTAAAATAAAAATGCGTTTTAAATACCAGCCTTCCATGAATCCTAGAAATTGCACAATAAAAAATAAAATCTGCCTGCCATTTAACAGCCAGCAATACAAAAACCTTACTATGTCAAATGTAATATGCATAACTCGGTTCACAATTTGGTTTTCTTAAGGAGAAGTAATTTAGTTGTCATTAAACTCTTTCAGAAACTGGTTTTAATAATGTTCTTTGGTTATCAGGGGTATTGTTTTTCCTTCAGGCAAAGAAGAGAAAATGTGCAGCTAAAACCTGTACTGTATGTGATAATGAAGTTGGTCTATTTCCTTGCAGGATGGGAACAATTCTTTATAGCACTCAACATGATCAGAGGTGTGAAAGCAGGCGGTTTCTCAAACCATAAGAAATTGCTGAATTCACAGATTTCTATCTTGAGACAATGAACTGGCCATATATTATATGAAGCCCAAATTTGGTTTTTTTGGTTTCTTTTTTTATAACTATGATTATTTTGGATGGAAAATAGTCACATTAAAAAAATTAAAAACCCATAAGACAAGACATAATTGCACCATCTTTTTATTGCAATATGTAAGAAGCATAGAACAAGTGAGAGTATCTAAGTTTATCTTCTCATCTTTGTGTTCTTATTTTCCTGTGTGATTTTCAGCACAGACATGTTCCTACCATGATAGGAACCAAGGACATTCATTTGCCTGCTTGCTCTGCTAATATGCCAGTAGCTGGTCCCAATGTTGGTACAATTAATTAAAACTATAAACATGACTGTACCTAGCTCCTATACAGTCCTGCCACCACAACATTTTCTGGATCATTTATTCAATATTCATTGACTTGAAGTCCCTAAAGGTACCAAAACTATTATGAAATATCTTCTATTAGAGATGGTTAAAAAAATTGCTTTGATCAGCTCATGTTCTGCACCTCCCCCAACCTAGTACATTTCTAAGCAGACTTGTTTTTGCTCTTCATTCCTTTGCCAACACATCAATATTCCTCTGTATTTGTAAAGTAGCTTTTTTTTCCCTGCTGTTGATAAAAAAGATCTAATTCTGTGCACACTCTGGAATTCTGTTTAAGATTGCCTGTTTTAATTTAGGGACCAAGGCAGGATGTAGGGTGTGTCAATTTGGGAATGCCGAATGACTGAAATGTCATGACATTTACAATCCAGATGTCATGGCAAGCTGGGAGACAAGACAGCTTGGTTGATAATTAGATGGCAGATGTCCAAGTAGTCTCACACGATACACATTATTTTTTGTATATTTGAGATTTGAGACCCTAGCCCTGAAAGACAAATAATAAATCATCTCACCCATAGAATAAAAAGGTTAGGTCTCACAATTTTATATTATTTTATTTTATATTTTGCTCTTTTTTTCATTTATTAATCGGAAATAGAAAACACACAAAAATAAAACTCATAATCCCTGTTTCTTGGCATATCACTGTGCAGGTAAACATACTAGTTATTTTTACTTTATAATAAATACAATTTAGACTCCCACATTCTACAAATGAGAAAACTCAGGCCCAAGAAAGTTAAATGATTTCTAAGATCACCCAACTAATTAGTGGTAGACATCATATGGGATCCCACAGTCTCTCGATTTTCAAGTCAGTATTCTTTCCAGAATACCTTATTCTTGAATTCAATTATAAGTACAAGGAAGTCCACTCTTTGATTCCCTTTTGAGTAAATGCTTGGACCAAATCCCCATTGGCTTCTGAGAAAGCTGTATACAAAGCTTCAAAGCTTGGTTCAAGCATTCTGATTAAACCTACATGGTACCAAAGCAATAGCCTAAAGTTTGGAAAAATTCTAGTTGGTAGGGCTGATTCATTTTATTCAATTAAAAGAATATTTGGTGGTTGGGGGAGATGTAATGGATTCGCTGACCAGCCCTTCTTGAGCTCTAACCATTTAATGCCCTATTTCTAATACAGCCTCTTTTCACTATAGAATATTGACTCACTAAATTTTCCTTCTCTGTTATACAGCATTTTCCATACCTTTGATGCTTCAGGTCCAGGACCTTGGGCTTAAAGGCAAAAGTCAAATCTATTACCACTTTTATAGTTTTGTATACCAATTAAGAAAAAGAAGTAAAGCTGGCCATTATGTACATTATTTAATAATGTAATGTGTCAATTGCCAATTATTACATGTTATTAATTTTACATATTTTAAAATTACATATTATTAATTTTTTTTCTATAGCAACAGGAAGAGCTACTTTTAATACATCTTGGAAGGAAGTCATATTTAAAAAGAAGCATCCCTTGAAAAATTAGATATTAAAGCTTCAGATATCCTGGATTTAACATTAGCTCAAACTTGTTGGTAGAAGGGAAAATTTTAGGAGGATCTGTTCAGCTGTCTTATGAGTTATGGAACCACGAAAATAATGGGTTTTCCATATACCCAGAGGCATATTGTGTACACATAACTCAAAAGCAACTAAACTTTAAAACTTCAGCCTTCACACATGGCTATTGTCCTCTAAAGTGTGGTACGGTGTAAGTCAGAAGAAAAATGAGCAAGGTGATAAAGTGGCCAAACGTGTCTTGGGTGAGGATCTTGAAGAACTTCTGCAGTGCTGTGATTGCATTCTTTTTCCTCACCTAAGAGGGCTATTTGGAGGAAGTATTTCCACTGCTCTTGAGTTATTACTAGTTTTCCTTTGAATATTCTGCTCAGTTCCCTGCCTTAATTCAACTGAAAGTTCCTTTTAAAATGTTTTTGAAATAGTTAGCTCTCCATGTTTGCTAAAGAAAAAAGTAGTCTCATGTAATCATTGGCAATTGGCATATTATATTGTAAAATAATGTACAAAATGACCAGCTTTACTTCGTTGTAGAGGGCATGATGGCTGTCACCAGCTTCTTCATAAACTTGAAATTCATTTTGTTCCAGGGCAGGGAGGAACTTTGCCTAGCTGATGTTTCTTCCTGTACCTCTGGAATTCAATACTTCAACCACTGGCTTCCCTCAATCAGCATCTCTGCCCTTCTTGTCAGACCAGGATTCCAGTTACTGGGGACCTCACTTGTTCCTTTGGAAAGACTCTCATTAATACCCCTCTTCACCTAGCTGGCAGTCTGGCTCAGTGCTATCTTCTATTTCCTGGTAGTCACATTTAAAATTTAAAAGAATATGAAGGAAATTAATTTTAAGAATATAATAGAATCCAGTAATGAATGTATTTTATTATGTCTTCTGAACAATTCAATACAATTTCCATGAGTATTTATGAAGGTGAGTTTCTAAACCTAACCTAGATGAGCAATTAGGGTATATGGTTGGAAGTACTAGTTTTAAATATTTATTGATTTTCTTGCCTTAGTCAAGTATCTTTTAAAAAAATGTGTATTAGGTTTGCGGAAATGCACGAGGAGCTCTACAATGCTCAAACATAGTTTCAACCTTCATTAAAGTAAATGAGAGATCCGTCTGCTGAATGCACAGGTCTGTCAGTTGTGTGTAGAGAGAAGTCTGTGTAGATGTATATGAATAGGGTTTATATGTAACAGGGCCTGACTCCGCAGGTGAGAGGGAAGATGTAGCTTCTTCATAAACTTGAAATAGCCAACACAGCCCTTTAAAATGAATCATTATTTTGACTCAAAAATGAGCAGATTAAAGAGTAAAAAGTTTCAGTTAATCCTCTTAGTTGTTTGATGCATATCAAGCATCCAGATGTTCAAAACATCCAAGCTGCAATATTTTTGTTTTTATTTAGAAGTTTCATATTTGCATATATTATTTCTTTCCTCAAAGACCAAGTATAGAACCCAAACTGTATTTTTCTAGTCACTCCTTAAAAGTATGGTAATATCATTCCAGAGTTCACAGAGAGCCCAATTATTGGACCCTGGACTTTCTTTTTTTTTTATTTCTGAATATTACTGGAGTACAAGCACTTTGGTTATATATATTGCCTTTGCACTGCCTGAGTCAGAGCTACAAGCATCCCATCCCCCAGAAAGTGTGCACTGTACCTATTATGTGTGAATTTACCCATACCCTCCTTCCTCCTCCTACCTGCCCAACACCCGATGAATGTTTCTTCCATATGTACGCATAAGTGTTGATCAATTAGTGCCAATTTAATGGTGAGTACATGTGGTGCTTGTTTTTCCATTCTTGTGGTACTTCCCTTTGAAGAATTGCCTCCAGCTCCATTCAGGATAATACAAGAGGTATTAGTTCACCACTGTTTTTTATGGCTGAGTAGTACTCCATGGTATACATATACTACCTTTTATTATGGAGATATCTCAAAGACCTAAAGGCCTCTGGGCTTTCTACTTTATGGTTTAGACATTGGGGTACGATGGCTCTCTAATGGCTTCTGTAACCAGTCAGCAGTTAACCTAAAATAACTTAGAATATGTCTAACAAGTGCAGCCTAATCTTAATATTATTCTAAAGTTGTTTCAGCTAAAAAATGAAAATTTGACATTCCTAATATAATTAAATGTTAAATTATCTACTGTTGGATTTTCTGTGCCACTGACCCTCTTTTTAGTAAATTGATTAAAAACATTAACTACAGTGATGTTTAATTACCATTAACAACTACTATGCCTATATATGTATATATGCATTTATTATTGCCATATATATTATGTCTCAGCATGGAGTTTATTTTATGTATTTCATTTTGACAGTTTTCTAAATTGCTGCTACTTTTTGTCAGGTTGCATATTTTGTGGTCTACAACATTGATTTCATCTTAATGTCACCAGTGGGAATTGATGATCTTAAGCTTGGCATAATATTAATTAAATCCATATGTCACATCATTGTGCAGTGTTCTTACGAAAGTATGCTAATACTTAATTCAAAATCAAGATTACTTCCAAAAGTGGCAGGCTTCATATGGAATCCATCATGCAGTAACAGAGTGTTTCAAATAGACTGGGATGAATGGATTTAGACTAATATTGATATCTAAGGCCAGAAAATCTTTAAAACAAAATTCATATGTAAGCTAGCATCTTGGCATTCATGATCCTGCAAGGGGGAACTACCTGGGAGTGTCACCATGCATGGTTTGAGAGAATGCATTAGCCTACCTGTAGTAGGCTGAAAAATGTCCCCCAAAAATATTCGCTGAAATCTGCAAATTTTGCCGTTTTTGGAAAAAAAAGTCTTTGACAAGTGTGATTAAGTTATGGATCTTATGATGAGGATATAATCGTGGATTATTTGGGTGGCCCTAAGTATCCTCAAAAATATTCTTATAAAAGTGAAGCAAAGGGAAAATCCCTCTCCTCATACACATGCAGAGGAGAAGGTGATGTAAAGATGGAGGCAGAGATTGGAGTGAAGCAGCCACAAGCCAAGGAGTGCTGGCAGCTACCAGAAGCTGGAAGGGTCAAGATATGGATTTGCTCTTAGGGCTTCCAGAGAGAAGTGGCCTTGCTGGTGTCTTGATTTCAGCTCAGTGATACTAATTTCAAACTTCTGTCCTCCAGAATCATGAAAAAATGGATGTGTTTAAGTCACCCAGTTTGTGCCAACTTGTTACAGCAGCCACAGAACACTAATGCAGTAAATCACCACCTTAAGTGATAGTACCAACAAGAAGTACCAAAAACAAAGGACCAAATACATTAAGTATGAATAAATGTATTTTTGGAAATTTTCTTTACTGTAACACACACTATAAATAAAAACAGATCTTATTAATATGCAAACTGAAGTTTCAAAATAAGTCTCCTGACCTCCCATTCCCAGGGCACTGGTGATCATGAGCTCTCCTTACTTATAAATTCTGAAGCTATCTTTGTCTGTGGGTTGGGTTGGAATGAAGGCACATCGGTGTCTTGAAGGTATGTTCTGTGACAGAGAAGCAGAATGGAAGAATTCAAAGTCATAGCCTGGAGCTGATACGGTAATATGAATACATAAAACATGAAGGCAAGAAATGAAGTAGTGAAGTTGGGAGCCTGAGAAAGTTAAGAAAGTGATTGGAAAGAAACAGATTTGGGAGAGCCTTTGGAACGCTGTCCTTGAATGAAGACATCAGGTGCCAGGCGCTCTTGCCTGCTGCATTCACCATGTGCTCTGAGGGCAGCGGAAGCTACCAGAAAGGGCATGCTGATAGCGGCAACCCCAACTTTTCGCATCTTATGTTATTTATGACCATTCCCCAGATAAAACCTACTTCAAAGAAGTCCATCTTTTATGTCCTTTGCATGTACATCCTTTCAATTCTGCATTCTTTCTCATGCGGGCACATCGTTGATTAGAATGTCTGTTTGTTCACTCTTTTGTTGAAGCTGTCTTCTGTCTTGAGTCTCAGTTCCCCACTGCCTCCCCAGCGTGTCCAGAGGATGCTGGCTGCTACCTCGTGCTCACTCGATAAAACAGTCTCATGTTTCTCTGTTAAACCTGCCCCACTTCCTTTTCCTTGTCTGAATTAGTCGATCACTATCCTCTAGCCCCTGAGCTGAAACCTTGGAATCACCCTTCCTTCTTCTCTTGCCCTTCATATTCAGTCAACTGACAGTACCAATATTTCTTCTCTTCTCCTCCTTTTATTACTTTTGCCACTGTCCTACTTTGGCCCCTAATCTCTCCTCTGAAATATAATAATAGCCTCCCAACTGGCTGCTGTGCTTCCAGCTGCTCAATGGTCCAATCTCCTTTGTCACCTGCATTATCTTTCCGAAACACTGTCACAACTTGTCAGCCCACTGCAAAACTTGCAAGGACTCCTGGGGCCTGCAGGGTAAAGTCTCAATTTCTGAACATGTCTTTCCATCTCTCAGCCCAGCCTCAGCCTCTCTTTCCAACCACGTCTCCCAGCACATACCCTCACTTGCCCTTTGTCTCAACCATTGTGCCTGCCACTGTCTTCATCTCCTCGTCTTTACTCATACTGTTGCTGAAATGTCTCCTCTACCCCACTCTCTTTGATTTATCTATTGCCCATCAGGCCCAACTTTTGGCTTCTCCATCTCTTTTGATTCCTGTCCTCTGCTAGTGACACTTATTAACTACTGAATTTCCACTCCACTTTGCTTTATAGTTGTATTAAAAACCTTACTTCTGCTTTTAAACATAGATCATGGCCGGGCGCAGTGGCTCACGCCTGTAATCCTAGCACTCTGGGAGGCCGAGGTGGGCGGATCGTTCAAGGTCAGGAGTTCGAAACCAGAGCAAGACCCCATCTCTACTAAAAATAGAAAGAAATTAATCGGCCAAATAAAAATATATAGAAAAAATTAGCCGGGCATGGTGGCACATGCCTGTAGTCCCAGCTACTCGGGAGGCTAAGGCAGAAGGATCACTCGAGCCCAGGAGTTTGAGGTTGCTGTGAGCAAGGCTGACGCCACGGCACTCTAGCCCAGGGAACAGAGTGAGACTCTGTCTCAAAAAAAAATAAAATAAAATAAACATAGATCATGATTTCCACATCTAGCTTCCCGTCCCTCCAACACCAGGTTGCAAATTCCTAGAGGCTAAGACTCATCTTCATCCCTTAAGACCAACCTTAAATGTCACCTAATCCATAATGAATAATGCTTTTTCTTTTATCTTAGTTCCAAAATATTAATAATTTATATTGTATAATTTAACAACATTTTAAAAATCAGTTCTTCTTCTAGTACCTTATCTCCCAAATTAGACTATAAGCCTCTCCAGGTTAGGAAGCATGTACTATATTGAATTCTTATATATTCCTTACTAGATGACACACTGTTGGATGATTCAGTTAGCATATCTTCTTAGAAATAAAAAATACCAGGCTATTCAAATAATTATCTTTGTGACCTGAAGCAAACCATTCATCTCCTGCGGATTTACTATATTGTATAATTAAGGACACCCTCATTCCTTGAATGCAGCAGTCCCCAGACTTTTTGACTCCAGGGACTGATTTCACGGAAGACAGTTTTTCCATGAGGGGGTTGGGGGGTTTGGAGGCATCACGCCTGGGCTCCACCTCAGATCATCAGGCATTGGATTCTCATGGGAACCATGCCACCTGGATCCCTCTTGTACGCAGTTTGCAGCAGGTTTGGAGCGCCTATGAGGGTCTGATGCTGATGCTGATCTGATGGGGATCTGGGCTTGGGAAGTGAGGCAAGCGCTGGGGAGAGGTTGCTGGTGCAGGTGGGGTTTTACTCGCTCACCTCCTGCTGTGCAGCCAGGTGTCTGGCGGCTGACTGGGGTTGGGGCCTGTAGCTTAAATGTGTTGTGTCAGTGGTATATTCCTCTGAATGACATAATTTGGTTTCATGCAAAATCTAAAAACAAAAACAAAACACACACAATTCAAAATCAACAGCATGCTTTCTGAAAGCAATATGAGAATATTATTTTAACAGAATTCAGTATCATTCTAATGTCCTCTTGCAATTTTTAGACATTTGTCCTATCATCGTAAGTTAAAATATGTACATATTTTTATTATACATAAAGTATATATATATATTTATAGTTAGGAAAATGTGTATGTATATACACACACACATAGTACATATACATTTATTTTCTAGACATTATAAGAGTATTACGCTAATTATGTAAAATACCAGTTCACAGGATTCTCTCAAATCAATACCCTTATACATCTTTGTCAGCCACTCTTTGTCTTAAAATCTGTTAGAGGGGACTCTAATGTATAATTGTGATCATTATGCTTTGTTCCATTTTGTTTATCCCTCTTCAATATATTGTGGCAGACTAAGAATTATATGAAATTAATGGTTTTGGTTTAGAATTACAGTCCTGTCATTAAAACAAGAGATTACATTAAACACTACCCTCCAAGGTCAAATTTTTCTGAACATTTCAACCATTAGGTAGCAATAACAGAAGGCATTCTAAATCTTTTGGAGTTTTGAAAGATATTGTACCTCTTGTTAATTGAATTGAAAGATGATTGCCCTATGATTACCTTGATTCATTCGCTGCATAATTTACCATAATGATAATTAACTCCTTGTACTGAATGAGGTAAGATGTGCATGAGTTAGTCTCAGTCTCTCTCTCTTTTTTCCTCCTTCCCTTTCTTCCTTCCCTCTCTCCTATTTAAGCATTTGCATACAATTTGATAGGACTTGTTATGGAATCTTTCCATCTATATTATTTTGTCAATCCAAATATCTCTAAATAAAAGTAAAAGGCCAAATTTTTCAAATTCCTAGGTAATTGCCTGCTACTTGGCTTATTGTTGTGGTCTAATTGTGTTTGGTTTTTGCAAAAGGAGCTATAGCCTGGCCCAGTGTATGATATTTCTACTTCTAGTCTCACTTGTCCCTGAATTGCCCATACTGTGTCAATATAGCAGAGCCTGTATCACCACAATTTCTTCTATACTGAAATTAAACAATTATAGAGTTGGTAGATTACCAAACTAATGTATGCTTTGTGAAAACTTCTTAATTCAAGCATATGGGGGAAAGAAGTATACTGTAACTCTCAAATATATAAATGCTTTTGCAAGTTTGACATTTGATGGTTCCAGGTTCTTTTTTTTTTAGATGAGAAACTAAAGCATGAAGAAGCTAAACAATATTTTGTTCTGCTTTATAATAAAATAATCAGGCAAATATTTATGGATATGATTCTGGTTGCCTAAAAATTGTTAGGAACTAGGATGCAGAAGTGTTCAGTGATATAGATGAGACAATATAGCCATGAATTGATCATCATGGAACTTGGGTGATAGGTACATGGAGTTTCATCATACAATTTTGTTTGCTTTTGTAAATGTTCCAGACTTTCTATAATACAAAGGTATTTAAAAAGAATATACGTAGATATCTGAAGTGCATGTGACACTTCTCAGGGGGGCCTATGTTAGAGTCTTGGCTCTGCCAGTAACTCTGTCACTCTATAAAGTGATATGCAGCATCACTTTAGGTGGGCTACAGCTTCCTAGACTTTATTTTTCTTTCTTTAATATGAAAGCATTAGAAGAGAGAAGTGGTTCCCAAGGAGGTGGAATTGCTTAGGAAGCTTTCTAAAATTTCACCGGCAACTCAGAATTTTCCTCGGATTTAGGGGATAGAAGGGAACGTATATTTCAAAATAACTTCTCAAGTAACTGTGATACCACCATTCCTTATACACACACACACAGATTTGAGGGTAACAAAGAGAGTGACTTAAATCTCTACCCCACAACACTTTAGTAGGTCTAGGATGGATTCTGAGAATATGCAATTTTAAAAAGTGCTTCAGGTGATTCTTATAAGTGTTCCACATGCCACACTTTGAGAAGCACTTTATTAACCCATCCCATGGTCCCTTCCAACTCTAACATCTCACGATGTTACATGAGCATTATCTTTTTTCTGCTTTTTATTTTCTACCATTCCATGAATAACTGGTCATTTAATTACAAGTATATAATTGTCAAGAAAATGATGCTAAGTTTCTTTCATTGATTCATGAAGTGAGGTATAAGTAGACTTGGTTTAATTAGAATTCATGTTTGAGGCTTCTAGGCCATTAGGAAAAATAGTCACTATATAAATATAATATATATATACATATATGTATAAATATAAATAAATATATAAATATATCACCAAATTTCTTCTTGGGGAAAGAGAATTTGCAAACTAAATTTAGCCTATCAATTTTATACTGATAAAAACAAATAAATTTAGTATACTGTCTCCAGTCTTCTTTCCTAATATTTTTGTTGTCTGTAGTTTTAATCTTTATGCTGGTCCTAATGGATAGATTGATAAATTGAGATTAATGAAGTTCTTCCTTTTCTTCTACCTGTTTTTAGCCAAACACCTCATGCTACATAAGCAGGGAATGATGTGATCACTATTATTGACTACAAAGGTTCTTTGCATAGTGAACAAGGGTTAGATGTGAGTCTCAGAAAAAAATATTGTAATGAATTTCTGCCCCCAACAAAAAAACTATAAATATGAATCACAGAGGTGCTAATAGTGGCCCCAAACTACACTTTTGGAAGGAGATGATGTAAATAAAGCTGAAAAGCAGTCAAAGCCCCAATGTGTCAACCTCTTATTTGCCTTTCCTTGCACTTAGATGTTTCCCACCCTGAAGAAGATGACCTTATGTACTGTCACACTCATGACTCTAATTGACATGTAAAGTAATATGAGTCACACAAAAACAGGCACAGGTAAATGCCTCAAAACCGATTTATCTTATTGGAAGAAACGTTTAATTCAATAGTTTCTGTTCTTGTTGCTAATGTCAAAGGCTTGCTTCTAGGAAGAAAAGATGGGAAATGCCTAACAGTGAAGTTTCTCAGTTCATGGTATGTTTTAAGACGATTCTTTCCCCAGAAACACAGGTCTTGTTATAGCTTTTCAGATTGTGTTTCTTCATTTACCTATAAATAAGTTGAAGAATTCTAATTAGTTCCTGGATTCTAACTAGCAATAGAGCATGTCATATTGTTAAAGATAACTGATGTTGGAGAAAGTCAAGGCGGGAGTAGGGGGAAGTCACCCCAAGTCTGTTCCTATTAACCACAGTCCAGCAATGTCTTAAATAGTCCAGACATCCTCTGTTGGACCCAAATCAGATCTATCAGAAGCCAATGCAAATGCTTGCTAGGTGGGGTCAGAAGAGAAATTTACTAGCCAGGATCATTTTAAGTCAAAAGTTGAATATAAACCATATCCAAGGAGAAAAGACTGGGGGAAAGTATAACTATTTTTAGTTACCTCTAGAAAAATGAGCATAGCTAAAAGAAATGATAAGGAACTGAATGATATAGGACTAGGGGAGAAATTAAGGAGCAAAATTTCCCAAAATACAGTGGGCTTGACACTGGTTAATTGGGTTGCTCAGTGATGCCACCAGATTATTTCTCTGCTGTCCTCAATCTGTCCATTCTCCCCTTAGACAGGCTATCCTGTGTGTAAGACATCTGTAACTGTTCCAGATGTCAGATCCTGAAATGTCAACATCTAGTGGAAAGAACCAATTCTTCCTTCTGTATCTTCTCCTGAGGTGTAAGGAAACCATGTCCAGCTCCACCCCCCACCTCACTTCCCCAACATCTCATTAGTCAGGATTAAGTCACATGGTCATTCCTAAACCTATAAGAGAAAAGGAGGGTGGGGGCTATTTTGCTGAAATGGAATTTATTTTGGAGAGTCAGATACAAATCCACTCCAGCAGCAAAGGATGGGGAGAATGCACCTCTCATTCTCAATCCACAGGTCATGATGGGTCTGCTACACGGTGGTCCTAAATTTCGGATTAGAGGAGAATTTTTAGGTGCATTAGTTACTGGCTTTTATAATAAAGCACCACATATTGGATGGCTTAAAACAACAGAAAGGTATTCTCTCACAGTTATGAAGTCTAGAAGTCCAAATTAAGGTGTCAGCAGGGCCATGCTCCCACTGAAACCTATAGGGGAATGATACTTTGCCTCTTCCTAGTTTCTGGTGGTTTGTACAGCAACCTTTTGCCTTCCTTGGCATGTAATTGTGTAACTCCAATCTCTTTCTTCCTCATCACATGCTGTTCTCCATGTGTGTCCCTATCTTCATGTGGCTGTCTTCTTATAAGCACGCTTTTCATATCGGATTAAGGTCTCATCCAACTCCAGTATGACCTCATCTAAATTAACTAATTACATATATGATCTCCCTATTTTTAAATAAGTTCACATTCTGAGGTGCTGGGACTTCAACATAACTATTTTTGGGGGGAACACAATTCAACCCATAACAGTAGGCATCTACAGACCTATCCAGTTTAATCCAGTCTAGATCCAAATACCATGGGTTTGACCAAATGAGTTAGGGCACATTTCCCTAAACTTGTTGGAACATAATAATTGCTAGAGGCCATTAGTATAATACATGTCATAGATATACTGAATATGAATCTGTAGGGGACATGCCTAGAAATCTGCTTTTTGACAAATGTCCCACGTTCAATTTTATGATGAAGCAAGGTTGGAAAGCACAGAGTTAGCATGTCGGACACTTCTCAAGCATCTGCCATGCCATTCCTGGCTGTGAAAAACATTTTGTGTGTGTGATATCATTTACCCATAATAGCAGTCCTGGGAGGCTGCTCTTGTCATCCTCATCATACACCTGCAAAAACTGAGGGTAAGAGTGGGGCTGGAAGTGCAGCTAGGTCTGATCTCAAAATACACACTCTTTCCATCATGCTAACTCATCATGTTAATAGTAAGTTAAAGAATCTTGACTCATTCAATCCACTGTAGTTTACTCTCCTTGTTTTTTTTATTCCCAGGGCTAAAACTTTTCTCCTTTCTTCTCATCCTTATAGGGAACAAATGACAGCTTGTAGCTATTCTCTATTTGGTTTTGCATATATTTAAAAGGCATCCCCTTCCCCTCTCCCTTAAATCTTTTACTTCTTGGTCATTTGTCTTGAAACTATATAGCCATCCTAGTTACTTCTTTAAGAACCTCTAAAACTACAATGTGTACCTCTAGAGAGCATAAACATTTGTTGAAGCACACTGCCTTGTTATCCCACCTATAGCGGTGTTGAAACAAACACTAGCTACTACTGTATTTGCCTTCTCTTATCCCTCAGGTACACGATAGGTCATTTGGTTCTCAGCAGTTGATGCCAAGGTCTGCTAGGGAAGAAATGAGGCTTCAGAGCTCCCTACAAGTTCAAATTGAATCAGAAAAGCTGCATATACATCACTGCTCAAAGGGCAGGTCGTTTGCAGAAACCGCAATGTGGAGGAACTGGGACGTTGTTTTCCTGAGCACTTTGCCACTAGGATTTTATTTTCAGTGCAATGAGGGACCATTGAAGGCTTTTAAACCAGATGGTGACATGATAAAATTTCATTTCTAAAAATTATGATGGTTGTTGGGAAAAAGTGGATCGAAAGAAGCAAGAAAACACTAGAAGGTATTTCACAACTTCTCCAGGAAAATAGTGCTCTGAGAGAATCAGAGTCTCAGCAAACGTGGCTCACTGCTTGTAATATGTTTCCCAATCCCAATATCCTGTTGTGGAATTCTACAGCTCAGGTCGGTGGTCCTTCTGACCTACAATGGACAAGGACCGATCTAGTAAAGTTGTGTAGGACATACGAGGAATTTGCACAGCTCAGCCATGTGATAGTCTAACATCTATTGTTACTGACTTCAGGTTGTAAAAACTGGTTTCTTAACCACTTTGGTACCAGCGTCAACTATAGTCTACAGCCACAGATGAACGCGCACAGCGACTTTAGCCGACAGCCGCGATATGACTTTTCTAATTTTTCATTTATCAAAATAAAATTGTGAACATTTAAAAATAACGTAATGAAAACATATATGTATATGTTACCTATTCTGATTTACATTACAAGTAAAGCTGCCTGTAAAGTAAAACAAGCTTTCAGTGCTTTAAAGCTTTCCTCATCACACAAGAGCAAAACGGATTCGTCCTCAAAGCACAGCACAAACTATCGTGCAGACTATGAGTGCCGGCTGCGGGCAAGGTTTCACAGCCGGTGAGCGCGATACCGAAGTGGTTAAAAAACAAAAAACAAAACGAAAGCACTCTAGTAGAAGTAACCACGTGTTTAATGTTAAGAGTCACTGATGTTCATAATAAATAGTACACAGTGGATAAGAACTTGGGCCCTGGTGTCACACCTGGGTGACTCTGCCATGTCCTTGATGTGTGTCTTTGGGTGGGTTATTGAAACTCTGTCTCAGTTTCCTCATCTCTAAAATGGGAACACTAGTATCTACTTCATAAGGTTGTTGTGAACTCTAAACCAGATAACAAATGAAAAGCGTCTCTTCTAGTTTTAAGGTAGGGCACACTGTAAGCACTTAGTAAGTGAGTCTCCTGGCTACTATTAATAAACATAGATAATGTTGTCCAAGTTATTACACAGAAACCTTGTGGAAAAAGCATTAAGTGTGGATTATTAAAGGTTGGAAATGGAAGAATAAAAAGAGATGTTTGTTACATGAGGTTCCTTTGGCAAGTCATCCAAATACTCTCCATCCTTCTGGTCATCGCCCCCCACCCATGTACAGTATATTTATTACCCCCTTCTGATAACCATGTGAAGAGTTGCTTGCCTCCTGCGCAGTGCTGAATTATAAACGATGCATTCGAAGCCATATAGTCACTCTGTCTTCCCCACATGTGCCTAATAACCACAGCAGAGTTCAATAAAGAAAAGGGCAGCCACAGGTGTGCTCATCTTTTTATTTTCTTGTTGTTCTGTGCTGTGATGGCAATGCCTGGAACTCGTGCTCTTGCACTTTCTCCCAGTCTCGCACCTCAGCGCTCCTGCCCAGCGTATAAATACACAGTGAACTGGAATGGTTTCTGGGGCTGACTGAAAGAGAAGCAGCTGGTTCTCCCCATAAATGTGCTGTAGACTGAAGAGTTTGCAGACGCCGTGATTGAGGCAGGTTAAAAATGGGAAGCAGGCTAAATTGAAAGGGAGGCGCCGCAAAAGGCTAGAGCAACCTTTGAACTCCAGGTCGGGAAGAAG
>VBSM01001979.1:19309623-19364735 GCA_008086735.1 Cheirogaleus medius | reverse complement strand
TTTTTTTTTTTAATATTACGAAGAGAAGGAAAATGTTTTACAGTAAATCTATGGAGCTGCTCCAAGAGGCTTTTCTCTTGATCTAATTGAGCTGTTTGAAGTGTGCTTGAAAGTTCTCATCCGGCGGGTGTCAGCAACCTGCCTGCTACAAGCTGTGAGAAGTTAATCGTCTCTGGCATTGTTAGGAGAGATTGTCAGGTAGCTGATGGCTGTCCATGGTGAACAATAGTGTATGGGCGTGGAAAGTGTGTGTGCCCTCATTTGTGTTTGGGATATGGGGCTGCTTGAGAGCATATCCGCTCCTCCATGCAGCTGGTGCTTGTTCATGGTCGGTGCTAGATAATTCATGGCAAACAGGTAATCCCCAAACAACTGCCACCGTCCACCTTACCATCTCCTGCTTCCAAAACAATCTTACAAACATCCTCTTACCCAAAACAATCTCACCATTACCACCGCCACTGGCTTCACCTTCTACCTGCTTTGCCTGTTGCTTAGATTAGATGTCACCCATCTGGGAAGCCCTTCTTACCCCTCACTTCATTGAGGTTAGGGGCACCTCCTATGTTCTCCTAGTTTCTTGATTCCCCATTCAAAACTCTTAAAACACCAAACTGATGTTTTGATTGTTTATCTGAATGTATTCGTTAGTAGCTCAACATGCTGTGAGGTTATGTCATGTTTATCTCAGAATAGAAAGCAATCCCCTGTATGTAGCATATTGACAATAAATTATCTACCAAAACAATTGAATACTTATGGTTTGGGGAAGAAGAGGTTATCTGAGAACCCAAGATGCTAACTCATGACTTGTGGATTGTCAAGAATCACTTACTTTCTGATCATTTTGATGACTATGATTCCATGCTTTTCAGTTTGCACACATCTGCATGATTATTCTTAATAGGCTATGGAAGTCCCAGCCCTTGGAATTACCCAGCACCTGGTAGGGGAGGCACAGCAGAGAGGGGCTAGATTAGAACAAGGTCAGGCCCTCCTAATCTGATCAGTACTTGAGGTGGGTTGGGGCGTGAGCTTGCGGACTCAGCCCAGATGGTGGAAAGCCTGGACCAAGCACATGCTGGGGGAGTCTGAGTGAGGAACCAGGGAGGAGTGATAAGGCAAATTATTTCAATTTTTTTAAAACCATACACCTGAAATGTAAACAAGGGCACATTAAACTTTTACTGGTTAGTATTTTTAAAGAAATCTGTAAACTTGACCACGTTCCAGTATTTGCACTCTCCAACAGACTCTGCTAAGGAAGTAGCTGTCTCTGTTGCTGCCTCTGGACTTGAATCTCTTTTTGCCCTTGTTTTTGACTTTAGACTTCCATCAAATTTCCTTTATGATTCTCTATTCTATGGCATACCTTGCACATTCATCTGTAATCAAATCTGCTTAATGAAGGTCAAAAAGCTAAGTCAACATGAGACCTGGGAGTGGAACCCAGTGGTCTGATTTTCCTGCCCATTGAGGAGCAGCCTCCTTCCCCCTTCTCTTCTCGCGCGGGTTATAGTATTTCACACTATTTTGTCTTATTGATTGAGTCATACATCTCCCATTCTGCAAAGTCAGGGTCCTTAAGTACTTCTGTGCAATCACAAGGACTCTTCCTCACTAGCCGCCTTTGACTCTCATATCAATATTATTTACTATTTCTGTTTCTGATAATTAAAACAAATTTAAAAAGTAAGATGTCACGGTTGCGAGGAAAGGTCTCAGATAGGATACCAAACCTCTTGCTTCTGTAGAAAACCATGAAAATAGACTCAGCTTATTATGGGCTGATGCTACCCTCTGAATTGAACCTTAGCTTCTTACTAATGGAAATTCTCATTAAGTTGCCTAAGCTGCAAGCCTGAAGCCTGTCATTTTGATATGCCTAACACGATATGAAAATGTGTGTGTGTGTATATATATATATATATAGTCAGCCCTCCATATCTTCAGGTTCCATGTCCATGGATTCAATCAATTGTGGACTCAACAAACAAACAAAACACACACACACTGAAATAACAATATAACAATAAAAAGAATAGAAATTAAAAAATATAGTGTAACATCTATTTACATTGTATTAAGTATTGCAACTAATCTAGAGATGATTTAAAGTACACCGGAGGATATGTACAGTTTATATGCAAATACTATACCATTTTGCATAAGGGACTTGAGCATCTCTGGATTTTGTTATCTGCAGGGGACCCTGGAATCAATCCCCTATGGATACTGAGGGATGACTGTATATGTATATATGTGTGTATATGTATGTATATGTAAATAATTTTTTCCTTAGAACATAACATAAATTCTTCTACTGTGCAAATACTTTACTTTCTAGTTTGGTTTTGGCTGATAAAAGGTTTTTATTTCTGTCTTGATCTGGAAATACCTTGCTAGCTATTTTTATAAAGAAGAAATTCTGAAAATATGTGTTTTCTTTTTTGCCAGAAATAGTTTACTATTTTTCTCTACCACTAATCTGTCATTCTTTAAAAAAAACAAAAAAACAACAAAAAAAACTTCTCTACCATTCTTAGTGTTTTCTAGTAATTTCTCTATGATCTTAGACAAACTGCAGCCACACTTGCTAATTTGTTCACATTTACCTATGTGGCTCTGAGTAGCTTGCTTTATATGCTAGGCAGGTTCCTAAATAGTTAGGCAGGAACTGAATTCTTAGAAATCAAGTTATTGCTTAAGGAAGTGGAAGAACTTGCTATTTGAATGAACCTTATTATGAACCTTTTTCCAAAGCAAATAATCACTCCTTACTTTATCTTATCTTTATGCAAATCCTGATTTTCACATTTAAGCTTTACTTAAGCAGTGCCTATTTGTATAGTTATCTTTAAATAATGGTCATTCCCAGATCCAATAATTGAAAATTAGGTAATTTTCATTTACTTTCTGACTTCTACCTCCTGAAAATCTCTTCTCTCTATCTTTATTTTGGTAATTCTCTTGTAGGAACTATAATACTCCCTGAAAAATTATCATATCTCTGTTTCAATCTGAAAACACCACTAGAAGGCATGAGTCCAGAGCATACACTAGAAAATGAAGTACCCAGAGCCAAGCTTAAGTGAACTGTTGATGACTTTTCTGAAAATCATAGAAAATCTCATGAAATAAAGAAGTGTCTGATTTTGGCATTTAATTCTCAAATATACTCAGATATGTTGTCCTTCTCCCTCTCCCACTCTGGGTTTATATCACCATATAAATGAGAAATGGGTCATCTTGCCTTTGAGTCATTTATGAAGAAAGTTTTTTTTTTCTTCTTCTTCTTTCTAGTTCTGAAAAGAGTGATTACTTTGCTTTTAGAGAGAATCTCTCTTTCTGGAGCCAGATGAAACATCTGAATAAAATAAATATCAATCAGAATTTAATGTGAAGATGAAATTTAACTTGCCTTTTTGCCATTAAATGCATATTTGAAAAATGGGCTCTTCTTTTATCAATTCCCTTTTGTTATCACATCAGCACATACTGATTCCAACCAGAGGACTAAATCTTAATATTCTGCCCAAGACAATGTGCTGTTTCTGGCCTGTGCCAAAGCACAAAATGCCAATGAGAACTGAGGAGCTTCCAGGCCAACTTCGTTATACCAATGGGCTTATCCATTTCAAAAAAGCATCCACAGTCAAGGTGCTCCCAGTAATTGAATATTTTGCCTGGTGAATCTGGGCTTGAGTCATTCATCTCTCTGACCCAGTCTTCAAGCCTGCTCGCCCGGGAGATCTGAAAATGAAACCAGCTGTAGAAACTAGATTTACTGCTGGGAACCTGAAAGTTCAGCAAGTGGGGGAAGAAAAACAAAGAATAGGGTGTTTTCCAATTAACCTGCTTTTGTGAGTGGTCAGCAAATGTTTTACACTTCTGATGTATTCCTTGGTTAAGGGTTCACATGAAATGCACCCTCTGGAGAATGTGGCCTTGCTGGAAATCCAAATTAATTACGATTCTCAGTGTTCTGAGGGCTAGCTTCACCTTTAGAACCAGGCAAGCTTGGCAAGTGCAAAGTCCTACTGGTGCTCCAGCCTTGCATTTCAGGAGGGCATTTGGGTCCAGCACACCTCTCTAAGCAGGCTGATTAACTGAAGCTGTGTGCAAATTAGTTTTCTTCAGGAGCTATGTATTGCTCTCAAATTAGCAGCACATTCATATGGAAGGCAAACAAAGGCAGTTGTGAAAAAACAAGGACACAAAAGAGATACAACATATCTGGTCTTGTTCTGTGCATTGATGTCAGAGCAACTTGGGTGAACTAAGACCACTGTGGTACTTTCATCACCAGCCTGATGATGGTCCCAACTTGCAGAAAAGCGCAAACAGAACAAGGGGCCAGGTCTAATCATTGATGTGCTTGCTGACATTATTGAGAAGGACAGGCCAAATTAATGGTGATATTGTCTGGCTGAATTAACATAAATTCTCTCTGCAGTTTTAATTAGTTCTGCTCTCTTCCCCCTCCCATTTTAATCCAAAGCATATGTGTATGCTTGTGTCATTAATTTTAAAATTCTGAGAAGAGTTTAGTATCATTGTCCTAGTTTTAAAGTAGGTACAACATGATGCAGTGGGAAAACTGCTGGCCTGGAAGTCAGGTCTGCTGCTAACCTATAGTGTGACCTTGAGCACAACCTTTCAGGACCTTGGTTTCTTCTTATAAGGAATGAAGTGTTAGAATTTATCAGTTTCTTAAATCCCCTCAACTTTTTAGTGTCTATGTGCTTAGGATCCTGTGGAGGGTCCCATCATGTGAAAGACCATCCTGTCATGAGAAGGTGAGTGAAAGTGACAAAAGCCCATATCAATATTTGTTACTGTCAGCTTGCAAAGCTGCTTCAAGTCTTTGAGCAATAAGAAATATACTTCTTTTCTCTCCATTAAATATATATTCTCCATTAAAGCAGAGTGTGTCATGAACTGATACTAAGGGAATTTGTTAAGTTTTTCTTTTTTTTTTTCCCTAGGAAGATAATTCCTGTGGAACAGATAGGATTACCTTCATGGAGCAAGGCTAACAAATTCTCTTAAGTTTAGGTCATTTGGTTGATTTCCAACTTACTCTCATTCCCTGTTTTTCTTTTTGACTTTCTAAAGGACAAAAAAAGCATCAACTCTGGATGCTATATCTCCATAAAATGCCCAAGTGGGCTCAAGTAATGCCCCATGCTGTGTCAGAAATTCAAAGAGAACCAGAGGTAGTGTTGCCAAGTAGAAAGTAAACTGATTAAATACACTCAGAGTTGTGAGAAACCTTAATGGTACTTTAGTCCAACCAGAAAAGCATTGATCAAAACACTTTGCACTTCCCAAGATTTGGCTTTGTATCTGAAGTTTGCCAACTTACAACTGCCCAGAGAAGCTACTGGACCTCCAAGAGATTCAGCTTTCTCATCTATGAAAAAGGGAAATTGGACTCAATTATCTTTAAATCTTGTTTGCCTTAATAGTCTTTTATTCTATTAGTCGTTTTCAGTATTTCAGAAATCAGCTCTTAGAGAAAAAGACGTTATGGGGGGGGCAGGCAAAGTAAGTGATATAATGTAATAGATTTTTAAAATAGTAGTAGAATTAAATGCTTTGAGATTTGGCATAATCATCCAGTAGTTTAGTTTCTCCCTGACAGTAAGAAGTTACGGAGGCTGATTTACTAAGTCAGAACTTCCTGTTGTAACTGAGTAATAAACATACTTGCTTATATAGAACTGGCTGAGGCTTAAGGAAGACCAACTGCTAATACCCAGAGACAGCCAAATAACACTTCTTTATTACTGACATTGCACACTCACGTAGACCCTCTCTTTTACTTTTGACAGCATTATCTCTTTGCTGTTTTTACAACAGAAAAGCTCAGTAAAATGTAAACCTCATTTCCCTAAATCATTGGTCTAAGGGGTATTCAGAGTAAATACAAAACATACTACATATATTTCTGTAAAGTCTTTTATTTAGATGAAGTAACAGAAGCTATCTCCTTTCAGTCTTATCAAGGAAAGAAAATTTCTCCTAGAAGTCATATTTCCCCTTCTAATGACACAATTGCTTTATTATGTGACATTCAAAGAAAAGACTTAAAGTCATATTTCTAGTATGTAATTTGATAAATAATTTAGATTGTTACTTCAAAGTAAAAATATGTTCCTGAAAAAGAAGTTTTAACTCAAGCTTAGTAATTAAAGTTATTACAGAAATAATAAGGATTATTCTCAGGATGGAGTGTCTTGGTTAGAAAGAAAGATACATGAAAGATTCATTTTATGGAAGAAAGGAAATGTGTGCTGTTTATTTGGCAATAGGAAGTCAGACCAAAATATATTTGTATGACCTTAAACGGGCTCATGTAGGAACACAGGATCTGTCTTTATGAATATTTTCAGCCTCTAAATTTGACATAAGAATGGGATCAAGAAAATGAATTTTATGTGTTACATGGCTAAGATGCATATTAGAACTCAGGCAGGATGATTCCTGTCGTTGGTCTACTGGGAAATTACTTTCAAATGCAAACACAGCTTTCAGATAAATACAATGTGTGTGTGTGTGTGTGTGTGTGTGTGTGTGTTTTAATTTCCCAAAGTGGGTACATCAGCACATAAAATAGACTTGTCCAGTGCAAAAAAGGTAGCAGTTATTAGGAGGACAAAATTCAAGTGGGCTTATATCCAACTGTGAGCCAAGAGGCATAAGACTTCTGGTGAAAAAGAAGCAAGGTGAGCTAACTAAGACCCAGGAATGGTTATTCTGAAACAGTCTGAGAACATTCATCTTTAGAAATGGAGCTACTAACTGTCCAAAAGGAGGATTCTGAGCCTCCTAATGCAAGTATCAGTTATATTTCCAGAGATTTAAAAATATAAACTTGGAAAACTTAACCTTTTATTTTTACCTCTCTGAGAAATAACACAGCATTTTGGTTTGAGGTATTCTCTTTGGAAGAAAGGAAAGAAGTTACAAAGTGGGAAAAGAGATAAGGAGAAAAAAATATTCCAGTGGACAATGTAACTACAAAAAATTATTTCACAAAAAAGCAAGGGAGAACTTGAAACAAAATAAGTTTGCTTTAAAATGCAAAGAAAGAGCTTTATCCAAGGGTCAGTCTCCCGGTTCTTCTCTTTGGTTGGGTGAGCCCCACTTCTGCTGACTTTGATCAGCTGCTAGCAAGTCAAAGAGCTTCAAAGAGGCCACTGACACACATTCTCTTCTGGGTTATCGTGACACTGACAAAGAGCACCCACCAAAAATTAAAAGAGCACAGAGATAGAGGTGGGTGTGCCTGCAAAACCCCGACAGGCTGCCGGCAGCGCCTCTGCCTCGTTAGCCTGCGGTTTGTACCTGCGCCACCACGCTCACTGAAGGTGGCCCGAGGACAGACTCACTTTATAACTCTTCTCTGTGCTTATGTGTATAACAAATGAACTGTAGCCAGTGGAAGAAAAAAGTACATTTTAATACTTTCTGAAGTGACGAAAGAATACAAGGGCAGAGGAGTTGAGATGACAAAAAGAGAGAAAAGAGAGCACGCTAGCACCTTCTGGCAATGTAATAGAATAGTGAGAGAGAATGAAAAAAAAAAGAGAAAAATATTTAATATATCTTTATATGTTTAATATTTGTCTTTTGTTATTTATGACCTCAGCTTTGGATTTGCCAGTAACTGACTAGGAAGCATTTTGCCACTCAATAGCCCTTCCTTTGCTGGCTTTCTGTATTATAATATCTGATGAAAAAGCAATGAAATAAATGAATGCTCAGTTTCACACAGTTATCCTTTGTAGCTGGGTGTGAAGGATGTTCCCTTCACTTAAATATAACGCAATTAATTGGCCAATATAGAAGAGAACTACATCCTATTGTTCTCCAAAAGTCTGTTGTACTCCAAATACCTTTCGCCTTTGACCATGGAAGTTTGAGCAACCATGGGTAGATTTCATTGAAATCTTACCTTCTGTAGAACTGTATTTCACTAGAATTCTTCTCACTTGAGTAATATTGTTCATTTTTCAACAAAATATTTTATATTTTGACTGTGTGTATTAAGCGGCTAAATCTACTCATATACAAAAAAGAAAAAAATCTTTAACTCTTCGTGTGGGCTAAAAGCCAGAGCATAAAAGGAAGAGGACCCCTTATCAGACATTTCTTGTGCATTAGGAGGTACTGTGAAGCTATAAACTTGAGAGGAACTTGAGCTTATTCCTGACCCTGGTTCTACATTTGACATAAGCCATATGTTTATAGCAGTCACTCTGGTGTGACTGTATAAATTCACTATGTCAAGAGTTTGCATCCTGAATTAATTTGTATAAGGTGTCTGGGGGAATGCCGATTTTATATTCAAAACAAGGTTAGGTGGAAGCCTCCAATCTGCCTTTGTGGAGTTCTATAACTCAACATATTATAATTCTGACTTCTAACATACTCCAGAGGAATCAGTCTGGGTGACTTCATAGGACTAAATATTGGAAAAATTGCTAGCACTACCAAATCAACCAGGTTCTGGCAATTTACTGCTTGCAAGAAAATTAGTGTATTAACTCTTTCCAACCACTGATTGCATTAGAGTTGCACATAATCTGATTTGTGAAATGCTGCACTTGCACATTCAAGTAGTTAGAAAGAAGAAAGTGTGTTGAAGCTGATGTTGTCCTGAGGAAAACAGATTGCTTGAAATGTAAATGTGTTATAAAATGGCTTATCCATGGATATGTCCCAGAGGTTTTAGAAATTTCCTTGTCTCGCCTTATTCAATTTAATGAATTTTTTTCTTAAGAAAAAGGCAAAACTGCAAGTGAGTTAAGTGTTGGTGCTCTGACATTAGGTATACTGAGTTTGTATGTCCATCACTTTTTATCTCTGTTGTCTTGATCAATTTCCGTAGTTTCTCTAAGTCTTCATTTTCGTGTTTGTAAAAGGAGGATTTGATAATAGAACTGTCTTTTTAGGGTCATTGTAAGGATTAAATGTGCTAAACCATGCTATTTTTTTTTAGCATAATTTCTGACATAAAGATCCAATGAGTAGCAGCAGCCATCCTTCATCTTACCATCACTGTTACCTAAGAGAGATGCAAAGCAATGGTACCATTCAGACATTTTTATGGAGAGGTTAAAGGAACACATGTTTTTCCTTTTCTCCCTCAATTTTTTTTAAGACAATAGGGTTAAGCCACAGGTTGCCTAAAAGTGACTAATGCCATGCATGAGTTTCAGGGAAGATAGCTATGTTTGTCCATTTGGGCTGCCGTAACAAAATGCCGTGAAGTAGCCAGCTTATGCACAATAGGAATTTATTTATCACAGATATGGAGGTTGGGAAGTCTGAGATCAAGGCACTGGCGGAGTGGAGCCTGCCTCCTTGTTCATACATGGTGCCTTCTAACCATGTCCTCACATGGGGAAAGGGATGAAGGGTCTCTATGGGACCTCTTTTACAAGGACACTGTTCCCATTTATAAGGGCTCTGCCTTATGACGTAATCACCTCCCAAAGACCCCATTATATCAGTGATTAAGTTTCAACATATAAATCTGTGGGAGAAGTGAGGTGCACAAACATTGAGACCATTGCAATAGCAGTGGAGGAAGTGAATTTGAATCATTATTTCCATGTAAATGCTTCACTTCTTAAATAACTTATTTAACTTTTATTCTGATTTATTCTAAAAATGATGAAATAATATTCAGCTACATGTAGGAGTGGTATAAGTTATTTCTAAAGTAAAAGATGAACTCTTTTGTAAATGTGATATTGTTAAATTATAGCTTGCCTTGTCCAATGATACTTATAGAAAGAACTTTAAAAAGCAAAGAAATTATTAGGTTACTGCTTATTTTGGGTGGGGGTGGGGCTATTATGATCTTATTCTTAATCCTCAAAACACTGTTAAATATGGACTATCCGTCCTCATTTTCAACCTTATTTTTTTAGTACCAATCACTGCCACGTTTGCAATTTTTGTTTTCATCCAAGTAAAGCTGATGGAAGGAAAGTAGAATCTGCTGCGAAAATCCCCTATACAAAGAGGAAAAAATGTTTAATCATTTAGAACAATAATTGCATTGTAAATATTAGCAGCTGATAAGAAGTAGAGAACCAAAAGAAAACAAGGGAGCTGCTCCACTGTTGCACCTTGCTGGATGCCTGCATTCAGTGCTCTAGCAGCTACATTTAAGGTCACCTAGTAAACGATGCTGCTTTCTATCTCGTCTTCTGGAAGTCTACTCCTTCATCTCCATCTGAGCTTTAAGCAAGAAAACTGCCCGTCATAGAGCATGTCCTTATACAGTTCCATGTTACTGTTATGCAGAGAACTCTGAATTGGCATGTTGATGGTCAGGCTGCTCTGGAGGAGAATAATTAGCTGTGTGACTTTAACTAGGCCAAAAAATGTCATGTGGGATAAAAACATGAAAAGCTATTCATCTATACAGACCAGTTCTCAAGACAGTGTTTGTCTTAGTTCATCGGCTAATTCCTTTCAAGTCTAGAAAACCATTTTTTTTTGACATTTTTGAGTCCTGTGATCTGAACCCTTATGCTGTTTTATTCTCTATTATGATATTAATATTTTGATTTTTTATTAAATGTATTATAAACATGTCTTATCTTCCCCACTTCTATATCTTCTTCCAACATGCATGCACATACACATACATATATACACGCATCACACAAGAAGTCGTTTTGGACTAGTGATCTTATCTAATTTTTCTTAGTGTTTCCATTTTATTGTTTGTCCAGTTGAATGGAACTTTCATGCTTTACCCTGCTTACATTTAGGCAAATTTGTATAAATTATGAGATCATTTCTATCTGGATAAGAAGCTCAGCGTCTACCTATCAAATATTGTTGTTGATTTATACAGGAGGCTGTAGGAGAAAAGACCTGTAAGTGAATGTAATGAGTAGAAGAGAAAAATGTGCCTAAGCATTTCACTTGCAGCCTATTCAAATCCTGCACACTCTACCATTATACCAAATTTGATCCACAGTATCCTCAGACATACTCCCAATTCTCTCTCAACAGAAAAGCTTGTTTTCTTTTTCTACTCTTTATTGAACATTAACTGTATCCCCCATGCTACCGTGAGTATATTATATTCATTTGGCTACTTACTCTTGCAATAAACCTTTGTGGTGTGGTAGTATCCTGTTTATGGGAGCTTCTGTGACTGTGAGGGGAGAGACACAATGGACGTGTGCCTAGTAATGCCTTTGTCATGCTTTTTATAACCGATTGCTCACTCATTTGCTACTTCCCCCAACTATATCTCATTCCTTATTATATCTTTAGCAAATTACAAAGTGGCATATAGGTGAACAGTACTCATTCAGTATTGACCATATCAATGAGGCCCTGCTTATGAAACCTGAGAGCCCTGTGTACAGATATTGTTATCTGTCCAGGGACTCATCCTCTCTGGCAGTATGAGACCATGTGTTCAACATGATCAGTAAGGAAGTCAGAAGGAAACTTCCATTACTTTTTGTATTCTGCCTTTTTCTTTCAAAAAGTTTTATAAACTTCAAATATTTAAAAAAATCAGTCCTTATAATTTAATTTCAATAATAACTACACACATGTACATTGGCACACAAAGATGTTTCCAGTACAGTGTTAAGCGAAAAAAAAAAAAAAGGTTTTATAACAGTATATATAGAATCAATCAATTTTTGAACATACAGATGCATATTTGTTTACATATATCCAGGCACATTTTATACTCTTCATTCATTCTCATTTAATCAACCCCCTATTGGCTTGTTTCTAATGTTTTGTTATTTGCTTTTTTTTTTTCAAAGCCTGTACCAAATATCCTAGTAGAACTTCTCTGTGTGCTTGTCTAATTATTTTGTTAGGATAAAAGGATCCATATGGTGTCCACTTCAATGTGGTTATTGGTATGATTTGCCTCTCTGCCTCTGGGAATGGGCTTTGTCTCTGAGGCCAGGAGCTGCCACTTTGTCTGGTGACTGGAGTAATATGACTTCATGTGATGTGGTTAATGAGGCATGTAAAAGGTTGTCTGCATCTCATGTATCAGAGAGTTTTCTGACACCCCTACGAGACACTTACTTTTTGTTTTAAAAGCCTGTTCCTGAGTTGAATTTCTGTGATCAGATGACAGCAAGGGCCGAGTCTTCTCACATCGAGAGTAATCACATTTCACCTGATACACAGGACCACTGGGCAGGGGACCTTGTCAACATGGAGTTCTGGGGGATTGGATCTAATTACAAAAGTTAAAGCTGCTTGCAAGCTTCCTTACTGGTCATCTTGAATTTGTATTCTCACAAAGATATTCTTAGCCCTGGCAAAGCTGATCCTGTCTAGGATTTTTATGTTAGAATGAGCACAAATTCATTTGTGCTGACACCAAACATTCTTGAATACCTACTGTGCCCAATACAATGTTACATGCTCACGTCAAAGTTGTGCCGCAAAGGACCAGTGGGAGTATACAGGCAAGAGCAAGAAGGACTTTGCTGGCAGAGGTACCTGCATGCACAGAATTCAGCATTTAGCTTTCATGGAATTGCAAGTGGTCTGGCTTTGCTGGAAGTGGGTGTGCAGCTGAGGAATGATGGGAAATGAGGCTAGATAGTGTACTGGGAAGTGGCAGAGCATGGAGGGCCCTACCTCTCCATGCCACTTATCACAGTACTTGCTTTCTTGTTTTGTTTGTTTGCTTGCTTATTTGTTTTTTGATGAGCATTGAGCCAGAACTTCAGCATGAATTCTTGTTCTCATCTGTAAAAGTCACTACAATGGCTTGCCGTTGCTCTAAAAGAAGACTAAATCCTTGACATGGCCCACAAGGTCTGGGACAATCTGTCTCCTGCCTATGTGGTCTCATTCCTCACCAAGCCTGTATGTTTCCCTCCCAACCCCAACTGGCCCCACTCTCCAGGCTCCAGTCATAGGGACCTTCCTTCAGTTTCACTAATAGGGCATGTTGTTGTCTCCCAACAGAGCTTTTGTACAAGATGTTTACTGTACATGGAATCCCCTTTCCTTCCTGCCACTCTTGCCTATTTGTTTTCTCTTATTTCTCAGGTCTCAGCTCAATTATTTTTTTATTCAAGGAAAGCTTCCCCAAGTTTCTTGACTATATCTAATTTCCCACTTCTATGCTCTCATTAACACTATGCAGTACTATAGAAAGCGTTATTGTCAGTGATATATTGGTATAATTATTTGATGAATGTTTCTTTCCTCCTAATAAATAATATCATCATCATTAAATTTGCCAGCATCATTTCACACACTTACCACATGCTCTACATTGTTCTAAACACTTTATGTCTATTAATTCATTTAATTCCCATAATGGTCCCCATTAAACAGGTGATAACAACACTGAGGGAGAGAGAAGTTAAGTGAGTCACCCAAAGTTACAAAGCTGGTGAGTAATGAAGTTAGAATTTGAACCCAAGAAGACTGGATCTGAAACCTATTCTCTTAACCACTAACTTTTGACTGACCTATAGGTTCCAGACCTAACACATAGCATTTGCACAGTAAATATTTGTTGAAAATATGATTGGATAAGTAAAATAATTAATGCAAACTTCATATATGCCTAGCTCTTATCTAGAGACATTTGGGTGTGTAAATAAAAAAGAACAATAGTAGACTCTTTATTGGCAGGAATATGTTCTAGAGAAGATTTGGAAAAGAGAAACCCCAGAATATTTTATGTGACTTATGATGAAAATCTTTAAGGGAAAACTACAAAATGTTAACCAAAAAGGTTAGTTCTTTAGCTTCTGTGTCCATCATCATGACCTTTCCTGATATTGACATGGGTTTGTTCGGTGTATATGATCCCGTGGGCTGCTGTTTATTATCTTGAGTGATAATGCTATATTGGCTAAGCATTTGCTATACATGAAACATCCCTTGAAAACTTTGAAATAGAAAGAGCAGGTCAGTGGTAGTATCAGCCAGGACTCTGCCAGCCTTATGGCTACCTTGCTTATACTAAACCAAATTACTTTCCGTTTTCTCATTTCTGTGCAATAAGTGCTTCACAGTTTTGCATTTTCATGCATTGAGATTTTCCTACGAGTCTGAGAAGACCTCTTGAAATAAAAGAGAAGCAACAATGATTAAACTAGTTCTAGGAATTTAGACCTTGGATCATTACCAGAAACCCACATCAGACCACTAAAATCTCTCCACTTTACCAGACTCTTGTAAAGCATGTTCAGTCTCCCCATGGACTTGCCTTCATATACACTTTGCCAAGATAGCTGCTGAAAAATCTGCCCAAATGGCTATCATTTTTATGTAAATAATAGTATATATGTGGATTGTATATTTTATTTTCTATGCCATTAACTATTATATTTAATCACTGCTAGCTAGATGACTAGATCTAGCTAGATGCTTCAGTTTTACTATATAATCTCAGCTCTCTGTATCTTTTATAGGACAAATGAGGGCAAAAATGCGAGAGAAGCATTTGGTGATGTTCTGGAAGGGATGGATTATATATTATAATATTGAAGGGGGCAGGAAGTAAATTAAGTATGTGAGATATATATATTATATATTTTCATATATACGTGTGTATATGTGTGTGTGTGTGTATATATATATATATTTTTCTTTTTTTTACAAGTTATTTTACTTTTCCCATCATTGAAATTGTTAAATGGACTGGTAACTTAGATACCTGATTTCTTTAATCCTGCATTTTCTTGTAAAGATGGTATATAGTATAAAGAACAAGGCAGTATTGATCTGGAGCAGTAATATGGTGCATAATTCCATGAACTTTATGTCATAACCAAAGCATATTTACATTTAGCTACTTTTTATATAGGATTGTACATAGTAGAGTTGTGTATCAAATACCACCAGAAGATATTTAATACATAAAAACAGTGAAATTGATGTTTATATACTTTGGTCCTTATGCTAGAGTTGAATATTCTAACTGTTGAAATATGAGGGAGATTCTGACTTCAGGGACAACTCTAAGTATCCTGGAAAACCTCCCAAGCCACAACAAACCCAGGCTCGATTCAGGTAGGCATTATTATCAGCAGTCATCCAATTTCAAGTTAGTGTAGTAAGATATGGATTGGGGAGAGTGACTTCTAGTGCTAGATAAAGATTGAATTATTCATAGGGAAAGGTATTCAGTGTAAGATGGATAAGACCAAAATCAAGTGCCTGGACTGGAGGATTGGGCTCTAAGTGAAATGAACCAGATGCAGAATCCAGTAGCAATTGATTGAGTAAACCAAGTTTAATTTCAGGTGGACATCAGAGCTAGAGTTCCAGATGCCCACTCTACCATCCTGGGTCAGAACAAGGGAGCAGAGGGGTAGGTGGGTGTAAATGAAGAGAGAACTTGAACACCAACAGACCAGCAGACATTGTGGCTAACTTTGTAGAGGATTCCCAGGTTAAAGGCCACAGTAGAAAGGCTAAATTTGGAGGTTCTGTCTGATTCTGGGCATCTTGATTCTGGACACATAGTAACCACTGAGTAGATTATTTCCAGGCTGTTTTAGTTGATAGTTGATAGAGAACAAACAATACGCTCCCATCACTTGCTCTAGGACTGATTGTGCTGTGGCATCATCATAGCCCAGGGTCCTAGTGTAGAGCCTTGCACAAAGTAGGTGCTTCATAAATGGCCAAGGAATGAATGAATGAATGAATGAATTACAGAATAAATGAGAGTGGACAAATGAACAAAATGTTGGGCAGATGGGGTGGGAGTGTGGCAGACAAGGGCTGACATCATCCTTCAACAACCAGCTCAAAATGCCACAATTCCACTACAGCTTTCACTGAGTTAATTACTTCTCTTGTCTGTTCCTATGGTGATGTATTTGTTCTGCTTTAATAGTATCTATCAGTCATTTTGTAGTTTCATTTCATGAACCTCTCTTACTACTAGACTATAAAATCCTTGACTGGTGGGATTGTTGGTTTGCACCTAAATTACTACACATGGTATCTGGCAAGGACAATACCTGAATATATATTTATTAAAACCAAATTGAGTCTGTAAAGATTCTAGTGCACCAGTATGGTTTGTGAATCATTCTTTGTTCACTGAAATAAGGCCACAAGGCTTTGTGATCATGTGGCAGTCACATTGCAAAATCAGGGCAGGAACCTCTCCAAAATCAGGATTTCTTCTCCCATTCCTTCAGGTTCTGTCCCCCTGGTCATGGTTATCTCATCCTTTACCTCCTGGAAATCATATTTTGGAGGTTGTCGATGTGTGCTGGTCTAGATTGCCCCATGGTTAACACATTTCTTTGACACAAAGGAAGGCGCTCTACTATAGTGATGCAGCGTTAAGCACCCTCCTAACATTGACATAGGTGTTAGGACCGCACTGTCAGGAAACTGAGAAAACCAAGAATGCGGTTGGAGGCTAAAAGGGACAGAGCAAGGAAAGCATGAAGGGCACAAAAGATGGAGCTTGTCTTTTCTTCCCAAGGTACTGGGGAGCCCAGAAGTGGCATCACTTTGTACTCCAGCAGTGACATTTTAATTTATAAGCTGAGAATGCACTGATCGCCAACTGCAAAAATTGATTTGGTTGTTCATCTGATTCAACCCATGTCAGAGTTTGAAAGTAATTATGATAGTGGGGCCGATAGGCAGGCAATTACATTTTTGTTCTCTCGCTTTCTGGCTCCTTCTCGCTCTCTTTCTCTCCCCTCCCCTCCACCCCCCAAGCTCGTTCTTGTCAGGAAGGCAATGTAGGAAGAAGACAAGAGAGTAATCTTTGGAGAAGTGGTATATGGACTCCATGGCATGGGCTATAATAAATAATAGAATGGCTAGTTCTCTATCTTAATCTAACTTTTATTAGCCTCCTATGAAATCTAAGTCGATAAAAGGTGCAGACCATTTTGTCTCCTTGAAAGTACAGGATAGAAACGGCACATGCACTACAAGGCAGTTACTGCTCCTGACTTCAGTTTGAGTTGTCTTTACCATGTCTATAGATACAGGGTGTCTTTTAAAACATTTTCCTCCAAATCATAATGCACACAGGAACCTGGTGTAGGGAGAGATTTAGGCAAGGTTGAAACCATGTCTGTGTTGGGGAGCAGACTCCATGGGAGACTGAAAATGCCCTTGAAATTGTACTGCAAGAAATTGAGCAAAGTATTGGAATGAAGAAAGAAGTTTGTTGGTTTTTGTTTTTGTTTTTCTTTCCCCTAAAAGCAGTACCTGGAATGTAAACCTAAAATAATATAGAAGATGGAGCTAAAGAGTATATCACAAAGCAAAAATCACTTTTTAGATGGATGAAGAGATTGATGGATGGACATGGATTTCTTGATCTATTTCTATTTTGAAGGGGGTTTATTTACTTACAAACACTGAAAAATTCAATGTTTTTGACCCAGTAGAATAGTTCTTCTGGTCCAAAGATGATAAAATGAGAATTTTCCAGGTGGAGTATCTACTCACTACAGAAAATTTTGAGATATCTAAATATTTGAATATTGGTTTTTTTCCTGACAACATAGGAAAGCCGTGTATAGATGCCACATCAGTGGATTCAGATGCACATCTCTCTTCCCAGGGAACTTGTGACTCGAAAGTCTACTATGACTACCTTAGTATTAAAAAAAAAAAAAAAAAAACTCTCAAAAACTACCATACCCAAGATACAGGCTTTTTCACACACTCTAACTTTCCTATAAACCTCCTTTTGGCCAACTGGCCCACTACAGTTTGGCACATACACCCTTTTAATGAAAAAGCATCCTGCATGCAGTGAATGTGTCAGGTAGGGTTGACTGAATTGATGTAACACTGACAGCGTGGAACATGTTGTTGGCTGGAGACTCTACTACCCTTCAGTAGAATATTAGGGAATAAACTAGATAAACCTGAAAAATGTTTCAACTTCAATGTATAGTATTCACATTAATGGAGAAGAATTTTGCTTTGTTACTCATAAACCTTCTCTAAAACTCTTTTCAAAACAAGACAGGGGAAGAGGCTTAAAATATAGGTATAGTATAGACTCTTGGGTCTATACAGAGTCTATACAGATTTTCAAGTTTGTCTAGTTTTAAAAAATTCAATTTTTCACATTTTTATTCAGTGATATTACTATATAAAGGTGCCTAATAAGGTCATATCATTTTCTTAGATTTGCTCAGGGTTTAATGCCTCTTTTATGTACGTACTTCTTGGCCTTCTGATCCTACCTCTGACTGTAGCTTAGTGGTTATAAGGAAGGCTTTGGAATCACGCAGATATAGGTCAGAATTGTAGCTTTGCCACTTACTACCTCTATATAGTCTAGCTCACTGAACCTCAGTATCTTCTTCTGCAAAATGGAAATGGTGAAACTTCATAAGTCTGTTGGCAGGATTAAATGGAATAGAATGCATAAATTACTCAGCACAGTGCTTGGCACACAGTAAATGCTAAATAAGTGGTGATTAATTGCTATTGATTTGTTACTGGGGTTGCTTTAAATAAATTCTTTCTTTTTTTCCATAGAGACTTTGCTTATCTCTGAATCTTTACAACTCTCAGGTTCTTTTCTGTTTGGACTTTGGGGCTTTTGTTTAAAACCACATAATCTCTGCAGCCACATCCTCCACCATGGCAGCAGGTGACTAAAAAGCTTTTCTCTATGGATGCAGAATCTGTCTTTGACCTGTCACTAACTCTCTAGGGACTCTCTCTACCTCCTATCCCATCAATTCTCCAAGCATGGATTTTCAAGCAAACTTTCCCTTTATACTCATCCATCATTCTTTCAGCCTTTTGTCTCATCCTGAGCTATTGGTCTAGAGTAGACCAGAGAGTATTGATTTTTCAACTTATTTCTTAATAAGGCAACACCATGTGCAATGTGCAAATGTTGGGCCAGTTGATACTTATCCATAATTTAAATATTATGTTTATAACATTTCCATAAGGGGGTCTATAATTCTATCCTCTTACTCGCTTCCAAGGAAGAAAAATATGTACTTAAGTTTCCACAGATACCTCTGGCCTTTGGAGGAAAAACCAAACAACTTGCAAACACTTTTTGAGGAGGTAATTAATTATTTCTTCATTGCCTCCTTGTTATTCATTTTGAGATAGCTACTCAAGCTCTGTGCCTCTGAGTTTACATACCAGCCTAAAATTTATATAGATTTATTATTTGATAATTGCAAAGTCTTTATCCTGAATATTGAGCTGGGCCCAATACAATCTCAATGTGAATACTTTATAAGAGATGGAAATTTATTTGATCAAATAAATTTCCTGTTCAGTAGATAATCTTCTGTTAATATGTTGCTAATGCAAATAATTCTAGTGTATTTCATTCATCATTTCTGTCTTAGAAAACTATTGTTTAACTATAATTGAAGTCAATAGGCTTTAATTCAGGGTCTTGCGTACTAAAGAGTCATTTCAGGCCAAAAAAAAGGTGGAAATGTATGAAGTTTAGCTGCATTTATATCATCTACCTACCATTTCCACAAGCCCTGTGGAGAATATTTCTTTTAGCAAATCTCAGACATTATCTTGACTTGTATGAAAGAGAAATCCAAGCACATTGAAACGTCTGGTTCAGAAGTAATTTTTTTAAATTATTGATGAAACCCCTAAAACTATATAAAAGTCTGCTTCATTTTATAAATTAACCCCATTATTTTACAGACAAATATACTTTTGTCTTATTAGATGCTGAAGAGTTATTTGTCTTGGTTCTTGATATGCAGTTTTTCTACTTATCTATTTGTTTATTTAATTCCTGATCACTAGCCAAACTATATGCCATAGGTTGGTTGGTCCAACTCAAATGCCTGGCCTGTAACTAAGGAAAGACAAATATTTTGTGAAGAATAGGTATGAGATGAAGAAGTTAGTGGTGGTGTCACATGGAAAAAGAATAGAATCAAATGCATGGTAATTTATATGCTGAAGAGTGCAAGGTCAAGAAAGAAACAATGAGCTGATATCTGCCACCAACCCACAGAAACTGATTTCAGCATTCCCTCCCTTACTCATGCTCTATGGAAGGATATAGGCGAAAAGGATTCATGTCATGTTCTCGGTTCTTCTCTGTGCCCCAGGGTTGCAGCTCTCAGAGATACTATCTCATCATAGCATTCTAAGGATATTAGAAAGAACTATATTTCACTTGATCCAGTTTTCTTTTTCAGTCTGAAACGAGACACAGTGAAGTTCGATAAGGACTGACACCCATTAACATTTCGTGTGACTCCGGATACAAATTGAACCCACTGCTGTGGAAGCAGCTTTCTATATAAATCTACCCCCCACCCCACTTCTGCCACCACCAAAGCTAATAGTCAGGTCCTTCTATTGCTGACAGCAAAGGTTCAAGATTATTCTTATTGTTTTACTGGGGCTGCTCATCAAAAAGTATTGACTTGCCTGTTCAGTTTATAGGGAGGTGGTGAAGAAAAGGCTTCTTAAGTGTTCTACAGAGATTCATGCTATGCTGCCTCAAATGCTTTGAAGCAGTACGATTTCTCTTCTAACTGTCTCATTGCAGGTGAAGAGTCTTGCAGGATGTGTTCACTGCCTAAGAGCAAACCTGCCTCATTCATAACCACTAGTAGCTGGCAACCTTTTGACTCCTTCCACTGCTTGAAAACTCTTCTGTTCCTTGAAAGCCTCATGCCGCTACCCATAAGTATTAAGTGTGTTTTTATTTCCTGAAAGGATGTATATGACACAAGTCACTTAAAAGGAAAGTTTGCAGAAGCTTTAATAGCAGGTTGACTAATATTTAGGAAAAATGAAATACACCTCTCTCTTCTCTGGGGTAGCCATGAGCCAGATTTATATCCATTAACCAAAAGCCTGTTACTTTCCCCCCATAATGTCATAGAGCAAAATGGAAGATGGAGGCCAAGAGACCTGAGTTTGGTCCCATGTGTGTCACAAAATAAGAGTATGACCTTAAACTAATGATAAGATTCTGTGTCACATATAAAGAGTATGTATTCTGAGAGTAAAGCACCTATATAAATGAAAAGTATAATTGCTATAATCCTTTGACTATTTTTAGAACAATTTCACCCATTGGATGGGGCTAGTGTAAGGTTGATGGATGGTATTTGTTTCATTTATTCTTCTAGCATGCATTGAAATCCTTAGGAGCATTAAAAAAAGGAATGAATGACACAGGGTTTGGTATTTTCATCCTCTCGTGCATTCTGTCTCTAAAATCTTAATCGATCAATGATTATCTAGAAACCTTTAGCCAACAGTCCGACAGTCTCCAAAATGTTGCCTACGAGTTGAAGAGCTGACTACTTACTCCAATTTATATGACATTACAGCCTAGAGAAAAGAAAGAAATTGAATTCAATTGAACCTGGAGGGAGAAGTCCATAGGATGTAATTATCTGAATTTGAATTTTTCTGAGTTTTATTCTCTCGTACAGTGTGACACACTAGGAGGAGGCCTACCCTGACTCAAAAAGATACGGATTTTGGCCACATGTGTAGGATAGCACTTGGACTCAGCAGCTCCTCCTTGAAGTGTCCCCTTTAATTCTCTGTGTGGTGTCCAATGTTCACAGACCCAGGAGATGAGGGGATTTGTCTTCTCAAGCAAGGTCCCACTGTTGAGCTTTGAAACAAAGGGGGATACATTGCCACTTGCCTATCTTTCAGGAAAATGACTGCTGTGACAGCCTAAGTGTCCCGAGAGCTTTGCCTTGATGGGAGTGTGTTTTTAATGATATGATTTTGGTATCCAGCCCTCTGTGGATAGCTTGGCATATGTCTTGTTTTATTTAAACAGCGCTGACTGATAAAGTGGACATTAATTGGCAGTTAGTGACTAGGCTGTATAGGTCTTTGTTACCCAGCCTTTCAACTAGCTGATCATTAACTAGGAGGAAACGTTTGACCCAGAAGGTCATTACTGTTATTAAGTGGGAAAAGAAATTAAAATGTTCAAAATTGCCTTTTTATGAATCAGATGAGGATTTAAAAGCAAAAAGGAAAAAAGAGAGCTTGCTTTACAATGGACTCAGTGTCTGTTTACAGTTCTGCTCTTTTTCTATCCCTTGAAGACCAAATGATAATGTTTATGAGGGAATGGCTATATTTCCAAAATCCCATTGTTTATTGTCTAGAACCTTAGAACACAGATATTTTGACATTTGCTAAAAACAAACAAACAAAAAACACAGAAATTTCAAAGCATTCTTCAACCCCATTAGGAGAACGTAATTCCTAAAATTTCCAAAGCAAATAGCTTTGTCTGGATACCATTCGGTTTAACAGGCTTTGAGTAACGTTTTTAAAAAATGAAAATGGGATTGGAAGTAATGTTATTGTATACGTTTTATTATGTAAAATTATAATGGCCTCATGTATGTCTTTAAAATTCTTCTTCCGTAAGCTGTTTGTGTTTTATTGGATTTTGCTGATTAAGCTCAAGCTTTTGTTTTGTGAGGAAAGTCTGAGTCTTGACTCCTCTTCTTTCATTCTTTCTACAATCTTTTCAATTTTGCCTCTTCATTAATCTCCTCACCACCCGCATAATGCAAAAATAAAAATAAAAATGGTCTGGTGGAGTGCTATGATTCGTTGCCATTAAAACTTCACATGAAATTTGTCTCCTAAGAGAAAATATTGCTCTTCCTCTTACTAAAAGGATATAGCGAAACACTCCCTCAGAGGCCTCTCTTTCAAATGTGTTGTCTTGTGTAGAAGATGGAAATGGATCCTTGTTAAGCTGAAAAACTGAAGCAAGACCCAAAAATATTTCTACACATAAATTGGATTATGAATATTAAACATCCCAACCTTGGCTCTAACTCAGCAGTCCCCAGCCTTTTAGGCACCAGGGACTGGTTTCATGGAAGACAATTTTTCCATGGACTGGGGTGGGAGTGGGGACAGTTTGGGGATGATTCAAGTGCATTCCATGTACTGTGCAATCAAACTTCTCTGCTAATGATAATCTGTATTTGCAGATTCTCCCCGGTGCTAGCATCATTGCCTCAGCTCCACCACAGCTCCTCAGGCATTAGATTCGCACAAGGAGCATACAACCTAGATCTCTTGCATGCACAGTTTGCAGTAGAGTTTGTGTTCCTATGAGAATCTAATGCCGCCACTGATCTGACAGGAGGTAGTACTGATGCGGTGATGCCAGTGATGGGGAGCGGCTATAAATACAGCTGAAGCTTGTGACCTGCTGCTCACCTCCTGCTGTGCGGCCCAGTTCCTAACAGGCCACAGACCAGTAGAGGTCCACAGCCTAGGGGTTGAGGACTACAGTTCTAACTGACTAATAAAAACAAGAAAGTGGAAGGTATGGTGTGCTTTGTGGCTATCACCCTGTCAGTTCAGTCCTGGGTTCAGTTCTATGGTCTTAACATTATTACTTTCTCCTTTCTTTCTTTGGTTGGATGATGCTTCAAGGTTTAGAAATGCCAGTGTTTTGCCCATGGGGCTTGAGAGTCATGGGTTTACCTTTTACCTCTGAAGACTGAAGAAAGCAATTGAGTTGTTTAGAAATCCCTTTAAATTAGATTTAAAAGGTACTGGGTTTATTTTTGCATGTCTTTTTTATTTCTTCCAAAGATTAAGATTGGATTTTAGAAGTCTCCTTTGGCTCATTTAAAAAGGAAGTTTATCCTTGTATGAAACAGGACTGAAGGAGATATGCAACACATGTTTAAAAGGCAAGAGCATCTGATCTCCAAAGAATCAGAAAATCTCTTCTCTAGTTGTATTTGTAGATACTTTTTGTTGTGTTGCTTTTTTTTTTCTTTTTAAACAGGTAAAGCTCAAATGAGCACAGCGTGGTCCAGATGGTGTTTAAAGCTGCCTTAGTTTCTTTTATGTAACTTTCTCTTCGACAAGTGCGTTCCAGCTGGGAACCTATTGGGCCATTAAAACTAACTTTATCCCTTTTATGTTTTTGTTATTCTCATGTGCACACACACACATGCATACATACGCAAACATGTATAGATAACACACACACACATACACACAGGAGTGAACATGGCCATTCCAAATGGCATTTAATGACATCCAACAGGGCTGAACATAACTCTGTAGAGCTCTATTAACTGTCTCTTGGACTAAACATTTTACTCAGTTGGAAGACAGAAAAACTCTGCAGGATGAATTTTAAAAACAGCATATAATACTTACAGATAAGAATTATTTATAAGGCTTTCACCTTCTCACGGAGGCTTTACTTAAGAAGAGGTGAAACAGGCATTCCATTCATCTCTGAAGTGTATAGCATAATGTCCTCATTAAGCTGGGTATTCCCAGCAGTGAAAATTTGTTTGGTGGAACAGTTGCTTTAAATACCTGGAACATACATCGCTTCTAGGATTATACAAATAACATGTGTTGGCATTTGTCTAAAAAGATCACTTTGCTGGTGCACCATTAGTGTACATTTGATTTGATTTGTTTGTCAATTAGCAAAGATGTGTTTTCCTGGTGTCATAAATACCTCCTCTCTGTCTCTCTCTCTCTCTCTCTCTCTATGTGTGTGTGTGTATATATATATATGTTTTACATACATGTTCTTTGTTCCACAACTTAACTTTTCCATGCTTATTCTGTGATCCAACTGAATCATATTAGTCTCTTATTCTCAGTCCTTCCTTTTTACTTTCCTGTCTCTATGCATCAGTTTGTGCCATTCACCTGGACTAGCTTTTCCCGTCTTTGTCTGTTATTATAATATCCTATATTCTGGCAAATCCAAAAGCCAAAAGCCATCATCTCTGTGAATTCCTCTCTGATCATCCCAGTCAGAAGTTATCGCCCCTTCCTTGGAACACATTTTTTTTCCTTTTTACTGTTATTTAAAGATATTTATGCCAAATGCTTACCTACTTAATTATAAGCTTCTTGAGGACTGGGGGTCACTTCATGTGCCTTTTTGTTTTCCCCAAAGCATTAGCTCAGAAAAGAACTGTTGTATGAGGGGTGAGTCATCGGCCTTGACACAGTTGGGAATACTCTTTGAGACCACGGAACAGAATTTTTCTCAATGCAACAGAATTTGTTCCTAGATAAATTGCATGCAGCACATTGACCTCCTAAATATCATCTGCTAAACAATCTGTTTAAATCTGTTGAAATTATAGAAATACTTCGATACTCGTTGGTAGAGAGCCACTGCCCCAAGATCCCCAATCACCCTTTATTTCTAGGCCACCTGTATCCCCCGCCCCTAATAGGACTCCTCTTCTGTCCCCATTTTAAGGCAGAATGCAGCTTGGGACAGCTGAAGCTTCAGCACTATGGCCACGGTCCATTCAGATTAATCAGTTCTCATGCTGCACTGATTGTTAAATACTGACTTAAATTTTATATTGCCCTTGCCAGTATTATTGTTATAGCCTGCGTGACACCCACAGAACACAGTCAAAGCCAAAGACTGTTTATGGACTGTGTCTTCTCTTCAGCACAGCAGAGAAGAAACTAGTGACCTGAATAAGTACTGGGGAATCCTTAAGCATTTTCCCAATTTGGTTGCAAAAGTTAATGAAATTGGGACCCACGCTTAAAACGCAGATATGGCTATAGATTTATTTTACGATGTAAATATAAATAGAGATATACTTTTTTCATTAAGACTAACCAGAGAATTAGATTCCATTTGGACCTATGTGGGCCAAGCAATTGGAAGCATATTAAAACTATTTTATGTACAAGCATTTATTGCTTTTGCCTATAAGATGTTGCTTATGTGGGAAATTAAGAGTCCAGTCCAATGTGTTCCTGGATATACCAGCCTATGAAGGTATTTAAAACCTAAAGTATATTTATTCTGCATTTAAAGGTGTTTAGAGACTGCCTATGTCTTAATGTGTGCTCTGTGACCAGCACTATTTAAATGTTATCCCCCTGACTCATTAATGTGTGCACCGAAGGGAAGGAGAGCAAGGGATGATAAACTGTGTTAACTGCACAATGTTCAGCTAAGATTTATCTAAGAAAGAACAGTCTAGTGCATTAATGTGAATATTCAAAGATAGATGTTTATCTTAATGGACTCAGAGGTACTTACAAACAGTATAATTGCTGAAGTCATTTTACAGGGCATTTATTCAGAGTGATTACACTTACTCTTACTTTCTTTTATATGAAGAATTCCACTTAAAAGTATAAGTGAGACAGGACTAGTGTAGCCAAAGAACCATGGGTTCCTCCTAGGCTCTGCTCTGCCAAGGCTCTTTTGGAAGGATGAGATACAAAACTCCAAATCTCTATTTTGGCACTTATTGGACTTCTTATAAAAGGCTGGTTTATTCAAATGTTCAATAACCCCAGGTTCCAGATTACTATCTGATATTTTACTTACTTTAAATCTATAGTCCTGCAAATAAAGAATTTGACTCCCTGGTACATAATTGTGGAACTGCAACATATTTTGCTTATGGGCTTTTCTGGACCAATGAGACATTTTCTATCTTGAAAGATGTGCTTTTCCAGAGTAACTCCCATTCTTTTTTCTTTAAATTTGTTTTTGTTTGCATATTTTTATTTCAGAATATTACAGGGACATAAAGGGTTGTTTACGTGGATTGCTTTTGTTCCGCTTGAGACAAGTTGTGAGTGTGCCCATCACCCAGATGGTATACATTGTTCTAATTAGGCATGATTTCACCCATCCTCTCTTCCCCTTCCCACCTGTTTGATTTCCATTGAGTTTTACTTCCTATTATGCACATGAGTGCTTGTAGTTAGTTCCACTATAATAGTGAGTACATGTGGTGTTGGTTTTTCCATTCTTGGGATACGTCACTTAGGAGAATGGTCTCCAGTTCCATCCAGATTGTTACAAAAGGTATTAATTCATTTTTTATGGCTGAGTAGTACTCCATGGAATACATATACCACATTTTATTAATCCACTTGTGAATTGAGGGGAACTTGGGTTGATGCCACATCTTTGTGATTGTGAATTGTGCTGCAATAAATATTTGAGTGAAAATATCTTTTTGATAAAATGCTTTTTTTCCTTTGGGTTAAATACCTAGTAGTGGGATTAACGGATCAAATGGTAGGTCTACTTTTAGTTCTTTGAGTAATCTTCATACTATTTTCCATAGAGGTTGTACTAGTTTGCTGTTCCACCAATAGTGTATAAGTGTTTCTTTCTTTCCACACCCACGCCAGCATCTATTGTTTTAGGACTTTTTGATAAAAGCAATTCTCACTGGAGTGAGGTGATATCTCATTGTAGTTTTGATTTGCATTTCCCTGAAGGTTACTGATGTTGAGCATTTTTCATATGTTTATTGGCCATTTGTCTATCTTCTTTAGGAAAGCTGTTCATGTCTTTTGCCCACTTTTTAATAGGGTTGTTTGATTTTTTTCTTGCCACTTTTCTTGTACAAAAATAGAGACATAGACCAATGGAATAGGACAGAAAATCCAGATATAAAATCATCCATATATTGCTATCTGATCTTTGATAAAGCAGACAACAGTATACACTGGGGAAAAGAATCCCTATTCAATAAATGGTGCTGGGAAAATTGGATAGCCACATGTAGAAAACTGAAACAGGATCTGTATCTCTCACCACTCACTAAAATTAATTCAGGATGGATAACAGACTTAAACCTAAGGCATGAAACCATAAGTATTCTAGAAGAAAATGTTGGAAAAACTCTTCTAGGTATCAGCATAGGCAAAGAATTTATGAAGAAGACCCAAAAGGCAATCATAGCAACAACAAAAATAAATAAATAGGACTTGATTAAATTAAAAAACTTCTACATAGCCAAGGAAAGAATCAACGGAATAGACAACCTACAGAATGGGAGAAAATATTCACATGCCATACATCCAATAAATGGCTAACATTTTTGTTTTTAATTGACAAATGTATATATTTATAGGATACAATGTGATATTTCTATACATATATACATTGTGGAATGATCAAATCTGGCTAATGAATTTATATATTACCTTAAATATGTATTGTTTCTTTGTAGTGAGAATATTTAAAATTCATTCTTTTCGCTATTTTGAAATACACAATACATTATTAACCATAGTCACCTCACTGTGGAATAGATCACCAGAACCTATTTCTCATCTTACTGAAACTTTGTACCCTTTGACCAGCATCTATCCTTTTCCCATTTGCACTTCTCTCCTCAGCCTCTGGTGACCAGCTTTTCACTCTCTACTTCTGTGAGTTCAACTTTTTAGTTTCCACACATAAATGATATTATGCAGTATTTGTCTCTCTGTTCCTGGCTTATTTCACTTAACATAATGTCCGTCTATGTTGCCAGAAATGATAGGATTTTCTGTTTTTTAAAGGTTAGATACTATTCCATTGTGTATTTTAAACACTTTTTGAAATCCATTCATCTGTTGATGGGAACCCCACATTCTTAAAAACGAGTTTGTAAAGCCATTTCTGCCCCTGACACCTCCAAAGGTCAGAATTAATAATAATTCAACAAGGATAGGAAATACTTCTCCTCTCCATCCCTGTCATTTCCATCCTTTAAACGTGACTCCTGGCTTGCCCAATTTAATTAGCAGATATTCCCTGAGCACCTACTGTCCATTTAAAATGTGTTTTGTGCCCCTAGACTCTGGTCTGGCACTATAGTAGTTCTGTGGGTAATTTTAAGCCAATGATATATAACATCGTGATATTAACTACATATCACAGAATAGTAACATCTCTAAGTGGCTGGTATCCATTTCAGTCCATGTAATTATAGCATGAAGTAGACGTCATTGTCTCAAGCTGACAGAAGAGAAAACAAGGCTAGAGAGTGCTTGTGATCGCCTGGGGCTCGCACCATAAGTGGGGGACACAGCCCATGTTTTCTGATCCCAAAATACCACCTGTCTCTTAATATTATAGTTGCCTCTAGATGAGATTCATCCCTACCTTAAGTAGCAATCAACTAGAAGGGAAAATATGTTACATCAGAATGTAATAAGTACTTTAAGTGAGATTCCAGGAAAGTACTGAGTTGGCATGTTAAAGGGATTTTTTTATTTATCCACCTTGGGATTAAGAAAAAGGTACATGAAAAAGTATTTGGGTTTGACTCTAAAGAAGGATGTATAGAATTTCAGCAGGTATAAGTGGAAAGAAGTGCAACTAGAGTTGGATAAGGAACAGTGTAAGCCAAAACATAACATCAGAAACTTAATGCACCTGTTCAGAGAATGGCAAACATTTATTTAGTAGTCAGAATGTGGAGGCATTTACAGAAGCAAGTGGTAGTGCAAGATCATGCTGCAAAGTTACATTCAAGCCCAGAGGTGGAGGATCTTGAATTAAAAAAAAAATTAAATCTGACTTTATTTGATAAGAAGTGAGATAAATTTGGGCTCGGAGAGTGGGATGTGAAAGCTGTGTTTTAATCTTGGCAATGCTTTCTAGAGTTCACTGAAGAGGAGGAGGTAAGTATAGACAGAGGGTCTGGTTAGGGAATCTTAGGATTCACATACGTAAGCAACCAGGGCGGTAGAAATGAAAACTAGGTAACATTTTAAAGATGAGCTTTGCAGGACTTGGAGCCTGGACGTATGATGGTGAGCAGGGGGGATTGAAAGATGACCCTGAGGGTTTGGGCTTGTTCCTGGAGAGTAATGACACCATAGACAGAGGCAAGGAAGGCAGCAGTGAAGGAGATGAGCAACTCCATCTGGGATACATTGATTACAGATGCTTACAAAATATTTAATTGATAATATTTTCCCTCACTAAGGAGATGTTTCTCCTTTCTCATTCAATTCCAAAATGATCTCTCTGTCTTCAAACTCCTTTTGGACTCTCATCTTGGCCGCAGAATTGGCATATTGGTGCATGTTGTAATCAGTGCGGAGCTTTGCCCATCAGGCAGATATCCAGGTCCCACTCCTGGGTATTGTGAACGTGTCACCTGGTGACTCACGTGCACCAAAGGCAGAGATCACTGCCAGGATGCCTTTGCATCATCTCTGCTTCTAGTGGCCCTCTTTGAATTCCTCTCTCTGTTATGATTGACTTCAGGTTCTAGTGAAAGAAAACTTGACCTGTAGTGACTGAAGAGGAGATGCATTTTCTTACACAGCTAGATTCCTGGAGTCTGGAGAGTATAAAACTGCTGGATTGGGCTCATATATCTTATCATATTTGAGAGTATGAAAATCAGCTCCCAGTTCTTTTCTTGGCTTCTCCCTTGCACTTAACACCTTATGGTCACAAGATGGCTGCTGCAGCCCCAAATATCCCATCCAAGCCCAAGGAAGAAGGGAAAGCAGTTGGGCCATCCAAGTCTTTCTCCTATATCAGGATTAGAACAATCATTTCCAGAGTCTTTGGCAGACTTACTTGTTTATCTCTTTGTCCAGATCTATGCCATGTGGTCACTTCTAATTACACAGGAGGCTTAGTTAGGCTGGTCACATTGCCAGCCCTAGCAAGGAGGAAGAGGGGAATGGACATTGACAATGTCTGCGATAGTTGCCCTCCCTGCTAGACTGTAAACACTTCGAAGGCTGGGACCATGTTCCATCAGGCCCTACCTATGTCCTTGTTATATCACACCCTTCTCACCTGGTACTTCCCTGGACATATATAAAGATCGGGGATGAGAAGAGTTTGAGGAGCCACTCCTTGCTCGTGTGCTAAGCACCACCTCCTTTTGTCTTTTGGGTCCCTTGAGCAGCAGTAGGCTTGTAGGAGCCTCTAGATATCTGTTAGAGAGACTGTTTTCAGCACCTCTCAAAAAAAGAAAGAAAGAAAAAAGAAAGAAAGAAGCTAACTACACGCTCAGAGGAAATCTATAATGCTTAAAAATAGAATAGGGCCCGAGTGCATTCTTCAGTAATGAATGCATGAAAAGAAGCTTCTTAAATTATGAATGTGACTTCTCTTGTTTATTGCCCAGTAATCCTGTTTTATTGATTTCTGTTTATTTCCAATCACCTCGAATGAGAGACTGTGCTACCTAGAGATCTTGATCCCTTAAAAGTTTGTCATTAAAGCTACTCTACTCTGCTGTATTTAGTTGTTTATTTTTTGTTCAAAGTGATTGAATCAATACATATACAAACAAAACACTTTTTCCTTTGCTCCCTAGAAGACTAGAGGAAAAAAAAATACAGAAAAGCTAAATAAAGATGCTCAGATAAAAAAAAGTCCCAGTAAATGACATATTGATTTCTTTCAAAGAGGCAGAGTGTAAATTAAAAAAAAAAATTTTTTTTCTGACACAATTTTTAAAGATGCCACTGACTCAGCAGAGTTGGTCCTTATTGACTTTCTCTTTCTGGAGGGCCAGGGTGGAAAGGCAGCCCACTTTTCCCAAGATCAACTGGTCTCAAAGTTCTCAGGGGAAGTTTGCCTTAAAGCCAATACTAGCAAAGCGTCTTGACTCTGTAAGATCAGTTCTCAACTCTGGTTTTGTCACCTACCACACTACCTCCCTGTATGAGGATATTGCAGGGTTTCTTGTTTATTTGTTTTTTGTTTTGTTTTTCAGAAAATGATATGATCCTCATTCTTTGTTAAAGTGGTTGCACTGAAACACAGAATTCTTAGAATTGGAAAAAAGTGGGAATAAGAAAGGGCTAAGGTCCTGTTATGGAATGTTCTCTAGAATGCTATTAAGCAGTGGTCTAGGCAGATACAGAGGGAAGTGCGGGTGAAGGCCCGGGCATTTAAAGAGCAAAACAGTATAGGAATGGCTGTGCTCTTTCTCTTCTCCCTAAGTACCTTTGAGAGAATAAAGCTAGTTACAACCCATAGTCAGGAGGTTTGGAGCGAAGCACAAGGGACCTGGTTTCAGAAACATAAACTATTTGTCATAATTTGAGTTTCTGAAAACTATGTCACACTCCTTTGGCCTGTTCAAAATCATTTTGCAGAACTGTTCTCAGGGGTGGCTATATAATTTGTGGAAACCAGTGCAAAATAAAACGAAGGGTCTCCTTGTTCAAAAAGCAGGAAAAAGTGTTATTAGAAGTACTAAAATATAAAGCTTTCCCCCCCTTTTCTTCTATTGTCTCTCAACTTGTTATGGTGTCTTTATTTGCTACTTAATGCCATTTAAGTAAAGAAATAGTTCAAATTTAAATTATTAGCATGAATATTACCATTCATCTTTATATTGTGCAATGCCAGTTTTTAAATGCAAATGTAAGAGCATTCAGCTTAAATGCAGACTCACTAAAATAACACAATTTGTATTTCATAGCTCATATATGCATGTGTATTTTGTTCTTACCAGAACAGTTGAAACACTGCCCCAAATTAACTTACTGGTTTCTGTTTTGCTTCTTGATATATGCATATTCTATCAATACTCTCCAACTTCAGCCAAATTGTGAATAAGGCAGACTGAAAGGAAAAGATCTCTGTGTTGCCCTATCTTTCCCTCTCACTTCATGTCATTATTTTTAATATAAGTGGTTGGCTAATACAGAGAAGTAAGAAAGGATGTGATAGGTTTTCTTTGTTGTGTTTCTTAGAACATGGTTGCCTTTTCTCTGCTTTCTAAGCAACTCTGGTTCAAAGGGAAAGCATGCCCTATCGGGGTTGCCAGTGCTCCCCCTTACTACACTTACCTGTTACACAGAAGACATGGTATGAAATCCCAAGAGGGAGAAAGGCAAAGGAGGTCAGGTTTACATTGAGAACTTATCCCTAGGCACTATTGTCTAAGATACAGTACCAATCTCCCAAGAAGAAATATTGATGATGGATGGATTCAGATAAAGCTGTTTGATTCATATTACTTCAACACATGATAAGTCGACAGAATCCTGTACCAACAGGGCATCAGGAACACTATATATAGGTGGGGTGGCAAGGAACAGGGGTGGACACACACATCGCATATGTCTCCTTGGCTTATGCACATGATCCATCATCCCATTGAACTTCTCTTCCAAAACACAAGTTCAAAGATAAATGATTAAGAATTTCAAAATATTAAGAGCAAAGCATTAAACTCAGCATAGGGTCCATATGAGCACAAAGCCCTGTGTGACTGTATGGGTCTCACACCTGTGATTACACCTATTATATTTCGAACACCCACTTTGGCAGTGAATGGGCCCTGCTGTTTATGAACCAGAACAAGAAAAAAATATTAGCCTTGCTGTACATCAGAAATGAGAAACAAATAGTCTTATCTCTCCCCACATGGGAGTTTTGAATCAACATCTAAGACGGAGTTATCCATTTAATACTAGTTGCAGCCTGGGAAGTAACTAGTAACTTCTGGAGGGTAAGTAGGCCCATCTAGATTTCTGAATTTCTCATTCAACAGTACCTGAAGATGTTCCTTAACTTGGGATTTATTACATAAATCATGTATCTTTCTTCGAATCCATCTTCCAATCTTTCTCTGTGGGAGGTTGGTATTACCTTCTCAACGTGAGTAACTAGGGCTATCTTCTCAATCTAAAGCTGACCTCCTTTGCATTTTTCCTCTATTGGGGGTTCATATCCATGTTCTCCAATTGACCCTCATTTTTCCCTCATAGTTCTAACTCAAACCTGCTGGCAGCAGATCACCTGTATTTTATTAAGTGCCGTTTCAAATGCCCAGACCTTGCTTTAGCTTCTGCTATTGCTCTAACACCTATAGCTGGCTTCTCTAACATTACATTATGTGGCTGAATGGGAGATATTTTTTTTTTCAGTGTGATAAGGAAAAGACAATCTTATGTTTCTATCAGTTATATGTTATATTCAATTCATTGCATGTGATTGTTCTGGGTAAGTTTTCTGTGCCACATGCTAAGTTCTGGGATGTACTAACATTCGCTTTCTTCTTGTGCTTACTCAATGTCTTCTTGAGCCTTCATCTCTTTCTTAGAGAGCCAGAGGGAGGAAAGGAGGATGGGAGTAGATTAGGTCTTTGGAGCTTCAGCTAAATGTTTGGCATTCCCTTACAATGGTTAGACCGTAAATACTCAAAACAAGTTTTGTGGTGAAAATAAGAGTTCACAGTGGAAACACAGCCAAGCCTTTCTGATTAGGAATACCAGAGAGGACAGCAACAATGAGAAAAACAGCCATCAAAGCCAGATTTTTATGTGTATATAATCAATAGGCCCCTGATCTAGATTCCTAAAGATGGTGTGGGTTGGGTGAGTGATTTTACTTTTCTTTTTTTTTCTGTCTCCTAAATAATATGTAATTTCTCCAGGCCAAGAAATAAATTGAAAGGATTTAGAGGGATTTGCTTATCAGTAGAACACCACGTAGCATTACATTCCTCCTGCTTTTGGGAAGGTACATTGAAGTTTGGTTAATCTTCTGTGGTTCAATACTCCTCTTCCCTCTGTCAGGCTGCCTTGAACAACAGATTAATCCCCTTTCCACCCACTCTCTTCCCCTTCCCCCCCCCCCGCCCCTTGATCCACCCTTCCCTTTTTGAGTAAATGGAAGAAAACATCTTAAAAGTGGGGGGAAAAAAGAAAAAAAATGCTGTACCACGTTTATTTATATAATCCCAGAAGACATCAAGGATAGAAATGAAGGACCCCAGTCCTTGGCACAAAATTTAGCTAAGCTTAGCTTGGTTTTTCTACTGTTAATTAAATCTCAAGTCCACAAAGGGATTTCTTTAAAGGCTAATTCATTAGCAAAAGTCATTATAAATCATGTCATTCTTTTTCCTGCTCCGGCATATGCATTGTGGAAAAGAAGAATGAGCAGGTTATTAAAGATGGGTAGAGTTTTTAGGGAAGTAGGTGACACTTTGCTTTGATTCCTATATAATCTGCTATCTTTAGTGACAGTGGATAAATAATCAATGTTTTGCTACCGTACTTACCACTTATGAACCCAATATTAAGTGTAAACTTTGTAGCTAATGCTTTAGCAACGAATCAGAGTTTTCTGATTTGACCTGGTTTAAATCTCAATAGTCTGTAAACTCCATGGGGACAGGGATAGGTCTGTCCAGCCCCCAGCACAATGATTGGCATATCATAGGCAATTAATAAACATTTGTTGTGGAAATGAATGATTGAATAAGTAAATGAATGAATGAATAAATAAATGCAAGAATAAATAAAATCATCTATCCAGAACAATGTATGTTTTTTAAGAAACTCTGATTACTTAGCACTGTTACAATTACTTAATTTTGATCAGGCTAAATGCACATTGATCCCAGGACAATTCTCTTTAAACCCTTCTTATTCCACTGAAATATGAGCAAGTAAGTCATGCAGGTAGTCATATCTTACTTGGCAAGTGATTATCTCCAGGAGAAAGGAAAGTAGTATCTTGAAAAACCCATGACATAAACCCTGAAGGACAGTTTTATAACTCACAGGGTATTGTTCCGGTCAAGATACTTATGCACATAGAGGTAGGATACAAGGGGCATCTTAGATAGCATCTTAACAACACTAGAATTTGTCTCTTTGTCTCCATCATTCGGGACCCGTCTCATGGCATGCCCCCATCTTTCACACTTGAGTATGACAAGTTAAAGTCACTTATGCTCCATTTTGTCATAACAATGTCAGTTGTTGCTTTTGAAGATTACTCTAAATGGAGTGTTTAATCAGAATAAAGTGATTGTATAGGTATCACATTTATACAGTCTCACCACATTCTAAGATTGTTTCTCTTTTGGGCTTGAGTTCAGTGAATGGTGGGGATGGAGGATAGGGAGAGATAACGGCTTCTAACAAGCTTGCCTCAGCTCCAGGGTTTTTCTATCTTTGGTTTAATATGAAACTTATCCAGGTGTGGGTGAGTGTGCGCACAGGTGTCTGTGTATTAGCACTGATCAAAGATGAGACTATGCAATGACAACAGTTCCGTAAAGAAACTCTTAATAGATAAATTTAAAATGAGATGGTCAAACTTTTCAAATCTCCTTAAAGGTTATAGGTTTACCCAGAGTCAGTGAGTGCTAGGTAATTGAAAATTATCTCAGGCATCTTTTATTTAAATAGAAGGTGAATGCTCATGATGAATCTGAATTAGAGGCCCCCTCCCTTCTCCATATGAAATACTCCAAGATTCAACTCCATCTCAGAATGAAAGCGTAGAAGGGAGACTGCTAAACTCCCAAGCATTTGAAGGAATTTAATTCTTTTTAGCATGGAGCAGCTGCAGAGATATATGGCTGTTTTCTGTGGGACTTCAGAATATTTATGGGCCTTTCTCTTTTCCTCTTTCACTGGAAGAAAGGAGATCATTCTTGAGTGTGTTATTTATAATTTCATAAAGCTGTTCTGTGGCAGGACTTATTTTATCAAGCTTAATCTCAGTCAAATAACTGTGCTTCCAAGGAGCTGGGTGGAGAAAAATGATTATCCCCCAAAATGATTAGCCTATTACCCGTATAAGATAAAGGGCTAAAGGGTGGAATTTGAAGTTAGAAAAGGCAATTTGTCAGTAAGGAGGGGACATGGTGAAACTGTCTTGAGCATTTCTGATCATGGCAGTAGACACTTCTCTCAACACCAAATAATGGATAATAATGAGGAACAGTGTGGAACCATTCCTGTGCTGAGCAGAGGTAGAGTCCTTCAGAGTAAATAATTAGGAGCGGGTGATTATAGAATCAATAACTCATTGGAGGAAAATGAGAAGTCAGATTTGTGAAACTGAGGGAATTGGAAGGTAAATATACTCATAAATTTACCTGAGTGGGCAGAGTTTGGAGCTTTCTTCTGTCTCAGTTTTATTCTAAAGTAATTTCAATAAACATTGGTAGGAAAAAAGAAGAACATAAATGCAATAAAAAATCTTTCAGGAAAGGAATATAGAGGGCTCCTGCCAGAGGGATATTTTATTGAAAGTTATTATAATACCTATCTTTAGTTTTATGAGTCCTAATACAGAACCAAGTAATTTCAACATGTGGATTTAAAATATGAAATACATATTTTAAAATAGAGTAGTATGAATTATTATTTTTAATATAAAACTTGGCTAATATGTAGGGGCAGAAGGAGATTTTCCTCCTCTTGAGAAAGCAAGGCAAGGTATTTAATCTGCACCGTGGAGGAACGTTGCAGTCATATCCACGCACTGCATTCTGAAACCATGTGTATTAGCGTCCGCAGGAATGTGACAAGTGACACTGATGAGACGTGGGGAAGGGAAGGAGGATAGAAGTCTGACAGGGCAGGACATTAAATTCTTGCTTATTATCTAAGTTTTTGAGAACAACATGATAACTCGAGTAGCTGTCATACTGTCATTTTAGTCCATCTCTTGGCTCCCATCATCGTGTGCTACTTGCGGGGAGTACAAATACACTGTGCATTTTCATGCCTCTGAGCCTTTGCAAATGCAGTTTATTTCACATGAAATGCCCTTCCTCTCCAGCCCACAACCCTTGCTTTCTTCCCCCTGCTTCGCCGCTGCCTGTCCCTGACGGCTCATTTTCCACTTGCCCTCTGCCTGGGCGATATCTCTGCTCTCCTGCTAGTTGCTCCCTCAGCACCTTACGCTACTGTTGTCATAGCATTCGGTTTACCGTGTCAAGTTTGCCTGTTTACTTGGCTGTCTCATCAGAGACTGCGAATTCCCAGAGCAGAGGAAATGTGTCTCGTCTATCGCTTTTTCTCTCATAACTCTTACAGTGCTTGACACGTAGGTGTTTAATTAACATTTATTAAAGTGATCAATAAAAGAATGAATGAATGAATGACAAAAAGCACCTTGATGACATATTCATATACCACTGTCGGGGTATCTAGTAGCCTAGCCACTATCAAAACTATTTGGTTTGTGGGTGATCATAGATTTTTTTTATTCTTCCTTTAATAACTTATAGATAATAGTGGTATTTGACATATGGGAATCATAATATGTAAACACTTTAAGCTTAGTCATTGGGGATTATGAGAGCTTTAGACAATAATTGTGAGGGGAAAATGTGAAGAAGATGACATTGAAGGCGCCTTGATGAACATTTCCAACATAACTATATGAATAGAGGAGTTTCCTAAAGCAATACTGTTAGCTGAAGGGATATCAATGGTGGGCAGTTTAAAATAGCAGAAGTCACTACCAATGTCTATACCCTTGGTTATTGTGAGTCCTAGAAGAGTTAGCATGCATTAATTGCTCAGCACGAAACCTAAATATAGCAAATTTTTAATAAGCGGCAAATGTTATTAGTAGAGATGATTCTAGAGAGCTCAGATATCCATTTCTTTGCAAGACTACTAACCACTCTTTTTTCTAAGGGATTAGAAGTAATTATGGAAAATGGCTATGGTTATGGGAAAATATACACATAGCCTAAAGCTCTACTACATTTTGTTTAAAGACAAAAGGCCATAGGTCTTTTCTATTCACAGCAATTCTATGTTGAGTCTGTGTATATCTGCAACAGTGAAATGTGCTTCACCAGCCATGGGAAGCAACCATCAAAGAAATGTGCCGTTTCTTTCAAGTTCAGCATCAGACCCTGCTGCACTTGCTTATACCTGAGGAAGGACCCAGAGAGAAAAAAACAAAACCTACTGAAAGAAAGCCCTGGGTTTTCTGAAAGTAACTTTGAATCAAATTGCCATTACTTTAGATTATGATCCTAAGCTGCTCATATTATCCAAAAGCCTTGGTTTGTAATTTTGGTTTCCTAGATGTCAGGGACAGAAGCAGTAAAAAAAAAATTTTTTTTAATGTAGCATTCTTAATCTTGTATCCTTTTGCAAATCAAGACTTGATGCTCCTGGCACAGTAAATCCTTCTGAAACTACACTGTGTGCTGTGGTAGGCACGGCCAGGGTTGGGTGCCAAGTTCGCTAGGAAAAAAATTGGCTACCACGTTGGGTAAGGAGGGATTGAGATGTTTGTAGTTGCTTTGGGAATTTCAGTTGGCTGTGGCTCTAAATGGTGATGATGAGGTTTGAGGGACAAAAAGGAAGAAACTGAATTCATAGAAGACCCATGCTGATTATCTGGATCCAGAGCCATTGGAAACAGATTATCTTTCAATGATATTTTAAGCTCTTTATGAGTATATTTTTCTTTATTAATCCTTATGGCAGGTGTAACCAGAAATAGTTTGTGTGCCATAAAATAGAGGTAATTATCAGCAACATAGAGCAGTTCTAATAGGGTATGAATCATATAAAATAGATTGCATAGGCAGATACCAAATTTATTTAAATTAGGAGTGGCTACTGGGCTTGGAATCACTGTGTTTAATTTGTTGGTTGGTTAATTTATTTAGTTACTTAGTCAAGTAATTCACACACATACACACACACACACAGGTCACTTTCTGACTCTGAGTGGAGGAGTTGGGATTCATAGTTATGTTATGTGTATAGCCAGGCCTGTTCTTACCACACTCTGCTAGACTGCCTCCCTTTTAACTTCCTCTGAGTCTAGGTACCATTTATAGGAGCTACTAGAAAAATACAGTTCTGTGGCCTGGGAGGACCATTGTATTCATACATGCTCGTATAGAAGATAGCAGAAAACAAATCTCTGGAAAGTGGGGCACAGGGAGGGTTCTAAGTGGAGAAAGGGAGTCAGAACATGGAAGAACACATGTGTGGGGTCTTCAGTGGATATTAGGGGCCCGTTCTTGGCATGGAATAATAGGTTGGATGGGCTAGGACAGTGGGGCTGGAGACAGTGTCACCCAAACCACAGGGGAAAGAAACTTAGTAGTACTAGGGGAAGCTGGAGGAAGCTGAAAAGAAAACAGTAAATATTCTTTCAACTTCAGTCTACTGTTTTTCTGAAAAAATAAATAAATAAATTACATCATTTCTTTTTCTAAATTTTTTTTTAAGTTGACAAATAATAATTACACATATTCATGGGGTATATAGTGATGTTTCAGTATATATAATGTATAGTGATCAGATCAGGGTAATTAGCATATCCAACATCTCATACATTTATCATTTCTTTGTGTTAGGAACATTCAATATCCTCCTAGCTATTTGCAATTATATATTATTGTTAAGTGTAGTCATCCAATACTTAGGAACACTAGAATTTATCCCTCCTATCTAGCTATGATTTTGTATCCTTTAACAAATCTCTCCCTATCCCACCCTTTCCTCTTCCCTTTCCAGAATCATTGATCTTGGCCCATACACATGAAGATGTCTCCCTTGAGTTAAAGATTTCACTAATGTTTTTGTTAATTCATGTTTTGGTTTCCATCAGAGTTATGTCTTGTTTTCACACATTTGCTCAATGGCCTTTTTAAGTTGTATTGTTTTGACCTTTTGTTCTTGAAAGGAGCTCACTAGATTTTCATTAACTCACCAGTTTTCACTCAATATTAGGAACCAAAGTGCTACATGGCCATTCTGCAAGGTCCTTACAGTCAAGACACTGACAGTTTCCCATTGAATACCCTTCAGAAGTGTATTCTCAGCCTTGTTTTTATTACTGCCTCCCTAAGGAGCTTTCCAGACTTTTTTCTCCCTGTTGCCCTTCTCCCACAAAATTTTGATACTAATGATATATTGTATATTCATTTATGTAACTATGGGCTTTTGGAGGGTCACAAACCGTCGTAAATATTTAAGATTCTTCCCCAGTCCAAATCAATTTTTGCTACCTCGGGGGAGGTATTGCCCCCGCAGAGATGAGAAGACAATGATCGTGGCTCTTCCAAAATGGTGTTTGCATCATATAATTACCTTTTTCATTTGTACAGTTAACACTTACCACCTTACCTTCTCCTTTCCCTACGTAACTGGAAGTGGACCTGTGTGAGTCCCTGTCCTGGCAGAAAACACCAAGGGAATATGCTCACCATTTCTCTAACACTAATAATGGTATCCCAGGATATAACTACCAGCTTCAGTTGCTGGAACTGAAACACACAATTCAGCAGCATCTAATTGATAAAAAATAAAAAAGTATGTTTGAAAATTCTTTTTTCTGCTAACCTCAGGAGGAGCAGGGTTTGAACTGTCTCCTTGTCAGATGTAGAATAAATATCAATAATTTAAGGTGCCTCTCTGCCACTGTCAATTAAATGAATAATCTGACATGGTCTTTCTACTGGTCTTTGCTGTGTCCAGTAATTCTATACCTAGCATGTCTATTTTAAAAAGGATATTTTCTGTAAATACTGAGCATATGGGATGTCATATGTATTTGTTTACTAGGGATGCCATAACAAAGTGCCACAGACTAGGTGGCTTAAACAACAGAAATGTATTTCCTCACAGTTCTGGCGACCAGAAGTCTGTAATCAAGGCCTTGGCAGGGTTGGTTTCCTCTGAGGCCTCTCTCCGTGGCTCATAGTTGGATGTCTTCTCCCCTGTGTCTTCACAGGGTCTTCTTCCCACTATGTTTGTCTGTGTCCTAATCTCCTCTTTTTATAGAGACACCAGTCATATTGGATTAGGGCCTACCCTAAGGACTTCCTTTTAACTTAATTACCTCTTTAAGGCCCTATTTCCAAATACAGTCTTGTTCTGAGGTGATGGGGTTTAGGACTTCAACATAGGAATGTCGGAAGGTGGGCATAACTCAGCCCATAATATCATGTAAGACCAGGTATAAAGAAGCCTATTGTGAGCCACAAACACAGACTTTAACTGAGATGTATCTGTTTGAACTCCCACTATGTGTTTTACTAGCTGCATGTCCTTTAGCAACTCACTTAAGCTAACTTCAATTCTAATTAAACATAGAATAGTCATCCCTGTCCCAAAAGATAGTTGTGAGAATTGTGTCTAATTAATTAATAATTACTACAACAAATAGGTATAGATACGTGTCTAGCACAGCATCTGACTTATAGTAATTGCTCAATTCGAGGGAGACAGTTTCCTTATTACCTTTTCTTCTTGAACGTGGATCTGGACTTCAGTGCATCAGGAATAAGATCAGCAAATCAGTTAATATTATTAACATAAAGGGAAAGAAATGACTATTATTGAGCAACTACAATGTATTGTAGTCTTATACACATAGTAGGCCAACGTTTGTTTTTTGCATAAGGCCTATAGATTCATTTATTCATTCACCACTATTTACTGTACATGCAGTATGTACCTGGTACAGAAAGCCATCTTCTCACCTACTCTGTGGCAAAGGCCCTTCTCACTGCTAATACTCACAGTCATCTTTATTTCTTGCAATGGATTCCCTGGCATTGGGGAATTTCTGCAGGACTCAGAATTTAGAAAGTGTCCCAAGTTGAATTACTATTATTGCAATCAAATTTTTTTTCTGCCGTCTTCAGAAACAGCCTTACCTGTGTTCAGAGGCTGCTGTGTGGTGTCGCTCTGCTGGTCCACATTACTAATTCAGCTATTGTAGCAATTACATGAAGCAATTGCTGCCAGTGATAAAAGCCATTAGGCTGTCCCTGAACAGAATGCATTCCGCAGCATTCATTAATTATGCCAGCCTATAGAGTCACAACCACCAAGTCATACTCTTGAGACCATATGCCGTATGCATTGGAACTCTCTCAAAGCCACAGTGCATTTCTGTGTTGGCTTGTCCTCGGGCATTGCCCACCCTTTACTACAGCCCTTCTCCTGTGCTTCTGATTCTCACAATTGAAATTAAAGTCAGAATAGAGTCAGGCTGCACAATGTCATTTATAGGGATGGGTTAGACTCGAGCCTCCTAGAACCACCTTGCGTTACTCAGCTTTACCGAAGACCCCCACAGATTGTCTGGACCCAGAGCCATTCACAGCTACTCAAAGGTTAAAAATTATTCTACAGCATGCCCTCTTTAGAGAAAAGAAATGGTGATAATGATGGGAGATGGGACATAATGATGAGTCTTTGATGTCTTTGTTCATGGGTTTCCTTATCTCTCTTTCTTTTTTCTCTTTCTTCCCCCAACCCTGTTATTTTTTCTTTGACATGAACAGCCAACATCAGATGACCTTGTTTCATCTGCTGAATGTTCAAGTGATGATGAAGACTTCGTTGAATGTGAGCCCAGTACAGGTAGGTCAGGTCAGTCTTGTTTTGCTTGCTTTCTTTTTACTTTTGCAAAAAACAATACATACATATATGTGATTATACATGTGTTTTATATATATTATAGTATGTTAATGTGTGTATATTTTCTGTATCTATATATGTACAAGCATACATATATAAATATCAATTTATAAATGAAAGCATCAAATCCCATGGAAGGAGTAATAATAAGACCACAGGAAAATTTAAAGTCAGTTCCTTAATAGCTAACAAAAAAATTCTAACTAACTTTGGGCAATCAGATGTTCAGATTCACCACTGGAACAGCAAATGTATGGCAGCCAGTGGCAGCTATGAAATTGACAGGGGGTGGGGACTTGAAGAGATCTATATTGGAATGACATCAAAAAAAGCATGAACCCAAAGTATAGAGACATAAAGATTAGTAAATATCACTTAAACTTCATGAATTGTTCTCAGCCTAAGCGGTCCCCAAAATAAAAATAATAAATAAAAATAAAAAAGTTCCATGGGATTTCAACAGAAGTTAACATGGTATTATATTCATACTAATTTTGTTTATTGTGTGTCTAGAGAACTTGTGCAATGATACAGTATAGTGAACACAAAATTAGTACTGTACTATGCCATGTCAACAGCTGTGATGCTTCAAAATGTATCTAGTGTGCTGAAGTTGAGAGGACTTTGGCAATCAGAAGCTTTAATGTGTTCCCCATTTGTACCCAGATACATTTTGATGTTTTATGGTCTTTCTTTAGAGTGAGCTATATATTAGATAATGTCCAGTAGGCAACTGCAGTCCCTGATGATTTCCTATCAACCTTCCCAAGTTTTCTGTTTTGAGACTTACTCTAAGTTAAACATTTATATGTATATAATAGAGAACAGATATCATGGAATTTCTGTGTATGTTTAATAGAATTAAAAGCTGGAGTTGGGTCAGGATCTTATTTCTTCAAAGGCTAAAAGAAATAAATAGAATTTTCTAGTTAATTCTTTGGGTTGTTTTAATTTTCCTCCTTTTCCTTAAGAAAAGGCGAACCATTAAACATTTTCTCTTGCTAATTCTAGAAAAAAATTTAAGCTTCATGAAAAATAATATAACAAAAACTAAAACCTTCCATTTCTTACCCCAAAATGATTTACAAGATTTCAAATCTTGTCGAAGCCTGACTGCTTGCTTTTTCTTGCTAGTGGCTTTGGATCCAGGAAGTTCTGTGGGTTGCTGTCCTTAGTATTACACAGAGACATACCAATGACATGTTGGGTTTTTCCATTCTGGAGTGTCATCTGTTCCTTTGGAAGGAAGCTCAGCTATGTAGAAGGAAAGTAAACGTGACCTGGTCAGTCAGATATTTTCAGGTTATTGGATAATAATCTCCTTGCACTAAGTGAGATTATAACTCTAAAGGGCAGATATATCCAATCTATACCAGAACTTGGGCACCAAGTTTTCATTCATTAATTAATTCATCTATTCATTCTTTCAATAAATATTTCTGAGCACATAGGCAGGATATAATATATCTCTAGAATTGAGTCTTTACTCTAATAATTCATAAATCAGCTGTTGGAAAATAGAATAAAGAGCTTTGCTGTCTAAATTAACTCTCCAACATAATTCAGTTCAACAAATATTTTTTGAGGGCCAACTGTGTACATTAGGTATGTGCTAGATATTAAGAATTCAGATATGAATATGACATGATCCCCAAGACATGTTAAATTAACTGATTTTGTGCCCAATATTTTAAGATACCTAGACTTTAATTAGGATTCTCTATTTATCCTTTCTCTGGTTTTCTTCTTGTCTTAACAGTGATATCTATATATGCAGCAATGATCAAATCTTTAGATTTAAGTCTTATAAAAATCTAGGCTTGGCCATTCTGAAATACTTACCATGATCATCCCCCAACTACCCCTCCTCTCAGAAAGTCATCTCCATAGCAACCTTCAGAATAATGCAGAAGACTTTTCCAGATCTCAGATTCAGTTTCACAAGTTCTACAGCTCCCCATGCTATAGGTATATCTTGCTATTTCATGTTGTAGTTTAACAGGCCCAAGCTTCAATGGCCCCAGACAAAGTCTATTTGTTTTTCAATGGCTATATAGGTGTATCATCTGATTCAAAAGCAGAGGACAGAAATTTAACACCAACATTTCTTGAATAACATGAGGTGGGTGGGGAGATATGTTTTTTAAAACAATATGTTGTGTTCTGTAAGGGATCATGGGAGAGAATGAATAAATAAAGTGGGTAGCAGAGCCCCCACCCTGAAGGAACTAACATGTAGCTCTAGCAGACTGACATTGATCCCTTCTGCCTGGGGTAATGCAACTCATCATTTGAAGAATGAGCATTTCTTTTTTTCCAAATTTATTTACTCCATACAGTATTCCTGGTGAGTGACTTGGATACATAGGGAAATATGTTAGAGGCATATTTAATGCAAGAAGAAGATAGATATTCCTACTGATGCAGAGAGAAGAGGGTTGCCCCAGGGACCTGATTAACACTGATGAGAATTACCTACTTAGAGCTATCAAGCCCTCTTGTGCATCAATTTGGAAATATCTCCATAGCCTTCACATTTTCCAAAAACAATACAGCTCTAAATCAGAAACCAGTTTCTGGGGCTAGGTTTGCACTGCCTAAAGAGAAGGCTTCTATTGCCCATGCAGAAATGGATAAGAGTGACATTTACATAACTTTGTTATACATTGTCAGTCCTGCGATTCTATGTGAATATTCAGATTAAAATTCTAGTTTTGAACACCCTAATTCACTGCCTCGTTTTCTAAAATCTTACTCCTTTCTAGTCCTGATACTTGATGGAAACACACTAAATTTGGCTAATTACATAAGTCTTGTTCTATCACACTATTTACCTTATCTTCTTTCACTTTGTTAGTAAGTTTATTTTCTAGCTATCTCAGTTATGAGGCATTTTACTTTTACAATTTTCCTGATTAATTTACATCCACTCGAAGCTCTCACTTTTCATAAATTTGGGCAGTTTAATATATGCTATAATTCAACAATTTTTGATTTCATATGGGCATCAAGTTGTAAATGAAATGGTCTTTCTAATTTAATTTTCTTTAAATCAAAATAGATTTCTAAACTGCTGGTTTTGAATCAGATGTAAGTAATCATCTTTCACACTAAGAACCCACCTTGGCACTGAGGAGTCACCATGGTTTAGTGCAGCTTACTCATATCATTTTTAGGGACAACTTAAGTATTTTTGGAGTTTGGTAGTTAGTAGTCTAAAATCCTTTCAAATCCAATGGATGTCAAATTTTCATTGTGCATTTTCACTGGAGAGTATATAGAACAGTAAAAAAAAAAAAATCTTAACCCATTAGAGCAAGGCACAGAGTAAAAGCTCAATTAGGATTTGTTGACTAAATTAGTTTCACTCTCAAAATATCTCATAATCTTAAATTAAAATTGGAGAATCATTTTTATATCCCAAACTTAATTTCTCCTTAAACAACTAAAATAAAACCTTTTGAATTATTTAAAATCTATGATTTCATATAATAAATATTGCCCTAACAAAGCCTATATTTCTTTAACAAAAAGAATCCTCTGCTTTTTTTCTATCCCTATCTTTTCCTAGGAACTAGATCCTTTTATGACTCCAGGTATAACAGCATTTTCTGAATATTTGCTTTAAGAATCCAGACTTGAACCATTAAATGATAAAATTATAATGAAACCATCTGCATGCAGTGAAAATATTCAAAAGGATATTTGAATAACTATCTAAAAGTGAGGGTCAGGATTATGACTCCTAATTTATAAATGTTGATTATGTTCCCCACACAAGAAGTCAGTATCTATTTAATACTTTAGATTTGTTCTTTGCATAGGAAGTTTCCTTCCCAGATATATGTCTTTTGATCTTAAAGTGTGTAGGAAACTCACACTTCATTGTCCTTACTACTTTGGATCCAACAAGAAAAACAGATAACCTGGGAGTGTTCAAATAACCACTAGGAAATGGAATTCCTTTGTGAGATAATGGAAACCAAATAGCAATTAAAATCTTTAGTAAGTTCACAGTTGTGATCCGAAATGTGGGAATGAATTCTGAAGTACAGAGACAATGATAAAATTCATTTTCCATTTCTTCTCTCTCACTCACTCCTGCTGCTACCCACTAGTATTTCCATCTTTGGAAATAGAAATAACATCAAAACAAATGTATTCTTAGATGAACTTTTGTATAATTAAAAATTATCAACTTTCTGGATTTTGTATATGTATAGTCTCAAGATTCTAGGAGTCTTGGGGACAGGGGTCACAGAGCAGAGAAATAAACTAAAAAGAAACACCTTTTACACCTGAGAGATGGGCATGGTAGTACTTAACTATATTGATTCATCCAGCCATTACCCAGGGGTACATTTTTCTGGTGGTTGATTAGCGAGTTTCTCTGCTTTCACTTTTGTTAAATGTCCTTTGATGGAACCTCGAGGGACAACACTTCCACCAGAGGACAGGCAGTAAAAGGAAGTTAAGATGAAACACATCCATCCATCAATAGGGTGCTAAACAATTTTTATAACCTTTGGATTAAGGGAGATATTTAAACTCATGGCAGTAATATGAGATCACAAAATAATTACCATTCCAAGAGTGGCTCTCAGATGTATTTTACTTCTCACATCTGCAGTGTTCACCTTTGCATTTTGTGTTATCGCTACCTTGTTCCTCTTTGTTAGCCCCACTATAATACCCAACTCAGATTGGGTGAAATTTAAATTTAGCATAACACCAAAAGCATGTCTGTATTAGTATTTTCCATGTGGAACTGGGTGATTAATCTTTATCAGTTTTAGTGTTTCAGTAAATAATTTTATAATGTAAAAATCTGGCACTGAGTTGTTAGAAGCTCACCAAATTATTCAAGTTTCTATTTGTTGGAACACAGTAGAAAGTGAAGCTGAAATGTTATGACAATATGAAGGATAAGGAGAAATAGAGCCTTATTTAGTAGAATCTATAGATGACAAAAAAGTGAACATTCTGATTATTGGTCTTAAATATGATGTTTATAATCTTATTTGCTTGTAGAAACATATTTTGTCATTTGTGTCTCCAGTAGCTTTGAAGAGTTAGTAACCTATATGTATTTATTACAAAGAAGTGAATTTTAACTTAATTATTTATTCATTTAATTTTAGAAAGATTTTTCTATATGGAAACTCAAGATTGGTAAAATAAATGTCTAAATAAAATACCATAGGAATGTTAGAGTATGACAGTGTTCAGAACTTCACCTTGAAGAGCTCAGATCCACTTACACTTTGAATGAAGAAATAATGGAACTAATCTGAGACAAATGGTTTAGCTTTAGAAAGCAGACTGTAAATAGTTAGGAAATTACTTAATTTAATTAATTATAATTGCCTATGAACGTTAGTCATTTTTACATTTCAGTTATAATGCATGTCTAATGCACCCAGAAGCAAACGGTTATTCACATGTTTAGGTCTAGGTTAAATCCTATAATTTTTAAATTTTCTTCATTGATCTATAAATTAATAGAATATGCTCATGGGAGTATAATGTTCCCAGTTTGAGGATGTAGTTTCTATCTTCATTCATCAACCCACTAAGTAAGTTATATCACTTTTTTATAATCCATCTCCACCCCAACCCACGTTGGAGCAACTGTGTGCCTTTTAAATCCCAAATGGTGAAATGCTTTGAAAATTAGAGTTAAAATAGAAATATAAGCATAGGAAAAGTCTACTAATTAGCAAGTGGAAATTGATAGCTCAGGGATAGTGTAGATAACATATGTATTGACTGCTATTATGAATTTTATAACAAAAATAAAAAAATTAATAACAAAAATGATAAAAATGAAAAAAATTCTATTTAATTCCATTACTCAAGATTTTTTTGGTGTGTTGAGGAGGGGGACAGGGGACTCAATAAGCCCAATGTGTAAGTGTATACACCTCACTTGAAAGTTTAATAAATTATTTATGTAACATTTTTGAGTAACCACTATGTGTAGGTGCTGGAATAGGTGCTCAGAAAACAAAAATAAATAAGACCAGACTCCTTCCAGAAGTTCACAGTTTATTAGGAAAGGCAGACGCAAAAATAAGGAGGATAAAAGGAAAGATGGAAAAGGAAGAGAAGAAACAATGTAGACAATGAATGGAAATGCCTTGGATAGTAGCAACACTCTAAGGAGAGTTTGCCAACCGAGTGAATAACATACCTTATCCAAGGAAAGGCAAGAAAAATCACACAAGATGATGCCAACCAGTGACAGATTCAATTAATCCCCCCAAAGCATCCTTCTATATTTTAGTTTGTGGACACAGAATTTCTCATTTTTTATGTTTGAAAAATTAGTACAGTTCAGTACTAAATTTTTCTTTGAACTTCACATATACCGTATGGTCTAGGGCCAGGACTTTTGTAGGTAATAAGGTAAGGATGGACATATTGAAGGGAGAATTTCAAGCCAAACTCATGAGAACTTCCTGATTCCAAATGCCAGTGCAAGTGGTAGATAAGGAGTGAGCTTAATGAAATCATTAAGCAAGTCCCCCCCAAAACAAATAAAGAGGGAATGGGTTTTGAAAGAGAAGTTTTTATGGGTTTTCTTTTATTGGTTTTATTCTGTATATTTTTCTCCTGTAAGCCCCAAGTATATGTACTGTGTGTATATATATAAAATAAATATACTATATATATATATAGCCTGTTACTCCATATATATGTAGACACAGTATAAATGATATTAGACTAATGTAAGCAGAGATTAACAACAGCCCCTACCATCAGTCATGTGTTTACACAGAAATTCACACCATCATTCTTAACCAGCATCAGCCAACATAGACATGCATGATACTGTTTTAACTTGGCAAACAAAGCATGTTAATTTTTCTTTAGGATTTGCTTTCTTCTTTATCATAATTATAATGGTGATTTCATAATTCAGTTATCCTTGGGAGGGGTGGAAAGAAAAATTATACAGATATATCTATCCTTATATGCACATTCCCGTGTATATATATAAATAGATATATACCTTGTATATATTTGAAGAACATCTGTCGTTTCACCTCATCTTGTGCCGCATGAATTTTTGGTGGTTCAATTTACTTTATTTTGTTTTGATTCATATTTAGTATTTTGATCATTATGGCTATTTTTAACTCATTGCTATACTTTTACGAGTAATTATAATCATTATTTTTAAATACTGAGAGATATATAGATATACAAATCAAACAAGGCAAAAAAATCTTTTATTGCCATCCTAATCTTGAATTCCTCCCCTTTCAGCATATCCTTCCAGTATTTATCTCAAAACAAAACAAACCCCAACAAAATCTAAGAAAGTTGTGTACAAAAGAATGAAATACTGTGTTTTCCTCTTCTCTTTCTATGCATAGTTTTTCTTTTTATTTCCTTCCTTTTTTTCTTTCTATTTTCCCCCATATCTGCACAGACCACTTACTTTTACTCTCTCCCCTTGATGACAATGTTATTAATTGAAAAGATGACAAATGAGCAAGAAAAAAAAAAAGAAAACCACACAGAAACAACAGAGAAACACACCCCTCTCCACAAATTTCAGATGGCATAAAAAGAATTTTATTGCAGATATAGACTATTTTTTGTATCTTTTATTTCTGTCTGGACAAGCCCAGGATCATTGTGTGGCATGCAGTGACAGTTTTTGTAGCTAATCAACTAACCATGGCCTCCATCACCAGTGCATGAGCTGTAATGACACCATCTTGTGTTTCATCCAACTGACACATCCAGGCTAACCCAGCAAGTTCAGTGTATGAGTTGTGGGAATAATAATATTCTTTTGTAGTTATAATTTCATGGGTTCTCATTATTACTATTATTTCCATTGGGTCATGACAACCCCAAGAGCTGCTCTTGCAGCATCTCTGTATGGTTTTGTTCTTATATTTTCTTTCCTTGGCACGGCAGTCAAGCATGTGTCTCTCGTCTGGCACATCCGTCTTGCCATCTTGTCTTGGAGTCCACTGTCATGGTGTCGTTCTGTGATTCTGTTCTCTGTTTGTAATATGTGGTTTGAAATTCTCTGCCTTTATTTCTCACTCTCCTGTTGTCTCTACTTTTAACCTTACCCCTAGGGAACTTCACAAAGAAACAAAACAAATTTTTAGTCAAATTGTAAGGCTGATAGCTGTGGCTTGCAACTGGAAGTAATAAATTATACCTTTTACCTGACCTTAAGGAGGAAAAACTTGCAATGGGAAACAACTAATAATTATGCCCAAACAACAACCTGATCAACAACAATAAGAAACCCTTGTTGATTTCTTTGGCATGATTAATTGAGCTGGCTGTTAAAGGGACTTTATATAATACCTAATTTCCAAAGAATTTTTCCATAAGTTATTGGTCTTCTAGTTAGAAACTTTTCTTCAGGAACTGATCAACAGAAGATTTTTTTTAAGGAAATACTTGTGAGAAAGCATTATAATTTCTGCTATATAGAGCAGTGCTTGATCTTGAATTGGTGAGGAATTTGTGGAAATCTGAATATGTTTTATTACAAAATTTGCTTATGTTTATGTATTTTAACAAAATATACATGTGTTCAGCAAGGCATCTGAGGAGAGGTGAAAAAATGTTTTAACTTATTGATTCCACCTCATTCATATTCGAGGTAAGATTATCTTTCAATGTTTCTGAATCAGATGATATATATTTTATTTTACTTTATTTTTTAATTCATGGAAGCATTAGAGAGCCAACACTTTGACATGGATCTAAATTCTTTCTTTCCTCCTTCAAAAGAACATGACATGCACAATAGTTTTAATTCTGAGAGTAGAGTCTGAATTTCTTGAGACAAGTGGAAGAAGGTGCTCAGTTAATTATCTAGGTGCTAGATTATAACCTGTGATTATCCAGGCAATGTGATGCATTACTTGGAAGGATTTGATTAGTTTGATACTAAGAGTATGAAAATGACACTTCGTAACAACTTTACCTACTTACTCATAAAAGTTGAACAAAGGAATATAAAATAGTATCAAATGGGTAATAAATAATAGATTAATAGATTAAAGATTGTTTTAAAATACAAAGTCCATATTTTTAATCTGAAGAATAGAAAACCTATTAAGACACATGGTTTTCTGATGAGATGCTTTCATCATGCCAGGGTAGCTATTTGTTTCTTTTAAGGGTAAGGGGCAAAGTCAAAGGATGAGGAAGTGAATGGGCTATGTGGGCTAAGAACTTTCTGATGAAAGAAGGAAAGGAAACAGGGAGGGGGAAGAGAAAGAAGCAGGAGAGGTGGAAAGAAGGAAGAAAGGAAAAGGTATCCATGAGCAAGGTACAGCAGTTTGTATATGTTTAAAAACTAGCACGTGCACACATACACACATACACAGAGCCCTGACTGTAGTGCTTGCTAATTTCTGTAGTGTGAAATATTTACACCATGGCTACCAACGTCACAGCCCTAAACTCAGAATTGGGAAGTGATGCTCACCAGCATGCAATTATTATATAGTTTTTGCATCAAAAAGACAGTATAGACATCAATAATCCCAAGAGCATAGATAATAGTAAAATATCGTAAAATAATTAAGAATTGATGAGTTTTAAGATTTTATTATCATTTTAAAAAATATAATGTGTTTGTAGTTTTATACATTTTAATTTTTGATAATGGTCATGTTTTAACAACCCGCTTACAAAATTCCCCAAAGCGTAGCAATTGGCTGTCATTAACTGGCTCTAGCACACCACTGGTCCACGTATCATGCTGGGTACATGCAAACACAGTTTGTTTATTTAAATCTCATTTTTGGCTATTATGAGGTAGAAACTACTGAGGCTATCTTACAGTTGAGAAAATTGGGATTCAAAAATTTGCTTTTCCAAGGATATGTACCTGCACATAAGTGGCAGAGATAAAATTCAAACCTAAATCTGTTTGAAAATGGATACATTTTCTTTCTATTGCAGCATGCACAAAGTCATTCTTAAACACTAAAGTACTACAATTTGAAATTTTCATATGATGATCTGTGGAATTTAACATGACTTGAGTTTCTTTGTCCCAAGGAGGTCTTGCTTTAATGCCATAGATAAAACAGACTTTAAATGTATTATGGTTGTGTAAGTGGCAAAGTAAAGGCAGTGAAACAAAACTAGGACTCCTGATACTCTGTAAATGCCAGAAAAGTTATGCCTAAGTCTTCAGGAGAATGTCTGCTTTGACTACTTTTGTTTCCTCAAAATCGACATTTCAAATATTCCTCCCTTACTAACAGTGAAGTTGACTAGGATATTTCATAGGTTTTCAAATTCTGTTTCTTGAGCTTTGGAAAGACAATAACAGATGCATCTCTTAGCATATAGTTATAATCTACAGCACGTTTCCATTACTCAGTTATGTTTTTGTAACTTTTAAACTATAATGAACTTTAGTTACAGTATTTGACAGGTGTTAATTAACCAACTGCACAGTGAAATATGTCAATGCCCTTTGCTTCCACATTTTCTCATAAACTAGTATATTAACATTTAAAACAGCGTGAAAACCATTGTAATGCAGAAAACAACTGCAGCTTTTAAAGAGATCGTTTTACTGTTAGATACTTAATCACTGCTTTGTGAAACATTTTGAGAGATCTGGGAATTAAAAAGGAAAGTGTTGGGGCTTATTTAGTCCTTCTAATTTGAAAAGATAGATTCTCTGATTGGGTTTCTGATAGTGCAGTATTTTACTTTAATTTGGTGTGACGTTTAGTTGCCCTGTGGTAAACTTTCCATGGCAGCATACATAATATTGAATAAAGTCCTTCAAAGTGACTTCTAGGCTTTCTGCCATAGGTTTGCCACCACTACAACTTTGTTTCTTCATTTAGTGAATATTCATTGAGCATTTACTTTAGTAAGTTCTAAGTACTTTACATTTTCAACTTTTTTAGGCTTCACGGAAATCCTATGAGGATCTATTATGATCATATCCATTTTAAAGATAAGTTAAAATGAGGCACAGAGGAGCTAAACAAATTGGCAAGGAAGTAGAAGAAATGAGATTTGAATCAAGCCAACCACCCCCAGAGCTCACACACTGGTCACTATACTATCCTGTCTCTTGTATAGTGATTGCTTTCTTTTAACCTGTATAAATGAATTAGCTGCCTGCCTCCTTGACAACAATGAAAAGAAGTTTGTGTATCGAGTATATTAAGTGGCTGGGGAATACTTGTTAAATGAGTTAATTATTATATATCACAAAGACTTGAGAATCGTGGTTGCTATGGGTTATGAAATTGTTCAGTTATGATTTATCCAAAGAACGGTGGTTAAAATGAGTTCCCCTGACTTCCTGCGAGGAGGAATGGTTTCAGTATTGGAGAGAAACGCCAACGCTTATGTGACATTAGTCTCCCTTGATGTCACCTATGTAGTAATTTGTGCACTAGGGGTTCCAAGCTCATTACTCATGATCAGTCCTGTTCAAAACATATGATCAGACAACAGCCACCTTTAACTGATGTGAGGATTCTAAGAATAGAGGCTCCCAGTGAAAGCTTGGGTTAAGATGCAATGTTTTCTTTATTTCAGAAATAATTGTGTTCCTTGGAACACAGTGTTTTAGATGTTATAGCTAATAGAAAGCAAAAAAAATAAGTGACCATGTACCTGAGAGGATGTATTTCTTACGTTAGACTCTTTCTGACATCTGTGTGCTCTAGACATATCTTAAAATCATAGCCATTTATTTATCCTTCCTTTCTTTTTTCTCACTTCCTTGCATTATGTATCTAAAAAAATCAAAACACACAAACCAACCTTTGTTGAGCCTTTGAATTTTCTATGCAAGAAAAGAATCTATGCAAGAAAAAAGTAGCCATAGACAATACATAAATGAATGAGTGTGGCTGTGGTTCCATGAAACTTGATTTAAAAAGCAGAGACTGAGCTGGATTTGGCCCACAGGCCATAGTTTATGAGAAATCTTATAGTTTAGGTTTTTTTTTTTAATAGATGAGACTTTCTTCCTTATTGTATAGTCAATCCTAACCAACATATAAGTTCTCCATTAAGCACATGAGACCACATAGGATGTGATAGGCCATCAAAAGCTCATCTTTTTTTTTTTTTTTGCTTCCAATTTTTTTTTATTTATCTATTTTTATTTT
>VBSM01001979.1:19249676-19309523 GCA_008086735.1 Cheirogaleus medius | reverse complement strand
AGTGGATCAACAAAATGTGGTATATGTATACCATGGAGTACTATTCAGCTTCAAAAGCTCATCTTTAAGGACATTTCCCAGCTTTGTTTTAAATATGCCATTATCTCAGACATGAAACATGATAAAAAAAAAAACAAACAAAACCAGAGTCACCTCTACCCTGCTCGTACACTGCATTTTGGGGAAAGAGTTTGACGTTTTGCCCTTCCTTTTGCAAATCTGCCTTTTGAATTCCCTGCCTCTTCTGAGGTGTGGGCTGCAATCTCCCCTGTGTTCAGACCTCTTTGGCAGTAGCTTCCTTCAACTCCAGCCCACATACTGTGTCACATCCCAGTAATTCTTCCCCAAACCTCAGCGTGGGTTATTGAGCTGACAAATGTCTAAATGACTGAGATATGATTTTGCAACCTGCTGAGAACCTCTCCTTTCCCTGTACTCTTTGATTTGTAGCTTTATAAGTTTTGTGGGAAAAGTGAGAAAAACATTCTTGGTGACACAGGCAGTGAATGGGGAGGACAGAATTGAGGGGACACAATATATAGGACTCCCTCCTGCATTGTGAGCAAAAGCATTTATTTATATCGTAGCCCTCTGAATGTCAGAGGTAACGGATTATACAGTATGGTGCAGGAAAGAACATTCTATGTCCTGAGGTGAATAATGTGTTCTACCACCTGGCAGCAGATTAGACAAGAGCAGGCTATGAAAATACAGGTTCAAAGTCATATTTAGTATTGCTGCAAAAATGGCATTTGTTACTTAAGGATTTTATCTTATAAATTAATGCTTTGGCATCTTTAACATTAGGAATCTACGGAGAAGAAATATCAAAGACTGATATACGAATGCTGGGTAAACTGTGAAGCCAGATCCTAATGTATCCCAACCCCAAAGGGAGCATAAGATTAACTTTGGGGAGCCAGGATGCTTAGCAATAACGTTATGAGCTTTCTACATTAGCAAGGGCCCCTGGTGTGGTATTGTGCCTGGAGTTATAAGGTTCTGAACTACAAAGAAAGAAAAAAACAAGAGGAAGAGATGATCTAAGGAGGCAGGAAAGATGGAGCCATTAGGAGAGGCTTTGGGGGCAAGAGGTGCAGGGATTGACCGTTAAAAATAACCTAATTTGGAGTTAGTGTTTTAATAAGCCTGTGAGATCAAAGAAATTTTAAAAAACAAGAGGAAAACAAGGGTAAATTAAGCACTATCGATGGCCTGAGAAGGACATAACAGAAGGAAGCTTCTTTTCCTCCCACTATGCTTGCAGTAACGTGGCATTTTACCATGAGCTTAGTTGGTTTGTTTATTGTTTGTTTGTTTGTTTGTTTGTTTAGACTGAGTCATCACTGGCTTTCCCTGTAAAGCAAGGTTGCAAACTCAGTCCCCAGAGGCCAGCTGCATAACATGAATAGATGAAGTAGACCAGGTGTGATGCCATCTGCAGTCCTGGGGGAACTCTGGTGAAATGGCGAGAACATGCCCTCGTTTAAAATCACTTTTAAATTAAACGTTTTAAAAATACTAAAATAAAGAGACCCTATGAAGGCCGAACAAGGCATAGGGAGACACATAGTGTTTTCTATTTTTAAAAATTCTTTTAAATATAACTCTTCATACATTTGGAAGGATGTGCTCTCATTAAAATTTCTGGTTAAGGTATCACTTGGTGACACTGAGTGTCGAATTAAACGTAGCAATTCCTCTCCAAACTCCCATAAAGCTAAGACCTTTTTTGGCATCTCTTTTTTTTCTTTTCTTTTATTATATCCTCAGAGTTTATATAACTTCAAAACTATAAATTTATGAATTTTGGAGTTCATTGTAATGGTTTTAGTTTACGTGACAAACTGACACCTACAAAGTTAAATTGATTTGCTCAGAGTCACTGAGCTAGTTTCTATTAGAGTTATAATTAAATCCCAGGTGTCTGAAATCTATAATCCATGCCATTTTTACTGATACCATGTATCAAATTTAAAACAGACAAACAAAAAAGCCCAAAGGTTTTTCTTCTAACCAGAGATAGCATCCAACAGTGAATTAAGAGGATGTGTGAAAAATTATCTTCCCTCTGTTGGTCATTGTTTCCACACAAGAGAGGATATCATTGACCCACTTACGGCTCAAATCTGCAACTCCATATCCTGTTGGTCACAAAGGGGACTAAAATATTAAAGACAAATGGTGAAGCAATTAGTGAGGACTAGACATTGCTTGTGGTACAGACTCAACAAGTATGTGCTCCAGTGAGGCATTGTCAGTGGTGTTACCTTCCCACACAGAGGACAGATTATTAGGCAAACTAGACCACTGGTTCTCAAGTTCATATCCAAAACTGTAACAGTAGTACCAGGTTATACCATAGCTTTCACTGATCAATGGTGAATGAGGAAAGTAAGAACAGGAAAAAGAGGCTCCACAAAATTAAATATACAGAACTGCCCTATACTCTGACATTATAGCCTGTGTATTTTGATGATTAAAATCAATGTCTTTTACAAAATTAATGGGTTTTTTTACTATTTATAAACATCCCTCACCAGCAATATAAAAATTGGTCACTGTATGTTAGTCCTTCCCCATGTTTTTTTTCTTTGAAGTTTTACTCAGTCTGTGAAAAACAAACATCCAGAAACCAAAAAACAAGAGGTTTCAAGTGTTCCCTATGTTGCCACACTAGATTGAGTAGATTCTGAAGACTGGAGACCTTTCCACTTCTAAACTTTTACTATGAACTGATAATGATGATCTTAAGACCAAGCCATTTATTTTATGAAAGTCTAGGAAGTTCCTATTCTAAACATCAGTTGCTTAGATAATAAGTGTTAAGATAATTTTTAATCTCACTTAAAAAAAAAAGATAAAGACACAAAATAAGAGACTTCAACAAAAAACTAGGATAAGTGTTATTAGAAAGCCAAGATCAATTCGTAAATATAAATATACTTAAAAATACAAACTTCTAAGGACTGTGTGGAAAGATAACTAATGCCTATAAAGTAAGTCTAGAATTTTTTTTCTCATCTTAAGCCTTATAGCAAATTAGAGGGAGAGCTATTTTGTAAAGCTGAATTAGCCTACATTTGAACTAACATGATCCATCTTTGTGTCAAGAGAAGGTCAAAAACTACAGTCCCAGCCAAAATAAGGCATGTAGTCCATACCAAAGGCAATTGTTCATCTCCTCTCTACTTTTTTGTCTCTTGGGTAATGTATACCAATAACCTCTTGCTTCATGAAATGTGTTATATAAATATTGAAAATACCGTACTTAATTTAGCCTAATAAGGAGTCACACCAACTTTACTGGGTGTTTATTGGAAATCCGAGATTTAATGTCCTGAATAAGGTATAAGAATTATCAGTAACAGACTTAACAGTGATTATCTCTAGGTGGTGGCTAATGGGTGATTTTTATTTTGTTATTACTACTCTAAAATATGTATGTAGAGTATGTATTACCTGTGCAATGGAGAGAAGGGATAGATGTTATTTTTTTAAATATAAAAGACTATATTAGGATGCCAACAAGAGAAATCTTGTGAATATTTATAGGAACTTTGCCAGACGAATTCTTCCTTTCTTGTGTGTTGAATTAAGATGTATGGCCCTGCAAGGAAAACTGCTGGAAGAATTCAACAGTGACAACGATGATAATATGTAGGGTTCTGTATAGCTGAGCACACATTAGTTCCCTAAGGTCAGTCCTGCTCATCAGCTGACAAATGGTCCATGGATACACCAGGTGGTAATATAGCATCAGTGGGTACACAGGTATTCTGTAAATGACCCATTACTGGAAAGTTTAAAATCTATGCTGGGAAACCAGGAACACAGATGGGATGTGAAGTGGCCTTCAACAAACACTTGGGAATATGATTGATTCCGTAACCCAGCCTTTGGGTGTTGTGTACATCCTCAATGCCTGAACACTCATCTGTACATCTGCTGGTTAGATGTAATAGATGCAAGGATGTAGTTGCAAACGAGTAATTAAAAACTTTACATTCATTCCTCTCTACCTCCTCCTCCCTCTTCCCTCTCTCCCTTGATAGGATGTCCAGAAAATTAAGCCAGCTGCAGCTTGAGACTCTCTTCCATGTAGGGAACATCTGTCACTGTGGCTACAAAGATTTTATTAAAGAATTAAAACATTTGATTACCTTTAATCCAAGAGAATGCGGCAGTCTCTGTAGTCATTTAGTTTATTGGGGTTTTTCGGTTGTTCTTTTTTTTCCACATGAGTCTGATGACTGTAGTCCACCCCTGAAGCTGTGAGATCTTTCGGCAGATGTTGTTTTCCATGTCTTTACCCTTTCCCTTGTGGAAGGGGGAAAAAGTTCTCAACAAAAGCAATTTTGGAGGAGGCAGAAAAGGTTTCTATCATGAACATATTTTTAAAAACAGCTGGTAAAACAAATGGTCCAAGTGCGATGCCTGGAGCATATCTATTCAAACAACAGGATTGCTTAAAGATAAAAGCAGCTACTTCCAAATACCAACATTAGTAGTGATTTCCACACTTATGTTTAAGAGATGGGAGAGCTTGCTAAGATTTTTTGATTTCTATTTTGTTTTATGAGTCTTCTTTCACTCCTTTGGTTTTGTTAACATGTGAATTTATCAGAAGCTGTGTATCAAATTGTTACAATTGTGAGTATCATCACACATAAAATATACATTTTTAATTTACCTGTAATGGATTTTTAAAGATTTGCTTTATTCTTCTAAGAATGTTCCTTTTTTATAACCCCTATACATAGTCCACAAGATTAAAATGAAAAATTAATAATGTATTAATACTTAGTTATTCCTGATCCTATGACCCATGTCTTGAAAAGGTCAGGCAGTGCTTCTGAAGGACAAACATTTGTATGTGTAGCCATTAAAAATCTGATTTTACTTTTCATTTGCCACATTCAAAGTCAGCTTTATGACCTTCCCTTGTCATGATTTTATTTGTTTACTAAGCTGATTTGTTCTGCATGCTCTGCCAAATGCCATTACATAGCTTCCTTTATCACACCAATTGGTGAAACAATTTTTTCTTGTCTTTTTTTACAGCAGTTCCAATTTTCAAATTATTTGTGGATTCTCTCTGGGTCAGGCATTGCATGAATGCTGATTTGTTATTATTGAACTTGATAAATGTTCACTCTCTCAGTTGCCATTCATGTTGATTTCTTCCTCTACTTTCTTCACTATAATTCTATTTTCATTTAAGAATATTTCAGAAGAAATGCATCAAGGAGAGTTATCTAGTAGCCATGTTGAACCTAGTAGGATCTTACCCATTAGAGAAAGGCCCCATTTTAAAATGTTGCACAAAGAATAAGTTTCAGTCCCTTTTTTTCCTCATCCTGGGCCAAATCGAGAACAATGCTTATGGAACTGATAAATTTTAAAAGTTCTTCACTTTCACTTTTTTCAATTAATAAATAAAAGTGCCCTTTCTAGAGCCTAAACACATCCTAAAGTGTATCCCTTTGCTATTCTATCCCAAACTGACCTACTGATGAATAGTTTTCGATGTTATTTATGTAGGATAGTCTAGGACTGATTTTTTTCCATCATGCAGGTCCTAGAAAACATAATCATTATTAATAACAACTTACATTTTTAAAAATATGTATTATTATCTTTATACACGTGTATCAAGGCATCCATTGGTAACTTTCACGACTGGTTCTTCTGATGTAATCCATATGGGAGTTACGGATCCTCCAGCACATGTTCACACTGAAAATCTAACCCCAAAGTCTACATATGTGTTTGTATGAATAGTAGTGTGATTATATGTCATATGTACACACAATTACACAGACATACATATACTGACCTTCCTTAGAGATGTTTTAACTTTTTATTTTCAAATAATTTTAAAGTTGGAGAAAAGTTGTAAGAATCATACATAGAACTCCCTTATGTCCTTACTCAGATTCAACAATTAAGATTTGCCACATTTGCTTTGCCATTTTCTCTGTCTGTGTCTCTCTCTACATATATATGTGTGTGTGAGTATATACACACATACACAAGCCATTTGAGAGTGTGTGTACAAAATAGCATGTGTATATAGATGTATTTCCACTAAAACCATTTGAGACTAAGTTGTAGACATCATTCCTTTTACCCATAAATAATTCAGTGTGTACTTCCTAACAAGCACTTTCTCTTACAAAATCAGAGTAAAATTATCAAAATCAGGAAATGTAACCTTGGTACATAATCTCATCTAAAGTACATATTCACATTGTACCAATGTCTACATGATGAGGTTTGGGATTATTTTTTCCAGTCCATGATCCAATCCTGGATCACACATTGCATTTAGTTGTCAAACTCAACAATTTTTTGAAGCATTTTCCTGATATATTATTTTGTTTTACTTCCCCACTTGTGCTAGTCACAGATCAGTAAGAATGAGTAAACTTCCTAATGTTGTGCAGGATGGATTGGAATAGAAGCAAGAAGAAACGGCCTGTGCTTCAGCACAAGAGGAAGATTTCCAGTCTTTGAATTAACTAGAATTATGGCAAGGAAGAACTTGAGTTTTCCCTAGTATTCATTCCTTAGAAAGCACTGATAAACACAAGATATTATGACAATGCTTTGTATTAATGTTTTCACTTCACAAGTACTTCTTGAGCACTTACTGTGTATTAAGCATAGGAGAGGCACTGGGTATGAGTGAACAAAAACACAGATGGGTGAAGCTGTCATCTAATTCATCAAGTGACCTCCAAATAAATGTTTGGGGACAAACTTTGATGAGTGCTATGAGGCAAAGGTACTTGTGCCATGAGCGCATCATGGTAGGACAGGTGACATGGCAGAGGTGAGGGCTGGGAATGGGGGAAGAGAAAAGGGAACCTTCTCTGAGAAAATGGTATTTTATTTGAGCTGAATGATGTCAGATAAGTGTGAGTTAACCAGGCAAGGAGAAAGAAAAGGAAAAGTGTTTGAGCTTGAAAGAGATTTTAGACATTAGGAAAAATCAGCCTTCTCTGGGAGGTGGTCATTTGGGAGCAGCAACTACCTCACAGGATTTTATATCTCAAGGTAGAAAAGAAGGAAGTAAACAGGCTTTGGTATCCTTTTGCATCTTTGGGTACATACAGATGAGAGTGACTTTTGTGATCCTGCACTGCCCCTTGGATGGGAGGTCGTGGGCTTTGTGAAGAATGGAGATGTAGTGAGTAAAGTGATGCATTCACTGGAGGAAGGTTGGCTTTTAAAAAAAGGGATTTCTGGGGTATTTTGGACACCACTTCCTACCAATAAAAGGGAAGGCAATAGGAATATGTTACACTGGAAGAGTCATCAAAGCCATTGCCAGGCTCTCAAGGTCCTAGATGATGCTTTCCTGTTTGGTGTATGAAAGTGTGTCACTTCAAGCACATATAGCCTGGATACGAAAGACTTAAGATAGCATACAGATTCGAGACATTTTTATATCTTGCAGAGCCATTAATGAATTAGTCACACAATAATTTTTTAAAGAAACAGACGTTTCCTCAGTGTTGTGCTGGAGATGAGATGATGGTGAGGAAGTGGAGATCAACTATCGATCTCCTTATAATTTACACAGTTCCGCACTTTAAAGAAAACACATTCCTTCATCCCTACCACCACCCTTGCCATCATAGCCATTATCAGTTAGGCCACAGAATATGTAAGTTGCTGATTATTTATCAGTATGATTAATGATCTTGAATTAAATGGTTTTTATATTCTTTGATTTACTAATACTCCACAATAAAAATTTGAGTTTATATTTCTACAGTTGGAATAAAAGAAAAATACTTTGTTCTAAGATTGTTTATTAACAATAATGATAATAACAAAGAAGGAATACTTTTTCCAAAAAGGAAATAATAGGAGATCTATTCCAGAATATGTGAGCCTACTGCAAGAGTTTTCTAAGTCATGTTTTGGATTGCTAACAGCATCCCAGGACTGAGTTGGAACTTACATATTCTATCAATTGGAGAACAGCAGGTTTTCTTCCTGTCTGTCATTACCCATGCATGGTCACTCTCTGCTTATAAAAATCCATCACTTCTGCTGCTGATTGCATTTCATAGGATTACTGCTGATTACCATTTAGATTTGTTAAGTGACATAGCAAATTTTATGGAGTCAGGAGCCAGTAGCCATCAAGGTCAACAGTCGTAGCTTGAATCAGTTTATAAAAGAATTGTTTTATTGCCCACGCAATGATCAATGTATGTGCTGCCACAAAAGCTTAGTTTTAGTCATTAGCCTGTGTGCGTGTGTGCGTGTGTGTGTGTACTTAGTTCTAAGGGATAACAGACTTCTCTGAAGTCTCCTTCATTGAAAGAGATTACTAGTGAGTGTCTTTTCAGTGGAATAAAACTGAGTTATGGTAACAACATCATCTACATACCCAGCCTACTGTAGCCTCAGAATCCAATGACTTTTTTTTATTAACATGAAGTTGCCTGCATATCCGTAGCCCCACTTACTGTATTTCATTACAATGCATTGCTTCACTCAACACATTCCGAATGGAGCAGATATGCTCTGCAGCTTCAAATTCAGGCACTTCCTTTAAGCGGAGCTTGTTTATCTGTCTGCAACACACTTGGAGCATTTGAAAGAGTAGTGATGAAACTCATTCATGCTATGAAAACGTGTTGAGCATCAATGGCCGCTTCCTTAACAATGGCCTGGCATGGAAGGATGGCAAAGGCCATTGTTACCACACAAATAACTGTCTATTTGCCTCTAGCATGACTTGCCTAGAGAAGCTGCATCATTTTAGAATGAATGAAGTTCTAGTTTATGACTATAGTACCTTAGTTATAACTTCGTGAAACTCTTTAGCAAGCTTGCAAAGAATAAGTTTTGAATCTAGAATAGTTTGTTCTATTTCTAGGGGAGGGGAAAAAGGATGCCTTGTAGTTATGTAGGATTCTTTACCTGGCCATGGAGTTTCATTTCTGGCTCAAGACGTGGGCTTGGGGGTCATGCTTGATTGGCTCTGGATATGAACAATATGTTTTTCTCTTTCAACTTCCAAACAGAGGCGCTATTCTTTCTGGAAGCTTACTCAGTAAACCCTAAAATATGTGGCTTTTGTGTGATAGAGAGGATAGTTTGACATGTGCCTGATTTTCTTATGAAAATACTCAAGTAGAAAAAGAGTCTGGTGGGGCTCACAAGGAGGCATTCTCCTTTTACAAAGCCTAGACATTAGGCTTGGCCCACAGGCCTGAGACCATGCTAACGCCTCTGGACAGGACTAGGGAGAGGAAGTCCCGGCTTGCTATTCGATGACACAGATTCACCCAAATTGCAATGGAGAAAAACTTGTCCACTTTAAAAACAGAATTTAAGTAATACAGACACAGACAAAGTAACTTGCCAATTTGCCTTAATAGACTAAACTACTTTGTTCTATTGCTTACCTAACTCATTTACTCCATGAAGGGAGACTCTCTCAGTAAACTCTTCAGGCAACTTCATGGACTTTCTGTGTTATTTGGTGTGAGGCATTGTCAGTAGTGGTAAGCCACTTATTTTCAATCCTCTCTCTCATTTTCTTCACACTGATTGATGAAACAGGAAGGAGGTTGAATAAGCTCACTTTTGAAAGATGGCACAAGTATTAAATTGACAGATACATTTCTAGGAAGTTCCAGTCCATTTCAGGAAAGTGTTGATATAAGGTCTTTAAGGGTCGACAGTCCTATTAGAGATAGAGACCACCAGGGAATCATGAGGCAAAGAAAAATGAAAGAAATGTCCAGATTCAATAGGAAATTGGGAGTGTTGAGAGCATTTTAAGAAAAATGCTTGCTTTATCACCAGCTGTGTCGCTTTGTTCAAAAGGACAAGAAACCTAATACTTTCTCTGCAGCTTAATAGAACTGCAGACCTATAGCTTTTTTCTCTTTTGCATAATCTTGTTGAGTTAAGAGCTGGTGAGTGAGTGTTTTGCATGAGAACTGGTCCTGTATAAGGATGTTAATGCAGAACTAGGTCAGGCTATGGTGTTTCACACTTGCAAGGTGGGAAAATGCTTCCTCTGGTGTCGTGCATCCCACCATGCTTTTAGGGAAGCTCGTGCAATCACGAGAACTCAGAATGTCACCATAGATTACTCAGAAATGGGATTTCTATGGCCTTCATGCAGGGGTGGGGATCCTCCGGCCTTGGGGCCACATGTGGCCTTCTGGATCCTTGAGTGTGGCCTTTTGACTGAATCCAAATTTCACAGAACAAATCTGTTGAATAGAGGGATTTGTTCTGTGAAGTTTGGATTCAGTCGAGGGGCTGCACTTGGGGATCTGGAGTTAAATTTGCCAAATATGAGGGTTTTCCAGCTTCACTTAATGTGTCGGGAGGAAGCTATTTCCGTTAGGCAAAGCTCCGTTGCTCTTCGAAACGACAAGGATGAGCTCTCCCTGTTTGTACCTACTACTCACTAGAGACTAAAAACGGATAGTTTGGCTGCTGGCAATGTTCCACTGCAACAGCTAATACGGTGTTTTGGAAAGACGCCAACGACAGCCAGATTGAATTAAGCACTTTACTACTGAAGATCAGTTTTGCAGTTGGGGACTTGAAGTCAGCAGCAGATCCACTTTTTTAGTTTGCAGCTTGCTTTGCTCCTAGTTTTTTATGTCTTCTGTGAGTTCCCCAAATGTTTTTCTCAGGGTGGATTCTCTTTCCCTCTCTCTAACATGCACATGCTTATGTGAAAATCTCATATTTTGGAACTTAGCAAGCACTTTCATATGTAGTCATCCCTTAAGGAGATGCTAATGGCATCTAGAAGGTAGAGGCCAGGGATACTGCTAAACATCCACAGTGCACAGGACAGACCCCACAACGGAGAATTTGCCCAACTCAAAATGACAATAGTGTTGAAATTGGGAAAGTACACTTTAAATTGTAAAAATTTATATCTACCCCATTTATCACAGGATTATTATGGGGCTTAAAAATATTTTTTAAACAACCATAAAGTACCCTTCCATGTCTGATATTAATATTATCTGGCATTGCACATATGGACACCAAACTTGACTCTTAAAAGAAAATGGATTTGCTCCCCTAGATTAAAAGCTATCAGATTAAAATATATTAAATTTATCCACTGACTCTTGGTTCATAATTTTATGACTTTAAACCAATTCTCTAAATATAAAGAGAAATAATGAAAAAGTATTAAGCTTAGAAAAAAATCTACCATTCAGTGACTAATATAGATAAAGGAAATTGGAATCCCTGCAACTAATAGACTTTTCTATTAGCATACAGCCATAACACATCTTTCCTAATAGAAACAAGCCTGAAATGATAAGTTGTTTGGATCACATTAATTAACATTCAGCTTGCACCTGAGGTTGGGTTCATTTTGCTGGCGTTGATGAATATCAAACTTAACAATATCTAGTCACATTATATTAGAATAAAACATGTTTTACATTGAAGGAAAATTTTAGATTCGACTCTTAATAATGGCCTTTTATATTAACTCAGATAACTAAATATAGTAAAAGAATGAATTAAATTCCAGTGAGCCAAACTATAACATTGGTAATAGCAGTAATGAGAATTAATCCTTTTTGTTTCCTTTATTGTGTGGTTGCCTCATAAGTATATATAACTGTAGAGTTTAAAAGGCATTTTTATAGATACAAACTTCTTGCTTTATTTTTTCTAATGCAATTCCCTTATAATTTTAGTTTGGGACCCATGAACAAAATCTCCTTATTTTTTTTTTAACTTTTACATGAGCATTTTTATTGGAGAATAGCATGCAGTCTTCATCAGATTCTCAGTAGGATTTATTACCCAAAACCATTGAGAAATCACCTTAAAAGAAAGGCAGCTCCTAAATGCTCATCTTCACCAAAGTCCTTTTCAAATCATATTGTATTTACTCTATCAACCTACCAGCAGATCATCTCTAGAGGCATTAATTGATCAAAAATTTAAAATTCTTAATTGACATACTGGCAGATTTTTTTTTAACTTAAAAATCCAGATTGGTAACTCCACAATATAGCTAAATTGAATAATTATGTAAATGTAGCACAATATTATTTAGTTGGACCTTTTGGAATGAAAATAACCCAGGTGTGCAAGACTTTTTGCAATCTGGAGCGAACATTCTAAAATATATCTGCCAAGTAACAACATCTTTTCTGTAAACAGGGAGAACAAGAGTCCTGGCAGCCCTCCCAAGAAAATATACATGAAAGAGCATGTGCATTATAGTACATGTATATTCCCAGGTTGCTTACTTATGGAAGTCCCACTTCTATAAAACAACTATATAGATAGACTGGCAATCCAGAGAGTTGGTAATCAGAGAAACAGACTGGTCCCACACCCACCAATAATGTTAACAAAATGTTCTTAACCCTTAAGAAATGTAACAAAGAAAACACAGAAGTCTAACATTTTCTAATACTTGAATTTGAAGTGCCACAATGGAAAATGAAACTCCATTACAAATACTGGCATTCTACCTAGAGCCAATTTTCTTCATTTTCTTATTTCTATCTCTGCCCCCTTTCCTCATCTGATAAGGAATTTCCAAGTACTGCTCTTATAAGTGCTAAATGTGCACAGAGTATGTGTGATAAGATGCCTCATCTGATTCTCCTGGAGGGCTCAGTTCTTTTAACCTTCCCGTTTCTTAAACCAACCACTTAACTATGTATTATTTGTTCCTTGGCTTCACAGCTAAAGGTACAACATTTTACATGAAAATGTCAGTATTGGAAATATTATTTATATGTCTCTCAAAATGTAGTCATGTATCTGTACTTGTTTATATTCTAGTAAAGACATGACACAGAAGGGGCTAGTGGAATATTTGCCAAGTGGTATTCTAAGTTAACAGTAAATAATTGAAAATAACAAAATCAAAACCCAAACTGGAAAAGTTTTCATTCATTCCTATCTGTACTTTAATAGGACGTAACTAGCCACAGATATAGACGTATTTCATCTTCCTTTGGTACCATTTATCTTTTCACTCCCTGACTTCTTCAGAGGACAGAGTCTCTGTGACTTTCCCAGATCACTGAGACCATCCTGTAGGGTTTCTTTCACAAGCAAGAATGTTCTGTGTGGTTCCATGCCCACAGTGACAAAAAATGGTACTAATTGAAATTGCATACCCTTTGCCCAACAACTCCCTAATGCCCCACCCTACCAGCCTCTGGTACCCACTCTTCTACTCTCGACTTCTAGAAGTTCAACTTTTGCAGACTCCAAATATAAGTGAGATTATGCGACATTTGTCTCTCTGTGCCTGGCTAATTTAAGTTAGCATAATAGGAGGACTAAGGTCAGGAGATCTGTTGTACAATATGGTGACTATAGTAAATAACAATGTATTATATTTTGAAAATCACTAAGAGAGTAGATTTTAAGTGTTCTTATCACAAAAAGTGTGATGAGGTAATGTCTGTTACTTAGTGCAATTGAGCCATTTCATAATGTATACATATTTCAAAACATCATGTCATAAATGATAAATATCTAAGATTTTTATTTGCCAATTAAAAAATAGGAAACTAGGTCTCTCTTCAGAACCTGTCCTATGCAGTTGCTGCTCCCTGGGCTTTGTGAGACTGTAGACTGTGTCATTTTAAAATATTTTCTGCTGTCCCATAACATTGTTTCTTTTAATGATATATAGGGATAAATAATAATGTTACTCTATGAATAGTTGTTTAACTCTGAAAAAATTCAGCATCTAAAAATTGGATTTTGATTTCTCCTTATATATATTTTTAGGGCTCTGTTCTAAGATTTATGGCTAACCTTGCTTGAGCAGAGACCCTTTTTGGCAGTCTTTGCTTCCAAGGAATAGAAATGTGGTATGTAGGAAGAACTGACTAGCTACATCCCCAATAACACAATTGAGGGATCGAATGGAAGAGATTTGTGGCAACCAACATAATTATTCAAGTTGGAATATGGCCATTGCCCTGGGCTTCATATTTTTCTTCATAAGCAAAGTGATCTGGGATTCTGGACAAGCATAGGTAGTTAGGATTTCAACACTAAACACATCCAAGCAAGGAGCATGTGGGTTTTGTGGTTAATAATCATGACAGTCACACAAGAAATGTGATAGTGACAGCAGGGGAACATCACAGTATCAGACTTGGCCACTGTTCAGAGAATGCAATTTAAATCCTGGCATGAATGGAATAGCCTAGCTTATCTGTGGATAGTTATTATAATCTACATAGTAAATTTCAATTGGAATTCAGTCTTCTCAAGTTGGCTTCCAACTTCCCACAACTCTGCATCATCAGGGTACATTGCTATCTAGTAAGATTTCCTTCTAATATTGTATAGAGAAAAGCAGAACAAATGCAACGTTTTTCCTCTCAACAAAGTTCAGACGAATGCTACTATAATAATAGTTCGAAGAATTTGGACTGAAATGGTTCTGTGCACTGGAAGGAATCCACTGGCAAATGACAAAGACCATGATAAGTGTGATCCACAGCTATTGTTTCCACAGCTGACTCTGCTTTGCAAGTTGATTTTCTTGCAGCTCTCAGTTCCATGTTTAAGACCAGAGGGTCAGGCCTGAATGGTTCTCATTGAAATTCTTGTCCATTGGCATCCAATGCACTTTAAAGTTGTTGAAACCAAGCCCCTTCTTCAGCTCGAAAATGTTACACTTGTCTGGCTCATGAGAAAGTTTCATTCACTATTCTGGATAACAGATAAAACTAGCCTATCCGACACAAAACTACCTGTGGTGCTTCCAAACTATGCTTTTCAAAAATATTTCTTTTCTTTGCCCACCTTTATAATAGTTCTCCAACGGAGGCAGAGCTGCTTTCAGCTTAAGAGTACAGATGGATAATTGTTGCTGTGCATTCTACGAATACCTTAGATGGAGGCCTCCAGAGAACCTCATATATCTGATCATTAACACCATACAAAAGACAGGGGTAGAGCTTGCCAAGAAAATAAAAGTTAGTCATGCTCAGCACTTTATTCAAAAATCTGGGACTGCTAGATTGAAAATTTGCCACTGTTTACATATCACCTACCAAAAAAACAAATAAATAATAATCCCTGACCCTCTAGTTCCTCTGTTGTCCTCTTTTGGTCCATAGTTCTATTGCTACCTGATTTCCATAGGGGGCCCTCACAGTGGCTAATATGCCCAGTGGAAAGCCAACTCTTAATCCCTTATCCTTAAATTACTAGACTCCCCACTTTCTCAGTCCTACATCTTATGTACTCAAAGTAATACCATTAGCATTCTTCACTATTCTAGGATTTTGTCATCTCACTATGAGAAACAGAAATTTTTACCTCTTTCTAGGACCTACCAGGTAGGAGTGTTTTAAAATGCTTTGTGTAATTGACTTTAGAGTCTTAAGAGAAAAGGCAACATAAAACATAATCTTCCATTAATGTAACAATATAGTGTTAGGGAAACAGTAACTACAGTTCACTGGAAATATTCTGGAAATGATAGTATTGATTTTGGAACAGTTTTGAGTTTCATTAACGGTAGCACTTACCTTCCTTAAGTCATTAGTTCTTTCAGAAATTCATCTTAACTGAACCTTATGTTGTATAGGCACCAAAATGGGGCACAGAGAATTTAAGTCACTTACTTGAAGTTGCATAACCAGTAAGTAAGACTGCCTCCATGCCCTGCTTCCTATGTTGTGTCTTCTCTAGCAAGTTCAAGGAAGCTTATTTTCTGGAACCTTTGCTTGTTACTAGGATGTATAACCTGTGGGAAAATACCCAGCAGCATCCAATTTTACTTATCTCTCTGTTTTCTTTGGAAATATATTGAACAGATACTCTCATCTCTTTCTCTTCATAGGTTTTTCCTTTGGGCCACAAATAGTGAACACCACTGCTTTACAAAGTTATTCTTTTCACCACTAATAGTTTTTTGATGTCACTTTCTGTAAAAGTATCAGAGAGAGTTTTTCTCTAGAGAATTCCACATAGTTAAGTCCTTGCTTTTGGATTTTTTCTTTCTAAATAAAAGAAATAAGTCTTCAAGACTGTGGGTTAATTAAATGCCTTCAGATGGGAAGGCTGTTTAGAAGCTAAAATGCACATTCTCCACACATAAGCTCTGCATACGGCATCTTCCTGTCTCGTTCCGTATCCATTAGCCAGTTCCACAAGACACATTGGGAAATGCCTTTTTATTTTCAACAAATATTTATATTTGTCTCATGTATATTTGTCCTTTAAAGTAGGAAAGAGTGGTGATGATTTGCCCCATCAAAAAATTCTGCCTAGTAGTCCGAGATAATAAGGATGTTCCTAGTGAGTTGTTTACATGAAGGATAATATATTTTGTACTGAATAATATATAATAAAAATTCAGTTTTTCTTTTGTTTATTTTTTTATTATTATTATTTTTTTGAGACAGAGTTTCACTATGTTGCCCAGGCTAGAGTGCCATGGCGTCAGCCTAGCTCACAGCAACCTCAAACTCCTGGGCTCAAGCAATCCTTCTGTCTCAGCCTCCCGAGTAGCTAGGACTACAGCCATGAGCCACCATGCCCGGCTAAATTTTCTATATATATTTTTAGTTGGCCAATTAATTTCTTTCTATTTTTAGTAAAGACGGAATCTCGCTCTTGCTCAGGCTGGTTTCGAACTCCTGACCTTGAGTAATCCGCCCGCCTTGGGCTCCCAGAGTGCTAGGATTACAGGCGTGAGCCACCGCGCCCAGCCTCAGTTTTTCTTTTGATAACAAGAGGGACCCAAGCAAGTCTAGCCCTATGCCACATGATTTTGCAAAGACAATAGTTAATACTTTGAGTTTTAAATTTCAACTTTCAGTACTATCCATTTAAAAAATAAAAAAAAAGAACAAATATGACCTTTTGGCTAATGACATTGGAAGAAACATTACTATAGATTAATACTTTGAAACAGGAATAAAATTAATGAGCAAACATTCTAACGGGGAATGACTGTATGTGAGCACATTAAGCATATACATAAAGATAGAGTTTGTAAGTGGGTTTCAGTGTTTCACCATGCTGACTTTCTTAATTAAATGTGGCATGATTGCTAAAAATAAAACCTTTACTGTTTCCTAAATCTTTTTTTATAAATAGATACCTCATATGGTCATTATATGTAGCGTGAAATTGTAAAAATCAAGTAGGATATCTATCTAAAACGATATAAGTAAAATATGTCAGGATCTGTTCACTATTACCATGGAGAATTAGTATTGGGAACTACATTGGAAAAAGATGACTGTAGTCTGTCTGAAGCAATATGAAAAGTGACCATATGGCTTCTGGCATTTCAGTTTTCAAAGCTGCCTATAACTCATTCTCACTTTGTAACACTTATCTGCAGCGATGCTCGTGTCTTGTCCTGGTCCTAACATCATACCATTCTGACAGACATGGTAGACTTTGTGGTTCTGAGAAGACACAGTAGGAAGCTAATTCTTGTGTCTTCTGGCCTGCCTGAGACTGAACGGGCACTGTAGTCTCATCATGTACAAAACAAGCCATTTTTCTTAACACATTTTAATCATTAGTGGTGCCCACAAGTTTGAAGTTGTCAAAAGACAAAATGACAACAAATTTAGTTTAAAGATCTATTGGCTTTATCTGCAATTCTAGAATTGCACAGCACCTCATACTATGAAATACTACGAATGTTCCAATGAGCTGAGCAAAAGATTCTGGCTTTACAGGCAGAAAATGATTAAGGAATGCAGAAAGAGAGAACAAAAAGTGGATTGGTCATTCCAAAGTTATTTTCTTTATAGGGTTTAAACAGAGGGGACTTTATTATCGTGCCAGCTCAGGTAAACTGGGACCCTTCTGATTGATTGCTGTGAACCTCCTATTTATAAGGAAAACTGGCCTATTTCAGAGTTTGGTTTGATTATGTGGCAATTAGCACAAGTGACTTCATTCTGGTTTGTTCTAGTCTGCTGGGGCCTAGTGCAGGAGGCTAGTCTAAAATAATGACCAACCGTAAACTGCATAGCAGGATTAAATTGTAGTATTAAATAATAGGGAATGAAAAAGAAAAATGTGATGCTTTCTTCCAAAAATTGGTTTATGGGGCTTTAAAATAATATTTGTATAGGGCCAATGATGAATTAGGATGTGGTATAAAAGAAAATGATACAGGACAGAGATATTCAGAGATCTTCTGTCCATTTTTAAATCAGATTATTTGTTGCTTTTGTTTTTGCTATTGAGTTGTTTGAGTTTCTTATATATTCTGGTTATTAATCCATTGTTGGAGGAATAGTTTGCACATGTTTTCTCCCATTCTATAAGTTGTCTCTTCATTTTGTTGATTGTTTGCTTTGCAGAAGCTTTTTAAACCTGATATAGTCCCATTTGTCCATATTTGCTTTTTTTGTCTTGTACTTTTGAGGTCTTACTCAGAAAGTCTTTGCCCAAACCAATGTTCTGGAGTGTTTCCCTAATTTTTTTCTTCTAATAGTTTCAAAGAGCACTTGTGATTAAACAAAGCAAAGGACTCAAATAATTTAGACTATTTTAATAGGTACTTGTTAGACAACTGAGCTTACCACATATTTTTCTTTGAATAGACAAAATATCCAAAAGCATTTCTGTGTGCTCATAAAATCCATGTATTAGAAACTGTTAGATGACTTTTGATGTGCCAGTGAGGTAATAATTACCCTTGTAACATTGCTAGTATGCATGCAAGAATTTAAAAGAATGCTTGTATGTCTAGTACCTCCTTACAACCAGTGAAGTTTATCTCCATTTTACAAACAAGAGAGATTACAGTTTATTCTAGGTCACCAAATTGGATTGCTGCTGGGACTTCAGTCCAGCTATGACTAGTCAATTCTCTTATTGCACCGTCATTGACTAAAGTCTACTCTGCAACTTTTCCAAGTAAAAAGAACAAATATAGCTTCAACAAATTAAAATATATTTCAACAAATTAAAGTTATTTAGAGCAGAGTTCCCAAGCCTGATTTTGCATAAGAGTTCCTTGGGGAACATTTAAAAACTATAGGTACCCAGGCACTTCCTGCCATCCTTTTTTCTACTGACCATAGCAAAGAGACTTAGTAGGTCTGGCTTAGGTGACCTGAGATTGTGCAAAAAAGTAAATATTCAGACACCCTCGGCCCAAATATCAGCTCTCATTATGCAATTAGAACTCCTAAGGCGTAAGAGTATGAACCAAATCTGTAGAGACCCTAGGGTCTCCTGTGGGAGTTGTTTTTGTGCCTAAAGATTAGCTGGTTTGTAATTTCCCACACTCACTTGAGAAGTGAATATTAAAAAAATAACGTTCAAAGGTAGCATTGTGGTTTGATATAAAACATATAGAACTGGATACATTCATGGCTTTTCAACTTTTTAGTTGTATAACTTTGGACAAATTACTTAGCTTATTTAAGCCCAAGTTTACTGATATGTAAGATGTAATTGCAATGATTGAAGGAAACAAAAAGCATGTAATGCAATGTCTAGCAGACAATAAGTTCTTAATACTCTTAAAAACATCTTCCAGAAGTAAGCTTCCGGTTAATTAGTGATTTAACTATTTAATTATAATTTATGTTTATTTTCTCTTTCCTCATATTTGAAAGGTAATCACTGTTTCAACCATTTGATCGTATGCATTTGCCTCTAAGCATATCTTAACTAATCTAGAGAACCATATTCATTGAGATTTTGGAATAACTAGAAAATTTCTCATAGTTTCCTCCCTAATCTATAGTAGTTTAGTTTACAGAAATTAAAATTAAGCTTATGATATGTGTCTTGCCCACTCAGGCACGCACATCTGCAGTCCTCTTCTATAAACTAGCTGCTTCAGGTTCACACTAAACACAGTGAAAGCCATATAGTCAGGGTACATCCTCTTGATGTCGAGTGCCTGAGTCTTGGGCAAGCTTTTCATCTTGTTTGCATTAGTACTAATTTCCATGAACTATGAAAACACCTTGATGGTATTGGTTTTATGAACACTGTACATTCCCTGTAACGAGCATAGCTTTTAGAGTAAAAGAGAATACGTTCTCAAGATATGGTGAATTTTATTGCAAGAGAAGTGATGGGCCCTGCAGAGAGGAAGCAACAGGTTTGAAATGTCCAGCTGCTACCACTCAAAGAAATACCAGCACAAAGAAAACAGTCAAAATTATGTTGGTAATGACAGAGTAAATGAGCTTTTGTGGAAAACAGAAGCCAAATAAACCTTCTTGAATAATATATTACTCTGTAAACACAATCGTAAAGTGTCATGGTACCAGTTCAGGATAAAGGTCCCACTGCTGCCCAGTTCTGCAGTCAGTGGCTGCAGGGCCACAGCAGGAAAGACAACCAGTGCTTTTCACTACCCTGTTCACTGTTGCCCTCACTAATAATTTTCTTGGCCCATTTCTTCCTATTGCCTGAAGACAGTCATCAATGTCTGGCAGCTCTAGGTCTAAATTCTCTGTTTATTTTATCTTTAGCCTACACAACTGCAAAAGAAAGCCTGAGTTTTTAATGCATATTCCAACATCAGTTTATGAAAGTGAGAACGAGTCAGATAGTAATATATTTTGGGGAAAGTTTTTTAAGCCAGCTGTGGACGAGAAGGTCCAATTTGTATTGGAACTGCTCATTAGAACGTAGAGAAGAATAAATGAAAATAAGACTGAATAGAGAATGCAGCGCTTCAAGAATTAGTTTATAAAACATTTACATATTGCCTTGGGTGGGCAAAGCACCATGCTAGGCACCGTGGAGGGCTGCAAAGGGAAAAGCGGAGTGGTCTACCTTTACAAGGTGTTTTCGGCTATTTGAGGCATCCTTCCTTCCCTCAGCAGTGATTTCCTCAGTTATTACCATGTGCCTGACATGGCTGTAAGGACTGTGGACAAGACAAAGTCTCGGCTTTCATGGAGCTTATATTCCAGAGGAGGAGGATTAAACATAAGTGAATGGGCAGGAGTCAGCCAGTAAATGCCATGCAGAGCATCCTTGGAGGTGACGATTCAGTGAGTGAGCAGACTGATTCTTTACTAGGAAAGTTGTGAAAGGCCCCTCAAAGGAGTCAAGTTGTGACAGAGACCTGAATAATGAGACAGGGCTAGCCAGGCAAAGAGCGAGGCAGTTATGCTCCTGGAAGGGAAGCTGGAGAGTTTGGCCAGACCCTGGACACCCTGAGTCGGGGAGTGGTAGAGACTGGGGTACTGCAGAAGGCAGCCGGCAGATCATGGGGGACTTTCGAGGTGGAGCAGGATACAGAATTTTGATTTGATTTGAAGATTTTTAAGGAGGGAAGTAACTTGATCTGATTTATATTAGATACTTTTAAAAATTTTATTGTACATATTTAATGTATAAAACACGATACTATGAAATACAGTAAAGTGGTTACTGTAGTGAAACAAATTAACATATCTATCACCTTACATAGTCATACATATTCCACCTGGGTCCAGAGTGGCTATAATGTACTCATTTAGCAAAATTCTTACTGAAATATGCAATTATTAACTATAGTCCTCTATTGCACATTAGATCTTTGGACTTGTTCATTCTAAATATCTGCTTTGTATCCTTTGACCTACATCTCTTTATTTCCTTACCCTGTATTTTTATTTCCTTATTTTCTATCTCTGTGCATTTGACTTTTTAAAATAAGTGTTCCACATATTAATATAAATGAGATCGTGCAATATTTTTCTTTCTGTGCCTGACTTATTTCACTTAGCATAATGTCCTCCAGGTTTATCCATATTGTGGCAAATGGCAGATCTCCTTTCTTAAGGCTGAATAATATTCCATTGTATAAACATGCCACAATTTCTTTATGTATTCATTCCTTGACAGAGACTTGGGTTGTTTCCATATCTTGGCTATTGTGAGTACAGGCATATCTCAGAAATACTGCTGGTTTGGTTCCAAACCACGACAATAAAATGAATATCATAATAAATTAGGTCATAGGAATTTTTTGGTTTCCCAGTGCATATAGTTTACAATATACTGGAGTCTATTAAGTGTTCAATAGCATTATATCTAAAAACACAATGTATGTACCTTAATTAAAAAATTTTTATAGCTAAAAAAGTCTAACAATCATCTGAGCCATTGGCAAGTTGTAATCTTTTTGCTCATGGAGGGGCTTGACTTGATATTTATAGCTGCTGACTGATCATGGTGGTAGTTGCTGAAGGCTGGGGAGCTGTGGCAATTTCTTAAAATAAGAGAAAAATGAAGATCGCATCAATTAACTCTTCCTGTCATAAAAGATTTCTCTGTAGCATGCAATGCTCTTTTATAGTTTGATAGCATTTTACTTACAGAATTGTTTTAAAATTTGGAGTCAATCCTCTCAATTGGTTGTGTTATCAACCAATTTTATGTAATATTCTAAATCCTTTGTTGTCATTTCAAAAATATTCACAGCATCTTCACCAGGAGTAGATTCTTTCTCAAGAAACCACTTTCTTTACTCATCCATAAGGAGCAACCCCTCATCTGTTCAAGTTTTATCATGAGATTGCAACAATGTAGTGACATTTTCAGGTTCTTCTTCTAGTTCTCTTACTCTTTACGGCTCATTTGCAGTTATTTTTTCCACTGAAGTCTTCAGCTTCTCAAAGTCATCCATGAGGGTTGGAATCAACTTCTTCCAAACTCCTCTTAAAGATGATATTTTGATCTCCTCACATGAATCACAAATGTTCTTAATGGGGTCTACAATGGTGAATACTTTTTAGGTTTTCAATTTATCCTGCCCAGAGCCATTAATGAATTACTATCTATGAGAGCTATTGCCTTACGAAATGTATGCATAACTATTAAGACTTGAAAGTCAAAGTTACTCCTTGATTCATGGGCTGCAGAATGGATAGTGTCTTAGCAGGCATAAAAATATTAATCTCCTTGTACATCTCCATCAGAGCTTTGGGCTAACTAGGTGCATTGACAATGAGCAGTGATATTGCAAAATGAATCTTTATTTCTGAGCAGTAGGTCTCAACAATAGGCTTAAAATATTCAGTAAACCATGCTGTAAACAGATGTACTGTCATCCAGGCTTCATTGTTTCATTGATAGAACATAGGCAGAGTAGATTTAGCATAATTCTGAAGGGCCCTAGGATTCCATTGGCTTCAACTTAAAGTCATCAGCTGCATTAGCCCCTATCAAGTGAAACAGCCTGTCCTTTGAAGCTTTGAAGTCAAGCATTGACTTCTCTTTAGCTATGGAAAAGCTAGATGGCATCTGCTTCCAAGATAAGGCTGTTGCATCTACATTAAAAATCTGTTGTTTAGTGTAGCCACCTTCATCAATTACCTTAGTCAGATCTTCTAGATAACTTGCTACAACTTCCACATAAGCACTTGCTGATGGAGAAGCTGTAGTTTTATGCTATGGGGACAGCTTCCTCCATTAAGCTTCATGAACTGACCTCTGCTATCCTCCAACTTTTCTTCTATAGTGTTCTTGCCTTTATATAGTTGAAGACTTAGAACCTTGCTCTGGATTAGGCTTTGACTTAAGGAAATGTTGTGGTCGATTTGATCTTCTATCCAGACAAATAAAACTTCCTCTATATCAGCAATAAGGCTGTGTCACTTTCTTATCATTTTTGTATTTATTGGAGTAGCACTCTTAGTGTCTTTCAAGAACTTTTCTTTTGCATCACAACTATTTGGTGGAGGAGGCCTAGCTTTCAGCCTATCAGCTTTCAACAAGCCTTCCTCACTAAGCTTAATAATTTCTAGCTTTTGCTTTAACCACTTCGGCACGAGCATCGACTATAGTCGACAGCCACAGATGAACACACACAGTTGAGCCTTGACTTTAGTCGACAGCCAAAAGGTTTTACTTTTACAGCTTTTATCTCTGCAGTTGCAGTGTGTACGTACAGCTAATAAGTTACTACGAATCTGTGACCTTTCAACAAGTCATTAGTAGGAGTTATAGGATTATATGAATTTGTCATCAATGCACAGCACAAACTATCATGTGGACTATGAATGCCGGCTGTGGGCAAGGTTTCGCGGCCGGTGAGTACGGTACCAAAGAGGTTAAAGCCAGAGACATGCAACTCATCTTTTCACTTGAACACTTAAGAGGCCATTGTAGAGTGTTTTTTTTTAAATTTCAGCAAATTATGGGGGTACAAATGTTTAGGTTACGTATATCGCCCTTGGCCCATCTGAGTCAGACCTTCAAGCATGTCCATCCCCCAGACGGTGCACACTGCACCCATCAGGTGTGTATATACCCAACCCCTACTACCCCCTCCCATCAGCCCAACACCCAGTGAATGTTATTACTATATGTACACTTAAGTGTTGATCAGTTAATACCAATTTGATGAGGAGTACATGTGGTACTTGTTTTTCCATTCTTAGGATACTTCACTTAGAACAGGTTCCAGCTCTATCCAGGATAATAAAAGAGGTGTGCTAGATCAACATCATTTTTTGTGGCTGAGTAGAACTCCATGGTATATGAATATATACCACATTTTATTAATCCCTTCATGTATAGATGGAAACTTGGGTTGATTCCAAGTGAATTGTGCTGCTATAAACATTTGAGTGCAGATGTCTTTTTTATAGAATGTCTTGTGTTTTGGGGGTAGATGCCTAGTAATGGGATTCCTGGATCAAATGGTAGTTCTACTTGTAGATCTTTGACGTATCTCCATACTGCTTTCCACAGAGGTTTTACTAGTTTGCAGTCCACCAGCACTGTATGAGTGTTCTTATATCTCCACATCCATGCCAACATTTGTTGTTTTGGGACTTTTTGAAAAAAGCCATTCTCACTGGAGTTAAGGGATATCTCCTTGTGGTTTTGATTTGCATTTCCCTGATAATTAGAGATGTTGAGCATTTTTTCATATGTTAGTCATTAGTCTGTCTTCTTTTGAAGAGTTTCTGTTCATGTCCTTTGCCCCCTTTTCAATAGGGTTGTTCGATTATTTCTTGCTGATTTTCCTGAGTTCTATATAGATTCTAGTTATCAGCCCTTTATGGGATATGTAGCATGTGAATATTTTCTCCCATTCTGTAGGTTGTCTGTTTGCTCTCATGATAATTTCCTTGGCTGTGCAGAAACTTTGTAATTTGATCAGGTCCCATTTATTTATTTTTGTTGTTACTGTGATTGCCTTTGGGGTCTTTTCCATAAATTCTTTGCCTAGGCCAATGTCTGTAAGAGTTTCTCTAACATTTTCTTTTAGAATTCTTATAGTTTCATGGCTTAGGTTTAAGTCTCCTATCTACCATGAGTAGATTTTTGTGAAAGGTGAAGATCCTATTTCAGTCTTCTATATGTGGCTATCCAATTTTCCCACCACCATTTATTAAATAAGGATTCTATCCCCCAGTGTATGTTTTTGTCTGCTTTTTCAAAGATGAGATGGCTATATGAGGATGGATTTATATCTGGGTTCTCTGTTCTGTTCCACTGGTCAATGTCCCTGTTCTTGTGCCAATACCATGCTGTTTTAGGTACTACAGCCTTGTAGTATAGTTTGATGTCTGGTAAATGGATGCCTCCCAATTTGTTCTTTTTGCTTAAGATTGTTTTTGCTATACACAGTCTTCTCTGGTTCCATACAAAGTGAAGAATTATTTTTTCTAGATCTGCAAAAAATGATGTTGATATTTTAATACGGATTGCATTGAATCTGTAGAACACGTTGGGTAGTATAGACATTTTAACAATATTGATTCTACTGACCCATGAGGATGTTATGGTTTCCACCTATTTATGTACTCTGCTATTTCCTTCCTCGGTGTTTCATAGTTCCTCCTGTAAAGGTCTTTTACCACCTTAGTTAAATGTAGTCCTAGGTATTTTATTTTCTTTCTTGCTATTGTAAAGTGTATAGAGTCTTTGATCTGTTTCTCAATTTGGCTGTTGTTGGCATATAGGAATGCTACTGATTTCTGTACATTGATTTTGTAACCTGAGACTTTGCTGAATTTGTTCAACTATAACAGTAGTCTCATGGCAGAATCCTTGGGGTTTTCTAAATATAAGATCATATCAGCAGCAAAAAGCAATAGTTTCACCTCTTCTGCCACCATTTGGATGCCCTTGATTTCCTTCTTTTGTGTGATTTCTCTGGCTAGGACTTCCAACACTATGTTCAATAGAAGCAGTGATAGAGGGCAATCTTGTCTGGTTCCAGTTCTAAGTGAGAATGCTTTCAATTTTTCCTCATTCAATATGATGTTAGCTGTGGGTTTGTCATATATGGCTTGTATCATTTTTAGGTAAGTGCCACCTATGCTTATTCTGTTAAGTGTTCTTACCATAAAACGGTGTTGAATTTTGTTGAATGCTTTTTCTGCGTCTATTGAAAGGATCATATGGTCTTTGTTTTTGCTTCTATATATGTGGTGAATTACATTTATAGATTTGCATATGTTGAACCATCCTTGCATCTCTGGGATGAAGGCTACCTGGTCGTGCTGGATTATTTTTTGATAAGCACCTGAATTTGGTTTGTTAGGAATTTTTTGGGAATTTTTGCATCTATATTCATAAGGGATATTGGTCTGTAGTTTTCTTTTTTTGTTGTGTCCTTTCCTGCTTTTGGTATTAGGGTGACGTTGGCTTCATAAAATGTGTCAGGTAGGATTCCTTTCTATTCAATGTTGTGGAATAATTTCTACAGGATAGGCACCAGTTCTTCTTTGTAGGTCTGGTTAAATTCAGGTGTGAAACTATCTAGTCTGTGAATTTTTAGGAAGGATTTTTATTGCTGTTTCAATTTTGGTACTTGATATTGGTCTGTTCAGGAATTGTATTTCTTTCTGATTGAGCCTCGGGGGGTTATGTGTTTCTAAGAATTTGTCCTTTCCTTCACATTTTCCATTTTATGTGCATAGAGCTTTTTATAGCATTCATAGATGATATTTTGTATATCCATGGCATCAGTTGTAATTTCTCCTTTTTCATTCCTGATGGAACTTATTACAGTTCTTTATTTTCTTGTTAATCTTTCCATAGGTATGTCAATTATGTTTATTTTTTCAAAGAACCAACTTTTTGTTATAAATTTCATTTAGTTCTGCTCTGATCTTTGTTATTTCTTTTCTTCTGTTGGGTTTGGAGTTGGTTTTCTCATCCTTTTCCAGTTCTTTGACATGATTCTTAGATTGTTTATTTGTGATCCTTCTGTCTTTTGGATGTAGGATATAAATTTTCCTCTCAAGACTGCTTTAGCTATGTCCTACAGATTTTGATAACTTTCGTCTCCTTCGTCATTTACTTCAAAGACTCTTTCGATTTCCATAATGAAATAATCATTCACTAGAAGGTTGTTTAGTTTCCATGATTTTCTGTAGAGATAAAAGTTTCTGTTGGAGTTTATTTCTAATTTTGTACCACTGTGGTCTGAGAAGATCTATGGTATAATTTCTATTTTTTAAAATTTTTTGAGACATGCTTTGTGGCCTAGGATTTGGAATCTTAGGCAATGTCCCATGAGGTGATGAGAAAAATATATTTTCAGTGATTTTGGGGTGGAGTGGTCTGTAAATATTTGTTTCAGAGTTCTATTTAAGTGCATTGTTTCTTTGTTAATTTTCTGTTTGGAGGATCTGTTCTGTCAGAGGGGTGTCGAAGTCTCCGGCTATTATGGTGTTGCTGTTTATCATTTTGTTCAGACTAAGTAGGATTTGCTTTACAAATCTGGATGCATCTGAGTTAGGTGCATAACTATTTAGAATTGTTATGTCTTCTTGTTAAACTGTATACTTCACCATTATATGAATAGTCTTAGTCTTAGTATAGTCTTAGTAATAGTCTTAGTCGTCAAATCAACATAAGTAATGAAAGACAAAGTTATCTGAAATCAGAACTGCCACACCAGCTTTCTTTTGGCTTCTGTTTGCTTGAAATATTGTTTTCCATCCCTTTACCTTGAGTCTGAATGAATCCTTGTGGGCTAGATGGGTTTCCTGATGACTGCAGATATTTGGCTTGTGTGTATTTATCCATTTGGCCAGCCTAAGTATCTTTAGTGGGCAGTTCAAGCCATGCACAGAATTGATAAGTGGGGCAGATTTTTGTTCATCCTGTTGAGTTGAACTTTGTTTTCTCTCTTGAGCCATTGTGGTATCTGGCCTTTAACTTCTACCTTTGGGGTGATTTTACATTCATGAGTGTTTATTATGCTGATCCGGGTGTAACACTGTTTTGAGTACCTCTTGGAGGGCTGGTCTTCTCTTGGTGCATTTCCTCAGTCTTTGCTTACCCGAGAAGGTCTTTATTTCTCTTTTGTATATAAAACTTAGTTTTTCAGGGTAAAAGATTCTAGGCTAGGCATTATTCTGTTTTAGAAGAGAATGGGTCCTCAGGCTCTTCTTGCTTATAACGTTTCAGTTGAGAAGTCTGCCATTATTTGGATGAGTTTTCCTTTGTCAATCACCTGATTCTTTCACCTTATAGCTCAAAGAAGGGCCTCTGTGGTGGTTATTCTGGTCATTCTGATGACTGTTTGTTGTGGTAGCTTCCTGTTTACATCAAATCTCCCAGGAGTCCTTTGAGCTTCTTGTACTTGGATATCTAGACTTTTAGTGAGGCCTGGGAAATTTTCCTCTATCATATCCTCAAATAGCTTATCCAACCCTTGTGTATTTTCTCTTCACCCTCAAGGATGTCTATGATTCTCAGGTTAGGCTTCTTCACATAATCTCACCTTTCTTGTAGGCTTTGCTCTCTTATTTCTCTGTTCTCTGTGACTGATTTATTTAATTGAAAGGTGTTACCTTCAATCTCTGAGATTCTTTCTTCTGTTTGATCTACTCTATTCTTGAGGCTTTCTATTGTGTTTTGTAATTCCTTGCATAAATTCTTCATTTCCAAAAGTTCTGTTTGATTTTTTCTTTAATATTTCAATTTCTTGAGTGAATTTTTCTTCCAAGTCCTGGATTTTTCTTTGTGTTTGTTATCCATTGTAGAGTTATTGATGGCCCACATTTCAATATTGTTTTGTCTCAAGGCATAAAGAAGTCTGAGGAAAGGAAGAGAGATGGGGGAAAAAACAGGTCAATGGAACAGTCAGGCCACACACATTTATCAATTACATTTGCCAACTCATATGAGTGTGGTTCATGACAACCCAAAATAATTACAATAGTAACATCAAATATTACTAGATAACCATTACAGATAACCATAACAGATATAATAATAATGAAAAAGTTTGAAATGTTGCTGATAGACTTGCTCCACACAGAGTTGCCACAAACCTTCAATTTGTAAAAAATACAATATCTGTGAAGCATGATTAAATGAGATCTGCCTACATTTGTTCCTGAATAAAAAATTTAATAATTTGCTTTTAATGCTGAATGAAAATGCCCCATGTAAAAAGGTTGTGTACAATCTGTTCCCAAACTCAGTTCTTACACCTACTTACATGAGAACCCAGGACAGCATGAAACCCAATACTTAAAACTGTGTTTCTGTATTAATAATCTGCTTGTGCAATTTACAGTAGTTTTTTCAAACTTAAGAAGATGAATAAGAATGAATAAAGCATTATAAAAGAAAGTATTACATTTTATAAATTGGTAAGGTTGTACAATGTTTATATCTGGAAAGAATTTAAATTAATGGCTTTTCCTCCTACATTCCTAAAGTCTCTATTCTTCTTTGAGACCTCACTGTACAGATTTTTACTGACTCAGCACTCCATTGCACTTAATTTATTTTTCCTTCTTAGTATCAACTAGACCCTAAACAACTTTAGAACAAAAATAGTGTCTTGCTTACCTTTATTTTTCTTAACAACTAGAAAACTCATCATCATTCTAACATTTATTGAAGCAATTAATGGATGAGTAAATGAGTTAACATTTTTATCCCCACACTAGCCAATAGCTCTCATAACATTATTAAAGTCGTGGTGATTACAATGTCTGGTCAATTAATCTGCCTCACAGGGTACGTTTGCAGACTAATAAGATTTTGAAAGTGAAAGTGCTTATAAATTGTTAAGGGCTTTCCAAATGTTTGTTACTATCCTCTTCCCAGGCTGTTAGCTGTAAAATGAGGGTTTTGCATTCAACAAAGGAGGCTAAGTCCCAGACAATTAAGGTCATAGCTACTCCAAGTGTGATCCTTTTATATTATCTGCTTTGGCACCAAGAAAAAAGAATAACTTCAATCCAAAACCCCAATTCAAATAGCCATTATTACTACTCTCCAACCCTTGTCTCCACCACCCTCCACTTAGGATGAATTCCTAAAGCTTGATTTGTTCATCTTCGATTGGTAATTTTTGTTATATTTGCATGTAATTTTACAGTTATTTTATTTCACTCTTCTTGGGGGTCAGAGTTAAGCTCTGAAGAGATCTTATTTAGATATGTTTCTGTGAAAATGTATTCATTTTGTGGCAAGAGAACAGACCCGAGGGTGAGCTCCTGCCCTCTATCTGTCAAACTATGTGATTTGAGACATGTCACTGTGTCCCACCCCAACCCCTGGGGCCTCACTTTGCCCATTTATAAAATTATAAAGAATTCTGTCTTCTCCAACTCACAAATTTGTGTGTCACATGTAAAATTGCTTTAGAAAGTATAAAATATTCAAGTCAAATGCAAGGGGATGTTACTAGCTATATTTTATGAGCTCAGCATTACTTGGTGCTAGAGAAGATACCAAAGGGGCTGATGACAAAGAGGGAAATCTCACTGAATCTCTTAGAAACATATATCCCAACTGACATTACAACTGTGTGGTAAGACAACTGCATAAGAGAACGAAGGGTCAAAGTAGCATTTTAGCTCCTTTTCCCCCAAAGTGTTAATAACAAAAGGGAAAATCAATCTAAGAAATTCCCAGAAATTAATATTCTTTTTTTCATTTTGTTTTAATGCTAATCAGGTATTACTGTAAGTAAGCCTTTCTTCATTCAAAGTATTTAAGCTCCTAGATGCACAAGCTCCTTTATGCTTAATTTGTGTTTTTTAATCAGTCTTGCATAGAGCAGGGCACACCATAGGTCTACAATATGTATTTGTTGAATTGAACTACAAAAATAGAACAGCTTGCAACACTTGGAGCTCTGTTTTATGAAGTGGGGGATTGGGGGGATACAAAAAAGCTATCCTTGCTGGCACTAATTTCTTTAATCAAGAAGGAATATCTTCATAATGTGGCACAAAGAGAAAGAGCAATGCACACAGTGCTCAAAGCTGTGAAATTAGCAACTGCTCCCCTGTTCTTAGCCTTGTGGAATTTAGAGCTTATATATGCATACAGCTTGATTTGCAAACTATTTGGCCCTTATAATGCTATTATAGGTAATAAAAAATATTTATTTTATCAATATAAAAAGTCATCTGTGTGCTAGTCAGAAATGAAGCTTCCTTTAACTCAAATAGCCTGAGATTCTCCCAACTTTCTTTCTCCTGCTCTGGCCCCTGGCCTCACCCTAGGCTTGGCTCCATGATCACCAATTTCTGGGTGATCCAATTCAGCCCTTGGACATTAAATTCTTTTAAATGCCATCTGTATGATAATTACTTCCAGTTTAAACCACCCCTCAGAATTCTAGTTTCTCATATGCATTTGCTGACTCAATATTTGCACTTTTATGTCTAAGAGGATTCAAAAGAGCTAAAACAACTTCAGATACCCTACCACTCTCCAATTCAACCTGCACTTCCACTAGAATTTCTCATCTCTTGGGTCTGACTCAGCAGTACAAGCCCCAAATTTGTCATCATATTTGAGCCACTTCCACACACCCAATGTACCAAGCAGTCCTTTTAATTCTATCTTTGTAACAAATTCCTCATGTGTCCCATGGAGGGGTGTACTCCATACTACTGGAGAGTAACTGGTTACCCTCCAGTAGTATGAGCCACCACTATCTCTTGCTTAGACTCTGCAGGAGCCTCACAACTGGCTCCCCACTTCTACTTTCATCTTCTTAAAATCCATTCTCCATAACGAAGCCAAAGTAATCATTAAAAAGTATACATCAAACCAAATATCTTCTTCACAGCAACATAAACAATCAACAAAATAAAAAGGCAACCTATGGATTGGGCAAAAAAATTGCAAACCATGTATCTGATAAGGGGTTAATTTCTAAAACATATAAATAACTCATATAACTCAATAGCAAGAAAACACATAACCCAGTTAAAAAATGGGCTAAGGACCTGACATTCATTCCTCCAAGGAAGACATAAAAATGACCAATAAATATATGAAAAGATGGTCAACAACACTAATCATCAGGGAAATGCCAGTCAAAGCCAGTATGACACATCACCTCACACCCGTTAGGAAAATTTTATCAGAAAGACAAGACAAAAAAAGTGTTGGTGTGGAGAAAAGGGAACCCTGGTATACTGTTGGAGGGAATGGAGGTTGGTCCAGCCATATGGAAAACAGTATGGAAGTTCCTAAAGAAATTAAAAATGGAATTACCATATGAGCCAGCAATCTCTTTTCTAGGCATATACCCAAATCAAATGAAATTACCACCTTGTAAAGATACCCGCACGCCACTTTTCATTGCAGCATTACTGTAGCATTCCATGAAACAGGCTCCTTCACCCCTTCCCTGAGTACCACTCACGTCTGGGGAAGAAGTTGTGAGAAATTGAGCTAATACATGGGGCTCATTTCGTAACACAGATGGCGACCATCCTCACATTCCCAGGTTCCATATCTATGCACAGTGTCTTTATTCATTCTAAGCCAAACTGTAATTTAGAACTGAGCCACTGATTCTCCCAGAAGAATGTCTTCATTTGCCCCATGGATATATAAAATCACAATCAATAAAAATGTTTTTGTATATTTCATGGGAGAGACAGATGTGCAGGTTTAACTCATATATCTGATATAAAAAACCTTGAAAATTAGATATTTGTTCTTCCAACCACATTCTCAGCCCTCTCTACTCATAATTTTTTTTAAATCTTTCCTCAGGGTTGCACTAAGACTGTGGAGATGGTCCCCTTGTCCTTCCTTTCTCCAGTATTTTCTCTGAGAAATCTAAAATACATAATGTTATGCAAAGAGATTCATTTGGGCCTTTCTCTTGGACCTTACTTATACACATTGAAGACAATATCCTCTAGCAAACAGGACCCACTCTCCCAGAGAGGTGGGTTTGCAACTGGAGTCACTTGAATATATGTCTTTAGGCTTCTTAAACTCAATCCCAATCAGTTTAGAAATTTATTTCGTTGAAACAAGTGAAGTCCCCAAAATGGATTCTGACCAATGTAATCCCATTTTATTGCACTTTTGTTTTTAAAAGTTTGATTTTACATTTCAATAGACCTATTAGAACATGGTGAGATAAAAGTGATTGCTGTTTCAAGTTACTGCGTTAATTGTTCTCAAGGGCAAGCATAACCCCAGTGCATTCCTAATACCCAGCAGAGACATAGACAAAGAACCAGGCATGATAATAAAAACCTAGTGTAGATAGCTAATGAAAGATGAAAATTAAGCTGTGACATGATTAAAAATGCCTAATAATGTGACTTTGTAACTTACAGTAGAGACCCAACAAATTCTGTGTATGTGAACTAATGGTTGATTTAACATTATAAAAATGTATATGTACTATATTCAGGCTGTGTTGGCTTCATTTGAAACTATGGCTTCCATGGGTTTAAAAATACATGTATTATTTTATTTGCAAAATGACAACTCTAAATTTCAATATGTTCAATTATTTAAACCAATAATTTCTAGAATGTGAGTGGTGTCCTACTTGTAAGATTTTTAAAATAGGCAATTTTGAAATAGGTAAATTACTCAGTAGAAACCTTAGGGGGCCCAAATTGCTGATATATCTTTCTCCAAATACCTCACATTATTCAGGAGTATGTATGCATTGAAAGTATCTTATTCTTTAATTCTCATACTTAGACCAGTTATGTTTCCTACTTTTAAAAATTGTCTATGAAACAAAAACAGGCTATATGAAGATTATTAAAACTAACTTTGTTCTACAGAAGTCATTTGATGCCTTGGGAGACCATATGAGCATTTATAGGATATTCTTATACAATAAAATTCAATGTTAAAAGTATGATTAGTCAAAAAAAAATCAACCAAATGGCAACAAGGGCTTTTCTTTTTCTATATTATTGGGATTTTTTTTTCCTCCTTCTAAAACTTTCCAGCTGCCCTTTGTGAAGTTCCCAGAATAATGATTAACATTATTAAACCAGAGACTAAAATTTTGGTACGGACTGACCCATGGGGACACATTACTATAATTGTTTAAAATAAAATAATAAAAGGGGCGTCCCATAGGCAGAAAGAGTTGGACTCATTCTCAAAATTGTATTCTATTTGTCAAAGTCACCCAAAAGAGTGCTTAGGAGTGTTGGAATTTGCTGTCAGAACCAGGTGCTCTCAAGGGTCTTGCCTTTGTGGTTCGCCTACATGGGTCTCCCAGTCCTCAGTTGAACATTAACGTTCTCATGAGGATATATTATTGAACATGATTCTAGTAATCTCTTCCAGTAGAGGCTTAGGCCATTTCTAAAATTTCTTTGCCCATGTCCTTTCTACAGTATATCCTCTCAAAGCACTCTTGCATGTGCACACGCACACACACATGCACATTCTTGTCTACTTTTCTCAACATACATTGAATGGAACATTCTGATTCCCACATTGGTCTCTAGAAGACTGGTGCCGTTTTGCTCAATGGACTTCAAGTAAACTGTATTCATTCCATGATTATTCTGTAGTTTACAGATACTAATGCTGTGTTCTTTGGAGTTAAGAAGGGTTAAAAAAAAATCAGTTCTTCCTCCATTTATCAGGCTCATTTTATTAACATCCTACTGTGAGTGTGGTGCTCTGACAGTTTGGCAAAGCCCAAGAACACCCACGCAATACTCCCTGTAACCCTTCTTTGCCTTACAAAATATGCCTTATAAAGCTCTGAATAAATTTGGGATGTTTCCTAAAGCAGAACTCATTTATTTTTACCTCAAGTCCTGCAACTCCCAACATACACACACACACTTCCCTTCTAATTGGCAGGAAGCCTTAGGATGCCCTTCCCTCCTACTAGAAAGGTATGAAACACACACAGTAATTTCCTCCACCTCCAAATCAATTTTGTCTTGCTGATCTTGTCCAACCCTAGCCTGCTGTTCTGTTTTTCTATTTTCCCTAAATGCAACTTACTTTAAGCATGTGTTAACTGGATTAACATTTATACAGTTAAAGGATAAGAGGTGATAACCCATTTGTCAGTCTAGCCACTTTCTTCTCTTTTAAATGTCGTCTACTTAATGACGTACATCCAGACTGCACGCCCTTTTTATTTTTTTTAAAGAAGCAAAACCAAAAAAAAAAAATTTAAAGAAAATGCAAAATTTGTTTTTAACTTTGGCTATCACAAAAAGGGGAATAAAGATGCCAGAAAAAGCAAAAAAAAAAAAAAAAAAAGAAAAAAAGTGTCCCCTGACTGCTCTGTCTGTGCCTTTTCAGCCTGTGCATCTGGTTGTTCATCTCTGAAAGTGTGTGAAATACTTTTTTCTTTAAATTTTTTTTGTTCTTTTCTCCCTACTTGTTTGGGAATTAAGTGCTTTTTGTATTATATATATCTATATATATATATATATCAATGTGTTTCTTTTTATTGCTAGATCTTTAGATTTGGTTTTATCTAAAATTATGAGAAAAAAGTTATGAATTGTTTTCTGCAATTTTCCCCACTCCCTCTTTAAATGTGGAACAACTTCATCTGCAGAATCCTCACATCCACATCCTTCAAATTAGCCTTGTCTCATTGCCAATTGCGTGCAACATGGGTGGCATAAGGAAGATGGTTGATGTCATTCAGGCGATACCATTTCTATATAGGGAACTGATCAGCAATCCTGCATGTGGGCTCCCTACACAGTATTGTGTTTCAATCAACTCTGTAGATCTCTTAACCTCCCCAACTCTAGATGGGGCTGTGTGGCTGCCGATGAAGTTGTTCAACTTGAATGCATAAATCTAGTCTCCTTGTTTTTGCTTTTAATCTTTTGATCATGACTATTAGTATTATTATTTTATGTATCTTGGCTATTTTTATTAGAAAAAAAGTTTAACTGTTTCTATTATTTGAAAATCTTTAATGAAACTGTAATAATTTTTGGAATAATTGCATGTTGAAGAAGTTGCAGCTTAGGGTGTGTGAGATTGTCAGTGTTAGAGTTCTGTTCTTTATTTCCATAGATGGGCATGTGTAGGCTCATTTGTTTTTGTATATTGCCCATCCCTTCCTTACAGCCAGAAGCTCTAATGCAGCTAGATCACTCCGTGCCGCCCTTACATGGACATGGCGACTCACTTACACATTTACCCCTATCATCTTCATCTCCTGTGTAGTACACTCATAGATACAACCCTCCCTTCCCTGCATCTTTCCTTCCCATACTCCTCCTTTCTTTAGCATTGTTAAAATTTATGTGCTGTCATCCATCCCCCTAAATTAAAGAAAGTCTAAAATTTGTCAAAAAGACAAAAAAAAATTATATATCTGAAAACTTATAACAATGCAGAAATTCATTCAAAACCCTTCAGAGTCATAGAATTTTTTAAAAGGCAAATTATAAAAGTAAACAGGTTTTTTTTTTAATTTTTCAATCATAGCAATCAGAATTATTTTAAATTCAAAATTGATGCCCTCCCAAGCCCCTCAAAGTAAAAATTTGTTAAAGTGCAGATTTTTTTTTCTTTTCATGTTATGTGGTGTGGATGTATGTGTTGTTGCCTCCCTGTATCATCTTCTGTTGTAAATTATTATATTTGAAAAAAATTTAGACATTTTGCTCAAAAGTTTTTAAGAAATGACAACAAAAAAGCAAGTTACAAGAATGTGGCAATTCTATTTGTCCAAGAGCATTCTTACACAACTTTCTTTTGTAAATTTTTCTTTCATGCCAAAAAACATGCGGGCAATTTGTTGATGTAAGTTGACTATAAATTAATATGGTATGCTTTTTTAATTTAAATTATTTTGCCTATATGGAAATGATTTCTTTCTTTGTTTTCTGAAAACAGCCTCTATTTTTTTTATTTACTTTAACTTTTCTTTCTGTTCTTATATCGTGAATGCCTTGTTGATGCTATTTGCTCTTCTCCTCCCAGCTTACTTTGGCTATGAAGTTGATTTTATTTTCTACTATATGATTTTGAAGACTATATTAAATATTTTATTTCATTTGTGTCTATTTGCTTAATTTTCACTGTTTTGTGCTGAATTGCTTCTAATAACCAATGTAAATTCTACTCTTGGTAGAAGATAGATAGATAAATTGTCCTTACCACCCAAAGAATGCCTGGCCTCTTTGCCTGAACTCTTTTTACCACAAACTTTAAAGTCTTTTTACCATGAATTTTAAAGCCTTGAAAGTATTGGTAGGCTCTGCAGTGGGATATTAAAATTGGTTCCAGCCTATGGGAGGCCTGTACCCCAGAAGAAAATGAGTTGAGTTAGCTCCAAGAGTTATCAGCGGTAATTGCATCCTTATTTAATTCCTTAGAAAGCATTCAAGGAAATTAGTCCCTTATTTTATTTTCCTTCAGCAAAGGGGAAATAAGGTACTCTCAAGTGACTATGGTAGAGTTTGGTTATCCAGGATTATACTATCACCTTCACTACAGGCTATAAAATCAATTTTACCGAGAATAAAAACATCAAGAATCTCAAGTGTTTAGAGTATTGTTCTATGATATTGGTGCCTTCCAATGTATAGAATTAACTACTAGCAAAAGCATGCGCACATACACACAGGGCACATACATTCCGTCTCTCTCCCCCACCCCTCTTTCCTTTGTGTCTCTCTTCTTTTTCAATAATAGTTGCCATTTCTCTCAAGGATTTAATCAGGTAAGCTTTAAAGGATCTTAATATTCTGCTAAGAAGAAACAGGATGATTTTCGCATCTGAAGTTTTACTTAGAAAATATGTCAGGTAGGTACCCCTACTGTGTGTATCTCAAGGGTAAGAATTTTCCTTGACCTTAAGGTTATTTGGACCTATGCTGCCTTTTCACTTCAGCAAACATAAGATTGGTAAGAAATACTATGTATTTTTTAATAAAGATATTGCTTCATTTTAACTATAAATATTAGTGTTATCTGAACTGCTACAGAAATATCAAATTGATACGTGCGTAAGAGATATGTTTCCAAGCCAGCAGTTTAAGGAATGGGCTCTCTTTCTCCCTCAGTTTATATGATTTTGTATTGTTTGACATGTTAGGTGATATTTTGGTTTTAAAAATTGGAACTTCCTAAATGGGATGTTATTTTATCTAGTTGGATTAAAAGCTTTTATTTCTGTTGAAGCAGCTATCCAAAGGTCAAGTTTAAGCATTTTTTAAAAAAATACACTCTTTGATTTATTATAAATCATTCTTCACACTCTACATTTATAATAAATATATATTTATAGGATCAATAGTCTAGATCCTATATGATTATACTTCTACCATAGCATGAAGTTACAACATGAAAAAAAGGTCAGGAGAAAGTGATCAATGATTTTAAGTCTTTATAGCTCAATACTATTAGCAGAAATAATACTGCTCACTAGCATTGCAGAGTAGCAATAGGCACTGTGTTAATGATGTAACATACAAAAATAAAAAAATAAACACTTAACACTTAACCATGCATTATTTCATATTTGCATTGATGGTTTTAGATATTTGATCAAAGTCTTATGGCTAGTAAGCAGCAGAGTTCTGATGCTAACCTGAGTCTGACTGAGGCAAAGCTCTTAATCAATAAGCACATGAAGAACTCCATTCAACATTCCATATTTTATAATGTATAATGATATCAAGAGGCCGTGGCTCATATATGCTGAAAATAGAATTGGTAGGCTTTCAAAATCAAACGCATTTCAGACAAACCATTTGCTCTAAGAGAGGGGAGCAGGAATGTACTAACTAGAAATTCTCATCAGGTTAAAATATAAATGAAGCCCCTTTGAGACACTTGAGTTTTTCTGGTGTCTTCCTCCCCAGTACTTGTGTCCATGACTATTTTTTCTGAAGGTGGATGAAAGTTAATTTCATGGTTTCAAGCTTCAGAATATTTATGTGCTACAAGTACACACTTGTATGGCACCAAATAACTAAATGAGTATCTTTAAACAACCAATTTTGTGGGGGAAATAATTATTTCTCCCCACTACACATGAATTTCCAAGCAGAGAATTATAATAATACAAATAAGAGATGAAGTGAAGAGCCCAAATAGAATATAACAGAAATTCAAGGAATTGGAGCATGGTGTCCCCACTTAGCATCCATCTCAGCACCTTACTGTTTAACATCATTGTTTTAGTATTTTTGTGACCTCCAAGACTGAGTTTACTTTCTCTCTCTCTTTTTTAGATAACCCACTACATTCACTGTCACCCACAACATTCTCACAGTTCAGAAGAGTTCTATTAAATGTTTTATACACTGTCTTTTTCAATGGCAGGGAGCCCCTTTTGCTGGATACCAGCCCTGGAGGCATGAATTATATATCTATAAATACACTCATAAAGCAAGAAAGCAGGGCAGCCTTCGGGGCTAAAATAGACCTTTTATATCCCTAATGATCTCTCTAGTTTAAAGAAAAGCACAACCCTGTCAAAAAAGGGTATATACGCCCGGTTTAAAAATGCTAACTTTAAGGAATACAGATAGTTCTTTTCCAAACCAAAGAAAAATTCTGGGGATGGCCTAGGAAATTAGGATTTTGATGGATTGCAAGTTTTGAATCACTCTACCTGAAGCCTTTTGTGACTTTAGGTTCATTGCTTCCGTGAATACTTTTGTAATCATAGACATATAGTTCATCACTAAATCCACAGTCTCTGGACCATGAAAAAAAATTATTATAAGCTTCTCTAACATTTCTGAGGGTAGTCACTTTCGATTACACAAATCAAAAGTCTTCAATAGCCTCCTACAAACTAAGTCATTTCTATTAAGGATCTACAAGTGAAAGAAATGTATCCTTTCCCTCCTCCTCACAAATGATGTGTACCCTTTGACTCCCTAGTACAATACTGATTTAAGTATAATTATCTTAAATCTTATGGAGGAAATTTGATATTTAAATTGATTATACATGCCAGCATATACACCTATCCCAGGAAGCTTTCATGTTTACAGTTATCTAAAATTTTCTACCTATTTTTACTATAATTCCCATTTACATATGAACCCTGTATCCTAGTTGACTTTATTTTAAACTAAAGGCACTTTTCCCATTTCTTGAGATGCCAGGAAAAGGTGTTATGAAAGCTTCGACCATTTCATTGACAAAATATCAACATAATTTGGGCTCAGATTTTCCCGACAGAAGGCATCATTTATCATTTTTATCACTGCTACCAAGATTAATGACAAAATGGCAAAGAAATCTGAAGATCAGTAGTTTTGACAGATTTTGTTATCTAAACTATGCAATAGCATACCCATGATTTTAGTTTTAAAATAAGCTCTTATCATTTCACTTTAGGGCTCACCAGCCTTTTAGAAGCTCTTTATAAATTAACAGGCTTCAGAACTCTCTTTCTATGCTATTGTAAAAATTGTGGATTTTACTTATTTTTTAAATTCAAGAGAGATGCTTGTATTAGTGTGTTGATTGAGAAGGGAACAGCAAAGGAAAGTGGAATAATTCAACTGCAGAGGGAGCAGTTTGTAGAATTTGTACATTTTCAACAACAAAGACACTGCAGAACCTTTAGCTAGGATGGAAAAAAGAGAAAACAAACCAAAAACAAACAAAAAGGCAAATTTAAGACTCCAGTTGGGCATCACAGATGGTACACTAAAATTGCAAATGAATGCCACTCTGTAATCATGAAGACAGTGATCTTAATCTCACTTAAAGGAACACTAGCATCCTACCCAACAGTTTGCCTTTATATTTAAATTATTTATACAGGGACTTTGTCTCCCAACAAATCAGTCATTCCTTGTCCTTTAATCCAGGTTCCTCTTTGCTTTCTCTATGTGGGTTTTTGTCATTGCCACAAGGAACAAATGACTCTTCTTATTTGTGCCAAAAAAGAACACACATGTTAAACCTTTGTTCTAGATGAGCAGGGGAAAAAAATCCTGTCTTGTCCTCTGAAGGAAAGTGATATCATTCTTAAGAAATCCCTAGCAAAGGTTTAGACAGATTCCATGGGGCTTCACCACTGCTCTCCTGTTACTCAAACACTCTTTTCCATATATTACCTTAAATCTACCACTTGGGACCTGCTGAGTAAGAAGAATAAGAAAAAAAAGTTTGCTCAGGGTTAGGTCTAGGACTAGCTTACCTTTAGGGAACCATACTCCAAATCCCATTTTAAAAACTAGCAAAAATGTATAAATTATGCATTAAAGAAGTTGCAAGGTATATGAATTATGTATGCTCACAATGTAAAAAAATAGGTACTCTAGTCCAGTAAAGCAAGTCTGAAATTTTGGCAAATCTACAAAGATCATTTTGCTCAATAGTTTCAAACTCTAAGCAATAAAATAGAAGCTTTGCTTTAGAGCATGGACCACGATATCATCTTGAGATTCTCAGAAAGGTTCTTGTTTATTTCTCCACATGTAGTAAAATTATTAGGTATGCCAGAGATGATAGTACAATGCCTGTTGTTCATTCCATTCCAAATGACACACTTTATATACCTATGAGCTCCCTTCCCAATGCTCTATGTCACATGTTATTGGCTAAACAGGAAGAGGATAAAGACTTCTGACATGAGTACAACAGTTCTCAGTACTTTTAAGGTATGTAATAGCTTTTTTCTCAGAATGCTCTTCTCTTAGCTCACCTGAAACCTGGACAATTTAGATGCACAGAAAATGTTTAAAGGTGTGGAAAGCTGAGCAGTAGCGTTTTAATTTGTAAATAAATCTTTATAGAAGAACTCTGGAAGCCTATGTAGGCTCATATGCTTCCATTTGGAGTGTCCCTAGAACTTTGCAGTATTGAACCATTTGTTTGGCTTTGTCACCAATAAGAGGGACACTTCAGCTACAATCATATCTGTTAACAGATACTGAAACACTGACCATCCCGTCATAGTAAAGTTATTATTGAGGGCAGGACACACAAAGACACTGTACCTGTTGAGAGCTTAGTGAGTTAGCTTAGAAAGAGGCCTTCAACAATACTATCATATTAGCATCTCAACTTTCTGAATAACTGGTGGAGGGAAACACCCATGCCATCTCTGCAAGAGGATTTTTTTTAAAAGTGATAGTTGGGGTGGCAGCCTCAGGCAACATTCCTCCCCTAGCCTGGTTACTTGACTTTCCTGCAGGCAAGACAGGTCTTGCCTTTGGAGGTGGGGAGAAATGAGAGAAGCCACTTTCTGGGCTGGTACACATGGTGGTGTCAGGCAGTGCCACTCCCTGAGCCTAGCAGGGCAGACTCTGACCTTAGAGGCTTGGAGAAGTGAGAAAAGTCTCTTTCTCTGTGCTGACTGGTGTGAATCTGTGGGACCTTAGTACTAAGCAATAGGGGACAGCCAGCTGATTCAGTCCAGCAGGCTGGTTTTGATCATTTGATAAGAACATAACACTAGGGCTCGCTCTTGGTGCCTGGGCCACTGCCAGCTTTGGGGTTTATGGACTGGGAAATAAAACCCTGGCAAGAGTCTTCAGCAATTGCACCAATTGACACCCCCACCAGAAGCTGCCTACAAGTTTGGTTAAAGAGCCCTGAATAACATATTAGCAGCTCTCCCCTAACAGCATATCAAGCAACCACAGAAGTATATGCTCTCAGGCTTGCAGGCACCAATTTCCCTTACCCCACCTAAAGTAGGAACAGTCCTAAAGTAACCCTTGGGTATGACAAGACATTTTCCAAATTTGGGGCATTCATATACCCAATTTGGGGAATCAGAGCTCAACACAAAGGCATCGAAATACTTTGATAATTGGCTCCTCCTCACAAACTACAAGCAACAACAGAGAAGGTATCTCCAAAACTCAACACAGTGCCTTCCATCTCAAACTACTGGAGGGCAGTGGAGTCACACACATAAGAGTGATTAACCACCTGAGAGCTTAAGCAAGGGGACCAAATTCACTAATCTTCTTAGCAAGAGGTGAAGACAATAGGTCAGTGGTAACCCAACTGGCTAAAACACCTCTAAGGCAATACAGGACCAGTGTGCTTCTCCCCTGAACTGTCAAGGAACATACTTTTGGGGACTTGGAGATAAGTCTGTAAACGAGCCCCAGCACCCCTAGTTCTCAATAAAGTAGCCTGATGAGAAATAATCAGTGAAAGAATGCAGGAAACATGAAAGATGAGAGAGAAAAGTCACCCCCAAAGGTAAACATTCGATCTCCATCAATGGATACCAACTTACATGATATGATTAAATTGATAGAGGAAGAATTCTGATATGGATTATGAGAAAACACAATGGAATTGAAGAGAACATAGAAACCCAACACAAGGATGCCACATGAAAAATACAGGAAATGAATAAAAAATTATATAAAGAAATTGAAATACTATGAAAAAACCAAAAGAAATTCTGGAAACGAAAGACGCATTTAGGGAACTATAAAACACAGTGTAAAGCCTCAAGAACAGAATGGATCACATAGAGGAAAGAATCTCAGAGCTTGAAAATAATGCCTATGTGCTAAACAAATCAGATGAAAAAAAAAAAAGAACACAGAAACAAGAGATAAGAACAAAACATACAAGAAAGGTGGGATTATGTAAAGGAGACAAATATAATAATCATAGGCAACCCAGAGAGAGAAGAAAATACACAAGGGCTAGAAAATTTATTTCATGGAATACTGGAGGAAAATATGCCTGGCCTGGCCAGAAATCTAGATATCCAGATAAAAGAAGCACACAGAACTCCTGGGAGATTCAATATGAAAAGGCAATCACCATGTCACATAGATATTAGGCTGACCAAAGTAAACTTGAAAGAAGCAATCCTTTGATCAGTAAGACAAAAACAGCAAATAATCTACAAAAGAAAACCTATCAGACTAACTGCAGACTTTTCAACTGAAACTTTACAAGCCAGAAGGGACTGGGCGCCTATCCTCAATCTTCTAAAACAGAATAATGGCCAACCTAGAATTCTCTACCTGGCAAATCTAAGCTTCTCTATGAGGAAGAAATAAAGACCTTCCCAGACAAGCAATGACAGATGGAATTTACAAAGACCAGACCTACCCTATAGGAAGTACTGAGACCTGCATCATACACTGAACAGTGCAATAGACACTTGCTAAAGTAAAATCACTCAAGAGTCTAGAACCTGGATTCCACAATAGCTTGAGGAGTAAAACAAAAAAATAGGAATTCGCTCAAAAATATGAATGGAAATATACCCGAAATATAAATCCTTTCATTAAATGTGAATGGCTTGAATTGTCCTCTGAAGAGAAATAGACTGGCAGAGTGGATAAATATTAACCATCCAAGTGTCTGCTGTCTTCAGGAAACTCATCTAACCCACAAAGATGCTTTCAGGCTCAAGGTCAAGGGATGGAAAACAATCCTCCAGATAAATGGAAGCCAAAGAAAGCATGGGCAGGTATACTTATTTCAGATAACATAAGTTTTACAATAGCAAAAGTAAGAAAGGACAAATATGGCCACTATATAATGGTAAAAGGAAAAATCCAATAAGAAGATTTAATAATTCTTAATATTTATACACCCCACTCAGGAGCACCCAGATACATAAAGCAAACCCTGTTTGATCTAAACAGCATGATAAACAGTAACACCATAGTAGCCGGAATTTCAACAACCCACTGACTGAATAGGACAGATCATCTAAACAGAAAATAAGCAAAGAAATAATTAACTTAAACAGAGTTCTAGAACAAAAGGCCTAACAGACATATACAGAACATTTCATCCAAATAATGCTGAATATACATTCTTCTCATCAGCCCATTGAATTTTCTCCAAAATTTATCACATACTAGGCCACACATCAGACCTCAACAAATTTGAAAAAATAGAAATTATACCATGTATCTTCTCAGATCACAGTGGTATAAAATTAGAGTTCAACTCCAACAGAAACACCACTTCACAAAGTAATGGAAATTAAACAATCTATTGCTGAATGACTATTGGGTCAAGGAGGAGATCCAGATGGAAATCAAAATATTCTTCGAACTAAATGATAATGGGGATACAAGTTATCAAAATATGTGGGATACAGCAAAAGCACCTGAGAGGAAAACTAATGGCATTAAATGCTCACATCCAAAAGACAGAAAGCTCACAAATCAACAAACTAATAAACTGTCTCAAGGAACTGGAAAAGGAAGAGTAAATCCATTCCAAACCTAGCAGAAGAAAAGAAATAACTAAGATTAGAGTGGAATGAAATTGAGAACAAAAGAAATATACAGAAGATCAATAAAACCAAAAGTTGATTTTTCAAAAAGATTAACAAAATTGACAGCCCTCTTGCTACATTGACAAGAACTAGAAGGGAAAGGACTCTATTAAACTCAGTTAGAAATGAAAAAGGAGAGGTCACAACAGACACCATGTAAATACAAAACATTATCTTTAAATACTATAAAAACCTATATGCCCCAAAACTACATAATTTGGAGGAAATGGACAAATTCCTGGAAACATACAACCTCCCTAAGTTCAACCAGGAGGAAATAGAATCCATGAACTGACCAATATCAAGCACAGAAATTGGAACAGCAATTAAAAACCTTCCAACAAGGAAAAGTCCTGGACCAGATGGGTTCACACCCAAATTTTACCAAACATACAAAGAAGAACTTATACCTATACTACAGAAATTATTCCACAACATCGAGAAAGACTGTATCCTCTGCCCAACTCATTCTATGAAGCCAATATCACCTTGATACTAAAACCAGGAAAGGACACACACAAAAAGAAAACTACAGACCAATATCCCTCATAAATATAGATGCAAAAATCTTCAACAAAATTTTAGCAAATCAAATCTAACAGCATAACAAAAAAATAATTTACCATGACCAGGTGGGTTTTATCCCAGAGATGCAAGCCTGCTTCAATGTAGGCAAATCTATAAATGCAATTCACCACATAAATAAAAGCAAAAACAAATACCGTATGATTCTCTCAATAGATGCAGAAAAGCATTTGACAAAATCCAACACACCTTCATGATAAAAAGTCTTAACAAAATAGGCAAAGATGGGACATTCCTTAAAATTATTGAGGCCATATACAATAAACCCACAGCCAATATCATATTGAATGGGGAAAAATGGAAAGCATTCTTGCTTAGAACTGGAACCAGACAAGGATGCCCACTATCTCCACTTCTGCTCAACATAGTGCTGGAAGTCCTTGCTAGAGCAATTAAAGAAGAGAGGGAAATTAAGGCTGTCCGATTGGGAGCAGAATAAATTAAACTCTCACTCTTTGACGATGATATGATATTATATGTAGAAAACCCCAAGGAGTCAACCAAGAGACTCCTGGAATTGATATATGAATTCAGTAAAATCTCAGGATACAAAATCAATGCAACACAAATTAGAGGCATTCATATACGCCAATAGCAGTCAGGCTGAAAATCAAATCACAAACGCAGCACCTTTTACAATAGCTTCAAAGAAAATTAAATATCTAGGAATATATTTAACAAAAGACATGAGAGACATATACAGGGTGAACTACAAAACACTAAGAAAAGAAATTGTAGATGTCAACAGATGGAAAAATCTACCTTGCTCATGGATTGGCAAAATCAACATTGTTAAAATGTCCATACAACCCAAAGTGATCTATAGAATTAATTCAATCCCTATAAAAGTACCATCATAATTCTTTACAGATCTAGAAAAAATAATTTTATGTGTTGTATGGAACCGGGGAAAACCTCATATAGCCAAAGCAATCTTCAGCAAAAAGAACAAACTTGGAGGTATCAGTCTACCAAAGAGACTTCAAGCTTTACTACGAGGCTATAGTAACCAAAACAGCATGTGAATAGCACAAGAACAGAGATATAGACCTTTGGAACACAACTGAGAACCCAGAAATGAAACCATCCACATATTGTCATCTAATCTTTGACAAAGCAGACAGAAATATACACTGGGGAAAAGAATCTCTTTTCAATAAATAGTGCTGGGAAAACTGGATGAGTACATACAGAACATTGAAACTGGATCCCCACCTCTCACAAAAATCAATTCATGAATAAAACCTGAGGCATGAAACTTTAAGAATCCCGAAAGAAAATGTAGGGGAGACTCTTTCAGACATCAGCCTAAGCAAAGAATTTATGAAGAAGACCCCCAAAGCAATCACAGCAGCAACATAAATGAATAAATGGGACCTGAGCAAATTTAAAAGCTTCTGCACAGCCAAGGAAACCCTATCATTAGAGTGAACAGACAGCCTACAGAATGGGAGAAAATATTTGCTTTCTACATATCCAATGAAGGGCTGATAAGAATCTATATAGAACTTAAGAAAATCAACAAGAAAAACTCAAACAACTCCATCAATAAATGGGCAAAAGACATGAACAGAAACTTTTCAAAAGCAGACAGAATAATGGCCAGCAAACATATAAAAAAGTGCTCAACATCTCTAATCATTAGGGAAATGCAAATCAACACTATGATGAGTTAGCACCTAACTCCAATGAGAATGGCCTCTATCAAAAAGTCCCAAAATAACAAATGCTGGCGTGGATGTGGAGAGATTGGAACACTCTTACACTGCTGGTGATCCTACAAGTTAGTACAACCCCTGTGGAAAGTAATTTGGAGATACCTCAAAGAGCTAAAAATAGAAATACCATTTGATACAGTAATCTCACTACCAGGCATCTACCCAAAGGAAAAAAAGACATTCTATAATAAAGACATCTGCACTCGAACATTTATGGCAGCACAATTCACTATTGCAAGGATGTGTAATCAACCCAAGTGCCCTTCAATCCATGAGTGGATTAATAAAATGTGGTATATGTATACAATGGAATACTACTCAACTACACAAAACAGTGGTGATCTAGCACCTCTTATATTATCCTGGATAGAGATTGAGCCCATCTTCTGAAGTGAGGTATCACAAGGATGGAAAAACAAACATCACATGTACTCGCCATCAAATTGTCACTAATTGATCAACATTAAGGTGCTCACATGGTAGTAATATTGATTGGGGATTGGGGGTGGGTAAACTCACAACTAATGGATGAGGTGAGCATTATATGTGGGAAGCACATGCCTCCAGCTTGAGTGAGGCAAAGTCACAACATGTAACCAAAATGTTTGTACCCCATAGTATCCTGAAATAAAAAGAAAAAATAAATAAAGTGATAGTTGAAATAAATTTTTTCTAGAAAAAATTCAATAAAGAGACATGTACTGTGACTTCTTGAGATTCTTCCTTTGCTTGGAAAATAACATTATAAAAAGACAGGAAGAGTGATTGATTATCTTGTTGACATAGATAAAAAATAATCTTGGCCTTACAGTTAGGTAAGCAATATCCACTGCAGAATATTTGTGGTACCCATGATTTGCAAGGCACTATGATTTAATGAACTATTCTGAACTTTCTATCCTGACATAGTCCACATGTTTATAAGTGCAATAATAAGGGACTGTGGTTAAACTGATACATATTTTTGCCACTCTAGTTAAAAATCACTGATTTTAAAAACTCACTTTGCTAAGTCAACATTTCTGAATCTAAAATTAAGTTTCCAGCAAGTCATAGATATGTAGGCTGGGTATTTTTAAAATCTAGCTTCCAGCTCAGCATATATTGCATTTAGCATAAAAGCAATTCATAAATATATATTAGACTAATGCAAGACAAGTTGTCTTTTAATAGTCAGGGGAATTTCAGGAAAACTATAGTCAAAGTGGGTTGGTTAGATGAGCATTTAAGTCCTTCTCACTTAGCTTATAGTAAATGAGAACTGTAATTAAGAAGCATAAAATTTTTTTTTTAAAAAAGATAGTAACTTTAAGAAAACACTAAAGATAAAAGTTTCTTATGTTCCTTTTCTATGTTCTTTGATCTTGGTCTCAAAAACATGCAAAACAGGTCATTCTCATCTTCATGGGAGCAGACAAGTAGAAACCCAGGGAGGCAATAAAGAAACATTACACTCCCATTAATACATTCATAAATTACACACACCATGTGCGCATGTACCCACACACAAAATTTTGGTAGCCAGTCATAATATAATAATATAATTGATTGAATGTCATCATCCCACCAGTAGATCCTGGAAACAGCATACGTATTTGAATTCTATCTAAATAATTACTTGAGAGTATCTTTAAGATTTAAGCCCCTGATCTGGGGATTTCAGGTTTGGGTGGCAAGAGGCATACAATGAGCACTAAATCAGCCTAGAATGATTAGGCAGGCTATCACTAGAAAAGATCCATATGGGCGTCTAGGTCATTTTATTATAATTTCTGAGGCATAACCTATGAACTACATTCATTGAAAGAGACTGTGAATTGTGTTTACAAATATACTAATTGTTTTTCTTTCTCTTTTCAATCCCAGGAGGTGAATTAGTTATCCCTCTTCTTGTAGAAGACCCTTTAGCTACCCCTGCTATTGCTACTCGTGCACCTTCCATTACTCTCCCCCCTACCTTTCGCCCCCTCCTCACCATTATTGAGACCACCAAAGATTCCCTGTCCATGACCTCTGAGGCGGGGTTACCTTGCTTGTCGGACCAAGGCAGCGAAGGTTGTGATGATGATGGCTTGGTGATATCTGGGTATGGCTCAGGGGAAACCTTTGACTCTAACCTGCCCCCTACCGATGATGAAGATTTTTACACCACCTTCTCCTTGGTAACAGATAAGAGTCTTTCCACTTCAATCTTCGAAGGTGGCTACAAAGCACATGCGCCCAAGTGGGAATCCAAGGACTTTAGACCTAACAAAGTCTCGGAAACTAGTAGGACTACTACCACATCTTTGTCCCCTGAGCTGATCCGCTTCACAGCTTCCTCCTCGTCTGGGATGGTGCCCAAATTGCCAGCTGGCAAAATGAATAACCGTGATCTCAAACCCCAGCCTGATATAGTCTTGCTTCCGTTGCCCACTGCCTATGAGCTAGACAGCACCAAACTGAAGAGCCCACTAATTACTTCCCCCATGTTCCGTAATGTGCCCACAGCAAACCCCACGGAGCCGGGAATCAGACGGGTTCCGGGGGCCTCAGAGGTGATCCGGGAGTCGAGCAGTACAACAGGGATGGTCGTCGGCATTGTGGCTGCTGCCGCCCTCTGCATCTTGATCCTCCTGTACGCCATGTACAAGTACAGGAACAGGGACGAGGGGTCCTATCAAGTGGACGAGACGCGGAACTACATCAGCAACTCGGCCCAGAGCAACGGCACGCTCATGAAGGAGAAGCAGCAGAGCTCGAAGAGCGGCCACAAGAAGCAGAAGAACAAGGACAAGGAGTATTACGTGTAAACGGGACAGCCCTGACAACGCGTGAATTTGAAACAGAATTATTTATATAGACGTGCATACATACTGTGACCATGCGATGTAACAGGTGTCAGAACTGCGCTGTGAGATGGGCTATACCATGACTCCGGTGGGGAATACCGTTTTTGCAAAGGACACTCACAACAACGTATCTCTCCACAAAGCTCAGCCGTGGCTGCTGCGTTCCGGTCATCGCTCGGAGACAGAGAGCTCTTTCTGCCCTGCTGTACCATAAAGCACACACTTTGCGCCCTGGAGCAAGCCAATGGCTCCACCACTTTCGCGGACTAGGAAGCTTCCTTCTCTTGAGGACCTTTGACAAAAGGTAGAAGACTTCATGGCTTACTTGTTCCATAACTCCAAGTGAGTCTGTAATGATGTTTGTGAAGCTTGACTGTAACAATGTTTGGTTTTTTTTTCGGTTTCATTATGTAAAAAACCAAAACAAACAAACAAACAAACAAAAAACAGAAAAAAAAAAGAAAAAAAAGAAAAATGTTTAAAAAAAACAAAACAAAACAAAAAACACAACCTTTATCTGGTTTTGGCCAGTGTACGTGTAACTTTTCAAGATCTGAGGGGAAAAATGGCTTTTGGGTTTTTGTTTATTTTTTTGAGAGTGACTGGACATAAGAAGAGAAAAAAAATACTCAGAAAACAAAAGTGAGAGAGACTATTGCCATATGAACTCAAAAGCTTACCATGGTGTTCACTCTACATATCAGGTTGTGGTGTCTCTAGAATCTGTTGTTTGTTTCCTATAAGATGCTTTGCTGAACACATAGCAAAATTCATGTGATGGATGATAATATTGATTTGAAAAGCTGGTCCCCCAGGATCTAATTCCAGAATTTGCCACCCCAAACCCTAAACAGATGGGTTTAGGTCTGGTTTTATCAGAGCTATTGGCTTTACTTAATAATATTGTTCCTGTCCATTAACCCAGCCAAATTGTGTTAAAGGGGAAAGCCCCACTAACTAAAACAGAGCCTTTCCCAGCAAAGGGGAAAGGGGTGGGGGGTGGGCTGGATCTGTAACTGATTGAAATGCATGCAAATAAAAAAAGAAAAGACAATACTAAAGTTTGTTGAATAATCAAAACAGACAATAGGGGAGTTCAACTTGTGATGGAACCACAAAAGGTCACACAAGCCAAACATGTCATGACAGAGTGCAAAATACATAGTTCTTTACCCGCCCCCAACATGATAATGGTTTTCATTGTGGTTTAATTTTGTAGCCTGACACATGTGGACAACTCTATCCTTCCATTTGCTCACTTCTCCCTTCACCCATCTTTTTTAAAAAACAAACAAATAAATAAATAAATGAATAAAGCTGCTGTGACACACAAAAAAGGAATTTAATAGTATAATATATATAAATAAATATATATACAGATATATTTATCATGGTATGTTTGATGGGATGACTGACACAGGAAATCTGTTAAAGTCTTGAAGTGGAATGAGAATGTTGTTTTAAAAGAAAATAATAACACAACACAAAAGTAAACCTTAAAATGTGAAGAAAGTGTGAGTTTTAGTTTTGTCACAGTTAACTGTGTCAAAGAGAATTTAAAAAAAAATCTTCTCAGATTTTGTTTACATATTTTACTACATTTTTGCTGGTATAATTCCTTAGCCACCTATGTACATACTGCTTTAAGAACTGTTTTTTCCTTTCTGTTCGTTTATTTCAGTTGGTTTGGTTTATATTCCAGTCGTCTATTTTTTTTTCTTTTTGTAAAGAGGAAACAATGTACAGAAAAAAACGATACACTGGTTGTGTGGCCATAGCTATCCAAAAAGCAAGAGACAAAGCAAGACAAATATTCACACAAAAAATGAAGTGTGTCCTCTGGAGGGTGAGATATATACGATTTCTTTTGTACAGATGAAAATCAAACAGCTGTTTAGATTTAGAAATCTATTCTTGCTGGTCTTTGTAAGTTGCATGAATATTTGACTTTGAAAAAATATTTTAAAGATATGGGGCAAAAGCGCAATCTAAATGATAGCCTTTACTAATGTGTATGGAAAGAGGTGTTCCTCATTATCTAATATTCCAACGTGTTAAGATTTTTTGATTTTTTTGTTGTCATTAAAAAAGACAGGATTATAAAGAGATATCAAAGCACGATTTTAGATAACCTACATGGCCCAGCCTATATGAAGTTGATTATATCTCGATGTCTGTAAAAGATTGCTATTGTTGGAGTCTTGAGGTCTTGTGAACTGATTTCCTGCTTTCTTTACATTTTTTACTTTGAGTAAAAATACATTTGTCATATTCCTTTTAGTGTAAGTTTCTATTTGGACAATTTTATGGGAACATGTGCATTCTGTATGTGAGCTTCTATCATATTCCTGTTGTTTTATTAGCAGACCCTAAAGGAATTTATTTTATGACGTCGTGACGTTCCTGCTTTTTCTTTTTCCTTTTCTCTTTTATTTCATATTTGCATTTTTGTTCAAGGATATGCTTAGCAATAAAATGTTCTTCCCAAAGCCTTGGATGATGATATGCTTTTATTTTCTTAACATTTGGGGAAATATCTTGCACTGAAGCCAAATATGTCATATTTTATGAAAAGCCAAATAAGCTAGGACCACTTTCATATGAATAAAATATTTCAAGCAGTTGCTAATTACTTACATAAGCTCATCAAAAGTGGCATATTTATGGGATAAACAATCTCTGTTATCTCAGGCATTATTGTTCATATTGCTATGATAGCATAACCAGGAGGGGAAGCACTTTTCTGAAAAGGTAAGATGACAAAAGCATTGTATTCTGAAAAAGAGTATTAGATACTACATTTTTAAAAGTGCTTGGTACCTTTTAAGTATTTTCTATATTTGAATAGTATTCCAGAACTATGTTCATATGGTGTCTTAAGCACCAGAAAGTTTTAGATGTCTTCGTTCCAAGCCTCCTGCCATATTGAAATTAAAAAACAAAACAGGGAAGCCAAAAACAAATTTCAATGAATCCTTGAATTTTAACAGCTCCTTTCCAGAGGTTCTGATTATAAAATTCTTCATACACTCACTATTGCTGAAAACTTTTCTCATTTTTCTGGTTTTTCAAGTACATGTTTACTTTGCCAATAGGATAATCCTTTGTGATAGCCTATGTTTACAGCATGATCCAGAAATATAGGCTTAACTGAATAGCTGTCCTTTATTTGTATGTTGGTTAACAGTCTTCAAAGAGCTAGAATTTAAAAATATATATATTTACTTAAGCCTATGCCTTCAGATTTATTAGTGAAATCGTTATGCTATTGACTACTACCTTAGAAATGGGGTGGGAAATCAGCTCGGTGGTGTCAAATTATAGAAAAATTTCCTGTCTCAGAGACTTGACTTAAAGTAAAGCAATGATTTATCAATGTTTATGATGTGCCAGGCACTATGTTAAGTGTTTTGACCTAAGTAGTCTATTTAATCCCTAAGTGGTAGATAGTATTTTCTCCATTTTAAAGATAAGGAAACAATGAAAACAAAGATACAAATAGTTTAAGGACAACTGGGCTAATGTATTTCTCATCATGTTAAAAGTCAGGCCTTGCTGACGTGGAGGGCAGTGGAATGTTGTGGAAAGGGTGTAGACACCGAAATCAGACAGAATTTGGTTGTGGCCCAGATGGACTACTTATTATGTATGGGCAAATTCCATAGTCTCTCTGAGTTGGCTTTTTCTACTGAAAAATGTGACAACTCAATGACTTTGCCTTGCAAGGTAGTTTTGGGGAAAAAACTGCAATAATATAAAATGTATTTAACTATGTTTGTCACAGAATAGGCACTTAACAAAATTAGTCTCCTTTTTTATTTTGAGTGCCATACTTATTCCCCAAACAATAACTGTCTTCTAAAATTAGAAATTATACATTAATTCTCAATAAAATTTTAGCAAACTGAATCTAACAGCACATCAAAAACATAATTCATCATGACCAAGTAGGCTTTATCCCAGGGATGCAACGTGGGTTCAACACATACAAATCTATAAATGTAATTCACCACATAAATAAAAGCAAGAACAAAGATGATATAATTCTCTCAATAGACGCAGAAAAAGCATTTGATAAAATCCAGCACACTTTTATGATAAAAGAAAAACCCTTAACAAAATAGGCATAGATGGGACATTCCTTAAAATTATAAAGGCCATATAGGAAAAACCCACAGCCAATATCATCTTGAATGGGGAAAAACTGAAAGCATTCCTGCTTAGAACTAGAACCAGATGAGGTTGCCCACTATCTCCACTTCTATTCAACATAGTGCTGGAAGTCCTTGCCAGAGCAATCAGACAAGAAAACGGAATTAAGAGTGTCCACATGGGGCCAGAAGAGGTCTAATTCTCACTCTTTTTTGATGATATGGCATTACACCCAGAAAATCCCAAGGATTCAGCCAAGAGACTCCTGGAATTGATAAACAAATTCAGTAAAGTTTCAGGATACAAAATCAGTGCACACAAATCAGAGGCATTAATATATGCCAATAACAATCAAATCAAAAATTAAATCAAAGACATAACACCTTTCACAATAGCATCAAAGAAAATTAAATATTTAGGAGTATATTTAATGAAGGCGGTGAGAGATATTTATAGGGAGAACTACGAAACACTAAAAAAAGAAATTATAGATGTGCACAGATGGAACTCCCTACCATGCTCATGGATTGGAAGAATCTATATTGTTAAAATGTCCATTCTACCTAAAGTGCTCTATAGAATTAATGCAATCCCTATCAAAATTCCACCATCATTCTTTACAGGTTTAGAAAAAATAATTGTACTTTTTGTATGGAAACAGAGAAGACCTCGTATAGCCAAAGCAATCTTAGGCAAAAAGAACAAATTGGGAGGCATCAGTCTGCCAAATTTCAAGCTATACTACAAGGCTATAGTACTAAAACAGCATGTCAATGGCACAAGAACAGAGATATAGACCTTTGGAATAGGACGGAGATCCCAGATATAAAACTATCCTCATATTGTCATATAATCTTTGACAAAGCACACAAATGGATACATTGGGGAAAAGAATCTCTATTCAATAAGTGGTGCTGGAAAAACTAGATATCCACATGCAGAAGATTGAAACTTGATCCCACCTCTCACAAAAATCAACTCACTGTGCATAATAGTCTTAAACCTAAGGCATGAAACCTTAAAAATTCTGGAAGAAAATGTAGGGAAGACTCTTTTAGACATTGGCCTAGGTAAAGAATTTAAGAAAAAGATCCCCAAAGCAATCACAGCAGCAACAAAAATAAACAAATGGGACCTTATCAAAGCAAAAAGCTTCTGCACAGCCAAGAAAACTGTCTTTAGAGTGAATAGACAACCTAGAGAATGGTAGAAAATATTTGCTTTCTACACATCCGATAAAGGGCTGATAACAAGAATCTATATAGAACTTAAGAAAATCAACAAGAAGAAATCAAAAAAACCCATCAATAAATGGGCAAAGGACATGAACAGAAACTTTTCAGAAGAAGACAGACTAGTGGCCAGCAAACACATAAAAAAGTGCTCAACATCTCTAATCATTAGGGAGATGCAAATCAAAACTACAAAGAGATATCACCTAACTCCAGTGAGAATGGCCTCTATCAAAAAATCCCAAAATAACAAATAGTAGTGTGCATGTGGAGAGATTGGAACACTCTTAAACTGCTGATGGGACTGCAAATTAGTACAACCTCTGTGGAAACTAATTTGGAGATACCTCACAGAGCTAAAAATGGAAATACCATTTGATCCAGCAATCCCACTACTAGGCATCTATCCAAAGGAAAAAAAGACATCCTATAATAAAGATATCTGCACTCGAATGTTTATAGCAGCACAATTTACAATTACAAAGATGTGGAAACAACCCAAATGCCCATCAATACATGAGTGGATTAATAAAATGTGGTATATGTATACCATGGAATACTACTCAACTACACAAAACAATGGTGATCTAGCACCTCTTATATTATCCTGGATAGAGATTGAGCCCATCCTCCAAAGTGAGGTATCACAAGGATGGAAAAACAAGCACCACATGTACTCGCCATCAAACTGGTACTAATTGATCAATACTAAGGTGCTCATATGGTAGTAACACTCACTGGATGCTGGTCAGGTAGGGGGGTAGAGTGTGTTGGGGGGTAAACCCACAGCTAATGGAGATGGGGCACACTATAAGGGGGAAGTACATGCTTGTAGGCCTGGCTTGAGTGAGGCAAATGCGTTTAATGTAACCAGAATATTTGTACTTCCATAATATCCTGAATTAAAAAAAAAAGAAAAATTATGCACTAAATTCTACACTAAAGAAAAGGATCTGTTTAGTAGTTGTCAGTTAATATAGCCATGCAATATCCAGAATTTACTAACTATAATTGACAAAACTAGTCATTTTCTAGTCATATACTTTGATTACAAGTATAAATATAACTAGTAAACATGTAGTATTCACATTTAGTAGCCTAAGTCTATCTGACAGTACATTTTAAACAAGCGGCTGGAAGCTAAGGTAAGTTGAGTGAGGCCAGATTTGAGAAACTCTCCAGAGAAATTTCCAGATGATGGATAATGTGGTAGATTTCATCAAGATTGAAGTAGCATTTGCTTAGATTCATCAATTAAAGTCCATCAACACAAATAATTTTTCATCGTTCTTCCATGAGGAAATACTGAAATTCTGCCATCCCTTTCTGATGTGTTTAACTTTTGCCATGGGTTTAGGAATATAAAGACTTAGTTCAAAGTTTGGCTCTAAATCCTGGGTGTTTTCCATTAGCAGTGAGACATTGAACACAGTGTGCAATGACTCTAGCATCTCCTGTGAAATTGGAATATTACCCACCACTTAGTGCTATTTTACAATTAAATGAACTAATGTGGATGTAAGTTCTGAGTATAGTGCCTGCCTGGCCCATAACCCTGAAATGGCTAATGTTATCGTTTTAATCGTCTGAAAAAAATAATCCAAAATTCTTCCTTTTAGAAAGTCCAGAAAGGATACATGTTGGAGAGCCAAAGAGCAATCCTTTTACTTCTGTTATCTAAAATCATAAATGTTTTTATTCCCATACTGCTGAAACCTCATAGATTTATTGGCTCTTTGAGCTTTTCTTGAGTCTTCTACCAGAAATGTGTACGGCCCTGTAAAACCCTTTACTTCAACCAACTCCTTAGGACCCATAAGAAAGGTTCAAATGGTGATCTAGTCTGTGCCTCAAAGGGACTTCTATCCCTCTCAAATTACACAGCTCCTTGCCTCAGATATCCTTTCAAAATTCTATATTGCTTTCCTCCCATAAACTTTATAAATCTCACTATTTAATATATAATCCTAGAACAACTTTAAGCATTCCCTCTTGACAATACAACAAATATTTATTGAGCACATGCACCAGCCAATCTACTATTATAACTTTGTTCCAATTGAAGCCAGAAAACAGCTATGAGGATTTTAAGCCATTTTCTTTTTTTCTCTTATATAGATCTATACAAGCCCAGGCTCTCCCTCCACCCATATTCAAATTGAAGTTTGATCTTTTTCCAAAAATATCTAAACTCTGTATTTGTCCCAGTTGAATTGAAATCTTGATCATAGGGTTTGAGGTAAGTTTTATAATTAATGTATATTGAACATTTACTAAATAATTACTACATCTTAAATTGAGAGCCTTAAGAAGCTTATACTCTTATAAGGATGTACAAATAATGATACTACAGTGAATACAAATAAGCTATCACAAAAAATACAAACTAAGTTCTTTGGGAACTTAGAAGAAATTACTTATGGGAAGGTTTAATAGAAGAGGTAACAAGTTGATAAACCTTGAAAAATTGATAGGCAGAGATAAGGGCTGTATGTTATTCTAAGAAAAGCATTGAAGTAGGAGCAAGTAGGATCAAAACCATAATTTGGATTGATGACAGAATATAAAAAGTGCTTGGATAGAAGATATGACTAGGAAGAGATGGGAGAATATCTTGAGAAGTTCTCAAGGTCAAGGACTTGTTTGTTATTGAGAACAAAGGGCCTGAACAGGTCTGAAGAGAAAGGTAATAACTGATCTATTCTCAGTGAAGGTGGAAGATGATTGGCACAATCAAGTTTCCAGAAAGAGGTGTTACTTTGAGGAAAAGGGAGGAGGGATAAGTCTATCTTCTAATATAGAAACAAAGAAGGAGAGAATGTAATCAGAAACTGATACATGCTTTGGAGGTGACAGAAGTTGAAACAGTTATAGTCAGAAAGCCTCAATGTTCTAGCTACATTGAGGGGTGAGGTCACAAACCTAAACATGGGGCCATGAGCACATGGCAGAAGTCTGCTAACCATAGGATCTCTAAGTGTTGGTAAGGGGTCAGATGGCATTATCTGGCATTAATAGTAAAACTTTCTATACTTACTACATTTTCTCTTTTATTGTGAAATGTTGAGGACAGATATTTTTATGATTGTATATATTACAAAGAAAAAAGACTCAAAGAATTTTTTTTCCTTTTTATTTCATCATATTACGGGGGTACAAATATTGTTAAGGTTACATATATTGCCCTTGCCAACCTCCCCGCCCCCCCCGCCATGTCAGAGCTTCAAGCTGTCCATCCTCCAGGTGGTGCGAATCACACTCATTATGTAAGTATACACCCATCCCCTCCTCCCCGCTCCCACCTGCCAACGACCTGATAAAAATTTTTTTTTGACATTTTGGTTACATTTTATATCTTCGCCTCTCCCTAAGAAGGGTTAGAGGTATGCCCTTCCCCTCCACAATGCTTGCCACATCCCTAAGATGTGGGTCTCCCCCCACCCCAAATCCCTTGTGAGCACTACCACCATTTGAGCACCATAGTTTTAATCAGTCAGTACCAATTTGATGGCAAGTACATGTGGAGCCCATTTTTCTGATCTTGTGTTGCCTCACTTTGGATAACAGGTTTAAGCTTAATCCAGGATACTATAAACAGTGCTAGCTTGCTGTCATTTCTTGGAATTGAATAATATTCCATTGTGAGCATATACCAAATTTTGATTATCCACTCCTGAATTGACGGGCACTTGGGTTGTTTCCATGACCTTGCAATAGTGAATTGTGCTGCCATAAACATTCGGGTGTGGATGTCTTTATAATAGAATGTCTTATGCTCTTTTGGGTAAATGCCTAACAATGCTATTGCTGGGTCAAATGGTATTTCCATTTCTAGCTGTTTGAGGTGTCTCCAGATTCTTTTCCACAAAGATTGCACTAATTTGCAGTCCTACCAGCAGTGTAAGAGT
>VBSM01001979.1:19233905-19249576 GCA_008086735.1 Cheirogaleus medius | reverse complement strand
TTAAATCTGTTATCCATCTTGAGTGAATTTTTGTGAGAGGTGAGAGGTAGCAATTCTGATTCAATCTTTTGCATGTAGCTATCCAGTTTTCCCAGCACCATGTATTGAAGAGAGATTCTTTTCTCCACTGTATATTTTTGTATTCTTTATCAAAGATTATGTTACCATAGAACACGCCCAATCTCGTCTGATCTCGGAAGCTAAGCAGGGTCGGGCCTGATTACTACTTGGATGGAAGATTCAAAGAATTTAAATGACTTTTCTACGATCACACAGATAATAAGTGACAGAGTTGTGACCTGTGGTTCTAAATTCAGAGTTCTTTCGATTACATAATGGTGTCTCTAAAGAAGAAAGTCATTTTCTACTTTTTCCAGAAGCATTTGGAGTGGAAGCTAAGGAAAAGAAAATGAAACAATGTTATATTAATCTGCTTGGGCTGCCATGACAAAATACCACAGGCTGGGTGGCTTAAATAACATAAATTTATTTCTCACAGTTCTAGAGACTGGAAGTCCCCCCATCAAAGTCTTGCAGGGTTCAGTGTCTAGTAAGGGCTCTCTCCCTGCTTCTAGATAACCATCTTCTCACTGCATGCTCACATGGCCTTTCTTCTGTGCATACACTGAGAAAGAGAGGGAGAGATTTCTCTCTTCCTCTTCTTATAAAGCCACAGATATTACTGGATAGAGCCCTACCGTTATGACCTACTGAGGCTTTAATTATCTCCTATAGATCCTGTCTCCCAATACAATCACATTTGTAATTAGGGCTTCACCATGTGAATTTTGGAGGGGACATGGTTCAGTCCTTAGCAGATGTACACAGTATTGGGAATTGGTAAGGTGGAAATTTAAAAAGATCAAGGGAATTAAGGAATCTAGGAGCAACTGTAACCTTATTGAAGTGGTTACATGGGCTAGGTAGGAAAGCAAATAAAACCAGGAGAGATGGGACCACAGAGCAGGATAGAACCACATGAGTAGAAGCCAGGAGAGGGGAGCATTGGAACAGCTACAGTCAATACATACTTAGAGCTTGGAGATGTAGTAAATGAATAGAGTGAGTTTCAAGAGGCTTTTTTTTTTTTTTTTTTAGCTGTTAGGTACATGGGTTTTAGAGTCAGAATGCTATGCATGCACTCTGGTTCTGTAACTTTAGACAAACAACTTACCCAAGCCAAGGCTCGACTTTCATACCTATAATTGTATTTTATCTATCCTGTAGATTTTTTGAGAACAATTAAATGGAATAATGCATATAACATGCTTATAATGTGCCTGGTACATACTAAACCTTAATAAATGTTGGTCTTTATTACAATTCGCCTTGTTACCTAACTCAGGCAGTATCAAAATTAGCTCCTACATGCATGGCCAGGCAGGACCAAAAAGTGCATAAAAATATAGAAGTTTGGTAATCAATCTGAGTATTTCTCTAACTTTCTCGTTTACCAAATAAATAAATAAATAAAATTTCAGTTGCCTGCTCATTAGCAAAGTTTTCCTTTCATGGTCACTAATTCTTTATTTTCAGTTTCTAGCTTCAATTAGGCCCAGGGAAGCCTCATATCCTGAGATTTTCACTTCTTTCCTGGGTTTCCAGCCTTCAGCTTTCTTGTGGCCACTGGTCAAATACTAGGAAGCCAAGAGGCCTTCAGATCATCTTACACCCCTTTATTGACATGTATTAGTTTGAGTTTGTTTTTGATTTTTATTGTGAACATTTTTAAATAGTTCCCCAAAGTAAAGAATAGGATAACAAATCCTCATTTATCCATCATCTAGTTTCAAGATTTATTAATATTTTGATGATATTTTAAATCTATGACCACCTCTCCATGAAAGAATATCTCATTTGCTTTAAAATATACAATGTTTTAAAACAAAAAAGAGCATTCAAAGAACAGTCATTGTTGGGTCTCTTGACCTCAGTCTTGTTTGGTGTGTTTCACGATAACTAAACCTAATGTTCTTTCTGATGGACAATAAATGGCACGATTCCAGTTCTTTATTCAATAACAGCATAAAAGAGGAGATTAGCTGCTAAGTAGACTCTTCATCATTTAATGAGATTGCCTGAAAACTGAAAAGATTTTTCAGCTTGTATGTATTTTAATTCAACTCTGCTCAATCACCTTTTGTAATAAGTAAAAAGCAGTCTATAGATTATACACAGCTGCTTTATCTTTTGTAAAGTGTGATATTGTGGAAGAGAATCTCTGTGCTCTTTCAACAGAGTGGGTAAAATGGAATAGTACTAATTTGTACCTGTGGAGGCTAAGGAATACTTTTACTTCTAGAAATGTAATCACAAATCTAGCATATCTAGGGTTATATTCATGCATTTTCAATAGGTATAACTGCATTAAATTTGCATGAGCTGACATAGAAGAGATATTCCTTAAACACATTTTTAAGTTATGATTTTATTACTGCTTCATTATCTGTTGACAATGGTGATTTTCTTCTCTTTGCTCTCACTCATCTGCTATTTGATATCATTCCTCTCTATCATAAAGTCAAGATAAATGTTAGGAAGAATGTATAGAACCACCACAAACTTTTGGTTTCTTGGTTTCGTGGGGAAGAATGGAAAGTAGAATAACTGGGTTTAACAAGTTAATTATTTTTTTATTCCTATTCTGTGCTTAGTAGTTTGCCCCATTTGATTTGTTATTTTTGAAAGTTAGCAGAACCTGTATAAACACTCTTCTTAGAATAAAGTTGTTTAGATTCACAAAAAAGGACAGTAGGTAGGGTGAGGTGTGGGGTCAGATGGGCGATAAAAATAGGGGTGTGCTGAAAACTGAAACGCTAAAACTTCTTTGGTATTACAATGTGGTTTTCAATGTTCATATACCACTCAGGAAAATGTGCTTATGCATGCATGGATATGAGTAACCAGATCTGTTTTGATGTCAAATTTGAAATGGGTGAGACTAGGAGAGTTCTTTCTCATAATCCAAACAGGAAGAAGAGAAAAGAGGGCAAGGGGAGGACACCAGAAGCAGAAGAGTAGCTCCTGGCTCCTAGGTGGTTTGTAATTGCTTAGAAGATAAGTCTAGAATTAAATCATCTAACGTGATAGTGAGCTCCCCACATTCCAGAAGTAGTGATTGATATTAACAAATAAGCTCTGAGTTTACGCATGCATACACACACACACACTCTCACACCCATACCTATACCTTACATTTCTTTTATACAAAAGAAAAAAATAGAATTACTTGTACTCGTATAGTTATAAATTGCAAAATGCTTTAGCTATTGTTCTGGTATTTTATTATAGATTTTCTGTATCTTTTTCTCTTTTTTTCTTTTACATTTAAAATTTATTTAAACACTTATATTGTAAACACCACTTTCCTAAAATATATAAGTCACATATCTGCTTAGGTGGACCGCCTTCCTTGACTTCCTCATTTGGCAGGTGACAAGTTGCAATTTGATAAGACACATGTATATGTGTACTAAGTCTTTATAACCAGACAGGTTGCTATTATGCAGCATTAAGTGGCAAAAGTGTCTTATTGAGAACACTAGGTCTGGATACATTAATGGGCTTCAAAAATGAAAAAAAAAAAAGGAGGAAAAGGAACTTGGACCACTCCTCAATTATGGTTAACACTGAAAATAGTAATTCTTTTATTTTTCAACTCAACGATTTTATATGTCATCCATACACAGACATGTGACTTTAATATTTCCATCATTCAAAATGGGACTGTCATCATGCCCACACCAAAAAGCCCTCTACATGCACACAAGCAAGAGAAAGTTTTCAAAGCCCAAGCAAACAATGCTCAGCTAAAACAGGGGACTTTAAGGGCAAATCCTCCAGTTCCCTGGACAGTGGGCATCCAAATGTTCACTTTGGCAGGCAGGTGCTGGGTGAAGGAGCCCTAAGAGGCTGTTTCCCCTTACACCACCTCAAAGAAGTTTGGATTTTCAATTTATTTTTTAAAAGCAGATACACAGTAAACATTGGAATGTGAGTTTTATGCTAAATACATTTTGGTTTCAGAGCAGTTATCTCATGCTGCCAGAATAGCCCTAAGGATTAAGATGGTTTATTGGGATCAAATGCCTAGGAGATTTATTGTAGTGCAGACTGTTTATTCATTCCCATTAAAATGCTGAGAATGCTTATTTTTTTTTATTTTTATTTTTTTGCTTCTCTCTCCCCCACCTCCTTTCTTCCCTCCTCCATAACCCATACTCTATTACTTTATTTTCCTGCTTTAGGATGAATCTACTTAGATTTTTATCCTTTATTAAAATGGAGTTCTTGGAAGCTCTCTGACTTTATGGCTACCAGAAAGTGGCAATGCCATATATGTAGCTCATTAAGGTCTTGGGAATGCTGAGTCCCTGGTTAGCAATCCAGATCTAAAAAGTATTTTCAGGAACTATGTCTAATGCTACTGGAGAGATGGGTAAACACTTAGAATAATTTATCTTGAAGGATTGCAAGCCCCCTGGCTATTATCATCTATAATATAGGTGAAGCAAAGATCATTTTCTTCCAGGTATATGCTTTACTTGGAAAAAAAGGGAGATTATCTATTTTATAGCCAAATTCTATGTAAATTCTATGTAAAACATTCAACAAGGCAGATGAGTTTACACACAATGTATCAGCTCTCAGGAAAATGGACATGAGACATCAGAAAATATGATCACTTAAACAAGAAAGCTAGAGCCCAGGAAGCAATCCTGGAGGGCTTGTTAATGTATCCACATTTATAAGAAAGCCAATCATTGAGTCCATTAAGCTGTGTAGAATGATTTTATGGAAATTGTGGTAGGCCAGGCAAATGTTTGCTATACCCTGATAAATTCATCTTGAATTTTTAGTGACTATTGCAGTGTCTGGCACGGAGAAGATGCCCAGTAAATTTTAATGGAAGGAACAATTGAATATAGCTGAACTGTTACAGGGTGTACAAACACATCTCTATTATTTTCCTTTGTTTTTTCCTAGTACTATGCTTTGAAAAATCTAAACCAGCCATTGTCAAACTTTAGCATGTAGAAGAATTACCTGGAGGGGTCTTTACAACACAGATGGCTAGCCACTAGAATGCCTGATTCAGTAAGGAGTGAGGTCTAAGAATGTGCAGTTCTAACACTGAAAGGAAATACTGCATTGCTGGCCCACAGATCCTTTAAGTCATGAAAGAGCAGTTATACCCTTTAGGGCAAAGGAGTGCTCAACTCTATTAATTGAAAAAGCATGCTTTGAGGTCTTTCTCATGGCTCAGGTGTCTTCCAACTTGAAAATTCTTTGAATCTCTGATGAGTTATTTGGATACTACTGATATGGTAGAGAAGGAAGCTGACTAACTAGAGGAAAGTGGTAAAATAAAAAGAGTGTAGTGAATTGAGCACTTACAATTTGTTAAGCTCTCTGCTCATCTCTTTAAATACATATTTCATTCGCTCCTTGTAACAATCCTTTGAGATCAGCACTATTTTCTCCTCATGTCACAGTTGAGAAAAGTAAGGCTTAGAAAATTTAAATGATGTGTCCAAGGTCATACTTCCAGTAAGTTGTAGAATCAGAACTTGATTCTTTCCTGATATCCAAGAACTTAAAATATGTAAATTAAGTTCTAAACGTAAGCCATGGCAGCAGATCCAGTATTAACAGCAATATTAACAGTGCCACCCGTTATTAGAGCAATTTGAGTGTTACTCCTAAAGAGCCCTATGATATGGATATTATGATCTTCATGTTATGTTTGAGAAAAATCAGAAAAGTTAAGTAATCTGCCTGAGGTTACACAGCTAGCAAGATGTGAACTAAGAGCTGTATACTCTAAAGCCCACATTATTTATACAACACACGAAGACCCAATATCAAGCAGTATTCTAGACCCTTTTCAGGCAATCCACATTTTATAAAACTATTACATTAATGTTACTATGAGATTCTACAAAATAAGAATTTGATGTTTCCCCATTAATGAGAGAAGAATGCTGTGTTGAACTATTAATATCTTATACGTAGGGTTAACCTTTTATGTCCATATCCGTAGGCTTAATAGGTCCAAGAATATGTTTGTTTTTAAAATTTATTTTTATCAAAGCAATATATGCACACAGCCTAATAGGACAAATAAAAGCTTTATAATGAATAACATCAGCCCCCTGAGCCCTTTTCCTCCCCTCCACCCTCATCCTATTTGCCAAAGGCAGCCACATTCTACTCTCAGCTATTTCCTCTGGTAATTACCTCCCTCCAGATTTCTGAATAAAACATGCACCTATCTTTTGACTCACTGATTTCAAATATTGTCCATCGACTTCCTAATATGGAACGTTAGGATTTGGTCTCTCTTATACCTCCCTTTCTCTTCCTCATTTTTCCAATACAGTTATAGTATATATTTGAATTAAACGCTATTTGGTAGCCTTATATTTATGACTACATAACTATTGTTCTCTGTTGAGTATTGTATTATGATTCCTTTTGCTTTTCTACATAAATTTTTGTATATTTAGCTTTTCCTGGAAATTCATAATAACCTTTTTTTCCTATTTACTTGGATTCATTTGGACTTACGACTAAATCTTCTCACTCCCATTAATGGCTTTGAAAAATGACTCTCAAGATAAGCTTTTACATTGTCAAATTTTACTGATGATCTATTAGTTTTCTTTTGTTAATCTTTGAGACATCCCTCCCAGAATTCTTGTTTCACCCTGAACTTGTTGCTCTTTAAGCCACCTTCACAGCTCTCATACTTTGTCAGCAGCTTGGTATTTTTCTCATCCTTTCCTGTGATTGATTTCCTAATTTCTGGGCTTCATATCTTTCTCTTATTTACATTATTCTATTGTTGAGTAAAGCACATTTTCTTGTAGCTTCCTGCAAATGCATTGCTTGTAATTTTTGATATTTTGCATACCTTGAAAATCATCATTCGGACTGCTGATAGTTTTGTTTGAGTACAAAACTCTAGGAATAAAATTCTTTTCCCTATTAATTGTATTCCTCTATGGGCATCTAGCTTCTAATGTTGCTGTTGAGTGGACCACTGCCATTTTGGTTTGTTACCTGCTGTGGGTGATCTGTTTTTGTCCTCCCCCCAGAATATTGTCTATCCTTGGTGTTTGAAATGCCATGATGACATGCTTTGGTGTCTGAGTCAGCTACTCTGTGAACCTCACAATCTTGTCAGAGAATAGAACAGAGATTATATTCTCCAGAGTTTATCAAATAATTTCTTATCCCTCTTTTTTGACCTATATTCATACACTAAGAGCAAGAGAGACCATGTCTGAATGGTCTACCCAAATTTAACTAGAAGTTGATGTACAAATTTTACTAGAATAAATATCTATTACAAGCTTCCTTTTTGCAAGGCTTGATGCAAAGCATGATTCCTCCTTTCGGGTGATAAGAATAGTATAGGTACTTTAACAGAAAGGAGAATGCAAAATGGTGTATATGAAAAGCATGAAAGTGCTTCAAAGGAAGATGAAGTAACTTCAGATAGAGAGGTGGGAAACAAGCTAAGAATTAGGGGATATTTGGGGAGTCAGGAACATTTGGAGAGTGGTAAAGATATGGAAGGAAATTAGCATTTGCAGGTCTCTGAAGTCTGGGTGAGCAGAAGAGGTAGAAGAGGTATTCAGTCACAGGCAACAGTGCATGGAAGGCACAGAGATGGGAAAATGAACAACACACCCAGGAAGAGCAAGTTGGCTGGATCTTAGCTGACATATGAAGAAATGAGAGATGGATAAGAGAGGAAATTTGGGGCCTAAATATGGCAAGTTTGAATGCGAACTCAATTGTTATGGAGTAATTTATTTATTTTCATTTTCGAATCGCATTTACTGAGGGACAACTGTGAACAAATCCAGCTGGGTGCTAGGGAAAGACCTGAAAGAGAGAAGGTTCATATTCTCAAACAATTAAGTGTCTGTTGTATGTGAAAACACGTGGTGTTCTGGTGTTTGTACCTAAATTCTACAAATGAAGTGTGGATGAGATATGTAAGTTTCATTGGGCACCTAGAAAAAGGAACACCCATTTGCCTGGGTTGTTTAGAAAAGGTCGAAAAGAGATGATGCCACCAAGAAGAATCAAAGGTGGTGTAAAAGTTTACCATAAGCATGGGTAGAGCGTTCTAGGCAAAGGAAACTACACATTCAAAGGCACAGAGATGAGAAAGAACATAGTATATTCACTTATTTATTCATTCATTCAATAAATTTTTGTTGGATGTTGATTATGCACTACCCACAGTACTCTCATGCTAAGGGAACAATAGGTATTTTAATATAGAACATAGTGTCCCTTCTAGGCTATTAGCTTCATGAGAACAAGAATTATATCTCTCTTAATCATCATTGTGCCTGTACTTCATATTTGTTAAATGAATATATATGGAATCATAGTAATAGATGTTTATGGAGAAGAAAATTACAAGATGACAAACAAGTTCATGAGAGAGATGTTTTGAGAATTATTAATATAAAATGTAATTAAAACTAGGAATATGGATAAAATTGCTCGAAGGATATATCTATATCTATAAATATAACATAGAGGTACATCTTTGTCCCTCAGTGGACATAGGGAATTGGTTCCAGGACACCCCATGGATATCAAAATCCATGGATGCTCAAGTCCCTTATATTATACAAAATGATGTAGTATTTGCATTTAATCTATGCACATCCTCCCATTCACTTAAAATCATCTCTGGATTATTTATAACAACCTAATACAATGTAAATGTTATGTTAATAGTTGTTACACTGTATTGTTTAGGGAATAGTGACAAGGAAAAAAGTCTGTACATGTTCACTGCAGATGCAACCACCCATTTTTTTGAATATTTTCAATCTGCAGTTGGTTGAATCTATGGATGCAGAATCATGAATATGAAGGTCCAACTGAAAACACAGACACACACACTCACACATATTGCCGGTAAAAAGAGTAGAAAGTAAGGAATGAAATACATGGAAATTCCAAAAGTTTTGCACAAAATAAAAAAGCACTGTCATGAAAGAAGAGTAAGTGTCTACCATATCAAATGTAAGTTTTATTTATTTGTATGCTATGTATACATTAACTGGTAAAATTGAACCACTTATCTTTGGAGGATTTTTAAGTGCCTCCTTCTAAAAACCTCAGTGCTGTCTCTCCCCCAGCCCTTAAATTTAGTTCTATAAGCCGACATGAATCCTGCCTCTAGAATTGATATTAATACTTTCTTTAGACATTTAATCCTAATTATATTCAAATTCAAATTCAGCTCACTCCTTGGACTCCTAGTCCTATGGGTCTCACCACACAGAAACTAATAACAAATAAGTGAATGGAACATTAGATAGAAAAGAAAATATTCAACAGATGTATAACCTTCTGAATTATTGAATTATTTTAAAAATCAAAAGACCTTACTGGTTGTTGATGTGTTTGCTTAGTTTATAAGTGTTTATTAGCATGTGACCTACAACCATTTATCAAGCATTTTGCAGTGAATTTAGCAGAACTAACTCTAAGCCATATTTTTTTTTAATGGAGACAGGGTTTCACTCTGTTGCCTGGGCTAGAGTGCAGTGGTGTCATCATATTTCACTGCAACCTCAAACTCCTGGGCTCAAGCGATCCTCCTGGTTCAGCCTCTCATGTAGCTGGAACTATAGGCGCAAGACACCACACCCGGCTAATTTTTTTAATTTCTTGTTGAGACAGGGTCTTGCTATGATGTCTAGGCTGATCTTGAGCTCCTGGCCTCAAGTGATCCTTCCACCTTGGTCTCCCAAAGTGCTTGGATTACAGATGTGAGCCACAGCACCCAGCCTCTGAGCCATCTTTAAGGGTAAAATACATAAATTCATTCAGAAGGAGAAAAAGCAGGTTGTTTTTTCAACCTCACATTCTCTTACCCCAAGGAAATTGATTACCAAAGAGCTCTATCTCTTCACTTCTTATTTTATTATTCAGTAGAGAGTGGGGAACATGGTGCCATCTCATGTGTCACCATCCCAGAGACACAATCGATAACTGCAGTCATTGCTAAGTACAAGCAAGAACACATAGCATGCTTCCTTAACTTGGGTGGAAAGCAGTGCATGTATCACATAATTTACTTTGTTAAAGTGATTGACATGATAGGTTACATTGTGTCATTTTCCCTTTTCTGTGGGTGAAGTGCATAATTCCAGCCTACGTTTGCCATCCTGCATCGTGGAGCCTTATCACTCACCTTGAGTTCTCTTTTCTAAACTTGTCTTCCTAAAACAATGGCAGCACCTGTCTCCCCATGGCCATGTAAGCCACTTTTGCTTTCTTTTCAAGACAGAATGAACTGATATAAGCATTAAGAGGAAGGGACTCATCTTATTTAAAAATAAAAAAATGACAAGATCTGCCATACGGACCGTAGCCCAGTGGTAGAAACTTCTACACTGTTCCTTATACTGTATTTTATTTACTGCAGCAGCCAACACTCCACTCTGGGACCAGAACACAGCAGCCACTAACCCTAAAAAGAATCTTTACAGTTTTAGGTAGATGTGTTCACAAAGTCAGATAACTAACTGGAGTTAGTTATCTTTAACTGGTAATGGTCCTAGTTTCTCTCAGCTGAAGCGTGAGTCCACATTTGCTGGCAACATGTGTCAAAGCTCAAACGACCTATCACACTGATTGCTCACCACCTTGTGTCACCTTGGTGGAAAATGTACAAATACGTGGTTTACTCATTTTTACCCACAAGGGGCTACACTACTAGAAAAGGTCAAATAGCTACTATCATACCCTGAAATGTTTCCTATCTGACTGAAATAGTCAATGGTGGCTATACCATTAAAGACAGAAATTCTGGGAAATAACTGTTTCTAGGACAAGCCCATCAGAAGTTTGACAAGAACATAATGACCAATTGTCAAGAGAGAATCTTTCAAAGAAATGGCCAAGTAGTTCCAAGTTGGAACATTGAATCGCTTTCTTTAATTTAGAGTGCTGGGAGGAAAATATAGAACAAAAACGAATTTACAGAGGGATACTTCTAAAGTAAGTGAAAAACAGAAAGGATACCTGTCTATATAGAAGAGGTGTCAATAGGTAGCTTGAATTTTCTGAGAGTAGGGAGTCGTGAGATCTGCCTATCTTTCAAGGTGTGCTGTACCTTTGGTGAGAAAGGAAGCCAAGTACAGGATGACATCCATGGTCCCATATTACGGGCATATTGCTTGTTTTTAAGATAGCATTTATAGAATATTCCAATAGGAATTTCAGTGCTTTCTATTATTTTAGTTCAACTCAATCTACTTTTTAGATTGGAAATTAATGGTTCTAGACTCCTAAATTTTCCTGAGGTCTAAGAGTCCATTTGTGGGGTTTTAATCCTTATTGTTTTCAGCCTTACTCATCTGATACAGCCTCAGCGAGTCTCCATTTTGTCTTGCTGAACTTTTCTTTTTACCTCTCATTTGCCCTCTCCAATCCAATTTTCTTAAAAAATAAATGTGCTGTCGGAAACTAAAACTTTGCACACTGGGGCCTCTCTGCATTCAAGAGGTAATGAGTGATTCTTTCACTTGTTCACTACACTCTAATCCTAATTTAGGACAATTCATTTTATGATTTTATGACTTAGTGATAGTATCTCATGAATAACAATGAAGGAATGGAAGTATATACTATCACTGCAGACTCCTTTACAAAGTGGTGACATATAAATGCAAACATAATTGCCATTTAAAAATAAAGGCTCTTCTTTTTTTCTTAAACACAATCAGTTGAAACTAAAAACTAGTCAAAACATATGCATTCCACTTCTATCACTTAAAAAGGTTGGCTTCCATCTAATTAATGTATATAGGCTTTGACCCAAGGATACTATCACTTAAGGAATGTCATTGATGTTTAGAGAAGAGTAAAATTAACAAGATATCTACTTAAAAATTGGCAATATGCATTAGATGTAAGAAGATATCTAATAAAAGGAGATAAGTACATATGCAGTTAGAGATTCAAGGATCAATTTTGCTTTTAATTACTTTGCACATCAGGAACCTGATCTCAATAATCCAAACCACATAGGCAAGTCTTGATTCTATGGCAAAAATGATCCAGGTAGCTGGAATAATTAAAAATCACAGATAATCCCAAACCCTTATGGCAACAAATTATTAAAATTTTCTCCCTTAGAGAAATGGTTTTATAAGAGCTACAAATTGTTACAAAACTGTCTGGCTTATGTCTCCTCTCCTTTGATTATCACACTGCAATCTCTTGGGAAGACCATGAAAAGCAGTAAAATAGTCAAATCAGGAAAGAGGAGGAAAGGGACAGAGTCTTAAGGAGAAGCCATAAAACTTCCAACAGACTGTGGTATGATGCACAAGACTATCGGTAATGAACCTGTCCTGGATGAGAGTTGAAATAGAATGTGCATCCTTCTAGAACATGAATAATTTCTGTAGAGAAACTAAGCTTTAGACATTCTTCTTTATTTTCTACTTCCCTTTTATTAGCCTCTGTAATGCTAGCACACAATACAAGACTCTTTGTTATATTCAGGTTAGGGAAAATTGCAATACTCTCAAACTCTCCCTTTCTCTTTTGTTAGTTTTTTTACTGGCACACCTGCTGCCTTATCAGTCACAGCTGGGCTAAGCTATTCCTTTACTGACCACCTTTCTAACTTCATATTCACTGAGTTCCTTGTTTGACAGTTTATCTTCAAAACTTCATTTTACAAACTGTAGATAAATGTCTGACAGATCTTCATGTTCTTCATTCAACAAAAATATAGAAGACTAAGCAGGCTTTATCATATTCTTTCTTTCCCTCTCTCTCTTTTTCTCTTTTTCATAGCAGTCTGTTGAAATCTATATTTATGCATGCACTTGACAGCAATTTTTTCATAAGGATGTTACAAATACATTTCTCATAATGGATAAATGAAATCCTACTTAGGAATGCCAAGGAAGCACAGTGACTCATAGACAATTGACCCAGGAGCATTTTTCTCCCTCAGAGGCATACTCTTTGGCCAAGGATACAGCTTGCAGATGAGGCTTACATGGAATAGTGACAGAGGAAGATTTACAGATCCAATAACTGAGATAATCAGCAAATCAATCCAGACAATTAATATGTAACAATTATGATGCATTCTGAAATCATGCCAAAAAATTGCTTTTCCTTCTCTTTTCCTCACTTCCTGCCTTTATTCCTTCCTCTCTCCCTCCCTTCCTTCCTTCTTTTCCTTCTTCCTTCACAAGCACCATGATACTGTGAGAGAAGCCAATAGAAAAGATAGACTCAGGACTTGACCCGAAGCTTACAGTCCAATAGGAAATTTACACAATTTTAAAAGTTAAAAAATGAAGCAAAAGAAAAAACATGGTAAAATTGGTCAGCACCCATCAGTCAGCTGCAACTAATTTAGGGTCTCTGTGGTGGTCAGGGAAGACTTCTTAACTAAAGTTGCTAAAGGAAATAACTTTAAAAGTGAGATATGAAGGATGAGGAAGAGATAACCACTAAATGGCTCAGCTGGGAGCAGGTGAGGAAACAGAGGCAAGAGGAGCCTTTGAGGTAGGAAAAACAGATATGGAGAGGAAGCCTCAGACAACATGACTCCTGTGAAGAACAGACATGAGGTTGGTTAGGCTGGAGCAGAGAGTGCCAAGAGAGGAAATGGGGAATGATGCGAGTACAGATGTGGGCAGGAACCAGGTCAGAAATATTCTTGTAAGCCACGTGTCATCGTACAAAACCCCAGGTCCTAAAATTCAGACATAAAAAGTATCTACCTCTATTTTGCCTTAACCCAACATATTTTGAGCACTATGATAAAGATTGACTAGCTGTTTACTAAATCTAGTTCCCATTTCTCCTAGATATGTGGCTAGGCAATGTTTTCCAGTCTCTCTTGCAATTAGCTGTGACCAGGTGTCTGAGTCCTGACCAGTGGAATGAGAGATGATAACATATGCTTATTCCAGGCCTGGGCCATAAAACCTCCCATGCAGTCCTCCATATACTCTCTTCTACTGTCAGACAGCTAGATATCGATGCCCAAGGTGACCTTGGAAGCCATGGGCAAAAGAACATCACCCCCACCACTTCATGGCATAAAATTTGTGTCTTAGTTCTAATGAAGTCAAAAGATATATGAAAGAAAGAAAATTAAAAAAGACAAGCAATAAACTGGGAGAAATATTTGCAATATATATAACCGCAAAGAATTATGATATGTAGATATGTATATATGCACATATATAACATCTGTATATAGGTAAATAGCTTGACAGATCTTACTAATCAATAGAAAAAACAAACATACAAACAACAATGGGGGAAATGCAAGAACAGCCATGTACAAGGAAACAAACACAGAGGGCTAATAAAATGAGTTCACTCACATTAGTGTTTTGAAGAAGCAAATCAAGATCACATGAGATATAATTTGATTCTATTTAATTGGTAAAAAAAAAAAATAGGGAATACCAGAACAGAGATCAACAGGGTTTCTGACACAGTGTTCATTCAATGGTAAATTGATGCAATCGCTCTGGAAATAATTTGGTGTTATCTATTATGGTGGGATATTTCATAAGGTTGATACATTCCAGCAATTCTCCCTCTACTTAAGAGCAACTCTTACTCATGTGCTTAACAGCAAATTACAAGGGATGATAAGAAATTTGGGAGAGAGTTACCTCTGGGAGGAGGCAGGAGGATGAGATAGAGGCGAAGCATATAAGTAGATGGCAAGTTATTTGTGAGGTTCTTGTTCTTGGATGGTATGCTGGGCTTATGGGTGCTCTTTCATTATTAAAAATAGAACAAAACAAACGAGGGCTTTGTATGATCCAACGCAGCATGTTTTGTGAACCAAGGGTCATGACTCATTCAATTCTGAACACACAAGTTCCATAAAAAGAAAGAAAAATAATCTTTCTGGCTTTTGTAAATCAAAAGCTTTGGTTTCTGAAACAGATAGGATTTATTTTTAATTAAATTTATTATTATTATCATTATTATTTGCTAGTCTTTGAAAACTTTACTTATCTGAGGCATTGGATGGATTCCATTTAGTGAAAAAAATCATTACTGAGAGCAAAATAAGCATTTGGCTAACATGAAAATATCATCTCATTACTAATGATAAGATGTTTACATTCTCAAGGGCTTTTCATTTAAGCAGAATTATAAGGTCTTTCTGAATCATCTTGAATATTAATAAATTAACACATCCCACATTTTTTCAGAAAGTCTGAAACAGGTCAATTCATGTGATAGGCTCCTTTCTAGTCATTTATCTTAAGACAAAGCAATTATTTTTTTTATTATTTATGAAATGTAAGTATTATGTACCATTTGCTTACCTTCCTCCTGGACATGAAGATAAGAAAGTAATTTTTATTTTTTCAAAGAAATCTGATGGATTGCAAAAAGTATCAATGAAAGAAAAACCTGATTCCTAAATAATTCACCTAAGAATATAACTCCTTTTATAATACAATGCCTGGGTTAAAGTTTTCTTCCCTATTCCAAAGCATCATTGGTTGTTTTTCTTGTAGCTCTTGTCCAACAACATGAAACATTGTCTTAAAGTATAAGTTTGCACTTTTAATGAAGGACATTTTCTTTTGTGTGTGTGTGTTTTTTTTTAATTTTTT